>OX578285.1:7202407-7860441 GCA_951217055.1 Gerris lacustris
CCCCCACCGATATCGAGGGTGTAAAATGCGGTCACCCAGAGATTGGCTTAACGTCGTTACCTTGCTTACCCTCTATACACAGACCTCGTAAGCTTGCCGTGATTCTGTTAGCCTTCTTAATACCACGAGACTGAACGTTTTATAAACCTAAATTGAATCCTTTATTTGTAACCTTATTTCTCGCTTTAATTCGTGAACGAAAACTTTTATTGTAGAATTAATGGTGACTTACAATTAAATTAAACTATTTTATTCCACTTAAATATGTTTTATTCGTTGCTGACAGTTTTACATTTAAATTACAGTGGTACGCCGCTTAATGTACCTAATCACGGTTAATGTTATTAACAGCTTAGTGTAATCAAATTAACTTGGAAAGGGCCCACCCAACACCAATGCATTAAAAAATGTTCCATTTATTGTTATCAATATTCGTTTATTGTGATCAAAGTCGAAATCGCTGGCATGTTTTTTTTTATTATTTTCGGGGAAACAACTAGAGCCAACAAATTTATATAAGCTCGAAGGTAATTTTATTTGTTTCTAAGTTTAATTATTAAAAAAAGAACGAGCCCTTCGAAACGTCGTGATCTTGTAAATTTATTTACATAAATATATGCATGCATTAGTTTTTCCCCTAAATATTTATATCGTATTGCTCCAAAAAAAATTATTAAATAAAATAAAATGTAAGTACACTGCAATTCAAATTATTATATTTTAATTTTCCAATGTGTCATTACAACACTCAGTGTACGTAATAAACACAGCCTTGTTTATTGTTTTGTTTTGTTTTGAGTTTTACTTCCTCTTGCAGTACCTTTTGCTTATTATATTAGTGTAGATTGTTCCCTGTATTATAATTCTTGATTAGTTGGGTCTTTTAAGGAAAATTCAAACGCCTCACATTTGCGATATTTCGATCCCTCCTTGGATCATTCTCTGCTACAATAATTATATAATTTATAAAAAAGAAGTTAATTGAAATTCACACGTGATGAATCAACAAGCCGGAAATGCAGCATCATTATGGATCCTGAGCATTATCTGTAACTGTTGGACTGTTTTTTGTAAAATAATTAAACTCTGATGGTCACTGATTATGTTCAGGTGCCCGAGCAACAACTGCAAAACCAAACATTCATAAATATTTCATCTCTACTACTCAAATTTACCTACAGTACAAGGACCATAGCGGCTCTAGAGTAATATATTTTTTTTTTTTGGGGGGGGGGGGGGGGGCTAAACACTACCAGGGGGTGTGGGGGTATGGAACACCCCCCAGGGAAGGGGGGAGTCCTAGGCTCCCCGGAAAATGTTTAATAATTTAACACCAAAAATTGCGTTTTTAATGTAGTTTGGTATCTAAAAAATATCTGTTTATTCTACCTATTTTGTTAGAAAAAGCCTAATTCATAATGATAAATTAAAAACCTCCCCAATAATTTCATTGTAAATATCTTTAGTAAGCCAAAGCCACCATATTTAAACTGTAGGTTACATACACAAACTTTAGATACAAACAATGAGCAGTATTCTATGGCTTTCAAATGGTAGAATCAGATTTATTTAAAGTTAAACCATTAAATATTTCAAAGAAATAAAAATTTTAAAATTTGAACAGCAGACTTTTTTAACTGCCACAGAGCATTTATTCAAGCCAACAAAATCATCCAAGCTATTAACCAAATAATAATTGTAGTGCCAAGGATTGGCAATTGTTTACTTTAGTACCGTAGTACCTTTTTTTCTAAGAAAGTAAACTTCACCTTACCTCACCATCCCTTATTACCTATGAATGACCGCAGTCAGATCTTAGAACTTACTGAGTTTAAAGGCCCCATACACGATCAAACATTTTGCGCAAAATGTTTGATCGTCATTTTGAGCACTATTCTTTATGAGTATGCATTTATTAAAATTAACGAGCTGGAAATAAGCATACCTACATATATCTAAAATGAATTTCACTCATATAGTAAAATAATGTGAAGGTTGGTCTTTTAACGTTGGATTATTTATTAGCTCCTAGTTTTCTTTGAGTACGAATTTAGTGACGGTCGATTCTCATTTATGCATTTTTGTGTATAAAGCACTGTCATAGAAATGTCACTTATATATGTACATGGTCTGTTCCATAAATACGTATAAAATAATTATAGAGACTTATGCAGGAAGTAAGGAGACTAGACAAGTGAGCTCCCCTCCCCCCCAACAACCAAAGCAAGCCTGAGCTAGGTGGAGGGGCACAGCAGGTGTCGTCACTCATTCTCTACAGACTGTTGATCCAACCCCTTTCTTTAGTGTCACGTCGGCAGGAAAAAACAAAAAACACTACAAAAAAAGAACAACGAAAACCACACAGCGTGGTTCTGCGCAAGATTTTGGTGCATAGCTCCATTATTGTCACTGACCACTGACCACCCCCCGAATTGGCACCAAGAGACTTTTTTTTTGTTTCCAAAGTGCAAAATTTAGCTTTTGGCGCCATGTTGGGGGGCTTGGATGCATAAAAGCAGCGACGACGAGGTAGCTGAAGTAGAGGACTTTGAAGATGTTTCCAATAATGGAAATGGCGTTGGGCCAGGTGCGTTTTATCTGGGGGGGGGGGGGGGGAGTACTTCGAGTGAGACTAATTTGTTTTAAGTGATAAAATGTAAAATAAAAAAATTATGAATTATCTTATACGTATTTTTGGGACAGAGTAGTATAATACGACCATTTATCCAATATAAACATCCAGTCAACACATTTACGATACATGTTGATGATAACCTACATTTTCTATTCTCAATATACGTATGATCCTGACGGGTGATCTTAGTGACGGTCGATTATCATTTATGCATTTTTGTGTATTTAGCACTGTCATAGAAATGCCCACTTATATAATACGACCATATATCCAATATACACACCCAGTAAACACATTTACAATACATGTTGATGATAAACAATAATTTGATGCAAAACTACATTTCCCTTATTCCCTATTCTCAATATACGTATGATCCTGACGGGTGATCTTAGTGACGGTCGATTATCATTTATGCATTTTTGTGTATTTAGCACTGTCATAGAAATGCCACTTATATAATACGACCATATATCCAATATACACATCCAGTAAACACATTTAAAATACATGTTGATGATAAATAATAATTTGATGCAAACTACATTTCCCTTATTCCCCTATTCTCAATATACGTATGATCCTGACGGGTGATCTTAGTGACGGTCGATTATCATTTATGCATTTTGTGTATTTAGCACTGTCATAGAAATGCCACTTATATAATACGACCATATATCTAATATACACATCCAGTAAACACATTTACAATACATGTTAATGATAAACAATAATTTGATGCAAACTACATTTCCTATTCTCAATATACGTATGATCCTATTAAATTATTTCCAAACTACTACAATACACTACTACTACTACTATTCCTTACATGAGTTTGCTTCTCGGAATGTTGTAGTAGATCTCACAGGTTACCTAATTGCAAAAGTTCTCTAGTTAATTGGATGCAATCGTATGTCATGCTGAATAATTATTGCCCCTAATAATATTCTCAGAGGAATTTTCCGGACACAAAATTTCAAATCGTGGTCATATCACATGGATGAATTGTCCCCAGTTTTTTTTTCTCCCAATTTAGTCGACTTCACTAATTCTACTTTAGATGATTAGGGAAAATTAAATTAGGTATCGCAACAGCTGTTAACACAATATTTGCTTGACCTAATAAATCAAGAGAGTAGGAGTAGGGGTTTACAATGTTATAAGATCCAGCTCTTTTACCCATCAATAAACGCTTAGGAAAAGAAACGAAAGGCTAGGAATAGAGTATAAAAGTTAGAACTTTAAATAAACTTAAAAAAAAAAACACTTTAATAAAATATTTACAGTAAAGATAAATTACATTTATTATGTTTGTTGCATAGTTTGATGCATTATACATATTATAATTGTATATATGTGTTACAAATATATATTTTGGAATATAATTCTAGAGAATATAGAGAGATAGATTCTAGAGATAATACAGAGTATTTTTATATAATTTTATATGTGAGGAAAAAAAGTAAAATTAAGTAAATTAATTTTGAAATCTATTTAGATAAGTTATTATATCTATTTGAAGACCGTCAAATCAAAACAAACCTTTATTTTTATTGGAATAAATGTGGTTGCCTTAGCTTAGCCATAAACATTTTTCGAGATCCGTCCAAAAGGTTGTTTTTCTAAAATCCGATCGTACGATGTAAAAGATGTTCGAGTACCTCGTCTCTTGACTCGAAAGTAATTATAATACGGAACCTATCCTGGTTCGTCGTTTGGTATGTTTTGTAGTAGAAGACCATTCTTGAAAACTCTCAAGAATCTTTGGAAGACCAGAATTGTTTGGATAAATGTTGCAAAATTTTAGAAAAAGTTTGCAAATATCAATTCGATCATGATTCTGGAACCATAACATGGGTGCCCATACGGGGTGCCGGGGGGGGGGGGGGGGGGGGAACTGGGGCGCTTGCGTGTTACATTTCAAAAACGGCTATATTTCGACTTATTGTGGCCATCTTCAGGCCTAAAACATCAAATAATTTATACTGATGAAATTTTATATAACATATCTATAAATATTAAGTTAAACAATCTAAAATAACTTTTAAAACAGTGATTATTGTAAAATATAGCAAATAAAATATAAAAAATATAAAATCTTAGATTGAAAATGTAAAAAATGTTCATCACTTGTCTCATAAACTAACTTTACATAAATTATAACATTAAAATTAAATCAAATCAAATTGTTGTAAAAATAATTAAATTAACAGTATGGTAAACTACGGTAACCTGGTTGTAACCTATCCTATTTTTATTTCTTTTTTTCCTATTTCTATTTTTTTTCTTATAATTTTATTTTATTTTTACGTAAATTATTTTAATTTTATAAATTATAGTTATTATTATATCTTTATATTTTGAATTAAGAACTAGTTTTAGTTAATTGGAATTATTATGGTTAGAATTTTTTTTTTTTTTTTTTTTTATATAAGGCGCATCAGCCAAGAATAGGCTATTAGCGCCATGGTTAGAATTAATTAGTTAACTATTTATTTTGTATTTGTGAAATTAGGTTATATATTAATTTAAAAATTTGAGATTATTTTTTCTCATGATTGCGGAATAGAATTTGTTTATATCTTTGGAGTCAGTTTTAAAATGAATGGAATTATCTGATATAGAGATATAAGCAGCCTCAAGATATTTGCGTTTGGCAACATTTCTTTCAGAGTCGAAAATTTCAATACATTTTCTATCTGGTGGTTTTCTTTTGCTGTATGGATAGCAATCACTGTTTTGCCTTTTTTTGATATATCGTAACAGTGCTGTTTGAGTCTGCTATCTAGATTGTTTGTGGTCTCACCAATATATACATTATTACGTCGGTTTTTTTTTATTAATTTATCAGTTTTATCTTTCAGTTTACTATGACATTTATGTTTTATTTTACTTACGGGTTGTAAAGCAAATTTGACGTCTTCACAATCAAAAATGTTGAAAGTTTTGTGAATATTTTCAGTTAATCATTTTATGTATGTGAGCGATTTATGATATTTGATATTCTCTAATTTGACTATTTTGGTGGAATTTGTATTTGCTATATGCCAATATTTATTTATTATTTTTTTAGGGTAACTATTTGTTTTCCAATTTGTCATATACTATATTTTTGAGTGTCGGTATGAATTTTTTGTCTGTAACTGCAAGAGCTTTTTTAATCAAGTTGAGGATAGTATTTCTCTTTTGGTACATAGGGTGAGTAGAATAATAGTTTAAAAATTGTCCCTTTTTTAGTTTTTTTTTCGTACCATATGGTTGATATTTGTCGGTTTTTTCCCTTATTAATGCAATGTCTAAATATTTTAATTTGTTATCGTTTTCTCTTTCAATGGTAAAAGTTATATTTTTATTTTGTTTGTTGACAATATCGAAAGTTTCGACAGTATAATCTTTTTTATTTATAATTATTAGATCATCAATGTATTTTCCTATGAATTTTCGTTTATTTTGCAGTTTACTTGTAATTTGCGTTAAGATATCATTAACAAATATTGAACTGAGATTACTGGAAATACAACCCCCCATAGGGGTACCATTAAGTTTCTATATAATATACTATTATTACATTGAATATAAGTGTTTCAAATAAATTTTAAAGTTTCTAGGTTTTTGAAATGTAATATTCTTTCAATTATTTACCCTAAATTACCTAAACCTCTAAAAATATAAGTAAATTAATTTAGATAAGTTATTATATCTATTTAGATAAGTTATATCTATTTGAAGACCAACAAATCAAAACGAACATTTATTTTTTATCGGAATAAATGTGGTTGCCTTAGCAATAACAAATCATTTCGAGGTGCGTCGTCGTCGCCGTCGGGACACTACTTGGTTATATAAATGATAATATTATATTGTATACAAGTTAACTCTTATTAACAGACCATATTTCATAGTCTAAATCCAAAATTATGTTTGCTTAGTTATTCTACATACCTTACTCTATTAATTAACAATAAATTTTCTATGGATTTCCTAATAATATAGCAGGAACAAGTGTTTTTGTGATATTCAATTCTTCTTTTGAATTATTGTACGGTGAATTTAGTTTTGACTTGCTAATATATAATGTAAGTGCCCATCACACAATATAATTATAGTTGGTCTATTCCCGTTGTTTTGAATATTCACAACTAAGTATTTAAACTCGGCTAATATTGGTGCAAGTGGTCGCTAGAGTGGCTATTTGACATAATATAGGCAGATATAATTTATACAGATATAATTCATGCAAACTTCTAATGACATTAAGGGTAAAGGTTCAGTTGGAGTGACTGGTGTTACTAAATACATACTCTTACTCCAGTTTGCTTTCGCTTCGTCAGTGAGCATTTTGAGGGGTATTAATTATTAACTTCATACATTTTCACTATTTAAAAATTCACCATGGTAAAAATGATTCACTTGTTTCAAACATAATTTTCTAAATGACCAAAGTTAAAGTATTCATAAGGTATTATTTTTAACTGGAAAACTTACTTGTGTTCATAGAAATCTCAAGTAGGACGTTCAATTCACGGCTGCTCTTACAATTGAAAGTAGTGACTTTATTTATGATTTTAGAATGATTACAACATATTATTTTTCTTTTGAGATAAACAAGCGTTATCACTTGATTCAGGTGACCACTTATACATTACTGTACACTAAACTGTTTCGTCGCTGCACATTCTACGTTAGAAATAAAAGTTGGGACTAAAGAGTCTAACTAGACGCATAGTATAAGCAAAAGATGTTCTACTTTGAGATGAACTAGCAATACCACTTATACATTACTGTACACTAAACTAAGTGTCGTCGTCGCCACTGCTCATTCTACGTTAGAAATAAAAGTTGGGACTATAGTCTGTAACTAGACGCATAGTATAAGTAAAAGATGTTCTACTTTGAGATGAACTAGCAATACCACATATACATTACTGTACACTAAACTAAGTGTCGTCGTCGCCACTGCTCATTCTACATTAGAAATAAAAGTTGGGACTATAGTCTGTAACTAGACGCATAGTATAAGCAAAAGATGTTCTACTTTGAGATGAACTAGCAATACCACTTATACATTACTGTACACTAAACTAAGTGTCGTCGTCGCCACTGCTCATTCTACGTTAGAAATAAAAGTTGGGACTATAGTCTGTAACTAGACGCATAGTATAAGTAAAAGATGTTCTACTTTGAGATGAACTAGCAATACCACTTATACATTACTGTACACTAAACTAAGTGTCGTCGTCGCCACTGCTCATTCTACGTTAGAAATAAAAGTTGGGACTATAGTCTGTAACTAGACGCATAGTATAAGCAAAAGATGTTCTACTTTGAGATGAACTAGCAATACCACTTATACATTACTGTACACTAAACTAAGTGTCGTCGTCGCCACTGCTCATTCTACGTTAGAAATAAAAGTTGGGACTATAGTCTGTAACTAGACGCATAGTATAAGTAAAAGATGTTCTACTTTGAGATGAACTAGCAATACCACTTATACATTACTGTACACTAAACTAAGTGTCGTCGTCGCCACTGCTCATTCTACGTTAGAAATAAAAGTTGGGACTATAGTCTGTAACTAGACGCATAGTATAAGCAAAAGATGTTCTACTTTGAGATGAACTAGCAATACCACTTATACATTACTGTACACTAAACTAAGTGTCGTCGTCGCCACTGCTCATTCTACGTTAGAAATAAAAGTTGGGACTTGAGTGTGTAACATTATGCATAGTACAATCACAACATAATCTACCGTTCGTACAAATAAAGGTTGACATTTGAATCATGTAGTCATTGCCTTAGGAACAAAAATAGTAGGAACTCAAATCAGGTTGTCACTTAGTCAGGTTATTGTGTATAACTACTTCTTTCAGGAGCTTGTGGCTTTTAGTTATTTTATTTACTAACCTCAAATAAATTTTATTATAACCTCTTTATCTCGATCTCCACTAGGTCGTCAGTCGAACACTATAAAATTATATAGTTCCACAAGAACTTCATGGATATTCCTCACTAACGTTCCCTTTTAACATTATGTTGCTTCACTAGCCCTTTAAACGTTTAAGTGTTGAGTTTGAGAAAATATTTTTTGCAACAGTTCACCGATAAAGTGGTTGTTATCGCACTCAAAATAGTACGCAAAACATCAGATTCCTGCACTTACTACTTTACCGCACTCCAGTGTTCCAACTTACGAACATAAAGAACTTAAATCTAAACGAAGATTAAATAATCCAAATTATAATAATAATTACAATGACAACTAATGATTATTTTTTAACTAACTACATGATTTAAACACTATATCAAATATAAAAATGTTAAAATATAAAAAAGTAAAGATAGAGAATCTAAAAAAAAGAATCAAATGTGATGAGTAAGTGTTATGATGAAAAATAATAACATGGTCAGGTTTGCTGAATCGGGCAAAAAAGGGCAACACATAGTTGATATTGTAAAACCTATTTTTACATGTTGATGAACACTCTATTATTATATATTTTATTTACAGATTAAAAACTAACTGTAGGAAAAATTGAATGTGCAACTCGAGCTTAAAGTGTCTTTGCAGCACTCGAGAAACCTTTCCGCCCTCGCCTGCGGCTCGTGGGTAAATATTTATCTCGAGTGCAGCAAAGTGCCACTTTGCACACTAGTTGCACAAATAACTATTACAGATTTTCGGATCCTAAATCATCGGATGGATATAGTCCGAATTCGAATTCGACGGTCCGAACTTGATACAGCATGTTATCCACCGATCTGTCTCAGTTTCAAATCTTAATGGAAACGTCCTTAGTATAAGCTTTTACCCTCGATTGAGTTCGAAACGTAAACTTCTGTCATGTGTTTGTCTTAACAGCTGACAGCTTGTCAATATGTTATACACGGTTGGTCGGATAATAGTTGATTTTAATACTTCAGTATTTCTAGTGACATTTAGGCAACATTTTGTAACACGTGTTAATTAATAGATAATATTATTCTATTCTTTTATCCACGAAATCATTAGACCAAAATAAATGAACGCATTGATTGAATACACAATAACATATACATTGTGAAATCCAACTCCTTTTACTCTTTGACAGTACTACTGAACTAATAAAATATTACAATGCATTAAGAACTTTTACTTTCATAGTATTAGTTAAAACAAAATTACCCAGATTTTGTTAACCTCATATTTAGGTAATCAGGCCTCGAAATGTCCTGTTTAAAGGTACTTTTAAAAGTAAATTCTTTTTTCCGTGTTTTTACAACGACGATTTAAGAAGGAATAATGAGGTTTTTCCTGAGTACATAGCTTGGTTTATCCTTTTCGTTTTTTTTTTTTTTTTATTCGTTTATTTCTTTTGTCCTCTTAAATGTAAGGTTTCTTTCTTACTTTCTTTCATGTTTTTCTCTTGTGCCATATGGGGATAAAGAAACCCTTAGAGGAATTTCTTAAAGCCAGTATCATTTGACAATTTTTTTCCCCGACCACCGCTTCTATTTTTTCTTTATCCTTTGAGATGATCTTGTGTGTGACTCAGTTGATTCAGCCGACATACTTAACCGGAGCATCATATAAAAATAATATCTCTTTCTTTTTTTCAGACATTTAAAGAAAGAGATTTAGTTATTTCAATGAAACTTTGTGTTAACGGCAAAAGTATTCTGTTTTCCTTGTCCATTTTAAAAGAACATTTTATAAAAGAATAAGCCAGTCTCCTATTTTATAAAGAATGTTTAGTAATAGTTAAAATAATTTCTTACTCTTATTATATATAACTGTATTTAATATTTTCTGTTTAGAATTCATAGGCAAAATGAATGGTAAATATTTGTTTATCTACGATTGATACGAAATATAAACATAATATCTCTGTTTAGATGCATAGAAAGTGATTCTTTTCGTAGCTGTATTCATTGCGCATACGCGTTCATAATGAGGTGAAAAATTCCGTGCGAAAACTGCATTTTGCTTTGCTCGTGTGGTTTTACTACTCTCGCTGTCGCTCGGGTGCAAACTCCACACTCGCATGCATAATGCTACTTTCCGCACTAGACGCGTAATGTAATATTTAAATAAAAATAACGTAATAGTACATCACGCGTCTAGTGCGGAAAGTAGCATTTTGCATGTGAGTGAGGAGTTTGCACCCGAGCGACAGCGAGGGTTGTAAAACCACACGAGCAATGCAAAATGCCGTTTTCGCTCGAGTTGCGTACCGTACTGTATCTACGATTGTTAGATTTATATAATAAATACAGAAAAAAATAAACTTGCTGTATGTAAGTTCGTATCTCTCTCTTGATAAAGATGGCATTAATTCTTGAGTTGTATTTTTTGCCGAATTAATTATTTCTGGAGGAGTATTATTCTCCTCATTTTCGTCAAAGTCACTTAATCCACTCATTGTTTTTCACTAAAAACTCGATATAAACAGCTACTTTAATAAAAGAACAGCAAATTAGTTTTGTTAAATGTAAACAAACTAGCTAATCGTGCGTAAAGCTGAAGAATTCCTCTTCTTTACCGCACTAGTGTGGTAAAGAAGAGGAATTCTTCAGAACTATGAGACCTGCATGCGCGATAAATACAAGTACGTAAATAATTACTTTCAACGCATCTAAACAGAGATATAATGTTTATATTTCTTATCAATCGTAGATAATAGTACATTACGCGTCTAGTGCGGAAAGATGCATTTTGCATGCGAGTGAGGAGTTTGCACCCGAGCGACAGCGAGGGTAGTAAAACCACACGAGCAAAGTACTGTACTTTATCTACGATTGTGGATTTTAATATTAAAATCCACAATCGATAAAAATGCAGAAATAAAATACAGAAAAAAATTAATAAACTTCCAGCATATAAGTACGTATTTCTCTTTTGATTAAGATTACATTAATTCATTAGTTGTATTTTGTGCCGAATTAATTATTTCGGGAGGCGTATAACTCTCATTATTTTTGTCATAAACACTTAAATCACTCATTGTTTTTCACTAAAAACTCGATATAAACAGTTACTTTAATTAAACAAAAAGCAAATTAGTTTTGTTAAATATAAACAAACTAGCTAATCTTAGGTGAAGAATTCCTCTTTTTTCCGCCCTAGGTCGGAAAAAAGAGGAACTCTTCAACTCATTATAAACGCGCATGCGCGCAATGAATACAGCTATGAAAAGAATCACTTTCTACGCATCTAAACAGAGATATAATGTTTTTATTTCGTATCAATCGTAGATAAAATAATTATAATTAACAAATAACCTGGCCACTGTCTTTATAGTCTTCTGGTAGGATTTGATGGAATCATTTGTATAATCGAGTAGTGTCCCTACGACGCATCTTGAAATGATTTATTTTTGATGACCTTAAGGCAACCAAATTTATCCCGATAAAACTTATTGTTTGTTTTGATTTTTTGGTCTTCAAATAGATATAACATATCTAAGTCGATGTAATAACTTATCTAAATTAATTTTCTTAGATAAATAATGGTAATAGACCAACTATAATTACGTTGTGCGATAGCCACTTATATTATAATTATATTAGCTGGTCAAAGCTAAATTCACCGTACAATAATTCAAAAGAAGAATTGAATAACACAAAAACATTTTTTCCTACGATATTAGGAAAGCCATAGAACGTATTGTTAATTATTGGAGTTAGGTATGTAGAATAAGTAAGCATACATAATTTTGTATTTAGACTACGAAATATGGTGTGTTAATAAGTGTGACCTAAGGCAACCACATTTATCCCGATAAAAATAAATGTTTGTTTTGATTTGTTGGTCTTCAAATAGATATAACTTATCTAAATAGATATAACTTATCTAAATTAATTTACTTAATTTTACTTTTTTCTAATTATTGAATTAAACCAGTTGTCACGGGTTTAACGGCTCGTGCAATTAGAGGATAGGTTTTAGACTTAAGAATAAGGATTATGGGATTTGGAATCATGAAATTACTGATATCTGGAGGTTGCTAGGTCAGAAAAAAGGGTTTTAGGCCATTATGAAGGATGAAGTTGGAAACAAAGAAGGAATCATTAGTTATATAATCTATGCTAATAATAATAACAATAATAATAATGTAATGTATATTTTACAATGTAGTTAATAAATAAGATCATAAAAGATTAGAAATGAAACATGACAAATAAAACTAATTACAATAGTTCTAAGGTATTTTAGCTTTCAGAAGTGTTTGGATAAATGTTGCAAACTTTTAGAGGTTGGAGCTCTTCCAAAGATTCTTGAGAGTTTTCAAAGAATAGTCTTCTGGTACACGACATAGCAAGGGACGAACAAGGATAGGTCCCGTTATAATGATTTTAGAGTCTATAGAGACGAGGTACTCGAACCTCTTCTACATCGTACGACCGGTTTTTTGAAAAACAACCGGTGCGAACGACCTGCGGCATTTAATCATCGTGACAACGGAGTGGAGACGGAGTTGGTGGCAATTAACTAAAAAGTAGTGGGGAGAACGGATCCTTGTGTACTTGACAGACCTCAGAGAAAACGTTCTAATACAGCAAACTGCTATTTCAACCTATTGGTTCCAAAACACGCTACTACGTTACTTAGTTTAATTTACTAATTTAACATATACGTTTAGAATTAAGTTAGGATGGATAAAAAGTTAAACACTAACTGTGTATGTTGTATAGTATTTCGGCCATGATTTATGTAGTCCCTCTTATGATTCATGATGCTCTTATGTACTATAAGACCTGTTTTATATCTACAAGCATCGTATACATTATACATAGCTTGAATAACTAAATAGATTTACTACAAATAATAAAAATCAAATGTTTTTTTATTCAAATTAACAAAACGTACACAAATTTACAGCCAATGAAATAATTATAATAAAAACTGCAAAAAATAAAAAAAATACAGTAATACCCCGGACTTATATAGTAAGTGGGACCACAATAAGTCAAAATAATATGTACTTAGAAATTTAACTGGCTACTTATTCCTAAAGAAAATATTAAGTTTGTAAGCAATAACTTTTATTGAAAAGCCTTTATAAAAAAAATCGATTATGTATGAACATACTTAATAATGTTTTAAAGAAAAATACTCAGTAGTATTTTTTTGTACAAATCCATCTTTGCACCATAATGTCCTTAGACATTTTGATTTTCCTGTTCCTCCTCTACTTTTATAAAGGATAAATAGTACATTACGCGTCGAGTGCGGAAAGTAGAATTTTGCATGCGAGTGTGGAGTTTGCACCCGAGCGACAGCGAGGGTAGTAAAACCACACGAGCAATGCAAAATGTCGTTTTCGCAAGAGTTGCGTACCGTACTTTATCTACGATGATGTTAGATTTAAATAATAAATACAGAAAAAAATAAACTTGCTGTATGTAAGTTCGTATCTCTCTCTTGATAAAGATGGCATTAATCTTGAGTTGTATTTTTTGCCGAATTAATTATTTCTGGAGGAGTATTATTCTCCACATTTTCGTCAGTCACTTGATTCACTCATTGTTTTTCACTTAAAACTCGATATAAACAGTTACTTTAATAAAAGAACAGCAAATTAGTTTTGTTAACAATGTAAACAAACTCGCTAGCGTGGTAAAGAAGAGGAATTCTTTAGAAATATGAGACGCGCATGCTCAATGAATACAAGTACGTAAATAATCACTTTCTACGCATCTAAACAGAGATACAATGTTTATATTTCGTGTCAATCGTAGATAAAAACCTTTTCCTACAGTTGACTGATAAAGTGGTTGTTATCGCACTTAAAATAGTACGGAAAACAGCAGATTCCTGCACTTACTACTTTACCGCACTCGTTTTACTTAATCGCACTCGTTTTACTTAATCGCACTCATTTTACTTTACCGCACTCCAGTGTTCCAACTTACGAACATAAAGAACTTAAATCTAAACAAAGATTAAATAATCCAAATTATAATAGTAATAACAATGTCAACTAATGATTATTTTGTAACTAACTACACGATTTATACACTTTATATCAAATATAAAAATGTTAAAAAAGTAAAGATAGACAATCTAAAAAAAAGAATCAAATGTGATGAGTAAGTGTTATGATGAAAAATAATAACAGCGCTTGGTCAGGTTTGCTGAATCAGGTAAAAAAGGGCAACACATAGTAGATATTGTAAAACCTTTTACCTGTTGATGAACACTATTATTTTATATTTTATATACAGATTAAACACTAACTGTAGGAAAAATTGAATGTGCAACTCGATCTTAAAGTGTCTTTGCTGCACTCGAGAAACCTTTCCGCCCTCGACTGCGGCTCGTGCGTAAATATATCTCTTGAGTGCAGCAAAGTGCCACTTTGCGCACTATTTGCACAAATAACTATTACCATGTTCAAATAGCGTTAAACGTAAATAAATACGTATAAACGTTATTTCAGCCGAAAATGAAAACAATAATGGCGTTAATCTTTTTTAGAATAATGTATTATGGGAATTAGAATGAATCATGGGAATGAAAAAAATAGTCTAAATAGAAATATTTTTATAGAAATATTAGAAATGAGTATAATAACTCGTCGATGTCCAAATAAAGTTACTTTTAGTGCAAAAACGAAAATTAAAACCATAACAGTGTCAATATATTTTAATTTCGACTTCAATTAGATGTAAACATAACGTTATATAAACACATAACCTGGCGGATGTATCAAAATCAATTTTAAGTTGTAATATAGCACTCATTAAGTATCAACATTTTTTGTTGATAACAAATCAAGTTGCATATTCACGGTGACAAGCTGCCCGCGCAGTTTCATATCAAAATTTAGATGTATTATCACTAATCACATGTGAAAAGGGAGGTTTCAAAGCTACAGAATCGACTCCCTGATCACTTCCAGCAGCAGTGTCGAGTGTAATTCCGAATTGATGTAAGTCGGGGTATTACTGTGTATAAATTTTAGGGTTCGTATAGGCAAAAACGAGGACTAAAATTTCTGCAATTGCTGCCTATCTGAAACGTTTATCTTCAAAATTATCCAACACAAAAATTTGAAACTTTGCATTTATGTTATGAGTAATAACCCAAACACAGGAAAATTTCAGGGAAGCCCTAAAATATCACCCCTCAATAACAATGGGTTTATGTTTAAGGGCTTGAGTTTTTTAACGGAAATGCGTATTTTTGGGTGTTAAATGATAGAGAAGGACGCCCTAAGGACAAATATATATTTAGTTTAATTTTTGTACTAATTCATCTTTGTGCCATATGTCAAAATAGTTTGAAATTTTGATTTGTCGTGTCCCCTCTTTACTTTTTAAAAAAATCAACGAAAAAATTAAAAGGAATTAAAAAAAAATTTATTATCATAGTTATTATTTGTAAAAGAACCTGTTTTTTTTTTTTTTTTCTTTTTCTATAAAACGACTTGTAGGAATGTTTCATAAGTCACATTATGTGGTGAGAAGAAATGTTCCCTCCACCCAAAATCTTAATAATGTATTATCTCTAAAACGGATTGGGCAAGAAACAACCCGAACAGTTTTGCTACTACTTTAAAAAGTCGTGCGGGACAACTCGTACAAACTGTTTCATATACGAGTTCATAATTACTTAGCCCAATGTTTTCTATTTATTAGTTTTCGAGTTTCTATTGGTACATTTAATTATTATTGAACATTTTATCAAAATTTATCATAAAAATAACTTATTCTCGGAGGGATCACAAAATCGAATTTTCGCGCCATCACAATACTTTCTGTTTATGTGAGAAAGTAAAAATGTATTTGTTTCACGTCATTCTAATAAATATTGATACAGCAAGGCTGATTATGCTAGTTAACTAACCCGTTCTACTTTTTAGGGTCCGTAGGCAAAACCAAGGACCCTTAAATTTTCCTGCGTGTGTGTCTGTCCGTCCGTCCTCTCGCGTGCTCTCACGGCTACACCTTTCGTCCGATCACTTTGAAATTTGGCATGTATGTGTCTTGTACCTACCCACATATTTTAAAAATATAGCGACTTAAAAAAAATATTTTTCAAAACAATTAGGGTAAAAAACTTAGGGGTTAATATTTTTTTTTTTTTTTTCGACACCGTGAGTGGTATCATAATATGAAAGGGTACGTCGAGCTGATTACAAAAATATACAATTCTTTGGATATAACTTTGATAGGGCGAGCGTAGGCAAGTTTGAAGTGGGTGTGAAACGTGTCCCCCCCCCCCTCTATCTCGCTTATGTGAAGTGCAAAAAATCTGAAAAAAATCCTGAACATTCTTCGACCAAAAGTAAAGATACCACTTTTTGGAAATTTCGAAAAAAATATTATTTTATTTTTTATTGACAAAATTCGTTTTATAGTTATGGTCTTTTCGATGTATTTATATGGTTGTAGTCCGGTTCAGTGGCAAAAAAATACTTTATCAGATTGTGTTTTGAGAATATCAGACCCTTAGAATGGTTCAAAGTAAGCTTTTTAGCATTTTAAAAAAACACTGTTTATACACTTTACAGTTAAACACTATATAGTGTGGCCTACGGACCCTCGCTGTGTGCTGACTAGCACACACTTGACCTGTTTATTTGAATTGGCTACATTGTGTCAATTGCCCTTTGTGTGCTGAAAGAACATACTTGGCCAATATATTATATTTATACAGTAATTTTATGGAAGGAATAGAAGAAACAACATTTATTTATTTAATTTAAAAAACAACTTTTTCTCGTTATGAGAATAAAATTACATATATCTGACGTAGATATTTTCTTTATGTAAATATCTAGACGAGAATTTTACATTTTGCGATCCTCGAAAATATCCTTTTGACAAGCAAATGTATTAACCGGATCTATCTGTAACTTCCATAGTGCAGTCTGGAAGGTTTGGTTTTTTAATTGCCTTAATGCTCGAGATAGCCCTCTAGGGTATATTCTAGGGACGGTGAAGGGCTTTAGTATCCAAGACCCTTTTCAGCCTTGTCCGTACTCGTCATGAGAATGAATCACTACCCCTATTCTGTGTAATGCATTTCGTTACATTTTGGACTTCTTGGACCTGTAACGCATCCCTATTTCCGTACCTTTTTTTGACGTTAGAAATAAAACTAAAAGCTTTTTCTATTTCTGAAGTCCTGAAGATAGAAATATCAGAAATATTATTATTATAAATATAAGTTGTTGGAATATATTGTTAATGTCTGTTTAAAATCGGGAGTGAACCTTAAAATCTGTTAAAGAACTTAATACAAGGGCCAAAACAATAATAAACTTTTAAAACGTTTTAAAATAATCCTTGAATTTCAAAATGATTAAATTATTCGAGGGACTTAAATGTTTCTAATGTAATCTAGTTCAAACATCCACACTAATCAGTATTCAAAGGATACGTTGTTTTAGGGTTCCTTAGGCAAAACCAGGAACCCCTATTTTTTTCCTGTTTGTGTCTGCTTGTCCGCCCGTCCATATGTCGCCTGCTCTCACGGCTACACATTTTTTCCAATAACTTTAAAATTTAGCATATATGTGTATAGTACTTACCCACACATTTTTAAAAATGTAGTCATTTAAAAAAATAAGTCTAAAAAAACGTAAGGGTTAAAAAATATATATATGTTTTTTTTTTTGGAGACCGTGTGGGGTATTATATCAAGGGTATGTCGAGCTGATTACAAAAATATATTATTTATTGGTTATAAGCTGGATAGCGTAGGCGAGTTTGAAGTTGGTATGAAAAGTGCCCCCCCCCCCCTCTATCTCCCTTATGTAATGTGCAAGAAATCTGAAAAAATTCTGATTTTTTTTCGAAAATTGGAAATTTCAGTTTTTTTTTTTTTTTAATTGACAAAATACGTTATTTTTATAATTATGCTCTTTCCGATGTATTTATATGTTTATTGTCCGGTTCACAGGCAAAAAATACTTTATCATAAGTTTCTTCATGTATTTTGACAATATCCGACATATAGGATAATTCTAAGTAGGTTTCCACCAAAAGAACAACATGAGATGCACACAAACACTCCAGATAAATACAAAACACAGTTTTACAGACAAACACTATTAAAATACACATTATACACACTCAAACACAAGAGACACCAAGTATGGCTACCTCCACGTGGTGATTCTTGGGTTACGCTAAATGCCATACAAAGATTACTTTAACAGTAGAATACGTAATAACAGCACCATCAATAGGTAGTACTTAAACAATACTGTGTTGCCTACGGACCCTCGCAGTGTGCTGACTAGCACAGACTTGACCTGTTTATTTTAAAACTTATTTTGAAAATTGCTTCTTTTCTGACACAAAATCATTTTATATCTGCAAGTTATAATCCACAAGACGATCGTATTGATAAATATGTAAATAATGAGAAACCTAAAAAATACTTATAAATAAAATAAAATTATAAAAAGACATTGCTACAAAAAAGTGTCAAGTTATATGAATGTCAGATAAATAAATGACCACGTTAAAAAAAATATTTACTAATAAGTAATAAAACTACATAAAAATTGATCAGTGCTAGAGCCTGTAAACTGTTTGAGCCTGCCAAAGGGCTGTTACAACTATATAGTAATGTCGCTCTCTCCATCAGCCATTAACGCAAGAGCTTTGGTGCGCTGAAATGATCGACCTACACACAACTCTAAAATTTTATAAAGCTCAGTGGCACAACAGCATGTAGACTGTTTGAGCTTGCCAAAGGGCAACTAAAAAGTAGTGTCACTCGCTCCATCAGCTATTAAAGCAATAGCTTTGGTGCGCTGAAATTATCAACCTACACACAACTCTAAAATTTGGAAAAGATCAGTGGCACAACAGCATGCCAAAGGGCTGTTTAAGCCTGAAAAAGGGCTGTTACAACTATATAGTAGTGTCGCTCACTCTAAAGTCAACGCATATGCATAGAATGCAGACTACAGGCAAACATTTGATAAAAACTACTTATTCGTAATAAGGGGACCTTAAAACGTGGCAATCCATCAAAATCTCTAAATCAAATTTTCGTAGGTATCACAATACTTCATCTCTATATATGCTAAGTATATGAGGAAGTAATAATAATTGGAAAATAATATGTTAAAATTAAAGTTCTTTTCTTCAATACATGGGCTCTTATTTATGTATATATTGACAATACATTATTATAACAGCACTTTTCAGAGAATACATAAAATACTAATAAATAAATGGTACCTGCTATGCATAGTTAAATTTTAATTACCCTAACAAGACTGCTTTTTACTGTTTAATATTTACCTTAAAAGGTAAATATTACATTTCGAAATTTTCTAGATGAAACGATGAAATCAAGATCATTTTTAGTATTATTCATGTTGATAAAATGTTCAACAGTGTTAACGTGATTACCTTGTATAACTCATCTCCCAACTTGAAGTATTTATTATTCAATTCAACAATTTTTAAAATGAAAACCCCACATCAGAACAATTCATATATTAAACTTGGCAAAATATTCGCGATGTGTTTTCAGATGCTTGAAGTGGTCTGGTATAATTTTATTATACGAAGTTATAAACATTGAAGCCAAAGTTAATATAAGTTACTTTGAATCATTGCAATAAAGTTGTCTCTTGTATGCTTAATAAACCCTTATTATTAATATGATGAAATACTGTTTAGATATTTGTCCGAATACTCAGGTCTCGATTTCAGAACTTATTAACAAACGTTATTTAGACGGTATAACTCGTATAGAACTTCTGGATTAATACACTGTTCTCCCCGTGTAACTTGCTGGTTTATTGAAAATGGAAGTTGGTGACCAGACTAAAAGCTTCAATTATATAAACTTGATTAATATATCGTAGGTTTACAAATCGTTCAATGTAAATACAAGTATCAAATAGTAATAATCTGTCTTTAGTCGTTTATATATTAAATACATTATGTACAGTAATACCCCAGACTTACGTAATAGCGTATGAGAACAGTAGATTTTATTTTTAGTTTTATAATAAGGAAATTAAATAAGTAATATAAAAGAAGAATTACATATAACACTCATATGTCAAAATGATTGACAAGAGAAAAATATATTAACAAATAAAAAATGAAGAATTGAATTAAATATAACTATCAGTGATGTAATTGTGACCAAATTAGAATTTACAACTATTAGAATTTTTGTTACTCTACGAGGTAGGGAGTTCTTGGCTTGACTTAGCCATGGTTGGGAGTTCAAATAATTTGTTGAATAGACTGAGCATATCACATCTGCAAGAAAATAGATATTTAATTTCTATTATCTATCTTTTTAAAAAAAATAAATGTTGTTTGTAGGCTTGAGAATGACCGCCAAGGCCGAAACGTTGCCTAGAGCGAAACCATTTTTTTTTTTTTTTTTTTTTAATTTTATTAGAAGATTGCAACTACATAATTTAATGTTATAAGCAATAATGATGTTTGTTTATATAATGTTATGATGTTGACTTGAAGTGAGCAACTGTCCATTAACAGTACTCACAGATACTAGCATGAATTATTACATATATTTATACAGAGGTTATTATATGAAGTTATACATCGCTCAATAAATCACGGGGCCACTGCCTCTTTAGACGTCGGGGAGGATTTCCGGGAATGAATGGTAATGACAGATTGTGGATTAATGGATTAGGGTGTTGGGATATGGAGTCATGGAAGGATTTGTATCGAGATTTGGCTAGGTCATGGACGAAGGGTACTTTAAGGTCGTTGTGAAGGGTAAAGTTAGAAACGTAGAAAGGAGCGTGGACTATTCTTCTTAGGAATTTGGACTGAAGGGACTGGATTCGATAGGAGTTGGAACGCTTTGTGCAACCCCAGAGTTCAATACCGTATGACCATATGGGCTTAATTATGGTGTTATAAATGAGTAATTTGTTATGTGTGCTGAGTTTAGATGTATGGTGTAAAAGTCTGTGTAAAATTCTGTAGCGTCTGTTGCAGTCTTGTCGTTTAAGTTTCGTGTGGTGTGCCCAGGTCAAACGACGGTCCAGGTGTAAACCAAGGTAGCGGACGGAACTAGAGTGAGGGATAGGAATTTGGTTTAGGGTTAGTGGTTCACATACGCCATGTAACCAATGTGAATTATTAATTTTTACCCGAACAAGGATCCACTTACAAAATATATAAATATATAGATATTTAATGGTCATAACTATGTATAATCATAATTAACTTGTTAGAGGATAAGAGCGGAGAGTTAATGGCCATGGATGATCTATTGATGGTACATGACATTTTCTCCTGGACCTCTAAGAATGTGAACTCAACTTGCAGTGGATATTTGGCTAAGTATCAAGTAATTTATAAAATGTTCTTTCCGGCAAAAGTGGTGTACATCACTATGGCTATTTTAAGTCTCTCACCTTAAATTGAATTAAACAATTGCCTAGTGTTGCAAACAGAGCTGGAGGCTTATTTCTAAATGAAGAGCTTCTACACACTCTTCTAGATGTTCATGGGCTTTTTTTGATACGAAACTTAGCAGTCCTGTCAAGCAGGGTTGGTTATGTAAAGGGTTTATCCCTGGCTGAACAGTTGTATACAAAATAAACAGGTTAAATGTGAGCTAGTCAGTACACAGCGAGGGTCCGTAGGCAACCCTGTATAGTTTAAGTAGTACCCTATTGATGGTGTTTTTTAAAATGCTAAAAAGCTTACTTTGAACTATCCTATGGGTCTGAAATTCTCAAAACACATAAAATAACTTCTGATAAAGTATTCTTTTGCCACTGAACCGGACTAAAACCATGTAAATACATCGAAAAGACCATAGTTATAAAAAAGAAACGTAATTTGTCAATAAAAAATAAATTGATATTTTTTTCGAAATTTCCAAAAAGTTGTATCTTTACTTTCAGTCGAAGAATGTTCAGGAATTTTTTTCAGATTTTTTGCACTTCGCATAAGCGAGATAGAGGGGGGGGGGGGACACGTTTCACAGCCGTTTCAAACTCGCCTACGCTCGCCCTATCAAAGTTATAACCAAAGAATTATATATTTTTGTAATCAGCTCGACGTACCCTTTCATATGATACCCCTTACAGTGTCGAAAAAAAAAAAAAAAATTTAACCCTTAAGTTTTTTTTCTCTAATTTTTTTGAAAAATATTTTTTTTTAAGTCGCTATATTTTTAAAATATGTGGGTAGGTACAAGACACATACATGCCAAATTTCAAAGTAATCGGACGAAAGGTGTAGCCGTGAGAGCAGGCGACAGGACGGACGGACAGACACACGCAGAAAAATATAAGGGTCCTTGGTTTTGCCTACGGACCCTAAAATTTATTTGATGAAGATGGATAAAGGATATGATGTCATGGGGAAATTGTATCGAGTGGTTTATTGCGGTGAAAGTTTGTTGAAAGGAATTCCTAGCTAAGAGGTGATCATACTGAAATCCATTCGTATGAATACAACTCCTGAAAGAATTTCCAGTAGAGATTATTATAAAACTCCGGTTAAGGATTATATCGGAGTTAGTACATAGAAAATCCTTAATTCCCAGATTTCAGTCTACTACCATGAATCTATCATGCATTCATGAAATGAAATAAACACGGAATCGAACCCTATCAATTCGTCTCTGGAGCATTATAGACATATCATTCTTATCTTCTTAGGCTCATAATAATGAAACACGATAACTTAATCTAATCGCATACTCAGTGGCGTACCTAGGGCATTGGGGGCCCCCCGCAAGAACTTTTCGGGGGCCCAAAAAAAAGACTTGCGTTCAGAACTGAATGGAAGTATGATTCCAAGATATTTTTTTTTTTTTTATTTATTTCATTAGTCACAACTACAATTTTACAATCGTAACAAGCGACTGAGTGCAATTTTAGGAATTGTACAATAGTAAAAGTAATTAAATAATAATAACAAAAATAATTGTCAAAAGCATAATCATAATTATAAGATATAATAATAACAATAATAATAATAATAATAATAATAATAATAATAATAATAATAATAATAATAATAATAACAATAATAGTAATAATGGTAATAATAATAACAACAACAAAAGAGCTTGAAGATAGTTAGATAGTTAGATTTTATTATGGTCTAAAGGGGTCCCCCATCCATATTTGTACATAAGAGTTGGGGACCACCCTGGCACCGGGGGCCCGCCCGCAAGGTGGGCTCGTGCGGGCCCCATAGTTACGCCACTGTGCATACTTATCTATAAATTAAATTTCATTAGCTGTAATGATAGTATACCTTAGTATTCATAATAGGTTAATATTCAATTAAACTATTGCGTTTAAATTATTTATTGAATTTTAAGCAGTTTAATTAATACATTTTTATAATATATCGATAACTCTCCTTACGACATTTAGCCTATGGGTACAGAGCTATATATTAGATGATTTTATTTCCCAAATTAAATAGGTGCTTAATGAATATTCGAGATTAACATAGATCAAAATTAGATATCTATAATATATAAATTCATGCACAGCGAAATACATAAAATACCTATAAACTGGCTAGAAAATAACTTTCACCGGATGGATTTTTTTGTTTGAAGCTTACGTTTTCATATTTCTGAAATTCACATTCCGCAACATAACGTAGGATGAAAGAATCGATATAAAAAAGGGTTGAAGGTCACGTCTCTTTATTTGTTTTACAAGGTATGGGTCCAGTTTTGGGTTTTTTCTCTCGCTTTAAAATAAAACACGTCTAACTCTCCAGACGCCCTGCTCTTTTCTTCTTGTGCCAAAAAGGGAGAAGAAAAATGTTAATAATTCAAAATAATTATCTACCTAAACAGAGAAATGATGAATTATTAGGATAATTTCTTTTCTTTTTTTTTGTTTAACTTCTTTATGAAGTTTCAACTTGTTTTTTCATCTTAATTCCTTCTTTTGAATTTTATTTTTAGGTAGGGATTGTGGGAGTAGAACCCACTTGGCTAGAAATCCTTTACAAGGGCTAAAGCCTTAGTGAATTAGTTTAGGGATGCAGTGGTAACTAGACATTTATCCTTCTATTTTTTTAGTTTTTATTTTTTTTTGTTTAATTTAACTTCTTTAAAAAAAAAAAAAAAAGAAAAAAGAAAAATAGCCATCCCTCAAAAAAGACGCTATTCATTAAGTATACAATGTTATTTACATAACAATGAATTCAGCTATGTACATGCTATACACAAACTGATAGCTAGGTCGTAAATAGGGATTGCATAAATAGGCAAAAAGTCGGTTTATTAACATTAGTGGTTCCTCGATATACTCTGTTTATATTTTCGAATGATCTGGTATGTTACAAAGGGCTTTAATATGCAAACAATCTACCTTAACATACACTTCATGCAAACTTAATCGAGTATGAAAAAGGGTTCTCTTCTGATGAGTTATTCTCACTAATTCTTCTTTGTTACCCTTCAAGGGTTATCCTCGAAGGGTGGACTTACAAAGGGATTTGAGGACCGCTCTTTCCTTCCGATTTGGAATATATATATATATTTAAAACTCCTTTTAAACGATCCCCTAAAGGGATTGAGGGTTAGGAAGGTCCTGTCGGAAAGTCATATTAGCTGAGGTCCACTTGCTGTGTAATGCAAATACCTTTGTCGAAACTGCTTGTTCAATTAGTGTATTTAACAGTACATATCACCCAATTAAAGCATAAGCTAAAGGTTGTTTCCGTTAGAATTGTTTTAAAATAATGTCAAATGCAGTTTTAGTGGCTCTTTTTAAAAGCGATTCATTCGAAAAGAAAATATGATTTCTTTTTTAATCATGAACAAAATAATCTTTTTTATACCTAATTAATAGCTTTAATTTTTGATAATAATAAAAAGTAAAAATGGTTAACATATTCAACGTATTTTCACTATTCCTAACACTTGGTAAGATATGGAATGGCCGCGGTAACGTTTTAAAAGGACTGAAGCTATTTGTGGGTTTTGGAGACAAAATCATAATTTTTAAAAACTCTTGCTTGTCCTTTAACCTCTAAAAATTTGATAAAACTTTAAAAATAATGACCAAGAATAAACTACCGTTATAATTGACGGTATCGAAAAATATTATTTAAAAATTTAGTCCAGAATTGCATAATACAATTTAATTTCAGTTTATCTTCTGAATTATAAAATTTTCTAAAATGATTCAAATATTGGAACAAAATAAACAATAAGCTAACTCAGACAAATAGCTTAACTTTGAATTTCATCGAAGTACAATAGCGAGGGTAAGCTAATACTAAGACTTAAACAGGTTAAAGGTGGTTAGAGATGGTATAACAATATAACCATCTGTTTTGTATGTCGTTGATTCAACAAATAGATCTAAATTCAATACCAAAGATGGCTATGCTATATACACGTTGTGGCACGCCTGACAGGTATTCCAATACGTCGCGTCAGAGAGGTTACGTAAAAGTGACAAAGGTTGCTGTGACGTCATGCGCCCTCCACGATTTTTCGTCAGGTTATCTTTTCTGGCTCATAACAAACCATATTGTTTACTAGAGTTCTGTAAGCATTTGATAGTTTTTTCCTCTTTTTATTCTATTAAAAGCTTTTTTAACCGTTTTTAACCTTATCATATATTAGTAACATCATTAATAAGCCAACAAATGTTTACATTATAGATGATAAAACAAATAATTCTCACAAATAACTCAAATAAGATGTAAAATAACTTACTTACAGATGTGCTCTTTTTACTCTATTAAAAGCTTTATTAACTGTTTTTAACCTTATCATGTATCAGTAACATCATTAATAAGCCAATAAATGTATACATTATAGATGATAAAACAAATAATTGATTAAAAAATAATAATAAAATAAAATAGCACTGATAAACCCCAGAAGTACATTGTTTGTTATGAGCCAGGGCAGCTTAGCCAACATAACAACACACACTTTTTTTACGTAAGTGACGTCACACTTCCCCAGCGTATACAGTAAACCGGAGTGATTGTGTATTCTAGTTGTGATATAACTGCATAGTTATGATAGCACAAATGCTCCGATTTACCTGTACAGGTTACTATTCAGGTTTACCGCAATGTATCCGGTCGGCTTAAGGTGATTGTACATTTTATGTAGAGTTGTTTTATGTTTCCCCATAGATATAGTAGCTGTTAAATCGTAATGTAATTTGTTATTTGAAAGTAATAGTATGGTTGGGATAAAGAATGTTTAAATCTTAATACATTTCACGCGAAATCTTCTTAGACACTGATTTACATCTCAGCTCTTCTCTGCTGTATCTCGTGTTTCTACCTTCTTCCCTAACAAATCCAAAACTCTATTTAAAAATGTATAAAGTCGTGAGCTAAAATATGACGTTTCTTTCAACACCGACTACAATAAGTTTATCTTAGATAGACTTGGAGTGGAAATCCTCATTCTCCATTCTCCTAACCCGGACCAATTGTCTTAAAGATTTGACAGAAAACAAAATCAGTTTTTTTAACTTGGATATGTTTTATCTCTGGGGTACAGAAGAAATTTCTGTTCCGCAAAAAATAATATGAAAAAAATGACTCTTTTAAAATAATATCGTGCCATGAAGTTAGGATTTCACAGGAGGTCAATAGGTTTTCATTTATAGTGCAATATTTTTACGATAGGTGGGCTAAAGTTTCAATAAATGACATTCAAAATGTGACGCTCTTAATTATCGTGCCAGGAAGTTAGAATATAATAGAAGGTAGATTGGTTTTCACTTGTATTCATTGTAGTACCATATTTCACCGATAGAAGTTATACATTTTATATATAATGATATCAGAGCTCCTAGCGGACCAATTGGCAATCAAAATGGATTTATGTTTCATAATTTCGCACCTTAAGATCTATCTACTCTATATCATTTTTATCTCCACATCTACTATACCAATTAGACAAATCTATACTGGTGTTCTCCACTTCATGGAAAAGCATTGACATGTCGATAAGTCGATTCAATGCCCAAAACCATATCCATGATTTAATGTTTTTCCATAAAATGGAGAACATGAGTATTCTTTTTTTTTTTTTTAGCTTCTTTTCGCCAAAAAAATAACCATTTTTTAATTTGAAAGGTTGTATGGTTAATCTATATGAGTAATATATAATCTGATACACTCTTTAATGTTCAACCTATACGTAATTTAAATGTTAATCAGCGAATAATTTAAAATTAGCACAAGTGCGTACTAGTATGTGCTTCTACGCTTATATAAAACCTTTTACCTTTCATCAATAATTATTTGCATTAGTTCTTGACTTAATTTAAAATTTAAAAACATCATTTTGATGCATACGAGTACCTATATATTACAAAATATAATGCCATCACCATGCATAGACTATGTACATGCATCTTTTGAAGTTCGTTATCACTCTGTATAATATTAATATTTTAGAATACATTTAAACTTAAAATATTCTAAATGTTAGATTGCAAATAAAATAAATAGATTGGAGTAAAAGAGTTTTAGAGATTAACTTTCTTTTACTAAATAACTTTTTAAAGGGAACCTGAGCTTCATTAGTTATCCAATTACAAAGACTAGATGGCTACCTTTGTTGTACAAACAATAATTAATTTAAGTTTTCATAACCGGTATCCCAATATGTATTTATTTAAATTGTTATTAAACTAACAACTGATATAATTAACGTTCTTGTCATTAAAACAAAGTCAAATTAAGTTACAACAGTCTTAAATTTAATATTTTACAGTTAGGATGTGACCGCAGTGCATTTTTGGAACGAAGTTCCTTGTGGCACGTTCTGGAGCCCGGGAGTGAATCCGAAAAAAACGACCAAAATCACTGTCACGCAAAATCCGTCACGAAATCCGTACCGATGACGATAACTTGAACCGAGTTAGTTTAAATTTGGTACACATGTTCATTTTACCAATGCCCAGGCTGAGTTCGTTGGAGATCGTTATCCGCCCAGGCGTTCACTTGCAACACTCGCGCAAACGTAAGCTTCAAAAAGACGAGAAAAATTTTTATTATGGAAGCCTGTTACTTGTTTTGTTTATTTTTGTTATATTGTAAAATGTCACTTGGTTTTTTAAATATAAAAAATATAATCACGGTCTTGTTTAAAGTAAAATTGATCTGTGCTGACGCTTATTTCAATATATTAGGTATATATTATTATAATACTGCGTACTTAATCCAAGAAAAAATCTAACTTCATCTATTTAATGAGACAAACCACTTTTTCTTTTTTTTTCTTTTTAGTAAAACGAACACCGACACTGTTATGAAGTGATAAAGATCGCTATATTTATTAAAGTGGACCCAAACGTTTAAAATAAAGAAAACAAATTTTTTTACTGATATCTTCCGTTCTAAGATAAAACGATTTTAATAAAACTTCTTACACATTGTCTAAAGTACAATTGAAACAGGCATGTAAAATTTCAACCGGATTCAAGCAGAAGCTTTAGAGTAGGGAAGAGATAAATTATATTTTATAATATTTTAAATTAATAGGCCGGGTAGGTAGAAAACAGTCTTATTTTAATCCAACATCCTTTAACAAACATACTCTTTAACTATAAACTTGTTTCTTATACATATTGAATATAAATTTATAGTAAGACGTTTGCTTTAATGATACGCAAATAATGATTTTCTTTTAATTTTTCCTTAACTTTGCTTGGTACAAACAGTCCGGTACTTTTAATTTTGTCTCTTTTCTAACTCCGCCATGTATAAGTAGTTAGCAACGTATACGTACTTAGCAGTGTAATTTTATAATTTATATTTAATGAAAACTGTAATGAACTTCGTTCCTACCGGGTGTCCCGCGACACCACAAGTATTTTTTACTTTTACTAAGTCAATTAAAATTGTATCCAATAAGCATTAATGGAGTTTTTCTCCTATTTAATGCTTACTTTGAGTATCACTATAATTTAATTTCTTTAGTAAACTTTTTAGTTTATTTTTAAAATGCTTTTAGAATAATTGGTTTCGTATTTATTTTGTTTTTTTAAGTAAAATCAAAGAGTGAGGATTGTAGCTTAGTTAGACTATGTGATCGAAACACGATAATAGTTTGTTTTGCATGATATATATGTTACATTTTATTCGCCTAAATATCCATTAGGGTTGTATAATGAAGGATGTAATCAAAATAATCTATTTCGTTGAATCTTTAATCAACCTTATATCACATGAAAGGACAAGGATTTTTAAAATGATCTGACGCTATTTGCTATTCTTCAGTAAACTAAAAGAAGCAAAAGGGTTCTTAGCAGGTAACTCCCACTGGAATTAGTAAATCATTCAATCGGCTTCTTTTGCTTCTCACCATTCCTTCATCGTTTCCCCTACTATATTATATGTATTTAACTTAACACCCACTTACATTTATTAACTGAGAAGAGGATTTACATATGACATTTCAGCCTGTAAGTTGTATTGATAAATTTGGCTTTTTCTTCTTTTATCATAAACTTTCCCTGCATCAAAGAGATTGTAAAAGATAAAATACACTTAGATAATTAATTTGTGTATATACATATATTATAATAAAAGGTAATTTTGAAATACACTATTTCCGATTCAAAATTCCGAATACAAACAACATGTAAATTACTTAGATAAGTACACTTACATATATATATATATATATATATATATATATATATATATATATATATATATATATATATATATATATATATATATATATATATATATATATATAATTATATATTATAAATTATCTCAGGTCGTGAGTATATGTACTGTGTTAGACTTTGGCCAGGCCAATCGAATGTTATTTAGGCTTTAATTAGCTTTTGTAGATTGGTCTTAATTTAAAATATTACTTTTTTTTAAATCAAATTATAATTATTATTAACATGGGGGACAGACGGAGAAAAATAGACTCCAGCGCCGGGACTTGAACCACGGGCCTCTACATTTCCAGTGTAGTAGAGACCCGTGGTTCAAGCCCCGGCGCTGGAGTCTATTTTTCTCTGTCTGTCTCCCAGTGTTAATAATAATTATAATTTGATTTAAATAAAAATTTTAACATTCCGTAGTATGAATACTACCAAAAACTTAATAATTGAATTTAAATATTACATTCATTCACATGGGTGAATTAGTAAGTGAGGCAACAATAAGATCATGAAACATTTTATCCATAACTATTAGCATATTTCATTTATATATTTTTTTGGAACGAAGTTCCTTATGGCACGTTCTGGAGCCCGGGAGTGAATCCGAAAAACGACCAAAATCACCGTCACAAAATAACCGTCACAAAATCACCGTCACAAAATCACCGTCACGCAAAATCTACCGATGGCGATAACTTGTGTAAAAGTTAACCGACTTAGTTGAAATTTGGTACACATGTTCATTTTACCAATGTCAGGGACAAGTTCGTTGGACAACGTTATCCGCCCAAGCGTTCACGCGCAACGCTCGCGTAAACGTAAGCTTCGAATTTAAAATTGGAATTTTTGGGCGTGAAAAAATTCTAACTTCATCTATTTAATGAGACAAACAATTTTTTAAAATAATTTTTTTTAGTAAAACGAACACCGACACTACTATGAAGTGATAAAGATCGCTAAATTTATTACAGCGGACCAAACCGATTAAAATAAAGAAAACAACGTGTTTACCGATATCTTACGTTCTAACGTAAAGATTTAAATGAAACTTTGTATACATCACCTACAGTACAATTGAAACAAGCATGTAACATTTCAACCTGATACAAGCAGAAGTTTTTGTGAGTTAATGATTTATATTTTTTATTTTAATATTTAATTGGAGTAATATGCCGACGGGGCCTGGGAGGACAGTTCTTTTTCGTTCTACAACCATCTGCTTTAACTATAAATTTATCATTACCTTTTTTCTCAATATACAATACATTATTTATTGAAAGACGCTCGCTTCAAAGATAATAAAAAGATTTTCATTTAATTTTGCCTTAACTCCGCTAGTACAAATAGTTAGTTACTTTTAATTTTGTCTCTTTTCTAACTCCACCATGTATACGTAGTTATTACAGCGATTTTATAATTTATATTTAATGAAAAGCGTAAGGAACTTCGTTCCTACCGGGTGTCCCACGACACCACACGTATTTTTTTTCAATATCTCTTTGATTAACACTTTGGCTCATTCACTTCTAAATTAGTGGGTTATGGAAACAATAAGATCACTAGATGAAACGTGTACTATAACTATAACTATCAGCATATTTAATTCACATTTCTCCTCTTTATATGTCTAAAAGGCATAAGAGGTGGGTAACATTTTACAAGCATCATTATTATTCTATTGGTGTATATGGGAAACATAATGTACTACATCTAACACTTAAACCTAGACTTTTGCCTTGGATAATATATTTCAATTACATAATATTTAATATAATTGATATATTTCTACATTATTGATTATAACTACGCCAAATACTATATCTCGTGAAATCCTTACCTGGTGGTTAGCTTTAATTTCGCTTAGAGCACTGCATAGTTGGGTTTTGGCGTTATTACTGCAACCATGCGCTGCATGGTTGCTGGACTTTAGAATCCATCAATACCTATGGTGAATGAAATTTTACAGTATGGTATTTATAATGAGTGGATGGATAAATGTTTTTTTATATGAGTCGCCGTAAAAAGTAACAGTCCCACAATCTTCCAGAAATTGTCAATCATTGACAATTCTCCAGAAATCGTCAATCATTGACAATTCTCCAGAAATTGTCAATCATTGATAATTATCCAGAAACTGACAATTTTGGGTGTAAACCTTTTACTATAAACGGGCGATGCTCCTCATTAAATAAACTATTATTTAACTGGTTTAAAGGTTCGACAAATTATAATTTTTTTTTTTTCATTAAAAGGTAAATATTGACATCAGCGGGAAAATAAATTGGTACCGTTGACTCATGACAATTAATTTTACTACACACAATTAAAGATCTGAATTTCGTTAGATTTAACATCGTTATTACCATTTGAAAGTTTTCAAGTTTTCTTTACAGTCCCAGATGGTATTAAATCGGTATAAAACGTCTAAAAGTCGACGATAACTTTTCTGTCAGTGGAAACTGATTTTGAATTAGATAATTTAGGCCTGAGGGGCCAGAATATTCGGAATATATACGCGACCTAGAGTGGCACGGTACCTTAAAAATCGATAAAGGGTATGCGAGCTGGGATTGTAAGTATTTTCGCCTCAGGTGGTACACCTGTTCCTTGCGTATACGGAATTCGCCAGCTCTAAATTAGAAAACAAACATTTCGAAGGGGATTTGTCTGAATACTTGAATCTACCGAGGGGATAGAAGCTTCGATAAGTTTAAACCTTATACAGTGTTTTCTTTCGTATAAAAATACACGTTTAAATGTTTCTCCACAAATTACTTTCTTTATTATTTACCTACTTTATTTTATTTCTCCTATTCTATAATACCTTTCTAGATTGCAAATGCAAATGCATATAGCAATGTTAAAACACCTTTATCTTGGTATAGAGGTTGTAGAAGTTATCTTGATATCCAATTTGTGAGAATCCAAAGTCACGAGGAGACCCGAAACATAAAATTCCAATGTTTACCTTTGGAAACCCACTAATTATTCCTTTAAAAAAGATCTAAGAATTAATGTACCAAAAGTAAGCTTTTCATTAAGTTTATTTTTAGTAACACTTCAGCTCCACCTCTGTATTAAGTACCGCACCAACTCTTTCAATTCCACATTTCCACTCATCTCACCGGCACTGAATATGAGCACTTGGTGTTGCAAAGCCGGCTTTGCACGATCAAGTTATTTTTAGTAACACTTCAGCTCCACCTCTGTATTAAGTACCGCACCAACTCTTTCAATTCCACATTTCCACTCATCTCACCGGCACTGAATATGAGCACTTGGTGTTGCAAAGCCGGCTTTGCACGATCAAGTTATTTTTAGTAACACTTCAGCTCCACCTCTGTATTAAGTACCGCACCAACTCTTTCAATTCCACATTTCCACTCATCTCACCGGCACTGAATATGAGCACTTGGTGTTGCAAAGCCGGCTTTGCACCATCAAGTTATTTTTAGTAACACTTCAGCTCCACCTCTGTATTAAGTACCGCACCAACTCTTTCAATTCCACATTTCCACTCATCTCACCGGCACTGAATATGAGCACTTGGTGTTGCAAAGCCGGCTTTGCACGATCAAGTTATTTTTAGTAACACTTCAGCTCCACCTCTGTATTAAGTACCGCACCAACTCTTTCAATTCCACATTTCCACTCATCTCACCGGCACTGAATATGAGCACTTGGTGTTGCAAAGCCGGCTTTGCACGATCAAGTTATTTTTAGTAACACTTCAGCTCCACCTCTGTATTAAGTACCGCACCAACTCTTTCAATTCCACATTTCCACTCATCTCACCGGCACTGAATATGAGCACTTGGTGTTGCAAAGCCGGCTTTGCACCATCAAGTTATTTTTAGTAACACTTCAGCTCCACCTCTGTATTAAGTACCGCACCAACTCTTTCAATTCCACATTTCCACTCATCTCACCGGCACTGAATATGAGCACTTGGTGTTGCAAAGCCGGCTTTGCACGATCAAGTTATTTTTAGTAACACTTCAGCTCCACCTCTGTATTAAGTACCGCACCAACTCTTTCAATTCCACATTTCCACTCATCTCACCGGCACTGAGTATGAGCACTTGGTGTTGCAAAGCCGGCTTTGCACCATCAAGTTATTTTTAGTAACACTTCAGCTCCACCTCTGTATTAAGTACCGCACCAACTCTTTCAATTCCACATTTCCACTCATCTCACCGGCACTGAATATGAGCACTTGGTGTTGCAAAGCCGGCTTTGCACGATCAAGTTATTTTTAGTAACACTTCAGCTCCACCTCTGTATTAAGTACCGCACCAACTCTTTCAATTCCACATTTCCACTCATCTCACCGGCACTGAGTATGAGCACTTGGTGTTGCAAAGCCGGCTTTGCACCATCAAGTTATTTTTAGTAACACTTCAGCTCCACCTCTGTATTAAGTACCGCACCAACTCTTTCAATTCCACATTTCCACTCATCTCACCGGCACTGAATATGAGCACTTGGTGTTGCAAAGCCGGCTTTGCACCATCAAGTTATTTTTAGTAACACTTCAGCTCCACCTCTGTATTAAGTACCGCACCAACTCTTTCAATTCCACATTTCCACTCATCTCACCGGCACTGAATATGAGCACTTGGTGTTGCAAAGCCGGCTTTGCACGATCAAGTTATTTTTAGTAACACTTCAGCTCCACCTCTGTATTAAGTACCGCACCAACTCTTTCAATTCCACATTTCCACTCATCTCACCGGCACTGAGTATGAGCACTTGGTGTTGCAAAGCCGGCTTTGCACCATCAAGTTATTTTTAGTAACACTTCAGCTCCACCTCTGTATTAAGTACCGCACCAACTCTTTCAATTCCACATTTCCACTCATCTCACCGGCACTGAATATGAGCACTTGGTGTTGCAAAGCCGGCTTTGCACGATCAAGTTATTTTTAGTAACACTTCAGCTCCACCTCTGTATTAAGTACCGCACCAACTCTTTCAATTCCACATTTCCACTCATCTCACCGGCACTGAGTATGAGCACTTGGTGTTGCAAAGCCGGCTTTGCACCATCAAGTTATTTTTAGTAACACTTCAGCTCCACCTCTGTATTAAGTACCGCACCAACTCTTTCAATTCCACATTTCCACTCATCTCACCGGCACTGAATATGAGCACTTGGTGTTGCAAAGCCGGCTTTGCACGATCAAGTTATTTTTAGTAACACTTCAGCTCCACCTCTGTATTAAGTACCGCACCAACTCTTTCAATTCCACATTTCCACTCATCTCACCGGCACTGAGTATGAGCACTTGGTGTTGCAAAGCCGGCTTTGCACCATCAAGTTATTTTTAGTAACACTTCAGCTCCACCTCTGTATTAAGTACCGCACCAACTCTTTCAATTCCACATTTCCACTCATCTCACCGGCACTGAGTATGAGCACTTGGTGTTGCAAAGCCGGCTTTGCACGATCAAGTTATTTTTAGTGCCTTAGCACTAAAAATAATGTCTTAACGTCTAGCTTTATATTCCCCCTTAAAGTTAGAAGCTGTATTCTGATCATGTGTGTATTTTTAGGAAATTGTTTAAAAGTCAATTTGGAAATCAAAAATCTTTATTAATGCAAATTCTCATACTTTTTATCTCTTTTGAGTCAAACGTTATTGGAACCGTAAAGAATGACAGACAGTCACACAAACGGGTCTATAGGAGTCGACTATAAATAACAGTTTCATTTTTTGGTTTTACCAACGAAACCCTAAAAGAAACTGATGTAAAGTTCCACAAAAATAGAAAAAATAAAGACTAATAATTAATATTTCAAAGGATGTAGAATAATATTGAAATAAATTTCAAGTATGAAATTCATCCAAACTCTCTTTCTCTAACTAAGAACGTGATATCTTAATAATAAGAAATGTCAAGTATAACATTTCGGCTGAACAATAAAATAAACTTTGTTTTTTCTCCGAACAAAAATAAAAAAATCAATTTGTTTTGTACGGTTACGGTTACCACGGTTACACGATTTGTACGGTCGGTAGATTGTAGGATCACGGTTGCCTGGTTTGTACGCTGGGTAGATTGTTCGGGCATGGTTACCACGGTTACACGATTTGTACGGTCGGTAGATTGTAGGATCACGGTTACCTGGTTTGTACGCTGGGTAGATTGTACGGGCATGGTTACCACGGATACACGATTTGTACGGTCGGTAGATTGTAGGATCACGGTTACCTGGTTTGTACGCTGGGTAGATTGTACGGGCATGGTTACCACGGATACACGATTTGTACGGTCGGTAGATTGTAGGATCACGGTTACCTGGTTTGTACGCTGGGTAGATTGTACGGGCATGGTTACCACGGATACACGATTTGTACGGTCGGTAGATTGTAGGATCACGGTTACCTGGTTTGTACGCTGGGTAGATTGTACGGGCATGGTTACCACGGTTACACGATTTGTACGGTCGGTAGATTGTAGGATCACGGTTACCTGGTTTGTACGCTGGGTAGATTGTACGGGCATGGTTACCACGGTTACACGATTTGTACGGTCGGTAGATTGTAGGATCACGGTTACCTGGTTTGTACGCTGGGTAGATTGTTCGGGTATGGTTACCACGGTTACACGATTAGTACGGTCGGTAGATTGTAGGATCACGGTTACCTGGTTTGTACGCTGGGTAGATTGTACGGGCATGGTTACCACGGTTACACGATTAGTACGGTCGGTAGATTGTAGGATCACGGTTACCTGGTTTGTACGCTGGGTAGATTGTACGGGCATGGTTACCACGGATACACGATTTACGGTCGGTAGATTGTTCAGTCACGGTTACCTTGTTTGAAACTCATTAAAATTTCAAACCCGCAATACATTGAAGCCCAACAGTTTCAACATATCCAGTGAGTTTGTAAGGCGAATCAAAGACTTTAATCAACTACATCACGGCAAGGAAACATGTTTGAGACGGGGAAACGACAATGAATCGAACAACTCTTTGTAAATAGTATACGAGTATTGAGAAACCAGACCTCTCTTCTAATTACTAACTAGCAACTATGATGACGTTATAACTAATTACACCTTTCTTAGGAACACGCCATTATCTAAATCTGGAATTCAATCCTTCCTTACTTATTTATTTATAAACGTACATAATAAACAAGGAAAGTAAGGATTTAATATACCAAGTCCCATATTCTGCAACATATGCGTTTTAAAATCCTATCTTTAATAAAAAAAACGAGTCTGTCACTTTTCGGAGAAAGTAATATAAACATTCAAAAAATAATATAGTGTTTTTATAATTTCCTATGTTTCATGTCGTATATTATACTTCACGAATCATAAAATTATTATCTCAATGTGCACGCCTTTTTATCATATTCATAACATTCCAACTATATTTCGACCTTATACTTGGATCCCTTTTGTACTCCCTTTATTGTAAGAAATAATTCTTACAAACTAGGTAATTTGTGATCTATTTATATCCCTCTGCCCGGAACATAGGTATTTTTACCCACTAGATTACTAAGTATCCTGCTGGCACAGCTCTAGGTGAACATTGATAGCTGTGGCACGAGTCCACTTTCATTGGACTTCTTACCAATAAGGAGGAAGGGTTGTCACTTCAGTATCCGTTTTTCCCGGGCATAATCATCAGTATGGTCGACGTTTGGCGGCAAAATCTACCGGTATTCTATATTTGGTTCTTTTTCTTTTCGGTAAACTTTACCGTTATTCTAGCACCCTAGTGGTAATTTTTGCTGGTATTCCAGCTGTAATGTTTGTTTTGTAAAGATGCAGTTAAAGATAAATATCATTAAAAGTAGTGGATAGTTATAAAATTCAATAGGTTTACAAATACGCATGTGTTTTATACTAAAGGTATTATTCAAGAGAAAAATATAAACGTTCCAAAAACAAGAGTGACGGTAAAAAAAAATACCAATGTTCATGAATTTGGAGTAAAACTCATGTCCCGGGCAGAGGAATATACTTCCAATTTATTATTAATATATTTCTTTCACATACTAAGTGACTTTTAATTCGATTTACATGCCTTTTATCCGTTGCAATTTTGACAGTAACTCTATAATTATCTTAACTCACTTGACGTTTAATGTACTGGCTAAAAACAAAAGATAAGAGAGATAAAAAGATAACAAAAAAATGTATATAATATGTTTCTAAAAATGTATACTTTGACAGGTGAATGAAGGTAATTAACATTACAAAACCTTTATAAAAAAAAGTAATAACATATTTCACAAATTAAATGTTGATGCAGAATATACCTAGGTATGATTTCCCTGATGGTAGATACTAAGAAATATCATTTATCACGGAGAAAGTTATTTTTCATATGACATTTTTCTTGTCAAAGAAATATACGATTAATGGTATTAAAAGTCATATGTACTATGTAAGCCCGTAGCATAAAGCACTTACCCGTTTTTGAATACACCCAAGAAAGAATTATTGTAATCTTTTTAAAAAATGTTGACATATTTTAGTCAGAATTATTGAACGAGTGGAGCAAGATCCTGTTTTAAAACTATTTTACTAATTGTTACATATAGTGCTTTAGTAAAACTATATGATTTACTTTATTAATACATAAATTTATAATCATTTAGAACTATGTAGTAAAATTTTTAGTGGCAGCCGTATACCAATTTCGTTATTTGAATTTTACTGTTTATGAATGTGTTGTAAAACTACTTTTTTTTTTGGAACGAAGTTCCTTGTGGCACGTTCTGGAGCCCGGGAGTGAATCCAAAAAAACGACCAAAATCACCGTCACGCAAAAACCGTCACGAAATCTACCGATGACGATATCTTGAGTAAAAGATCACCGAGTTAGTTGAAATTTGGAACACATGTTCATTTTACCAATCCCCAGGCTGAGTTCGTTGGACAACGTTATCCGCCCAAGCGTTCACGCGCAACGCTCGCGTAAACGTAAGCTTCGAATTTAAAATTGGAATTTTTGGACGTGAAAAAATTCTAACTTCATCTATTTAATGAGACAAAAATTTTTTAAAATATTTTTTTTTAGTAAAACGAACACCGACACTACTATGAAGTGATAAAGATCGCTAAATTTATTAAAGCGGACCAAACCGATTAAAATAAAGAAAACAACGTTTTTACCGATATCTTACGTTCTAACGTAAAGATTTAAATGAAACTTTGTATACATCACCTACAGTACAATTGAAACAAGCATGTAACATTTCAACCTGATACAAGCAGAAGTTTTTGTGAGTTAATGATTTATATTTTTTATTTTAATATTTAATTGGAGTAATATGCCGACGGGGCCTGGTAGGACAGTTCATTTTCGTTCTACAACCATCTGCTTTAACTATAAATTTATCATTACCTTTTTTCTCAATATACAATACATTATTTATTGAAAGACGCTCGCTTCAAAGATAATAAAAAGATTTTCATTTAATTTTGCCTTAACTCCGCTAGTACAAATAGTTAGTTACTTTTAATTTTGTCTCTTTTCTAACTCCACCATGTATACGTAGTTATTACAGCGATTTTATAATTTATATTTAATGAAAAGCGTAAGGAACTTCGTTCCTACCGGGTGTCCCACGACACCACACGTATTTTTTTTCAATATCTCTTTGATTAACACTTTGGCTCATTCACTTCTAAATTAGTGGGTTATGGAGACAATAAGATCACTAGATGAAACGTGTACTATAACTATAACTATCAGCATATTTAATTCACATTTCTCCTCTTTATATGTCTAAAAGGCATAAGAGGTGGGTAACATTTTACAAGCATCATTATTATTCTATTGGTGTATATGGGAAACATAATGTACTACATCTAACACTTAAACCTAGACTTTTGCCTTGGATAATATATTTCAATTACATAATATTTAATATAATTGATATATTTCTACATTATTGATTATAACTACGCCAAATACTATATCTCGTGAAATCCTTACCTGGTGGTTAGCTTTAATTTCGCTTAGAGCACTGCATAGTTGGGTTTTGGCGTTATTACTGCAACCATGCGCTGCATGGTTGCTGGACTTTAGAATCCATCAATACCTATGGTGAATGAAATTTTACAGTATGGTATTTATAATGAGTGGATGGATAAATGTTTTTTTATATGAGTCGCCGTAAAAAGTAACAGTCCCACAATCCTCCAGAAATTGTCAATCATTGACAATTCTCCAGAAATTGTCAATCATTGATAATTATCCAGAAACTGACAATTTTGGGTGTAAACCTTTTACTATAAACGGGCGATGCTCCTCATTAAATAAACTATTATTTAACTGGTTTAAAGGTTCGACAAATTATAATTTTTTTTTTTCATTAAAAGGTAAATATTGACATCAGCGGGAAAATAAATTGGTACCGTTGACTCATGACAATTAATTTTACTACACACAATTAAAGATCTGAATTTCGTTAGATTTAACATCGTTATTACCATTTGAAAGTTTTCAAGTTTTCTTTACAGTCCCAGATGGTATTAAATCGGTATAAAACGTCTAAAAGTCGACGATAACTTTTCTGTCAGTGGAAACTGATTTTGAATTAGATAATTTAGGCCTGAGGGGCCGGAATATTCGGAATATATACGCGACCTAGAGTGGCACGGTACCTTAAAAATCGATAAAGGGTATGCGAGCTGGGATTGTAAGTATTTTCGCCTCAGGTGGTACACCTGTTCCTTGCGTATACGGAATTCGCCAGCTCTAAATTAGAAAACAAACATTTCGAAGGGGATTTGTCTGAATACTTGAATCTACCGAGGGGATAGAAGCTTCGATAAGTTTAAACCTTATACAGTGTTTTCTTTCGTATAAAAATACACGTTAAAATGTTTCTCCACAAATTACTTTCTTTATTATTTACCTACTTTATTTTATTTTTCCTATTCTATAATACCTTTCTAGATTGCAAATGCAAATGCATATAGCAATGTTAAAACACCTTTATCTTGGTATAGAGGTTGTAGAAGTTATCTTGATAACCAATTTGTGAGAATCCAAAGTCACGAGGAAACCCGAAACATAAAATTCCAATGTTTACCTTTGGAAAACCACTAATTATTCCTTTAAAAAAGATCTAAGAATTAATGTACCAAAAGTAAGCTTTTCATTAAGTTTATTTTTAGTAACACTTCAGCTCCACCTCTGTATTAAGTATCGCACCAACTCTTTCAATTCCACATTTCCACTCATCTCACCGGCACTGAGTATGAGCACTTGGTGTTGCAAAGCCGGCTTTGCACGATCAAGTTATTTTTAGTAACACTTCAGCTCCACCTCTGTATTAAGTACCGCACCAACTCTTTCAATTCCACATTTCCACTCATCTCACCGGCACTGAATATGAGCACTTGGTGTTGCAAAGCCGGCTTTGCACGATCAAGTTATTTTTAGTAACACTTCAGCTCCACCTCTGTATTAAGTACCGCACCAACTCTTTCAATTCCACATTTCCACTCATCTCACCGGCACTGAGTATGAGCACTTGGTGTTGCAAAGCTGGCTTTGCACGATTAAGTTTATTTTTAGTAACACTTCAGCTCCACCTCTGTATTAAGTACCGCACCAACTCTTTCAATTCCACATTTCCACTCATCTCACCGGCACTGAGTATGAGCACTTGGTGTTGCAAAGCCGGCTTTGCACGATTAAGTTATTTTTAGTGCCTTAGCACTAAAAATAATGTCTTAACGTCTAGCTTTATATTCCCCCTTAAAGTTAGAAGCTGTATTCTGATCATGTGTGTATTTTTAGGAAATTGTTTAAAAGTCAATTTGGAAATAAAAAATCTTTATTTATGCAAATTGTCATACTTTTGATCTCTTTTGAGTCAAACGTTATTGGAACCGTAAAGAATGACAGACAGTCACATAAACGGGTCTATAGGAGTCGACTATAAATAACAGTTTCATTTTTTGGTTTTACCAACGAAACCCTAAAAGAAACTGATGTAAAGTTCCACAAAAATAGATAAAATAAAGATTAATAATTAATATTTCAAAGGATGTAGAATAATATTGAAATAAATTTCAAGTATGAAATTTATCCAAACTCTCTTTCTCTAACCAAGAACGTGATATCTTAATAATAAGAAATGTCAAGTATAACATTTCGGCTGAACAATAAAATAAACTTTGTTTTTTCTCAGAAAAAAAATAAAAAATCATTTTTTTTTGTACGGTTACGGTTACCATGTTTACACGATTTGTATGGTCGGTAGATTGTAGGATCACGGTAACCAGGTTTGTAAGCTGGGTAGATTGTAGGATCACGGTTGCCTGGTTTGTACGCTGGGTAGATTGTTCGGGCATGGTTACCACGGTTACACGATTTGTACGGTCGGTAGATTGTAGGATCACGGTTACCTGGTTTGTACGCTGGGTAGATTGTTCGGGCATGGTTACCACAGTTACACGATTTGTACGGTCGGTAGATTGTAGGATCACGGTTACCTGGTTTGTACGCTGGGTAGATTGTTCGGGTATGGTTACCACGGTTACACGATTTGTACGGTCGGTAGATTGTAGGATCACGGTTACCTGGTTTGTACGCTGGGTAGATTGTACGGGCATGGTTACCACGGTTACACGATTAGTACGGTCGGTAGATTGTAGGATCACGGTTGCCTGGTTTGTACGCTGGGTAGATTGTTCGGGCATGGTTACCACGGTTACACGATTTGTACGGTCGGTAGATTGTAGGATCACGGTTACCTGGTTTGTACGCTGGGTAGATTGTTCGGGCATGGTTACCACGGTTACACGATTTGTACGGTCGGTAGATTGTAGGATCACGGTTACCTGGTTTGTACGCTGGGTAGATTGTTCGGGTATGGTTACCACGGTTACACGATTAGTACGGTCGGTAGATTGTAGGATCACGGTTACCTGGTTTGTACGCTGGGTAGATTGTACGGGCATGGTTACCACGGTTACACGATTAGTACGGTCGGTAGATTGTAGGATCACGGTTACCTGGTTTGTACGCTGGGTAGATTGTACGGGCATGGTTACCACGGATACACGATTTACGGTCGGTAGATTGTTCAGTCACGGTTACCTTGTTTGAAACTCATTAAAATTTCAAACCCGCAATACATTGAAGCCCAACAGTTTCAACATATCCAGTGAGTTTGTAAGGCGAATCAAAGACTTTAATCAACTACATCACGGCAAGGAAACATGTTTGAGACGGGGAAACGACAATGAATCGAACAACTCTTTGTAAATAGTATACGAGTATTGAGAAACCAGACCTCTCTTCTAATTACTAACTAGCAACTATGATGACGTTATAACTAATTACACCTTTCTTAGGAACACGCCATTATCTAAATCTGGAATTCAATCCTTCCTTACTTATTTATTTATAAACGTACCTACATAATAAACAAGGAAAGTAAGGATTTAATATACCAAGTCACATATTCTGCAACATATGCGTTTTAAAATCCTATCTTTAATAAAAAAAACGAGTCTGTCACTTTTCGGAGAAAGTAATATAAATATTCAAAAAATAATATAGTGTTTTTATAATTTCCTATGTTTCATGTCGTATATTATACTTCACGAATCATAAAATTATTATCTCAATGTGCACGCCTTTTTATCATATTCATAACATTCCAACAATATTTCGACCTCATACTTGGATCGCTCTTACACGCTTTATTGTAAGTAATAATTCTTACAAACTAGGTAATTTGTGATCTATTTATATCCCTTTGCCCGGAACATAGGTATTTTTACCCACTAGATTACTAAGTATCCTGCTGGCACAGCTCTAGGTGAACATTGATAGCTGTGGCACGAGTCCACTTTCATTGGACATCTTACCAATAAGGAGGAAGGGTTGTCACTTCAGTATCCGTTTTTCCCGGGCATAATCATCAGTATTGTCGACGTTTGGCGGCAAAATCTACCGGTATTCTACATTTGGTTACTTTTCTTTTCGGTAAACTTTACCGTTATTCTAGCACCCTAGTGGTAATTGTTGCCGGTATTCCAGCTGTAATGTTTGTTTTGTAAAGATGCAGTTAAAGATAAATATCATTAAAAGTAGTGGATAGTTATAAAATTCAATAGGTTTACAAATACGCATGTGTTTTATACTAAAGGTATTATTCAAGAGAAAAATATAAACGTTGCAAAAACAAGAGTGACGGTAAAAAAAAAAAAAAATACCGATGTTCATAAATTTGGAGTAAAACTCATGTCCCGGGCAGAGGAATATACTTCCAATTTATTATTAATATATTTCTTTCACATACTAAGTGACTTTTAATTCGATTTACATGCCTTTTATCCGTTGCAATTTTGACAGTAACTCTATAATTAACTTAACTCACTTGACGTTTAATGTAGGGGCTAAAAACAAAAGATAAGAGAGATAAAAAGATAACAAAAAAATGTATATAATATGTTTCTAAAAATGTATACTTTGACAGGTGAATGAAGGTAATTAACATTACAAAACCTTTATAAAAAAAGTAATAACATATTTCACAAATTAAATGTTGATGCAGAATATACCTAGGTATGATTTCCCTGATGGTAGATACTAAGAAATATCATTTATCACTGAGAAAGTTATTTTTCATATGACATTTTTCTTGTCAAAGAAATATACGATTAATGGTATTAAAAGTCATATGTACTATGTAAGCCCGTAGCATAAAGCACTTACCCGTTTTTGAATACATCCAAGAAAGAATAATTGTAATCTTTTTAAAAAATGTTGACATATTTTAGTCAGAATTATTGAACGAGTGGAGCAAGATCCTGTTTTAAAACTATTTTACTAATTGTTACATATAGTGCTTTAGTAAAACTATATGATTTACTTTATTAATACATAAATTTATAATCATTTAGAACTATGTAGTAAAATTTTTAGTGGCAGCCGTATACCAATTTCGTTATTTGAATTTTACTGTTTATGAATGTGTTGTAAAACAACATTTTTTTTTGGAACGAAGTTCCTTGTGGCACGTTCTGGAGCCCGGGAGTGGATCCAAAAAAGAACGACCAAAATCACCGTCACGCAAAAACCGTCACGAAATCTACCGATGACGATATCTTGAGTAAAAGATCACCGAGTTAGTTGAAAATTGGTACACATGTTCATTTTACCAATGCCCAGGCTGAATTCGTTGGAAAACGTTATCCGCCCAAGCGTTCACGCTCAACGCTCGCGTAAACGTAAGCTTCAAAAAGACGGGCATTTTTTTTATTATGGAAGCCTGTTACTTGACTTGTTTATTTTTGTTATATGTCAAAATGTCACTTGGTTTTGTAAATATCGAAAATATTTTTTGTTATATTCAATATATATCTATAGTAAGACGCTTGCTTTAATGATACAAATAATGATTTTCTTTTAATTTTTCCTTAACTCTTGCTAGGTACAAGCAGTTCGTTACTTTTAATTTTGTCTCTTTTCTAACTCCGCCATGAATAAGTAGTTAGCAATGTATACGTACTTAGCAGTGTGATTTTATAATTTATATTTAATGAAAAATGTAAGGAACTTCGTTCCTACCGGGTGTCCCGCGACACCATACGTATTTTTTTACTAACCCTCACCCCACGCTCCATGCGGTGCTCATACTAGGTATTAGTTGCTATGTTTCCTATTATCATGAAGGCCTAGTAATTAAATGAAATACCTAAATAGTTTCGTATCCAAAGCCTTCGTAGAATCATCACTGTACAAATATCATTCATTCCATTTTTAAGAATAAATATCCCTTCGAATCGTACTTTGGAGTATATTTTATGCAAAAATTCCTCTATTTTATTATTATAGCCATGATAAATAAGTTTCTTTTTATTATCAAGATTGAATTTTACCTCACAATAATCTTAATTGTGCGTATAAAAATATACTCTTAATCTTCGCCTCAAAAACTTTCATATAATATAAGTACAAAAGTAAATAAAATCAAATTATTATTATTTTTTAAATTATTTTTTAATACCTATGAAAAGGTAAACAATATATTATATATTACGATATTAACCGTGCAAACAAAGCAAGAGATAGATAATATTAGTTTTAGAAACTTTGTTTGGTTATAAAAAATCAATAACCGACATTGTTATGAAAATTCGTTTTTTTTGGAACGAAGTTCCTTATGGCACGTTCTGAAGCCCGGGAGAGAATCCGAAAAAAACTATTAAAATCACCGTCACAAAATAACCATCACAAAATCACCGTCACAAAATCACCATCACGCAAAATCCGTCACGAAATCTACAGATGACGATAACTTGAGTAATAGATCACCGAGTTAGATGAAATTTGGTACACACGTTCATTTTACCAATGCCCAGGCTGAGTTCGTCGGAAAACGTTATCCGCCCAAGCGTTCACGCGCAACGCTCGCGTAAACGTAAGCTTCAAATGACGGGAAAAAGTGTTATTAAGGAAGCCTGTTACTTGACTTGTTTTGATTATTTTTGTTATATATGTCAAAAATGTCACTTTGTTTTGTAAATAAATAAAATATAATAATGTAAAATTTCACCCTGATACAAGCAGAAGCTGTAGAGTAGGGAAGAGATATATTTTATAATATTTTAAATTTATTGGCCGGATAGGTAGAAAACAGTCCTATGTCAATTCAAACTCCTTTAACAAACATACTCTTTCACTATAAACTCATCATGATCAACTTTTTTCTTATATTCAATATATATTTATAGTAAGACGCTTGTTATAATTATACAAAAAATAATGATTTTCTTTTAATTTTGCCTTAACTCTGCTAGGTACAAACAGTTCATTACTTTCAATTTTGTCTCTTTTCTAACTCCGCCATGTATAATTAGTTAGCAATGTATACGTACTTAGCAGTGTGATTATATAATTTATATTTTATGAAAAATGTGAGGAACTTCGTTCCTACCGGGAGTCCCGCGACACCACACGTATTTTTATATATTTTTTTTTATTTTTTTTTTTTATTTTTCGATGAAAGCAAGCCTTGCGCAACATGTTAGCACAAACCTCTGCGTAATGATTAATCGATTTCTTTGAGCCAGTTTTGCGCCTATAAAGTCGAACTGGTGGTGACAGACCTACAGACACACCTATATGAAATTAAAAAGGGTCCCACATTTTTGCAATTCTGATCAATGTACAGACAAAACTTTAATTTTATGTTTATAGTTGCGTAAATCCTTTTGGAACCTACTTTAATTATAACTTATGCCATGTTAAGCATTCTGTAGGCAATAACCTATTTCATCAATTTGGTGCCCCTGAGGCTTAGCTACAGGTATATAATAATAGTGAACCGTCATGTGTCATGTAATCGACGAGATACCGCAAGACGTATTCCCATCTTGAAACACAGCCTGGTCTTGTATCGGTGGCGGTGGTCTGACAACCATTATAGCTAGAGATGGATTGCTTTTCGATGTGAGATGCAAGATGCACTAACTTGAGGTAACGCTCAATCTTTCGTTGTTTTCCATAGGCTGAGTAAAAAAAACTAAGTAAAATTGTTGACGAAAAGAGACGTATCTTGTTAGTTCCATGGTATTACATCAGGAAAATACAAATAGAATCTAAAGAGTAAAGTTATAAAATGAACATGTAGAAGGAACAGTAAATAACAGAAAGGCACTTGAAATAAATTACTTAAAATTCACGTCACAACGTAAAAGACGTCCAAGGAAAGAGGAAATTAGCTACATCAATCGACGTTACGTTAAAGTCCCCGAAAGTAAAATTTATCCAGCCCTAGGACTGACAACTGGAAGGATACATCTGTTTACTTAAAAGAGCCTTTGAAACGACTCCCTGAGGGCCACGGTTCAAGAGACACAACCCTACCTCATTAGAGCTCGAGATTTTTTTTCTTATTACAACATAACTAACTCTGACATAGTGTTGTAGGTATCTTAGATCAATCAAAGCATCGCCATAACACCTAAAAATACAAACAGCACTTCATAAATAAATAATTTTCTAACTGTGACTCTAACATCTAATAAATGGGCATTAAAGAAGAAATGTAAGTATAGCTAAGTGAAGTGTTGCTTCATTCCTTTCTTAATAGAATTACTGAAGTGTACTACAAAATGTCAGTCACTGTAGTTAGAACTAGGTATAAGTATCAAGTGAATGAATGAATGAAAATATATTTGTATTTGAAGAAATCTTCATTCAAATATAAGTGTCAAGTGCTTTATTGGGAACGTCTGAACGATCTTAGTTTGTTTACTGTCATCAAATTGGTAATCGATCTTTAATGAGAATAGCAACCACTTCTTTCCTAAAAATTAGAATAAAGGCCCGGCTAAACAGGAAGCGGGCTGTCCGTGGTGGACAGATTGTCCACCGTGCGTAGCGGACAGGGTGGTCTCACAGAAAGCGAACTGTCCACCGTGGTAAGATTGTCCGCAGTCCGTCGCAAACAGGGTGGCCACACAAAAAGCGGACGGTCCACCGCTGGGGTAATCAAGTAGAACGTGGACAGTCCGCCGCCAACTCTCTGGAAATTACAACAGTAAATCTGTCTGCCACAGATTCTGTTTGACCGGGGTAATACAATATTACCGACCTCAAAGTCCGTGGTGGACAAGAGGTTGTCAGCGGCGGACAGTTCGCTTCCTGTTTGATAGGGTCTTGGGAAAATTTAACAACTTATCTGTCCGCGGCGGACTGTAAACTGTTAAATGACGGAAACTGACTGTAAACTGACTGTAAACGGAAAATGAACTGTTTGTTCCTAGCAGAGTTAAGGCAAAATTAAAAGAAAATCATTATTTTTAGTATAATTATAACAAGCGTCTTACTATAAATATATATTGAATATAAGAAAAAAGTTGATCATGATGAGTTTATAGTGAAAGAGTATGTTTGTTAAAGGAGTTTGGATTGACATAGGACTGTTTTCTACCTACCCGGCCAATAAATTTAAAATATTATAAAATATATCTCTTCCCTACTCTACAGCTTCTGCTTGTATCAGGGTGAAATTTTACATGATTCTATTTTATTTATTTACAAAACAAAGTGACATTTTTGACATATATAACAAAAATAATCAAAACAAGTCAAGTAACAGGCTTCCTTAATAACACTTTTCCCTTCTTTTGAAGCTTACGTTTACGCGAGCGTTGCGCGTGAACGCTTGGGCGGATAACGTTTTCCGACGAACTCAGCCTGGGCATTGGTAAAATGAACATGTGTACCAAATTTCATCTAACTCAGTGATCTTTTACTCAAGTTATCGTCATCGGAAGATTTTGTGACGATTTTTGCGTGACGGTGATTTTGGTCGTTTTTTTCGGATTCACTCCCGGGATTCAGAACATGCCATAAGGAACTTCGTTCCAAAAAAAAAAACGAATTTTCATAACAATGTCGGTTATTGATTTTTTATAACCAAACAAAGTTTCTAAAACTAACAACTTATCTGTCCGCGGCGGACTGAAACCTGTCCGCCACGGACTGGATCTGTTCGCCAGGGACAGCCACTCATTGTTTGATGAGGATGATGCAATATTACACTCCACAAAGTCCGCGGCAGACAAAAGGCTTGTCCTCTTCCTGTTTGACCGGGCCTTAATTAATTAAGATAAGTTGAGTAATTATATAAATTTTTGAAGGCGTGTGAATAAAATAAGGAATATAATAAATAAATAATTTAAGGCATATTCATTTTGAAACGTTTCGACACTTCGTAATGCCATCTTTATTCTGTTACTGTTTTATTACTAGAGCAACCAAATCTTAAATTAATTACAAAAAAATACATTCTCGTAATACATAATAATTTTAATATTTTTTTATTAATCAATAAGGTGGCAATAATAGTAATATGATAATTTAACTTACATTAGTGATGTCTTTAGTATTTATGTTTATTCTAATAAAAGATAAAAGTTAAATTACATTATATCTCCATGAGATATTGTCAAAAAAGGTAATAACAATTTTTATGAGAGAACATTATAATAATTGAATTCTAAATTTATTTAAAATGAACAACATAACTAAAAACAACAATAAAATTAAAAACAAAATTAAAATTAAATATCAACTGACCAGTAACTATTACATATTATTATTATTATTTTTTTTTAAAAATTAAAAATATTTAGAAAATATATACGTAACTTATTAAAAAATTATTTAGTGAGATCATTGATTTAATAATCCGTAAATTATTACAATCTAAAATAACAATTTGTAAATAATTCAATCGATAACATAAGGGTAAGACTTCTCTTGATATTGTAAACTAAGTTTAAAAATATCAATTCGTTTTTTGAACATTTTATCATAGTGGTATGAACAAAATGATAAAATAAATGGTAGTGTTGGCACAGGCCCTATCTGGAAGTAAGATCATTAACTGACATGCTTCTCAAAATGTATGAATTAATAATGATATAAGAATATCTGAATTTAAATAGTAATTTTAATAAATATTACTCTTATACGAAGTGATATTTTATTTTTTTTTAAATAAATTTTGAAACTTTTAAATATAAGACTGTAATTTTTGTTAATATTACTTCAGTACATATTACATAATACGTCAGTTTTGTGGTTTTATTGGATGTCAGAATTTTTATAGACGTGAAAAGCTTCCAATATTCCCCTTTTATTGGTGTTACTATCATATCCCAATATTTCAGTATTTTTAAAATCAAAATTGTGACCCATGATATATGTGTGAATGGCTAATGCTGTCATTTGATTTTTATTTTTGATATCATTAATTTGATAATATTATATATTGCTATATTTTAAGAAGTTTCTAAGTTATATCACAACTTCAGCAATCTGTTGTATATATAAAATTTGTTCCGTTTTATTGATTTTGTTTTTCATATTATTTATTATATATGTTTAACAATTTATCATTAGGTTTATATGGAATATTTTAATGTTCACAATCATTTGATCTCTTTGTTTTTATGAAGTTTTTGGGAGAGTCCTTAAATTTATGTTAAACTCTACGTTAAGTTTTGCATAATTAAGTAATTCAGCAAATTAAGAGCCGCAAATGTTGTAAACTAGAGTAAAGACTACAACGTCTGAACTGTGTTTATGGGTATTATGGCACGTGGATTACTCAAGGAAAAATATATTGTATTCGTTGTTATTAGTATGGATGGAAATGCGAAAACCATTGTAATAGATTGAATCGTTGTTTTATTTCTTAGAAGAAAAGTTTTATTAATAACACTTGAGGTTATTCGAGAGCGAAGACCAACGCTGTGGTTGCATAAGATGTTTATTTGTAAAGAAAACGTGATTCCAAATAATTCTTATTCTTAAGGGGTTAGAAATAGGAAAAAACCAAAAAGTTATAACGATAAAAGTATAACCAGTAAACAAAGTTATAACAACATAATTTATATAGAATTTTTCGTCAAAGTTTTATGGAACTGACCGTTTGATTCACCGAACTCAACTGGTAAGAAGTTTTTCAAGCATTGTGTGCTTCGAAAAAGTAATACCTCTTCTACGGCGCAATTAAGTATCAGTAACTTTTAAAGAGAAACCCTATCGAAATCAAATATCGCATATTAATTTCACTTCTTACTCCATTGTTATATCACAATCTTGCAAAATACTAGTGTGTATGAAATTATCGAGAATTGATTCCAAAATAATTGCTGAATAGTTCATGAAAATAATTTACTATTTGATGAAAAATATGTGTGATACTAATATTGCTGCGATTCAAACTTGTATGATGCTATTGATTTATAAAAATCCTATAAGTTTATGGTAAATAGTAAAAGGGGAATGTCATTTTATAAATAAAAACAGTATGGAATGGAATAAATCTTAGTCTTAAACAAATTTCCTTATCATTCGTGTATTCTTACTTCCTTCTACCTTATCAGAATTTCCCGACCTATTTCCTTTCAGCACCTCTCATATTGTAAAATATTTCATTTATTTTCCATCTATTCCTGTTTTTATTTATGAGTTCTACAGATGTTTTAATTTTATGTTTATGCTAATTTATAATTAGATTTTAGATTATAGTTTAATCAGACGATATTTTATCATATTGAATTATTCATTATTTCACTGAAATGTTATTTAAATTCCCCTTTTTTCTTATTTAGTTGTTGTTACATAGATAGTTTATTTATTGATTTATATGTTTTTTTGATTTTAGTTAATTCATTGGGACCTTTTTTTTCAAGATGAATGATCCACCTCCAATCATGGCTTAGATGAAAAGGTATGATTTTTTATATTTTTTTAAAAATTTATTCTATTTTTCTTTTTTTTTTTTTTTTTGCGTCATTGATCATATGAAAATCGAAGTTGTAGACATGTGGATCTATTTTTAGGTAAACAATTTTTGAAATGAACAACAAATACATAGTCTGTAGAGAAATGACAGTGATCCATGGTTCTAGGAACATTTTAAAACATGGTCATAAATGTCGGTTTTAGTTTATATATATGTTGAGGGTGAAATGTGGAATAAACTTGTCAGGAGGTAATGTGGCCAAGTAGATGCGCTTGAGGTAGGGGACATCAACCACTCTGCTATCTCTTCTTCTTTTTTAGGACTTTTAGCTTGAATTAGTTATGTCGGCTCTGTAACGCGTCGTTCACCCTTGCAGTGAAGAATAAGAAATTCGCTACACAACATCAAGATACGTTCAACATTAGAAACTTCTTTTTATCTCTATACTCTTTAGATTCGCTCAAAGAAAATACCTTGAATATTTAAATAACGTTAAAATCACTAAATTACTCTGCATTCCGAAATTCTAAAACTAACATAATATGTACAACTTAGCCTGGAGTGGTTCATGGCATTATTATAATAAAAAAATACTTCTTGCATACGAGTCCGCAAGACAATGAAACATTTTCCGGTTTTCGCTCTACGTAAACAGACATGAAATGAAATATAACCGGTAATTTATTCAAGTAATTGATAAAAGTCGATGGAAGATAATTTTTATTCTAATCTCCACACCGGCACTGCCGCGGCTTCATTACAAACGACTGAATTCAAACGCGCCAGCCCGCCTTTTACGAATTGTTAATATGCCTTTATACTAGGTAGGCCGAGAGGGATGAGAGTTGATGGCAACCTCCTGTACTTTCTTAACTCCCTGTCACACGTATAAATATTTTCGACTTTCTTCGGCCCTATGACGTGCAGTGGAGGGATGCCCAACAGCTGGAGACAGACAGTGCACACCTCCTATACCTTTCTAACACCTTGATACAGCGGGTAACGGTTTTTAGTAACGCTTTTCGAGTTATGTAGCACAGCCTAAACATGAAAATGTCAACAAAGAAACTATGAATAATTATTAAATACTCCAAATATCGCGTACCTCTATAGTAAATTACTTTTCTATTCACGAGTAGAAGCGTATTTAATAGTTGTAATTTAATAAGAGTAATGGATAAATCAAGGGTATCAGTGTGGCAAACTAATACCCTTGACCCACACTTCAGTTTGCCTAAACGGTAATGCTTTCATCTATAACTACTTTTACACTAATTCAAAACAAATTTTAACACGATATTTGTTTACTCCTAGATAGTTTACATGTTGTAACATGTTTCACAAGTCTCTGGAATTCATACCAGATACGTCGATATTAGGAGTTTTGTTTCAGGCAAGTTGCGAATACTGTATCCACTCGGCTACACCCATCAACAATTATTTATTATTATCGGATTGTATTAACATTCAAAATCCATTAGAAAATTCCCCTGCTCGTTGTATAAATGCAAATCAACACGTTTATATTATATTGTTGCTTCGAAAGTGTTCATTTCTTTCCTTTTAGATGATATGAAAATATACTATTGTGTTGATAAATGAAAACGTCACTGTGTGTGAGAGGTAAATCCTTAAAAATACTTTTAAATTCTAGTTATCAACTTAAAACTTAATAATAGTAATTAGGAAATTTTAATGACTTGCCCTTGTTTTTAGTATAAGGCTATTTTTAAATCCTGGCTTTATTATTTTTTTACATAATCTGATAACTTAGTGGTAAATGAATACACTGACATACCTGTCTAAAATATGTCCATACAATGGTGAGAGCTGAAATAGCTCCAAGGTATCTTAAGATTTGTTTTGATTCAATAATCATTCGATGTGCTTGTTAATGACATTCGTGCTTTTATTTGTTTACTTGTTATCATTACTAGTAAGAGAATACATACAAGCACTTTACACTCGATATTAGATTCCCTTGTACATAGATCGTAAGGACAATATATACTGGAATAGATAGGAAGGGGCTATTCTTATAACGCATCTCATTATCCTTTCCTATATTCTTTTCCCTTCCGACGGACTGGTTTAGTCAATAGAGAAAGGAAAATAGGACCTTTTCACACACTTAGTGATGTGGTCACCTTGTAAAAGAAGCATGCGCCTAACCTTTTCGGATCGAAATGTCGTTGTGTTTGTATCTGAGCTCCGATAGTAGTGAGCCCTTATCTTACAGACCTCCCCACTTCCCTTAAGGGACACGTCAAAGTCCAAACGTGTCGTGGTGGGCGTTATTCACGTCGGTTGTCTTTTATTCCCTTTCTTTATCATTTGTCTAAGTACAAACCGTGACCGATGCTTTGATGGATATATCGAGAACCGTACTATTCGGCTTGACAAGGACATTAGCTATTTATGTGACGTAAAGGCAAAAGGAGAGGTAAGGGTGTTTTATTTAAATGTATAAAGGTTCAATGAAGTGTTTCGTTACTGGCTTTCTAAGCAAAGATGAAGTGAAGGTAATAAATTATTGGCGTCATGCTAACGAATTCGCAAAATCTCATTTATATGTTTATATAGCTTACCAAATATCTTTATTTTAAATCAAATTATAATTATTATTAACTACGGGAAACAGACAGTGAAAAATACACTCCTGTGCCGGGATTTGAACCACGGGCCTCTATATCCCGGCACAGGAGTGTATTTTTCACTGTCTGTTTCCCGTAGTTAATAATAATTATAATTTGATTTAAATTAAAATTTAACTTTCCGTAGTATGAAAACTACCAAAAACTTAAAAATTGAATTGCAAATATCTTTAGTATTTGTGACGAACTAACGAAAGAAGAACGCCAACCTTGAACCGTACGTTCGATTCAAATGAGTTGTAAAGACGTTGAGAAGTTGAGACAAGTGATTCTCTCAAAGTGTGGGAATGTTTGACCCGGATACATCTGGTACAAAGGTTTTGTTTAGTTTTGAAGGTAAAAGAGGATAGAAATGTTGCAACGGCACGTACACTCGCACTCGTACTTTGGCCTATACAAATAGTCTGTCTTATATATATATATATATATATATATATATATATATATATATATATATATATATATATATATATATATATATATATATATTTGCTCTATGTCCAGTTACGTCAGAATCTCTAACTTATTTAATACTGTTGTATACATGGCTATGAGTGACTCCCTTATTCTTATACTTCCACTGTAACACGGGTACATCAGTTCCCTCTCATACATGAGTTAAGGTGCTTCTACTATTGTGACTTGGATGCTTTGTATTCATGAGGGTGGGTTATTTGTGTTACAGAATAATAAAATCCATTTTAAGAATATTTCTTACTATTCTGACAATTGACGCTCGTAGGCTATAATTTCGGCTACACTATGCGACAAACAATCAAACTTAACGTTGGAAGGAGTTTATAGCATCGTGATGTAACAGCATTAGATTCCTGAAATGAGAAATCAGCCAGAAAGTTAATAAAATGTCAAGCTGCGCTTTTTCTACCATTTTAGTTTCCGTGTAATTAGTTTTTTTTAAATTTAAACACCGTGCTCTATAAGGGTCAATGATTAAAATAAAATTATAAATTTGAGGCAATGTTACGAAGAAATTCAATAATAAATATATAGGTATATATATAAATAATAGCATGCTAGCATTTTGGAGTGTGAACTGCAGACATTCTGCCAGTGTTATTTTGCTTTGAAATAACTGTTTCAAAGCAAGCGATATTTACACAAGCATGGGTGTCAGTCCCAAAGGGGACGAAAGAACCACCATTCTCTTTCAATATTTCACGAGTAGGGAACTACCTTATGTTAGTCCCCCGCCCAATATTTGATTCAAGCAGAAAAAAGAATGTTTTTCCCTTTTTTGTAGCAAAGAGGGGAAAATGTTTTCACATGACTAATAATGAAATAAAATCCAGGTTAAAAACTTATAATAGATTGGCTTCTATGTATAAGGTAGAAGTAGGTATAATTTGATATTAAATATAGATTGGTCAAGGTGGTGCCCCCCCCCCTCCCCCCAGGCTTATTGCGCTATTAGTGTTCCAACTTACGAACATAAAAAACTTAAATCTAAACAAAGATTAAATAATCCAAATTATAATAATAATAATAATGACAACAAATGATTATTTTTTAACTAACTACATGATTTAAACACTCGAATATAAAAATGTTAAAGTATAAAAAAGTAAAGATAGACAATCTAAAAAAAAAAGAATCAAATGTGATGAGTAAGTGATGTGATGAAAAATAATAACAGCGCTTAGTCAGGTTTGCTGAATCAGGCAAAAAAAGGCAACACTGGCTATAAACAGAACAGCTGGTTTAGTTGATATTGTAAAACCTTTTACATGTTGATGAACACTAATATTTTAACTAACTGACTAACTGTAGGAAAATTTATTGTGCAACTCGAGCTTAAAAGTGTCTTTGCTGCACTCGAGAGACCTTTCCACCATCGCCTGCGGCTCGTGCGTTAATATTTCTCTCAAGTGCAGCAAAGTACCACTTTGCGCACTAGTTGCACAAATAACTGTTTTCCGTTTGCCTTAATTGTATTACTGCATTTTCTTTTTTTCTTTTTTTTTTAAAATAATGACTTAACTTACAAATATTTCCTTAGGCTGCTTTAATATTGTAGGCAACTCTGGTTAACACTCGAACTTATTATTGTAATTTTGTAAGAATATCGGATCATTGATGTATAAATAATATTTTGAACAATTCATCAATCAGAGATATTGTAAAGTTGCCATTGAAGAGTGCCTTGAATCTAATTCCGGACCTACAGAACTGTTCGGTACGGAAGGGCTTGCACCTGATTCCGCTGCCGGGTGTATGAATAAGGATATTGAGCGGACTGTAGATATAGGGTGGTAAGATTGGGTATTAAAAATATAGTAATATAATAAGTACACAAGGTGAATTGAATGATATGATAATATAATGTATAAAGACTACAACCAAAAGTCAGTGGCCTGACTTTTTTTTTTAGATAAAAATGCTTACATATATAATGAGTGATATATAATAATAATTCCTAACTGGTGAACGGATGAATGCGGTGTGATGTGATGAATTTGTGGTGTGTGTGTGAGCGAGGTGAAATAATGTGAAGCTGTAATTGTGTTGATCACTGGCACTGCGTGATAACGTTTGATAATGTGGTAATAAATGAAACTGATAAGATTAATGTAATATAGTATGGATATCCAAAATTAATGTATATATGAATAATTGTAGAGTATGAACTATTGTGGACTTGCACTTGTTAGCGTCTATAACCATGTGCAATGTGCAGTGTTCTTCTTAGCGTGTTCATGCTTGAAGGTAACCGTTGTTATCAGGTTTGCCAGTATGTCGTTGGCCTAAACGAAGATCTGTCCAAATAGCCCCTACATCATGGGGGTTGTAGACGGCAGAACCAGGCGAAACTGTGGGTAGTGTAGCGGGCTCGTCTACCCAGGTGTATGGTGACGAAGCACTGGTTTGCCTATCTGATAATATACATTAAACACTTTTTCAGTGGCCTGAACAGAACATTTTAATTATTAGTGCATTGTTCTAAGATTAAAAATGAAATTGTTATCGCTTAAACATATACTTTATACTGAAGCTGTACTTTCTTTTTAATTCGGTGGGAATAGAGAGGTGAATGCGACAACAACGGAAGCTTCTGCCGAGTAAATATTACTCAACAAAAATACTCTACTATAATACACTTATTTACTATACTATAATATCCTTTGAATATTTATTTATCATTATGACCTTACAGTACATACATAAATTAATTTAAATTGATACATAAATTTATATTTCTATAATTTTTTGTGAATGGGTCTTGAGGGGTGAATTAAACAATTACTTCATTTCTTAAAAATGGCTATATTTCGTCTCATTAGAGACATCATCAGGCCTGTTATATGTGTTAAGTCAGGGGTTCCCAAAGTTTTTTTTACCAAGCCCCCCACAGTCAAGAATAAATCTTCCCACGCCCCCCCCCCCCCCCACATTTACACAATTTTATGAGATAATGAAAGAAATAAAATAAACCATTATTACATTGAATATCCATGCATTTAATTGTAATTAATCTTATTAAAGATAATCTTATGGGATGAGATTGATGAGCTTGTATTTTTTTTTACAAGATTCCCTATTCTTGGATGAGTATTAGAAAGTGCACAACGAAAATCAAGCACAGCAACATCAAGTTTGCCACGATACTTTGTTTTTATTGAAACAAGTGCTGATAAATCTTTTTTTGCACAAATAAGTGCTTGAAAAAGATAAATACAATCGAAGTGCTTGCTGTGATATACTGGGGTACACTTTGTAATACTCAACTAACCTAAAACGATGATTTGTCCATTTTATCAAAATCGGCAGCAGAACCTTTTTTTTTTCTAAAGCTTGTTCTTGAAGTGGTTCGGGCAGGGAATCTATGTTGACACTGAAAGGATCCATTGTTAATTTGTAAATGTTGTCATTAATTGTGTTAGGAAAGTATCTGTTGAATTCGTTAGTGAGGTTCCTCCAACTGGTTTGATATTTGGATTTTTATATAATCGCATTAGACGTTCGGATGGCAAAGCTATCTCGATCTTGAGGTCCAACGCCCCCCTTGATTTGTCTTCACGCCTCCCTTGGGGGGCGCGCCCCCCACTTTGGGAACCAATGGGGTGGAGTCAAAACAAAACATTTTAAGTAAAAATTTTTTTTTATAAAAATATAAAAATCATAATATTAATCTATCACCATCCACTACTAATTTGACATGTAACATACTAAAATTTTAATAAATAACAATAAAAACAAATTTAAAAACCATGTGCTAAGTGCTACATACCAATTTATATTTCGTATTTATTTATAGTTTTTTCAAAAGTCTCCCATTTTTTTTTAATCCCCCCCCCAATTTTTTTTAACAATTCTTCATACTTATTGGGCTTTTAGGGATGATCATTAAAAAAACATTTCTATTTTTTTAAAAACAATATAATTGGTGCGAATTTTCGCCCATACCTGGGCATCATCAGGCCTGAGTAATATTGTGTGCTTTTCATTGATCTTTTATATATATACATCCAAAGGTGAGTAACATTCTCTGACCAACATTGAACTGTTACTTATTTTACTGAACTGTTACTTGTTATTTTTTTTTTTTTTTGTCTCAATTGTGCTATGAGCACCATGTTACCTTCTTCTGGGCACCCCTGGATTTTTCAGATTAAAATATTTTTCGCTAAGGGAACGTCAAAAGTTTGAAAAGCAGCATTTTGTTTTATAAAATTTGAAAACTAACTAATAACATACCTTTTAAACTCGGTTGAGTTGATTTTATTCCTTTCACAGTTGTAGTCATCATATTATGAACAAAATGGGTTTTATTATTTGCCATATATTCTATTCAGTTATAGCTCTAAAATGGGAAAGAACGAGATTGTCTCGAATCATGAAATTTAAACGACGTTTCTACTCTCATTTCTTCACTTGACAATAATTTCATGCGATGTTAAATATGAATAGAAATTTCAACAAATTTAGATTGTTTGACGTGTTACATGCAATTGCACTCCGTTTTTTAAATATTGAATCAGGTCAACAAAATATAATAGAAGTGAAACTTCCAAATCAACTCTATTTGACAGCTTGTTTAAAATAAAATCTAAAGTTTATACATTGCCTTTAGATTTAGATTTTATATATAAACAATAATTTTATTTTTTTAATAAAATAAAAGAAGAAATAACTTAACACATAATTTATTTATTTATTTATCTATTTATACATATACATATTTTAAGAGTCCTTAATGGCAATAACGCCACAAATGAGGCACTCTTTTTGAGGTATAATTATCAAATTTGAGTACAATGTTACCATATGAATATAAACAATTAGTAATAACAATTAAATAAACAGGTTAAGTGAGTGCTAGTCAGCACTCAGCGAGGGTCCGCAGGCCACACTATATAGTGTTTAACTGTAAAGTGTAAAAACAGTGTTTTTTTAAATTGCTAAAAAGCTTACTTTGAACCATTCTAAGGGTCTGATATTCTCAAAACACACTCTGATAAAGTATTTTTTTGCCACTGAACCGGACTAAAACCATATAAATACATCGAAAAGACCATAAAAAAACGTATTATGCCAATAATAAATAAAATAATCTTTTTTTCGAAATTTCCAAAAAATGGTATCTTTACTTTTGGTCGAAGAATGTTTAGGAATTTTTTCAGATTTTTTGCACTTCACATTAGCGAGATAGAGAGGGGGGACTCGTTTCACACCCACTTCAAACTTGCCTACGCTCGCCCTATCAAAGTTATATCCAAAGAATTATATATTTTTGTAATCAGCTCGACGTACCCTTTCATATGATACCCCTCACGGTGTCGAAAAAAAAATAAAAAAATGTTAACCCTTTAGTTTTTTTACCCTAATTTTTTTTGAAAAATATTTTTTTCTAAGTCGCTATATTTTTAAATTATGTGGGTAGGTACAAGACACATACATGCTAAATTTCAATGTGATCGGACGAAAGGTGTAGCCGTGAGAGCACGCGAGAGGACGGACGGACAGACACACGCAGGAAAATATAAGGGTCCTTGGTTTTGCCTACGGACCCTAAAAAAGAATAAAATATATGTACAAAAATAAATGCTAACACAATAATATCGAAAAAACTTTTAAAACTCAAATATTTTATTTATTAAGTAAGCCTAGGGTAGGATGGGATATAGGAGCGGAAAGTAAGGGTAGTATAGAGGAAAGGAGAAACAGTCAATATGGCTACGGACACTTTTTACAGGGAGAGATAACATATTATATGAATTAACACAGCAAACCAGAGGACTAGAAGTAAATAAATCACGTATAATATATGTATAAAGCGTGGGTACTTCTACGGTCAGGGGGGAGGATTACAACCTGAGAGATTTCCCTACAGAATAGTTTAAACGATATAGCTTTCGAGATCAAATTTATTTCATAAGCCGTTCGTCTTAAAGATAGAGGCTCTAGATCTAGGTGCTTACATAAATGGTTATAAGAATTATAAATACGACGGAACAAATAATGATGGTAACATAACCGAAAAAATTGTGCTGAACAAATTCAATATTAGCTTATTTGTACTGTGGTAAATGATTCCATATTGAGACCGCATATTGTAACAATGGACAGTTAAGAAACTTGTATAAATAAATGAATCACTCAAGTGATAGGTCACGACAAATATTACTGATGAGATCAAGAGCACGGGACAACCGACTATGATATCGACAAAATCATGGAACAGCAGTCAGAATTCAGGGCGACACTAAGGTCAGTTGCAGAATAAATCCCATGAAATGTATACAGTTGCAACAGTTATGTTTATTCCATACTTGATTATTTATAACTAATAATAATAATAATAATAATAATAATAATAATAATATTTCCACCTTTCTGATTTTTCTAGCAATACATGCAATACATAATAGTTACAGTTGTAATTCAAATTTTAAGTTTACTTCCATGTACATCAGTTATACATTATATTAAAGGTGAGGTCCCTCAGTAGTTCAATTAAGACTAGACAGAGGGCCCCGTCTCTTTGTAACAAATACATATTATTTATTTTAATTTTTTTTTTTTTTTTTTTTTTTTCGTCTCTTTTAAATTTTCCTTTTTTCTCTTAGCATGTTATCTACATGCTCAGACTTAGTTATATATTTACAATTTACATTTACATATACATACATATATTTAACTATTATTGTTTTATGGTAAATAAAATTGATATTTATACATACATACATACATACACACACATATATATATATAGATATATATTCTAAGTTTATTTGTTATCTTATTTTAGGTTATTGTTGTTATCATTATTGTAAAATGTTGTGAAATCTTTTGTTCTAAATTCATTAAATTGGTGGAAAACTATCGAGGAGATGTTTTTTCATATTGTACTTGAAACTGTTAAAGGATGCTATTTGTTGGATATGGTTAGGTAGCTGGTTGTAGTATAGTGGTCCCAAATAAGAAGCATGTTTCTGTTTCTTGCCTGTTTTACACTCTTCTTGCCTGTTTAACTCTATTCTAATATTTTTTATCAGACACTAATTAAATTCTTAAATCTCTGTTAAACAACATATCGTCCGAAATATTACACATTCACCTAAATTGATTGCCCTAACAGTTTAATTTCTGTTTCTTTAGAGTTCAATTAGGGACTTCTGTAGCTGAGCTGTTACGCTAATCGCTATTCACTTAAAGCCGAAGCATAAACACAAATGGGATTCGTCAAATAATAGATTAAGTTGCTAATGTTATTTAAATCTATCTGACAAAACCATCATTTGGAAGCTCATTTTTAGTCGACTTCATTTGATATTTTAAGCGCGATGATATCTGCCTAACAAAATTAATATTCTCATTAATAATTTATACTCTTTAATTAAATTAATACAAAAATTTTAATTGTTCATTTATGGATATTCGATGGCTAAAATAATGCATTTCTGTCCAAAAAAAAGGGGATTATCTACTATGAAAGAAGAAAACTATATCTTTCACTAGTATATGAACTTGATTTTTCCACTTCCAACTATTTTTTCTGAAGAAGTTATTTTTATTTTGCTGAAATTTTTATCGGGTGGTGTTATACGTTTCAAAAGCTTTTAACTAACTTTTAAGGTGGAAGAAAAAAAAAGACAAAATAAAGCCAAGGCAAACTAATATATATATATATATATATATATATATATATATATATATATATATATATATATATATATATATATATATATATATATATATATATAAACTTCTATACCTTTTTGACTGAATAACTATCTTTTGTCAAATGACAATTTATCGATTGAATATTTCACCGTGAAATAAGAAAATAAAATAAAAAAGTTTTTTTTCCTACGCCAGGGGGCTTTGGGTTTGCAATCAATCACTTGGAGTGCAAAACCGCAACCCAAGCTTCTTTCCTGACTACTGATAGATAATTGTAAAATATACCTGCCATAAATATTCACTTTTATTTTAATATTATTCAAGTTTTTATATTGTTTATTTTGGGAGAGGGATCCTACAAAAGACGTAGCTAAAGTCGATATTATAAATCTGTTGCGGTAACTTTGACTTTTCGCAATTAGCTGATAAAATATTTATTTTAATAATATAAGTTTAGTGCAGTGGTTTGAAAAAAAATCCTTTTGTTTCTTGATTTTTCGAGATATTGTTGAACTACTACTGAACATCTTTTATACTAAAGTTAAATTAAAAATATCCGAAAGCTTAGTTTTCCTTTGTATAAACCCTTTGGCAGGCCAAGGTATTTGTGTCACGGAGTTATAGTTAGTCAGATAGTGTTCTGTGGTTGAAGGTATAAAATTGTTTGATCTTACACCACAGACCGAGTCTTGTATAGTTCGGAATCTACACACTATTTTCACCATGTTGCTTAGTTTTCCTTTGTATAAACCCTTTGCCAGGCCAAGGTAGTTGTGCCACGGAGTTATAGTTAGTCAGTTAGTGTTCTGTGGTTGAAGGTATAAAATTGTTTGATCTTACACCACAGACCGAGTCTTGTATAGTTCGGAATCTACACACTATTTTCACCATGTTGCTTAGTTTTCCTTTGTATAAACCCTTTGGCAGGCCAAGGTAGTTGTGCCACGGAGTTATAGTTAGTCAGTTAGTGTTCTGTGGTTGAAGGTATAAAATTGTTTGATCTTACACCACAGACCGAGTCTTGTATAGTTCGGAATCTACACACTATTTTCACCATGTTGCTTAGTTTTCCGTGGTCAAGATCATCTTTCATATTTTGCTTTTTATATAAAAACCCTTCGGCAACAGGTTGTTGGGCCATGGAGTGATAGTTATTTAGTTAAATTTCTGTGGTTGAAGCTATGACATTATTTATCTTATACTAGTGACCGTATCTTGAAGAGTTAAGCATCGACACACTATTTTCACCATGTTGCTTAGTTTTCCGTGGTCAAGATCATCTTTCATATTTTGCTTTTTATATGAAAACCCTTCGGCAACATGTTGTTGGGCCATGGAGTGACAGTTATTTAGTTAAATTTCTGTGGTTGAAGCTATGACATTATTTATCTTATACTAGTGACCGTATCTTGAAGAGTTAAGCATCTACACACTATTTTCACCATGTTGCTTAGTTTTCCGTGGTCAAGATCATCTTTCATATTTTGCCAATAATATACTTATAACAGACCTTTGGCAACAGGTTTTTCTGTCACGGAACTATAGTTAGTTGTCTGTGGTTGAAGCTATACAATTTTTGATCTAATATTCTAGCGATCGAGTCTATAAGAGATTGGCATCTGAGTTTGAAACACTAGTTTCACCATGTCGCTTAGTTTTCCGGGGTCAAGATCATCTTTCATATTTTGTCTTTCTGTGGCGACCACGAAAAATAGGAAAATAGCCTAAGTCCTTGGAATCGTGTTCATCATAGAATTAAATTGCAATATAACAATAAATATTTAACATGAAGTCAGCGTTTGTATACTTTTAATCAAATTCTCTAAAATTTTACTTTCTTTGTTGGATCCTTTTTTTCTTACCGGCTTAAGTTGAGGACAACCAAATGGATTTCAAGACCTTCCTATCTTTGGACAGGGTTTGAGACTGTATGTAATCACAATCTTCTTCTCTGACCCAGGGTTGATGTAATGTTATCCTTCAGGTTGTTTTTCTTCTTCCCTAGGTATCATTCCCTCACATCTCTCTTCGGGTAAATCTCTCTTTCCCCATTCTTTTCAAGTAACCAAACAATCGAAGTTAAGCAGTATCTATCGTTTGATTGACGTCGAGCGTCCAATCCAAATAATTTATCATAGAAACATTTGTGTTCATCGTAAATTCGCTGATGCAGAAATATTTATCCAAAAAATAGTCGTAACAATCATTTCATAAAATACGAAAATATTGCTATTATAATAATAATAATAATAATAACAATAATAATAATAATAATAATAATAATAATAATAATAATAATAATAATAATAATAATAATAATAATACCATTTATTGATTATACATCAAATCGGCACGTAGCCGTGGTACCCATTATGGGTTTCTTAGGTTACATATTATTTATTATACATATATCTGAAAAATTACATAAATACACACACATATACATATTCGCACACACGCATACTCTCCTATAAATATTTACTATTTTTAGTACATACTTTTTAATATACTTATAATTTCATACATTTCTTTCAATAATTACACTACAGTTTCCATAATTGATTAGAGTGATAGAAAAGATGAAACTAATTTAGATAACAATAATAACACTAACTATAAACAATCATTAATAAATAAACTAATGTTATTAGATTACCTAATAACAGACTTTAATACATGGATTAATAATAAACAACCAACAATAACAATATTAACAACATTAACAAGTGGTAAAAAGTATTCTTTAAATAAACTAAAGATGAATAAATTAAATAAATAGTAACTAAAAAGTAATAACTTAAATAAATAGTAACAAAAATTAAATAAATAGTAGTAGTAATATAAAGTAGTTAGTATAGTAGTTTTATTTATTTTTACATAAATGCAATAAATATTATGAACAGTCTAGTCAACATATCGTTGACCAGAGTATTCACACCGCATATCTAACTTTTTAAAACTTTTTGTCTTATTATTATTTATCTATCTATGGAGCCAAACCTCGCTAAAAACCGTTCCAATCCGTTTCCATTCTTCTCTTTGTAGAGCCACTCTTTTCCATGTATATATATTATATATTGTATATATATATTGCTATTAAAGAGAAGAAATCCTCTTTAACATTACTAATGTGAAAAATCTAAAACAAACGAGAGATCTCTGAATTCGTATGGCTATTAGTTTTTCAGCTTTTCCGCAATCAGTCGAGTTATTTTGAGTTTACATTATATTATACTAATTTGCATTTTAAAAAAAACCTCAGCAGAACTTTGATTAATAAAAAGGCTTATAAAATTATTTTAATTTAATCTAACATTCTCGGAAGGTACAACTAATAAATAAATATGATTCAGAAATAGTTTGAATATATTATAATCATGATCAAGTTATATTCTGCAGAAATGTTTTTATCCTTTTGAATTTATTTCAAAGAAATTCCGATAAAGTTTGTTATTTTAATTAAGATATTTTATATTAAAGAAGAAGAAAATGTTTAATAAGACGTTAACTAAGAAATTTAATAAACGCAGTATCTGCATGACCCTGTCTCGCCCTGGAGGAAGAATTGTTTCCTTAGACAGAAATTGATTCTCAGGAATGAAAGGCTGCCGTATTAATCTTAATATAAATGAAGTGGACTTTAGATATTTCTCAGGTCTTATTCACCGATGCAAAAAGAAATTAATAACTTGTTATAAGACTCCGTAGGATCGATTTTTCCAGGAAAGGATCTATACTTTATAATATAATACGTATATAGTTCTTCCTTAAAACGAATTCTTATTTGGGAAGCCCTTAATAATTAATTTTGTCTATATTTGCCATAAATTACTTCCATTATATCCACTTCCGAATTATATCCATAAATGACTTATTCTATTCCGTGGGCCCTAAGAATTTTTTTCTCTTAATTAGTTTTACTTATTAGATTATTATTTTACGAACCGTTAAATTTTATATTTAGGAATAAATGTGGTTGCCTTAGCTTAGCAATTACAAATCATTTTGAGGTAAGTCCGATTTTATAGGTGAAAAACTGGTTAAACGAGACGATTATTTTTTTCAGAGGTAAGCGCAAACATGTTGCGCATGTTGTAGGCTTGGTTTCATCGAAATGTTATTAACAATTTTATAAAAAAGAAATGTATAAAAAAAAAAACCTAAAAAAATTAGGTTGGCCCACCATAAACAAAACCCACAGACTCGCTAATCAAAATGTTTGGGTACTTCTAGACCACGCAGTTTTTTGCTTTTGGTCGAAAATTGGCCCAAATCGACTAGAAAAATCCGAAAAGTTAAAAAAAAAAAAAAATTTAAGCCTGATAAAAAATAAAAGATGCCGGACGCTGCATTAAAGTTTTCTTGGAGGCTCATTGTGGCTAAACGGTAAGTCGTATCGAAAAACTAATCGCACCAGGGGTAACTGATTTTTAAAGATCAACTTGGTCAATACAACTTTGGTCCTGACTCTAAACCATCCAGTAATGCTCTTTAAATGGATTATTTATTACAGTAGAGCGTCGATTATCCGAACTAATGTTTTTTGGGGTGGTTCGGATAATCAAAAATTCGGATAATCGAAATTCACTAGAAAATTAAAAGGGAAGATGCAAAAATAATCAACCACGTTTATGCAAAAAGCATATTTGTTTTATTTATCTAGTACATAGTGAAAAAAAAATATATAAGTTGCATCACCTAAATTAATTGGCGTAAAGAAGGTTGTAATACTCGTCTGCTTAATATTTTTTTTACTTAATTTTTCACTATGAATCTTGATTAGTCGAATTCCATGTCGTAATTTGAAATTTTTCAGCCACTCAGAACTGAGGATGAATAAAGAGTCACCACCAAGCTTCATGTTTAATTCCACTGCTTTATCACACAATATGGGTCCAGATATGGATACGGGCTGTCCAGAGGCCCGTTTTTGCAAAAACCAAGTGAATGCAGCACCTTCCAACAATTTGGATTTCGTTTTTTAAAAATGTTACAATTTAAACTGCCCTCCTCACTGACAAGATTAAGTGCACTTAATCTTGACCTAGTGATTGAATCAGAATTATTTTTTATTCCTGTTATCGTTGATTTACCAACACCGAACTTGATAGCCAATGCCTTGCCTTTCACCTTTCTTCAGCCACGTAATAATTTCCATTTTATCTTTTAATGAAAGCACTACCCGTTTCCTTTTGGTCGACATGTTGTAAGTTTTACTTAAAATATCTGACCACTAACTAATTAAATGTATACCTCACAGTGAATTATATGAAACTGAGAGCATTGACATTACCTGACTAACAGAATAGAAACGTATAATTCTGCAAATAATTCCACAAATTACATAGACAAACAAAAGTTAGTTCTTAGTAAACAAATGTTAATGTCTGCCCCGTCAAACTGAATTCATCGAAATCTGGTATCCCTTTATACAGCTAACACCACTCTTCCTAGGAATTAATTTAGCGGTGGCTTTTGATTTTTTTTTTTTCCCCATAAAGCTAGTTCGGATAATTGAACGTTCGGATAACTGACGTTCGGATAATCGACGCTCTACTGTATTTAAATAATTTGCCCTAAACTAGATTTATTAAATATTTACTGGTGCAACTGCCGTATTGGGAGAAGAGAGTGGTAATTAAATTAATACACCAATGGTTGATGATTGTTCAATGACTTCCCAGTCTAATTGGTTTTGACAACGTTTATTTTATCATTTATTTCATCTTTTTTTAGCATTGTTATTCATTAGTATATTACTTGGTTTTGATTGGCTATTTTTTATATACATAAATAGACTCCAAACTACTAAATTGGAGAGTATTATATTCTTAGTGATGGAATGAATGATGTATAATATAGTCCTGATTCTACTCCTTGAAAGCTTTGGAAACAGAACTCTTTAGGTATTTCATTTAATTGCTAGGCTTACATGATTAAAGGTAACATATCCACTAATATCTAGCATGAGCCCCGTGCGGAGCGTGGTGTGAAGGCTAGTATAAGATAATCATGAAAATTTCTATCTAATCTAGATCTAGATGAAATATGGTGAGATGAATGTGAGTGTGTGGTGTGAGATGAAGGGTCGTGTGAAGTAAAGTGTGAAGCGTAATTGTGTTCATTTTTTTTTTTCTGCGGGGCATTTACACCTGAAGACTCAGGCCACTTAGGGTCACCATATAACAAACCCGGGTTAGGGACCGAAATCTTCACACTTTTGTGAAGATGTGGTCGGTAACCATGACTCCCCTCCTGGTTGTATTACAACCAGGAGTGTCATCATCATGTTTTCCACGCCGAAACCTGGTGGCGCCACTCTTTCGAGGAGCTTCCCATTTATTTAAACAATGCTGTGTTGACATTGAGTGGGGCCCGGTCCGGGAATCGAACCAGAGCTGGGGTCAGAAGGGTTCACCCATCCATCTACTGACCCTGCTCGAGGCTGCTTAATTTGCGTTATCACACGGCAAGCGCGCTAGCCTCTGAGCCAGCCAGGCCCCCTTTTTGTAATTGTGTTCAGTTTAGGTCTCCGTTCTCCTTCCTTGGCACTGCATGATAATAAATGATGATGTGATAATTATGTCATAATAAATTATTGGATATCCGGTGAACAATTGTTAACTTGTAGCGTCTATGAACCATGTGCAGTGTTCTTCTTTCTTAGCGTGTTTATGTGTTTGAAGGTGAAGGTTCAAATCAGGTTTGGCCGTATAATAGTGTCTAAACGAAGATCTGCTAGTAGCAACCACATTATGGGGCTATAGACGGCAGAATTAGGCGAAACTGTAAAAATCGTTGCTGGTTCGTCTACCTAGGCGTGTGATGACGAAGCACTGGTTTGTCTATCTGTTTATATACATTTTTATATAACAATACTTGTTCAGTGCCCTGAACAGTAAGCTCAGTGAAAATTATATCATGTGTTTTGATTCTCAATTTACTAAAAAAACAATTATTATTATAATACAACCGTTTTTATTTTATTAATGTTTATCATTTCAATATAGTTTTTATTTATTTAATTTTCTAAGTTTCCAATTTTGTTTCTTATTTTAATTTAACTTAATTAGTTTCTTTTATCTTTAAATAATATTTTTATTTATCAAAAAAACATATTGATGGCATTAAAATAAGATATAACCTTCAAAACTAACGCTTGCTTGTTTCATATTTAAATTTTTACTTTTTTCGACATATTTGTGGATTTATGGTTTAGTGGTTTTGGATTCACGGCTTAGTGGTTTTGGATTCATGGTTTAGTGGTATTGGAGGATTGTGACTGGTATGTAGACACAGGGCATGCTAGGTTGGTTTATTAGAGAGTATAAACACCTGTGGTTTCAATGTATTGGGTACTATTCTCGGGTCGCGGTTAATTATGTAGTATAGGTTGCCTTCTACGCCAAATATAATGTAATCTAAGCCTATCCTTCATAAGGACCTACCATTATTATTAGTGGTAAACCTTGATAGTGTGGTTAAGGATTCTATACCCTAGCTCGTCACTGGGAAAATTACATATCTGTGGTTCTTTTCACTTCTGCACTGAAATTCCTTTTTCAACCCAGATTAAAATTGTTTGTTCGCTATTAAATTAATATAAGTTCCATCACCATCTAAATTCAGCTAATAATAATGTACTTGGTTAACATCTCGATTTGACTATAGAGAAAAAAAAAAAAAAAAAGTCCAGCCCAAAATATACTGTCTTAGAAAGTTAAAATCATAACAATGGTTTTAAAACATAACCACCCAGTAAGCGGGATTTGTTTCGTAATTCAAATCTAGAAGGTATGACTTATGGGAAGATGCTAAAAAGGAAATAATTCATCAATTAACCAACACAAACCCTTACGAAAGTGGGGAAAATATATATAGATATAATATAAACCATTTCTTATCTACTTCTGTCATTTATATAATCTAGAAGTGTTCCGAAAACGTTGACTAATAAAAATAAATGTTTGCGCTGATTTTTTGATCTTCAAATAGATATAATAATTTGTCTAAATAGATATCTATATTCATTTACTTAATTTTACCTTTGTTTAAAAAAATAAAACTAAGCCAGTTGCCGCGGGCTTAACGGCTCGTATATACATATACAGGGTGGTCCAAAAGTCCCCCCCCCCCCTCTTAACTTTTGAACGGTTTGAGATAAATTAATGAAACTTGGGGGATCTCTACCATGCAAAAGGAAGTTTTTTTTCATGCTATCACCCACTAGGGGCAACCACCCACTTTGCCCCCAGGCCACCCAACTTCAAAATTTCAAATTGGAGTGTATATTTTTGATGGCATATTTAGATTCTACGGTGAAAAATAAAAATATTTTACTTCAAACTTTTTTTTCTTTCTCCAATATTTTGCCCCCTGCAGGGGGGCAAAGATAGCAAAATAACCCTTCCGAAATAGTAAAAAAATAACACTTAGATCATTATAAAATCTAAACGGTTTGAAATAAAGTAATGAAACTTGGGGGATCTGTACCATGTAAAGGGAAGTGTGTAATTATCCACTCGCTTACTAGGGGCAACTACCATTTTGCCACCAGGCGCTGAAATCTACCCTTTTAATACCTTTGTCCCCCTATAGGGGGCAAAATATTGGATATAGAAAAAAACGTTGGAAATAAAATAATTTTATTTTTTGCCGTATAATCTAAATCTGCTATCAAAAATACACATTCTATGACAAATTTTGAAGTTAGGTGGTCTAGGGGCAAAATAGGAGGTTGCCCCTACAGCGCGGTTACATGAAAACAAACTTCCCTTTACATGGTACGGATCCCCTAAGTTTCATTAATTTATCTCTAACCGTTTAGATTTTACAACGCATTATCGGTAGGGTAATTTTGCTATCTTTGCCCACCTATAGGGGGCAAAATATTGGGAATAGAGAAAAAAGTTTCTCGTAAAAGTTTATTATTTTTCACTGTAGAATTCAAATATACACTCCAATTTGAAATTTTGAAGTTGGGTGGCCTGGGGGCAAAGTGGGTGGTTGCCCCTAGTGGGTGATTGCATGAAAACAAACTTCCCTTTGCATGGTAGAGATCCCCCAAGTTTTATTAATTTATCTCAAACCGTTCAAAAGTTAAGAGGGGGGGGGAGACTTTTGGACCACCCTGTATAAATAATTGTATTAGCAAAAGCAACGATTCAGGATAAATTAATAAAAAAAGAGAGCTTAGCCAGGGTATGAATAACCTGCCTCAATCAGAGAAAACTGTCTTTGAGATGGGGTAAATATCGACTAAAGCGACTATTTTCAGAATTAAGCCTAATACCATGATCTGTCTGTCTTGAAGAGAACCGAAAATTCGAAAATGTATAATACATTTTCCTTAATGATCTGAGCAAGAGTCCAATAATAATAACCGACCCTGAGACTAAGTAAACTCATAATCTTTTTAGTTTTATCACTATCAGAGACGCTTGTTAAAAAATTTTTAGAGAAAGCACCCCCAACTTTAGATTTCACTCAAGTATGAGTATTATCTCCAGCAGGGAGAAAATACACATTTTCAGCCATTGTTTTTATTAATTATTTTAATAAATAACAATAATTGTTAGCACTTTTAATAGCAGATGTAAGAGATTCAATATTAAAAACAAATAAGAATTGAACTAAACTCAAATAGAAGGTTATTTATATGCATATGCAGGTTATAAACAATGATAAACAAGGTCGAAAAAGCAGTGTCGCCAACCAGATTTCAACAACTTCATTTACATTAGCCATTCATTCTCTACTATTTATAAAATAATTAAGTTGGCAATCCTTCTTTTTCTCCCTGGTTTTACTTATTCTCCCTACTTTAACTTTTTTCCCCCTAACTTTTGAGTGCAGGGAAGAAAATACCTCTAAACTAATCCAAAATCATAACTTTTTATCCCTACTGAAGATAAAATATTTTACTCAATAACTCGAATGATTAATAGAATATAAATCTGCCAAGCATTGAATTAATGATGCCCTTTTTTCAAATAAAATAAATATAGATACGATTTTGTGTAAAGTTTAATTGGAGTTCTACTTGTGCAATGTACTTATTATAAATAAATATAAAGAACAACCATCTTTTCTTGCGGCAGTTCTTCTGTATCAAATAAAATAATTGCTTTTTATTTGATCTCCAGATTCTTATAAATGTATTTTTCCATGTCGTTGCAAACTTTATGCTAACCGGATCTTCTTTATTTTTTTTATTTAAAAAAAAACTATAAAGAAATAATTATAATTTGATTTAAAAAAAAAAAAAAAAAAAAAAAAAAAAAAAAAAAAAAAAACTTATTTCCAACATAAAAATACTAGATTTTAAAGAAGAAAGATTCTTGGATGGTTAATTCTATACTTCCTGCAAGAGGTTATTTTATAATTAGAGCGAAATAATCTAAAGTAGGCGTGGTGAATACACTGGCAGAATACTCATTATGGATAAACAAGTGGGCTTTAGAATATAAGATGGTTTAGAGAATATAAGAAGACTTTGCAGTACTCGGCAATGCAGGCTTCTCTACAAATAGACCCCATATAGTGAAGAGGACGTCTTTCTTTTTTATTTAAACCAAAATATGATTTCAAATTTATTATCTAAAACCGCAATGCGTCTTAAGAATATATTCTTCGTTTTCGACTTAACTTGGAACATTTTCAAACATTTTTAACTTTAACTTCGCTTTTATTTAATTTAAATTCGTTAATTTCTTATTTTTTTCTCCCGTATCGCACACAGACATTGTCTTTAAATTGAGATGTTAATTACTTTATTAAATTGTGTTAGAAGTAGAAGCATAAGAATAAAACGTTTACCTTTTTGTTTAGTAAAAGTACTAATTATTGGTTGTTTTGACTGAGATTTTGTGGTTCTGATTCATAATTATGACTATAGAGAGGTTAAAGGAAAGTAAAACAACAATATTGTCACCACAATTTATATTAGTAACAAATATACCCGCCATTTTATAGCATCTTCAGTGTTAGCATAGTAAGAAAATCTCTACTAGGCGATAAATCTACTAATTATAAACTAACTGACTCATTTAGTAGTAGTAGTCTAGTACTTTCTACTAGAACGGGTAGGACGAACCACTTGTTCGAACCTTGCAATTAGGCCATCACTTAGGCCCTTTTTACGCCCCGCGGTAGAGAGTTCCAGCCACTTCACCCATCATACCTCTGTACATAGTACCGCCAAAGCGAGTATGATGTGATCAATAGTGAGCCATATAAATCAGAGGGTCACGGCCAGGAATCGAACCCCGTCTCGTTCCACTCGAGATTCAGTGATGGCCGAGCAGACGTGGTTTAACCCACACGGCTACGCTAGCTCCCAACTGACTCATTTAAGTGATATCTCTACTAATATGTAAACGTGTGTATTAATAAATAATAGAAAATTGTGGTGACAATTTTATTGTGTTATTTTCTATAAACCTTTCTTGTCATAGTTAAAAAGTACCAATATTATTATATTTTCTAATTAATGGAATATATTAAGATGATTTTGTTACTAACTCTTTGGTGCAATAAGCCGTGGAAGGTCTATAGGCCAGTCAAAGGACTTATACAACTACATAATGTAATGGAAGAATGCGTGTTTGTGTGTGCTCTATGAGCTGTTGTGTAATATCTTTAATACTGTCATGGTGACAGCTGTGTTAAGCTTACAATTGACGTACGCAACCAGTTAATCACCATTTCATACAAGGAGTTACCAATTTAGATGACGAATCTGAGTGAATACCGAGCACGTACCTGCATTATCATATTTCCTAATTAATAAGAGATGTCAAGATGATAATCATTAAATACATTTTGAATAATTTTATTAAATATATTCCTTAAGGTTCATATACACTTAACTAGGCATCGCGTGGCTCTATCATTGAAGCGAGCGTATTGCAATAAAATACTGAATATTGAAATTTATTAATCATGATGAATGTTATAGTTGAAGATAAGTGGAAGAGGGTAGTGTGAGGTAGAGTGGGGGTACTCGGTACAAGGCTTTACTTCCTAAACAAACCTATACACTATAAGAATCTTAACCACCCGTAATAGCTTTTATATTATTATTATAAATGTATCACTTCATTACTCAAATACTATTGCTTGTATCACGTTAAAATTTTACATACTTGTTTCAATTGTACTTTAGACGATGTACATGAAGTTTTATTAAAATCGTTACGTTAGAACGTAAGATATTGGTAAAATGGTTGTTTTCTCTATTTTAAACGTTTAGGTCCTCTTTAATAGTTTTTGCGATCTTTATTAATTCATAGCAGGGTTGTTGTTGGTTTTACTAAAAAATGTTATTTTGAAAAAAATTTTCTTCTCATCAAGTAGGTGATGATAGAATTTTTTCCCGTCCTGAAATTCCAATTTTAAATTTGAAGCTCACGTTTACGCGAGCATTGCGCGCGAACTCTTGGACGGATCACGCTGTCCAACGAACATAGCCTGAGTATTAGTAAGAGGATCATGTATACCAAATTTCAACTAAATCGGTCAACTTTTACTCAAGTTATCGTTACACGCGTAAACGTTATTGACAGACAGACAGACAGACAGACAAGATGCATATTTCGTTGAATGTAAGAAGCTCGCTTACGCTCGCTTCAATTATACATATCTCACCACCTCTAGTCATTTGCAACGGCCTTTAATCATAAGCAAACACCCTTGAGGATGGTCCCTCTAATGGGTTGTATTATATTTCCTAATCAATGAGAGATATTAAGATGATTTAAATTAAATGCAGTTTGTTAACTTTATTAAATATATTCCTTAAGGTTCATATACACTTAATTATACATATCTCACCACCTCTAGTCATTTGCAACGGCCTATCATCATAAGCAAACACCCTTGAATGGTCCCTGTAATGGGTTCGAAACGTCGGGATTCACAAAATCGCTGACGTGTTCTCCTTCAGATGATCTAGATTTATGCATACATTCATCTACCTGTACTCTGGCACTAAGATACTAGTATAATTATTGTGGTGATTTTTTCACAAAACATAAAAATAAATCTTCAAATTCTTTATCACCGTTAATTATAGCTATAACCAACTAAATTGGGTTCCGAGCTAATAAATGAAATATTTATTAATATATATTTGTTATTCTTTAATCAAAAGCCGAAAACATAATATTAAATTTCCATAAAATTTAATATTTTTATATTTTATAACAGATTTTGTGTCAACTTTCGACATAATTCAAATTGTTTATAAGATAATTTGAATTTTAGAAGGGATTGGCTTTATATTATGTTATCTTAGATTTTGTGTAATTTTAAACACTACATTTTCTTAACTTTAAAATATAATTTGACTACTTTTCACATCTTCTTTTATAATTTAAAACTTTTTTTCTTTTTTACTCTCAATTTTGTTAAAGATGTTTGAAAAGTAACAATTTTTTTCTCGGTGCTCAAAATTGAAGTAGATGCAGACTTTAATAATGTTTTTCTTTCATTATATAGTAATTATATATATACAAAACGTTCTTAAAGTTATTTATATTTTCTTCGGTAAAGTCATTATTTAAAAAAAAAACTGTAAAGTAAAACTGTTTTAGGACTGTAATGATATTATTTTTTCGTATGAAATGGAAACAACAAATAAGTTAATTTGTTAAATTTTAATGAAATTTGGCCCAAACAACATAAACACTCTGTCTAAAGGCCGGTATACACGGGGACACTTAGAGCGAGACAGTCTAGCGAGAGCGGTGTCCCATCTGTCTACACTGAGGGCCAAAATTTTGCTAGACTAGTCTCTGAGAGTAATCTCGGGGAGTGACCTTGAATACAGTTCCTAGAGCAGTGTCCGGACTGTCCACACGGTGTCGCGTTTTTCTAATCTAGTACACTTCATTTGGTCTCCACATTCCTGATAGATTCACATACTGCCTTGCTCAGCATTACCATTTTAGTCTATTTTATTATGTTTATCTATTTTCTTCATGTTTGGAATTAATATATCTTATTAATTTAAATCTTTTGATTACACCCCCTTTCTATAATTTATTCATTCTATTTTTAGTGTTGATTTATATAATACATATACTATTTTAACTAAATATCTGCCACTCATCGGTCATCGAGTGCCTCAACAGGACTATGTTGGTTGGCAAGTTATACGTACACCTCGCTACCTCTAATTTATTGTTTTATTATTTCATACCTATTATTCTTTTATAAATGTATACATACTATTTTAACTGACTATATCAACCACTCATTGAGTGACTTAGCAGGACTGTGTTGGTTGGAAAATTCTACGCACACCTCGCTACCTCTAATATTTTTATTATTTTTTTTTAAACTTCTATTATTATTTTACATTGCGGGTATAACAACTTCCTGAAAAACTGTTTATTCCTTAAACCTTTTACTTATCAATTTTTTATAGCACATTTTTTTTTTTATAGTACACTTTTGAAAACAGATCTATTATGTCTAATTAAATCTTTTTTTAAAGTTACATTTAATTATCTTTTTTAGTTCATAAAAGTTTCAAACCAAAGTTTACTTCTAGTTATCTTTATTATTATTATTTACTTTTACTAAAAATATTTATAATCTACTTTTATATATTTTATTACGTCGATATTTTACCCATTTACGTGTGGATTTGAATGTCATTTTCCTCGTCCCTCGGGCTTCATCGTGGCTGATAATATCGAAACGAGACATATTTTATTAATAAAATATAAAAATATTCGAACTCATTAAATAGATCCATAGTAAGTCTTCAAACCACTTGAAAATACAAGTAATATAATTACGTAAATAAAGAAAAAACTTTAATTAATAAATACAGATTTCAGAATAACTGGTAGTAATGAAGTTGGCTTCCTAAATATGCTCCTTGAATTTTAATATTTAGACTTCGGACACTCTGTATGTATGATTGACAATAACAAATGTGGATAAATACATAAGGAAAATGAAAGGAACGCTGCCCAGCTGCAGTTGTAGGCATTCTGCTCTAGCTAAAAGTTTCACCTAGCTGAAACTGACCTAGACTGACTGCTAGAGCAAACTGAGAGGTGTCTACACAAAGAAACCAGACACCGCGAGCGACATCAGCTAGAGAGAAGTGGTGGTAGTCTAGCACCACTCTAGGCGGTGTCTCCACTGTGACACTCGATCTAGACACCCACTCTAGCAGCAAAAGTGTCCCCGTGTATACCGGCCTTAACAGTATGACTACATGTCTTAAGGTAGCCACATACGTCGTTCTTTTTTTGGCAGTTTTAACCCTACGGGTAAAACGGTCGGTGTGTACCTAAAAACCGTCCTTCTTGCCGGCGTTCAAAAATATCTGCTGCAGCATGATTTTAACCGTCAGTTTTGTGTCGTTCAAGTCGGCTCGTGTGTGGGTCGACGCAGTTAAAAAGGACGACTATTATCAGTGTCAACTCTGTCCTTCATTAACCTCAAGTGATTTTAGTTTGCATAGTTTTGTTTTTTTGTGGTTAATAGAAATTTTGCTGTTGTTTTCACTATAGCAGAACTATTGAGTATTTTCGAATTAAAACACATTCATCATTTGAGAGTTATTATATTGAGGCAGAGGGTTATAACAAACAATTTATAATTGAGTTTATAGAATTGTATAGAAGCCATCCATGCCTTCGGAAAGTTAAATCTACTGAGTATTCTGATAGAGGTTAAAAAAATAAAGCTTACGAAGACATGATAATAAAATTACAAGAAGTAGATAGTTCCGCAACGAAAGAATCTGAAAAAAAGAAAATCGACTCTCTATGAAAAACGAAAAAAAAAAACCTGAACGAAACAACGCCTATTGTATGGATATGGTCGTTATTCGTGTTCACCCGTACAGTTTTACCCGTGCGGTTAAAACTGCCAAAAACGAACGACGTCTGGGCTACCTTAAGATTATGGACATTTTGTTTTTGCTCTTAAACTTACATAAAGTAATACATGCATTTTTATTTAGTTAAACTCAACCAATATACATTTTAGACATCAGGGAACTTTTTGATCGTCTGTCGGTCAAATATTTAACGAACGCCCACATCTCGATAATTGCTTTCCCGATTTTGGTAAAATTTAGCCCTTTCGCACCCGATTTTTTTTGTGTTGATTGTAAAAAAAAGGAGGGTCAATTCCTATTGACCACTAGATGACTTAGTATTTTTTTCAAAATTTTTGGACCACCCGTTTTTGATATATCAAATGTCCATTATAGTGGACATTCAGACTCAACTGTAAGATCCCAGTGGTACATGTAAAATTAATAAGCTCACTGCAGTGAACAGTGATCACTATGATCATGATCACTTTGATCAGTTATATTCCACATTAGCTTAAATGGCTGATATACCAGTTGGCAATGATTATTATCAGTACAATCACGGTATTTGAACTCACCCTAAGGATCAAAATTTCAATAAATAAATAAATAAAGCATTTATAAAAATCAAATCGTTAATAATTATAATATAAGACTAATTTGCAATAAAACAAGTAAAATTAGAAAGAATTAACATTAGAATTTTAATTGTAGAAATTGTGAAAACAATTTCAACCTTTCACAAGAATTTTTAAAAACGTAAATAATTTTTAAAAAATCATATTTTTAATGATAACAATGAAAGAAATATTTGGAACAAAACAATCTAATTTATGAAACTGATCTTGAACATATTACAAAACCAAATGTTACCATAAAGTTCAAATGTCCAGTATACTGGACATAAAATTTTGACGATAAATTATGTACTAAATTTGAACATTTTTTGTGATTGAAAATAATTATTTAACAAATTTTAACTTTTATCTTTACAAAAAAATCACTGCCTATAAGAAATATTGAAAATGTAAAACAAAAAAGTGAAACATAATATACATTCCTCTGGACGACATGTTATTAGGACGCACTGTCAAAATTATGTTTATCTAATAGTTAAAATTTTTTTTGTTAACACTGATGAGTTAAAATCACTAAAGAAGGTATCAGGTTAGCAAAAAAAAAAAGACTTAATGTAGATTAAAACTTGTCCTGCAAATGATGTCCAGTATACTGGACACCTGGAACGAAAGGGTTAGACTCAATGTTATAGTTAGCCCACAAATAAATTTCAACCTTTTGTGCACATTGATTCCTCGCGTATATGTGTTTTCTATTATTACTCATTCGATTTTTATTATTTGTCTAATGTCTATGGAGAATAATATAAGGGTTAACCCTTAGGTTATTTGGTCCCATAATAGTTTTACCATTATGTGCTCATCACTTTCTTTTCATGAGAACATTCGTCTTGTGATAGAACTCGAGGAAACTATGTGCCACTTGGCACATAGTTCAACAACTTTTTTAATAGAAAGGATGAAATAAGTTTTTTGTTTTTGTTTTTAGAGAGAGTGTAACTTTGAGTAGATTCAAGACAAACTTTTTTTCTTAGCAATAACAAGAACTAAAACATGTATCTCAAACCAAGCGGACTAAACAGAAAAAGGGAATTAAATATATAAAAAAAGAGACTAAAACTTATAATAGAAGATTGTATGTTAAGTAGACGCTGGCGCTGGTAGTAGGGTGGAGCTTTTGTAAACTGTTACATAAACTTCGCCGTGATAGAAAGACGTCACACAATACTGCCGAATTTGAAATTCAAATTTTTCTTTCAGCAATTCATTGAAAATACGTTCCCCTAAAGCTTATTTTTAGTCTACTTCTGATAAAGAACGAAATAAAAACCTTTAATTTAACGCTTACTAAAGTAGTCTAGAATTGCAATACATCTAATCATTTTTTGAGTTTATTTCTAAAACATTTTAATGATTTAGATCGTTGAAATTAGATAACTAAGTATTACTTATTGTTTTATTATCTTGAGATTTAGTATAATTAGAAAAAAAAATTTTGAACCTGAAACTTATTTCATTAGATTTAATTGTACATTCAATATTTCAATTTTTTTAAAAAAAAATCTTTTTCTTCTCTACTAAATGTCACAATGTCTACGAATTGCTGCGTGTATTTGTATTGAATAATATATTTTATCTCTCATACCTAAATTGAACTATTTTTTTTTTTTTTTTTTGCTTTTAAGACTTTAAATGAACCTTAATACCGTCAATTTTATGTATCGACTGTATTTAGACGTGATTTATAACGGTTAATCTTTTTCAAATAAACATAGGTTTATTTTTTAGGTTGATCTGCCATTATATTCCTACATAACTTTTTAATATAGGCCTATATATTAACGTTTATTCAAAATTTGAAATAATTCTAATAAATAGTTAAGCCGTAATCTATTGCTCAAATAAAAAAAAAAATAATAAAAAAATATATAGCCCGTGGGAACGGGCTTAATTTTATATTTAGAAACAAAAGTAAAATTAATTAAATTAATTTAGATAAGTTATTATATCTATTTGAAGACCATCAAATCAAAACAAACATTTATTTTTATTGGAATAAATATGGTTGCTTAGCAATGCACCATGCAACAAAGCGATGTGAGTCGTCGCCATCGGGGCACTACTCGATTATATAAATGAAATATATTCAAATAATATAAATATATAAATAATATATAAATTAATATATTCAAATAAAGAAATTTTGTTCAATTAAAATATATTGTTAATCAAAGTGTATTTTTTGAGATGTCTGGATTGCATTTTTAACATCGATAATATTGAGGGGATTGGTAAGAAACGTGACGAGGTCAATCATAGTTATTTGTTTGGCTGGGTTTGCCGTTTAGTAACATGTTTAGTAACACTTGTTTAAGCGACACGACATGCTCTTGTGACGTCCCTTTATCTCCCCTCGTCTTTTTTAGACAGTTCTGACAGGCTGGTTAATAGGTTTCATGTTAACCCGTGTCAGTCTCTTACGTTTTTCCTCACCTATCGACACTCTGTCCCTTCACCCCTTAACATTTGACGCTTCCTCTACACACTTGTAAACTTCCGATCTTCCAAAAAGACAACCGACCTTAACATTTGACGCTTCCTCAACACACTTGTAAACTTCCGATCTTCCAAAAAGACAACCGACTGGAAAAACGAATCTCCTGACATTTCCGTTTGGTTTCGAAGAAAATGTGTTTTTGTAACCCGACTCTCAGATAACTAGATACAGAAAGAAATGTTGCCAAAAGAAAATATCTTGAGGCTGCATATATCTCTATTTCTGATAATTCCATCAATTTCAAAACTGACTCCAAAGATATTAACAAATTCTATTCTGCAATCCTAAAAACAAAATGATCTCAAACTCCTAAAAACATATTTATATACCTAACTTTTAAAATTCATAATTGCCCCCAAATATATAGAAATAACTAAATAAATGAACCAAAATAATTTCAATTAAACAAAAACTAGTTCTTAATTAAAAACATACGGATAAAATAATACTATAAATTATATTTTTTAATAATTACGTAAAATAAAAATATATTATTTAATTAAAATAGGATAGGTTACATCCAGGTTACCGCTTTTACCATGCCTTTTATTAATTTATTATATTTTTTAAATATTTATTTGACAAATGTTAATGGTTTAATTGTTAATTTTATGTGATATGATGTGATGTATTTTATTGTAAATGACGAACCAAAAAGGTGATAATAACTTTCTTTCCAACATATGACGCAAAAACAAAATTTTTTACATTTTCAATCTAGGTAAGATGTTGTACTTTTTATTATTTTTTATATTTTATTTGAAATCGATTACAATAAAAAAACTTAATTTATTAGTTACTGTAGCTTTTGACGTAGTAATAGTGTAAAAATTGTTTATATAAATCTCATGTGTATGATGTTTCGATGTTTTAGGCCTGAAGATGACCAAGTAGGTCGAAATATAGCCATAATTGAAAAGTAAATTTGTACTTATTATACCCTAAAAGACCCAACTACTCCAAATAGGTGTTATACATTAGGGACTAGAAGAAAGAAAACTCGAATCTCCTGACATTTCCGTTTGGTTTCGAAGAAAATGTGTTTTTGTAACCCGACTCGGTTCGAAACTAAAACGCAGCGAAATCAAACAAAATCTATTTAGAAATCGCGGTGAAAGTCTACTTTCATTTATAAATCGGAGATACGAAGCCGTTCTGACATGGTGTGAAATTTTCGTCCCTCTGTAATAATTTAAGCACTCCGGCTTTAGAATAACAGATGAAGTTTCCAGCGAGGGGTTTGTTGGAAACGTGGATTTCTCACCCCCTCCCGACTCGCTCGGGCTTCTAAAGGTCATGTTAGTAAACCAGTCGAAGGCCGCGCGCCGGTCCCACACAGTAAAACGTGATCTCTGCCGATGATTTATTGATGTCTAGGAAAATGAATTCCACAAGAGAGGAAAAACAGAAGTATTTAAACAGTTTCCAGAACTTCGGTTTTATCTCTGTAAAAAGACACTTTTCCTTGTACAAACTTTCAGCTATGTAGTTTTAAATAAAATTATCGCGGCTCGAATTTTCATTAATATATGTTATAAGCGAGATAATCGACCTTATTGTATTCGCACTGTTTCCATATAGTTGTTAAATAAAATAAAAAGGTTCATCAAAATTGTTTTATTTGTTGAAAATGCTTCAATTGCAGATAGAATAAAACTTGGCATCGCGTGACTCTATCATTGATGCGAGCGTATAGTAATAAATATGAGAAAATAGATAATCATGATTAGTTAAAGAGTATGATTGTAATAGAGTCTAGTAGTGAGGGAGCCACCCATTATTCTTACTATTCCACTAACTACACGCTTCGGACATCTCCTGTTTAACTTTATAAAATGTATCACTTCACTACATAAAAACTTCTACTTGTATCAAGTTAAAAGTATACATGCCTGTTTCCATTGTACTTTAGACGATGTATATGAAGTTTTAATTGAAATAGTTACGTTTGAACGTAAGATATCGGTAAAACCTTGTTTTCTCTCTTTTAAACGTTTTGGTCCGCTTTAATAGTTTTAACGATCTTTATCACTTCATAGCGGTGTCCCTGTTGGTTTAACTAAACTATTTAATTTGACAAAAATGTTTGTCTTATCGAATAGGTGATGATAGAATTTTTTCCCGTCCTAAAATTCAAATTATACATTTGAAGCTCACGTTTACGCGAGCGTTGCGTGCGAACTCTTAAGTACCATTCACATCTATCAGCACGTAGCGTGTCCAGCACGTATCAGCAAAGACACAAAAAATATTGTTACATATATTATCTATATGAGTATTCCACATCTACAGAGATTGAGCGGAACGAGTACGTACATCACGTACCAGCAAGGGCCAGTATTGTCGTAAAGAATATTTTGTCTGTGCTGGCGCGTGACTGTACATGTCTGCCTTTGTCTGTAGCTCTGGCACTCTTAGTATGAATTAGTTTGTCTGGTGCGTGTCTGAGGCGTCAGTGAATTCGTGATGAACAACGAAAAATTAATAGAATTGGTTCGAGGATATTCCTTCCTGTATGACTTAAGTGACGGCAGAAACAGGTGTTTTGTTTATTTATAAAGGGTGATATAATGGTTACAATGGTTTAATACACATATTGGCTCCTTCTGAAGTATTTGAAAAATCCTTAGTTATCGTCTATACCTACTAGCTCTTTGTGGAACGTGCAGAATTCTCTCTCATTTTCTTTTTAAATTCATTGGATGTACAGCAAATCTTGTTTTCCTTTTTTGCTCTACATCCATACAATCCAATTTCTTTCCTTCTATTTCTTCAAGTCAAATTGCTACTACAGCTAATTTTTCAACCGAAAAGTTTTTAACATGCTTGTAGTAGGAACGTTTGCATTTAACTCTCTAATTTGACTGTCGGCGTCTGTATGGTAGAAAACTTGTGTCTGTGCCGTGTCTGCCACGTTGCGTGCTTGACACACTACGTACTGGTAGATGTGAATGGTGCTTTAGACTGGTAACGCTTTCAAATGAACTTAGCATTAGTGAAAGAAACATGTATACTAAATTTCAAATAAATCTGTCAACATTTACTCAAGTTATCGTCGGATTCGTAAGCGTTCCTGTCAGACAGATAGAAAGGAAATTGAATGTAAGAATTAAAAGTTGTTGAATGTAAGAATTTAACAATAAAACTAGGTGCCAATATCCAATAAATGACTTTCTCACAAGCAACACTTCGTGAATCAAATTTCATTGCGAATAAATACAATTATATCATCAAATCTTGTAATACCAGCAAACATCTCGAGCAAGTGCAACTGCACTAAATGAACATCTATATTCCTTCAAAGTAATACTTGACGATGCCAAATTACCACTGCAAGTATTGCTATTACTCAAAGCAAATCATTTGAAACTTTAATGTTGACTTAGTTCAAGTCTTAAAACACCTCTTGACCTTTTTAATAAGAAACCTCTTCAAAACGTTTTCAACCTATTTTATAAGACTTTCTTAGAATTAGAGAACAATACTTTAGGACAGCAGTAAAAAAAAGGTTTATAAATATTTTAAATAAATTTTAAAAGCTAAACAGTATTTAAGAACAATAATAATATGAATTTAAATACATAAACATATAGTATCCTGCGTTTATATATGCATTTATTATTCTATTTGAAATGTAATATATTAATATTATATAAAAAAACAAAATTATAAATTGAGTTATTATAACAAAGATAATTTTGGTTCAGTGTTCTCTGTAATCTATTATCGAATTTAATATTTATCGCTATATTATAATTTCAAATTTCGGAAAAATAGAGCGGATACTCCCTAAAAGAAAGATCATAATTTATATATATATCGAAAACCGTTTAAACTTCGCTTAAATTTAATACGGCATTAAAGGTGGGATTCCTATGCTGTGGCTGACGCGGTGCGTCAGACGCAGAGCACTGCTACAATGTAATTTAATGGGAGAGATTCCTAAGGGGTTCCTAGGTTGTCAGCCGTACTGGGTCAGCCGCAGCATAGGAATCCCACCTTAATCTCGAATCCCTTAATATAACACTCTTTGATAATGAATATACTAATCCAATGTTCTGCAAGGCTCTCTCCTCTCTCTCTCTCTCTCTCTCTCTCTCTCTCTCTCTATATATATATATATATATATATATATATATATATATATATATATATATATATATATTAGTAGTAGTAGTAGTAGTAGTAGTAGTCTAGTACTTTCTACTAGGACGGGTAGGACGAACCACTTGTTCGAACCTTGCAATTAGGCCATCATTCAGGCCCTTTTTACGCCCCGCGGTAGAGAGTTCCAGCCACTTCACACATCATACATATGTACATTTGTACCGCCGAAGCGAGTATGATGTGATCAATAGTGAGCCATATAAATCAGAGTGTCACGGCGAGGAATCGAACCCCGTCTCGTTCCACTCGAGATTCAGTGATGGCCGAGCAGACGTGGTTTAACTCACACGGCTACGCTAGCTCCCCTATATATATATTAACTAATTTATTTATAAATTGATAATTAATTTTCAAGGATACCTAATCTAAATTAACTCCATATTACCTTAATAATTACTACCATATGATAATGTCAAACAACTCATATATTATACGTGATACATGATAGAATATTTGTTACCTACTGGAATCCATTAACGCATCTATTCACTCATTTTTATGTGCAGTTAATTAAGAATGCATAACGATGAAGAAAATAATAATATTGTTATGTGAACAGTGGTATTCGATGTGTACTATTAATTAGGAATTATAATACATTTTGACTATTTCTGTTAACGGAATGTATCAATATCAACAAAAAACAATAAACAGCAACAACAAACTTATATATTATAAAATATATTAATATCTGTCAAAATGTTCTGGTCAATGTAATTTCGGTTTACTAAATTATGTACTTACTGCTAATGTGCCATTCTATTAAACCGTTGCATTTTCGGCTGGAAACTAGACCCGCAATATACGGTTCTTGTGTGGTTTAGCATTTTCAAATTTTTATAGATGTGATTCCAGGATCTCTACCTCGACCCTGATTATGTGTTTTGCTCGAAAATGATAAAATAATAATTAACATTTTACAGTTATTGGTTATCTGAATTGAGCAAGATTTACCTAAAATTTACATAGATTAAAAAAATAATAAACTCAATTAGTTTATATTAGTTATTGATGAACATCAACTACGCGTAACACCGTAATATTTTTTTTTTAAATTGTTGTGTGGCCAAGTGTGCGCTGGCCTTTAATATGCTTATAATTATTTACTCTTCTGTAAGTCAAAAATAGCAACAATAAACATGTTTCTTTTTTTTACTTTCAGCAAAGCTTACAAAAAATGTCGCCGTATGAATTGGTGATGATATTAATATTGATCGAAACCTTAGTAAAGAAGGAAGTATTTCCTGAAGTCCAAACATTTCAAGCTCGGTTCTTTAACAAGTTATGGAACTACAAAAAAATAGAATTTTTTAATTTTTTTCTTAAAAATCATATTTGTATTCATTTTTCGTCATGTAATTTGATGGTATGAAAAATAAAATTACACTTTTCTTGTAGGAAATTTTGTCAGCTTTATTACGATACAAAATATTTTTTTTTCTAGCTTTTATACTTTTGGAACAATAAGGGTTTTTATGAGCAAAGGTATGCGGTATGCGATCTTTAAAAAATCATAAAATTTGACCTGGTGGGAAAACGGTTAAGAATAGACCCATGGTTTATATGACGTTTTTTGTAGCCAATGAGGTTTAGAATCACCCTATTTATTTTTGTATATATATCGCCTATCACCCTGTATATATGGAGAAAAAACCACAGCCTTCATGATGAAAACATACGACATCAATCCCCCCCCCCCTTTTCTCACTGCCTTCGTAATAACCACAATGAAAATTCTCCCTACTCCCCCCCCCCCCCCCCCCCCGGCATATCCTAAAATTATAAACATGAAAAGGGGGGCCCTTGCTAGGTAGGCTACTTACCTAGCAATAGCTATGAATGTGATGTATGTGTGTGTACTCATATATTAAAAGATATATATTGTAAAGAAAAAACGAGAATACGGTATTTCACATAATTGTATTGATAAATGTGAGAAAGGTAACGCTCCCGAAAGACGCTACTACCAAACTGATTGAAAAAGATAAAAAGGAACTTTGGAACTCCCCACTCTAAACTATCAAAACAAAAGAAAAATTATCTAAGAGTAAGATAAACACAAACAGTGAGAAATAATGAAAGAATCCCTAATACCTATAATTACCCTTTGATGGATATAGTTTTTTTTTTTCTGTGGTAAGGAAACTTGTTTAAGTGGTTTTTTGATTATAATGGAAGGTCTTCATAAATAGCTATATGCATGTAAAACTTTGTAGAGCAAGGTTATAGGTATATTAAATTTCCCTAAAGGTGGTTCCTGTTTAACTAGACCATTAGCAAGTTTTAAATCTATTTTCTGAAGAGGAATATCTCTATTGGTAGACATATGATCCTTAGAACACGTACTGCCGGAACATTGTGTAGTCAAACAGCAACAAAGTCGATACAAAGTACTGAGGATATGTTGAGTAGAAGCTTCCTATGTTTACAAGCATCAATATAATGAAGCTACAACATCCTCTACCACTTAAACCGAGCATGGGGTTGAACTACACTTAGTTCAATCGACTACTTTAACCGGACAGGGGTAAATAAACGCAAAATTAACTAGAGTAAAGGGTCGGGTTGAGCCATTAGCTTGTCCTATGTTGATTCAGGTTTAAATTTAGACTTAAACAGAGCACAACAAAGTTCTCACTACTTCGCCTGCCTTTGCTAACTCTAATAAATGTCTAATGACAGTTTAATTATTTGCAGAAACCAAATATCGTATAAACTAGTATTAAACACATTTTATTGTTTACCTATTAGATCAAAGATCTCATCCCTTTATTGCTCATTGAATATACATTGAAACATACTACCTTGAAAGTGCATTTCCCATAATGTTAAAACGAGTGAATATAATATTATATATATATATATATATATATATATATATATATATATATATATATATATATATATATATATATATATATATATATATATATATACAGAAACAAACAAAACTCAGGTTTCGGTCACAAAAATCGTCACAATGTTACAATCCCGACGTTTCAGTTTTTACTTAAAACCTACTTCAGGGGCCGTAAAATATCTAAACAACGACTGAAATCAGGCCAGGACCTGGTCAGTCGTTGTTTAGATATTTTACGGCCCCTGAAGTAGGTTTTAAGTAAAAACCGAAATGTCGGGATTGTAACATAGTGACGATTTTTGTGACCGTAACCTGAGTTTTGTTTGTTTCTGTTTATATTTACGGTCGAGAATTTATTCATTTATATATATATATATATATATATATATATATATATATATATATATATATATATATATATATATATATATATTGTATATATTAGTGCGTAGGCTTCCGCGGGTTGTCTCTAAACTAAAAGCAACAAAGTTATATATTCATATTTTACGATTTTGGTAGTATTCATACTACGGAAAGATTACATTTTAATTTTAATCAAATTATAATTATTATTAACTACGGGAAACAGACAGAGAAAAATACACTCCAGCGCTGGGATAGGAACCACAGGCCTCTATATTTCCAGTATGGTATTTTGTTGTCTTCTAAGACATATGTGGAAAATTGAAAACTTAAATTCGGGACAAGGTATCATTAACGTCAGAGAAACTCATTCTCCTGCGTAGCTTAGTTGGTAGAGCGCTATACTGGAAATATAGAGGCCCGTGGTTCAAATCCCAGCGCTGGAGTGTATTTTTCTCTGTCTGTTTCCCGTAGTTAATAATAATTATAATTTGATTTAAATCAAAATTATATACTAATTACACTGGAAAAAGAAACTGTATATTTACACTGGTATCCTGGAACTGGCTTAGGTATTGTTATTACTTATAATAAACAGCTTGGTTTTCCGGTGAAATCCGCTTCACGAAGAGGAAGAAGTCTGACGTTTCGCTTCCACTACTGGAAGCATCTTCAGGGGTGTGGTGCATCGTGATGTTCAAACATCACCCGCTCCACAAAGGAACACCGACAAAGGCGACACCTGCCCGATTGCGTCATCCCGACAAAGGATAAACCGGACTCAAACAACCCCCGGGGAATCTAGGTATAATCTACGTTCCAGAAAGCAACTATAAATACGCCGTCCTTCTCTCCATTCGTCAGTATGTCTTGTTGTTGCTTCGAGAGATGCTTCCAGTAGTGGAAGCGAAACGTCGGACTTCTTCCCCTTCGTGACGCGGATTTCACCGGAAAACCAAGCTGTTTATTACGAGTCTACCCGCGGAAGCCTACGCACCATTGTTATTACTTAATTTACTTAATTTACCAATAAAATTACTTAATTTACTTAATTACCAATAAAATTTGCACAATTTTGTGAAATCCAAATCTGATTCGATTCCTCAAAGACAAAACAGCTGATTCTTCAAAGTAGTTGATTTCCACGGCGTCAGATCACAGTATGTAATAGAAATTTATTTGTGACCTTTTGCCATCATTATTTTATATGTATTAACTCTTTATTCCTGCTATTAGTTACATGTCAAAAATGTCCCTTATGTCTGTCTTTTCACCCCTTCAATTATTTATTTATTTGATCATTTTGACATCAGGGTTGTTATCTTTTGATTATTTAACGTAATTCTCTTCTTTATCTTATTTTTGAAATCTAATCATAAGAGAAAACATTTTCCAGTTGAAAGATAATATTTTCCGTAAAAAGTAAATATTTGTAGAATGATAATAATATTTTCTGTACCTTTACAAAGAGACAGGATTTGATTTACAATCCTTTTGTTAAAAATATAGAACTCGTTAAAAGCGAAAATTACATATATTTTTTTTTCAATCAGAATGTAAAAAAAATGTCAAATGAAATATAAAGCCAATATACCTGGATGATAGAATCATAATGATCATTAATGAAAAAAGCAAGCTGATATTTTTCTTCTTTTTTATAATTTTACTTACTCCAATGTCAATATCAAACATCTAAATATTATTTTATAAAATCAAATGATTTATAACGATTATAAAATTTGTTGATTGAATCTCAATTAAATAATAATTAATGAGCACTCTAAGAAACTAGTAAGATAACGGAATGCATACATCATAAATAAACAAATTAGCATATAATAAATAAATAAACATAAACATAAATATTAATAATCATCGATAGTAAATTAATATAACTCAATACCTTTTACCTTTCTTGTGAGTGTTGTTTATTCTTAGAAGATAGGTTATTGTTTGGATGTAAACATCGATTATATGAAAACAAGAGTTATTTTGTTAAGGCCCCTATAAACGGTCAAAAAGTTTGTGCAAACATTTTGACCGTGTATGGGGCTGTTTGATGTTTTCGCAAATATGATGTTTGACGTGTATGGCCTAAATTTGCCCGACATCAGGTTTGGGAAAACATTTTCCGCAAAATGTTTGATCGTGTATGGGGGGTTTTAGAGGGTTATCTGTTTGAGATAAGAGAGAATCGGGGAGAAAGAAGGTTGGAATAGCGGAGGTATAGAACGACGAGCCAGCCGGGGTCTAGCCAGCTAGCCTAGCCAGGAGACTCACTGGATACGGAGGCGACGTCACGCACAACGGATCTACGACGGGCCTTACGTAAGCCCTAGCGTTCTACTAGGTTGCGTTTGTTCCACACAACGGCTCGTAGATAAGCTAAGTCTTAGTTTAAGTTAATCTTTAAGAATAAGCGATCAGTCTGAGTCCGTTTGAGGAATTTTGGTGCTTGAGTACTTCTCGAGTGTGGAGTCGGATTAAATATAGAGACTCCCAGAATTCGGACGAGGGATCTTCTCTAGTCTTCGGTGAATGGGCCAACGATAACCCGAATCACTTTTATATTATTTTTTTATAATTATATTTTTGGTTTTAATTACCACTTAAAGTATATTGTGGGAGCTTTATGGTTGAAATTAGTAGATTATATATTTTATTCACAAAAACCATACTTTTTGCCAGTGATTTTTATTTTACGGAGATTTCGGATTTATTAGTTGTTGTTTTTTTTTATCAGTGGGGTACTTTATTTTTACCTTTCCTCACCTATGGTAGGAATAGTTTTGATTTACCGAAATTTGTTTCCCGAAATTTCAACTGTATTATCCGTTTTGGGTGTTTTTAAGACCTGCTGAGTGGTTTTCAGCATGACGTCTGTATGTGTGATATCATCGTAGCGCTCAGGGTACTCAACCTAGAAAGTTGAAACTTGGTAGCAAAATGTGTCTTTACTTCTAGTTGTGCCTCCCGGAAAATCAACTTTTTCCGCCATCAAAATTTTTAAAAATTCGTAATAAATCAAAAAGTGGACCGACCGAGTTGAAATTTGGCACGAATGTACCTCTCTGTATGTCAAACAAATCCACAAAATTTAATTTTGATAATGGCCGCCATTTGTATTTATCAAATTTTGAAACTTTGACGGTTAATTGTACCGGAATTATAATTACGTTTTTGACATACAGCATATCGTTGGAAACTGTAAAAAATAAGGATCAAATATAAAAAAAAGATACAATTTCATTAATTAGTTTAAACGTTATAAGCAAACATACTTATTAATTAGTGCGATACTTTCGTGAAACGTCAAAGTTTGTTTACATTTCTCAAAATACCCCCAAAATTCAAATAATTAAATGAATGAAATAAAAATAATGGATATTTTTTATTTAAATAATGATAATAAATAAATCAGTTAGTTCAAAGCGGTCACCCGTCCAAGTACAGACCACACCCAATGCTGTGTTCTGCTGCTGCGAAGCAGCAGGAGAGGCCCCTTTAGTGGTCTTCGAAGTGAGGCCATTTCGGTCATTTTTCTGAGGTACCCCGTACCCGATTTTTTTTTACCTTAATTGTATATTCTTTCACATAGTGTTCATTTTAAGGAGTCATTTCTTTAATTAAATCTAATATTATAAGTATATTAATTCATTTGTTCACACTCACTGACCAACTCCACTCCCTTTTCCAACCTACCCCAACTGACCCTAGTCGGCAACCCTTTTCAGGTTACAGATTATTCTATAAACATATATATTTCATAATAATTATGTTGACATTTGAAAAAATAGAAGCTTATTGTAAGTAGGAATATTATGTCTTATAGCCGACCTTTATAAATAATGTATTCCTTATTATAAATTGCACCAACAATGATGCTATATTTGTGCTATTTGAACTTGGTAGGGTTCTTTTCAATTATTTTTAAAGGTTATAATACAACAAATACCAAGCCTGTCAAAGGGCTTGTACAGCTATATATGTAATGGATGACAAGGGGAAACTGTATCGCTCCATAAGCTGTATAAACTCTTAAAATTGTCATTCGCGACTAGTTAGTCATCTCTTCACATGAGCAGCTCCATTTATATGGTGATGCTGGTTGAACTAAACTTAGATCTGTGGTCAACATTTAAGTTGTGACCACGCCAGTTGACCTGTATAAGTTTATTGATGGGAGCTACTATATGAGTTATCGAGATAGTATTGACGCAGTCGAATATGCCAAATTGCCAATTCGGTGTATTTGACTTATAACCATAAATTGGCAATCAAAAATACCAAATCTTCTGCATAATGTGATTTTGAAGAGTCTAATGATCATTGACACAAGTTATGAAACTTTTTGGGTCCTTTTCAACGGGGGGTTAATATGAAGTTCTAAGTCTTCCGGTCCTGACCACGTCATGTAGGGTTTAAGTCCCTTGCAGGGTTATGTCAAGGTTTAAGATTGGTAGTAAAACCTTGCATGACGTGGTTACCACTGGAAGACCTAGAAAATCATAATTTGAAAAAATATGAAGCTATTGTAAGTATAGGAATATTATGTCTTATAGCCGACCTTTATAAATAATATATTCGTTGTTATAAATTTCACAACAATGATGCTTTATTTGTGCTATTTGAACTTGGAAGGATTCATTTCAATTATTTTTAAAGGTTATAAAATACAACAAATATAGCTTCCCTAAAGAGTGGAAAATCTGATAAAATAAGTTTTATATTTTCTATAAAATGTTTACTGTTATACTTTGTTTAATACTACTACTAACTTACATACTACTTTAGGTGTTGGATATTATTTCTCGCTATAATCCTTTAGCCATCGTTTTGGTATAATAATAATGTATTTTTTCGACTATCGCTAGCAAAGCTTTAAATAAATCCAGTTAATTAAATTATAAATGCCCATCACACGGAATTATCGCTGACTAAATAACTGGCTTCGTCCAGTGTTTTCCTTTTTCCATCATACATCGCTATTATACAAGTTATGTAAATGTTTCATTAGATCACTGAATAGTATGATGCGTCATCAGCATTCCAATATAAATGGGCAGCGGGCAGCAACTTCTATAAAGTGTCGTTCAGTTACGGAAGCTGTATAATACAGCTGATGGAGTGACATGCTCCCTTCTATATATAGTAGTAGTAGTAGTAGTTAACTAGTACTTCCTACTAGACGGGTAGGACGAACCATTTGTTCGAACCTCGCAATCAGGCCTACAGTAGACCCATTTTACTTTCCCGTAGTGGAGAGTTCCAGCTACTTCACACATCATACCTTTGTACATTGTACCGCCGAAGCGAGTATGATGTGGTCATTAGTAAGCTATATGAGCGTGCTTCAAAGTGTGGGGGAAGAGGACCCCTCAGGGGGTCCCCTCGCCATACTCCGACCTCGAACCATAGATACAGATCACATCTCATGACACGGATCGAACCCACTAGACGACGTGGGGAAGAGAACCCCTCAGGGGGTGTCCCTCGCCCTGCTCCGTCCGCGATTCATAGATGCATTCAGTGTATCATGGCCCGGGATCGAACCCACGACCTCGAGTTGCCTCGACTCAGTGATAGCTGCCCGGTGTCTTTGCGACCTCGGCCACCCTGGCTCCCCCTTCTATATATATATGTATATATATATATATATATATATATATATATATATATATATATATATATATATATATATATATATATATATATATATATATATATATATATAAAAGGGAGCATGAGCATTAAACTCTCCATTCTTTTTATAACAAGTTAACGTATGGTCTATATTTATATAATAATTAATGCTATATATTTATTTATATTCACCCCGTTGGAAGAATTGCAAATTGCATCAATTACCTATTTCAACAAAATTGCCATTTCACTTCCAATGTTGAAAGTTTTGAAAATAATAATATAAACATGTTTATATTACCATATATATAATATGTTACGGAAGTTTCAATTTGAAATTTTATAGTGAACCGCAGATGACTTAGGGACCTCTATTTCAGAAATGTTTCTCCGTATTAGAGGAAATCCCCTTCAAACTCCAATAATTTATCTCTAACCTTTCACAAAGTAGTCGAAGGGAACTAGACGGACGGAATAGGGCAACTGAAACTTTATGAATATAGTTTATATGTTGTCTGCAAAATATCATTTCGAGTCTATTACATACTTGAATTTTCCCGATGAATAAAACATCGACGTATATGATTAAAATCTATTAAAATCTTTCACAATTTGTATAACAACCCTAAATATTTATATAAAAGTTAATAGTTAAATTTAAAATATATAAATATGGTATAATTGATAGCATGTTGAGATATTTTTTTAAGAGGTAAATAATGCAAAGAGAATTGTAATTAGAAGCAATGCAGAGCTATTAGAACTGTTAATTGCTCAAAAGAAAAGGCTTCATCGCATAGTAATTTGTACTTAAGGGCCCCCTCCCCTAAGTTCAAATAACTTAATTGGGGGGGGGGGGGGGGGGTCAAACGCGTTCATCTTAACATCCCCATAATGCTCCCTCACAAGATAATTATATTTTGCTTCAGCTAAAAATTAATTAAACACCTGTTAAGGACCTGCTTTTTTGTAATATTATTAATTAAGAAAGTATGTGGCGTTTATATATATAATTAGTTTTATTGTCCAATGTTTTCTCTAAGGTTTAATTACTTAATATTTTAATTAAGATTAGATTTAATTGTGATAATAAAGGGAAAAACATTTATTACCTTTAAACTATTTTATTCAAACAAAATAAAAAGATAAGAATTAAATATTTATTTTAATTATCACCTAACTAAATAGGTGTGCTGGATAACTCAAATTCATTTGATATTTTTGCCGCAACATTGAGTTAATAGTAGAATTGTTGACTTTCGGTACAAAAAGAAGATTTCTAAACCAAAACGACGCCATTTTGAAAGTAAAGTTGTCCGCTTTTGAAGCCATATTGAACTATGGTGTGCCTTGCCATTTCCTGAAACTGGAATTTTAATATTCTTCAAACACCAATAAAATTTCTTGTTTCACCTTCACGTTTGCCACATGAGGTTTGTGTGGAAAGATAGTTGTTCACCTCATAGTCTTAGTTCTAGACAACTAGTACTAATATATGCAGGCGCATATTGGAGAGGAAAGCCTTTTAACAGTGTTGTTGAAGGCTCTTCTCGATTCCAAAATAATCGTTACTGTAAATCTTTCCCATTATCAAAAAGCAAATAAAGTAGAAAAAAGTAATATACAAATTAAGCTTTCAAGGAATGACCTCATGCAACTACTACTTTCTTTGCAGAGGATGCGTGGAATACAACCAGTTAACTTTGGGTAGTACTGCAGGCACACCGCCAAGGAGAAGAAGCTGATAAGTATCTAAGTTGACAGTGTTGGGTCAGGAGAAAGTGCCAACATCACTTGGCGGGACACAAAGTTGATTTCACAACGTTTTTGGACCACAGACTTGGCGGGGTGTTTTTTTACCACACAAGTGGTTTTTGGTCAGATTTCATGACTTTTTGTACGGTTCCTAAGGAAGGATTCTCTAAACTGTTTATTCCCACACATAAGAGTTAAATAAAAGTGAAGTTAAGAGCCCATTTAAGACTGTTCGCTAAGCTTGGTTTCTCGCTCCCCATTCAGCGTAGGAATGAGTTAAGGCTTAGGGGGGGATGAGTTGGGGGGGGGGGGGGGGGTTACACTTGAGCCCTAGACGAATCCAAAAAGCCCTTATTCATTAAAATCGATTCAGTAGTTTAGGCTGTAGGTGCGTCAACGTAAAATAAAGGAAGAATAAGAATAATAATAAGAAGAAGAAGTATCAAAACTACCATTTTCAAACCTATTTTTCTCTACTTCTACTTGACCGATTTTGACCTTTTTTTTATTTTGATCTACAGGATACGGTCTTCAAAGATATTAAAAATTTATTTAGGTAGCTTGTACGTATTTCACACTGCAGACCCTCAAAAACCCTAGTTTGTCACTTACATTATATATACACTGGCAGCTTTTGTGAAATTTTGACTTTTTGACTTGGCGGGGCGGAACGCTGCTGTGTTCCTAAATACTATTAACTTTAACTCTTATTAGTTCATGCATTGAAAAGAACTGCTGAAGTGAAAGAAGAGAAAGAACTCAGTATTTTGTTGAAAACAACATTAAAGTTAAGTTAAAGAAGCTTTCTGATTTATGTTCTGTTAACCCACCTTTGCTTGTTATTCTAGAATACAAAGGAGATTTAGGAAAAACAAGTTGCGACAAACAAAAACTATTGAATATATATATATATATATGTGTGTGTGTGTGGGTATGTAAATTATTAGTATTATTATCATTATTTGATGTCAGGTGATCCGGCCACTTTACTCATCTACTCGATGTGATTGATCATCAGTATAAAACATTTCTTACCTCAGATCAAGAAGAAATGGATATTGTAATTTTCTTGCAAAGGAGAATCCCTGGCACTTCTTTAGATTGTTTCTCCCCATATAATAACAGAAGTGTGATATTTCTTTGTCATAAAGTACATTGGTCTAAACACCCCTTTGTCTTAATAGATGTTTAGTCAGTCATTTATGTCCTAAAAAAGAACAGGGGAGTAACAATCTAAAGAAGTACCAAATTCCTTACCCTAATTTCCATATCCGCCCAGGTCATGTCAAATTTGCAATGAAATCGGGGGTATTAGACTATAAGAGTGCCGACTACGGTAGCTAATGTTTATAAAGACCTGTTCCCACCTGGCCATTATCTTTCATCATCATTTATAATTTTAAAATATCCACTATATATACATCTAATATACACAAGTATAAAGGTAATGAGGTTTTGAGGAAACTGTGCTGAGGTTTAAGGAAATATTATAGGCTGTTAAAAGGAATTTCTAAGTAGAAGCGGGCAGATGCGCTAGAGTTTGAGAGCGAGGTTATACTACAATAGGTTTAGTCAAGGTCATTTTTGACTTAATATCTCCGATATAATTATCGGAGATATTAAGATTTTGGTATGAAACCTATAACATAATATTTTGATGTTATCACATAATTATTTGACGAGCCCTTAGGCCCGTGGCAACAGGCTTAATTTTATATTTAGAAATAAAAGTAAAATTAAGTATTAATTTAGATAATATCTACATATTTAGATGTTATTATATCTATTTTAAGACCAACAAATCAAATCAAAAACATTTATTTTTATTGAAATAAATGTTGATGCCTTAGCTTAGCAATAAAAAAATAATTTTGAGGAGCATCGTCGGGACACTACTCGATTATATAAATTATGTTATAACCAAGGATCTTATATAAATGGGATAGAGGGTTGAGGTAAAAAAGTGACCCCATGAAGATATGTAAAATATTAGCTCCAATGGGACAAATTACCTTCCTCTTGGTTATAAGTTACCAAGAATTTGTTTATAGTGTCAGGTTATAACCTGTTAAAAAAGGTAATTTGTCCCAGTTCAAAGGTCGTGGAGCATGCGCAGTATGATTTTTTCTCCAATTTCTCTTACCTTCATGGGGTCACTTTTTTGCCTTAAACCCCTTCTTAACATTACATCCGCTTTATATAAGATCCTTGGTTATAACATAATAAAAGAAAAATTAATAAACTGATAGGTTTTGTACTATAAAGGATAGATTTGAAATGAATATTCTAATTTCCGAAATGTAGCATTTATGTATATTGCATCAGAACTTTAACTCAGAATTACCAACTATCATTTGGTTTATTAGCTCATGTTCCCACTATATATTTATATTCAGAAACTCCGACTTGTATTTTCAATCTAACCTTAAGAATATTAAATCAACAAGTTTACTAAACTTCTCCATAAAGAAATAATGCAATTCGGCAGGAGTTGGGAAGTTGTCTATAAGAATCGTAATTCTTTCTTCTTGAAATGTAAGGAGTCGAGAAAAAGCTTCTTTTCCTTTAACGTTCAATATCTATACCATTATAAAGCTGAAGATTTTCATTCTAAACATATTCCACATATGTTTTCATTCGAGTCAATCAGAGAGAAAAATTACATAAGTTGTTTGAAACTCTGTCCAAAATCTAATATATTAACTCTATTCCACAGCGTTGGTCGATATTTCATTAAATACAAAGTTTCAAATAGTCCTGTTATATACTTGCGTGTATAACGCTGACTTATTGGGACACAAGTAACAAAAGTTTGATGCTACATGCATTAAGTGAGTAATAGATTCATTTACGACTCTCAGTTTCAACTTAGAGTTTACTGATCCACATGCTTTATTACGTATTAGACACTGTGGGTTTGCTTTAAACTCCTTTATTTGGCTTGAACTTAGGGATTCGCACTCTTATGAAGAATTGTTGTAAACTCAAGGCGGAAATAACCTTAAACAGGAAATAAGACAGAATCACGTTTAAATGACACAAGGTTAGAGCCTGATTTAAACCCTGAAAATTCGATCTGTAACACCCTCAAGTTAACTTTGTTCTGGCTTAGGGTTTTGAAGTGATTGTTTCTTTTTATTACTCCGTCTCAGACCAAAATTAAATCCTTGTTCTAACTCCTGGAATTAATTCTTTAAATCCAGGTTTATTTGAACTTATGAGGGAACTTAAATTCTATTTGAAACAGCGTTTGAGGACTAATGAACTTGCAGCAACCTACTGCAATAATGAAGTTTCGCAACTCTCGTGGTCCCTCAAAGTCGATACCAGTTTAGTACTAAAAGCATATTTTAACTTCTACAGGTCACTTATATTTAGTCGAAAGGTTGCGAAATTTTGATCTCATTGTATAGAATACTTCAACTATATCTTATCATCAGTATCAAACTTCTTATTCACTATTTGAACTATTCCTAACTTTGGGAAAGCATTTTTTGTCAAACATAATTGATAATAACGAACTTATTTAATTGCTTCTGTCATGCAATTAAAAAGCTTCTTAGAGACTAAAAGGTGGGCAGATTTAATCGAGTTTTAGTCAAACACACAAATTTTTATTCATTGCAATTTACTTTTATGTAAGCGAGCTTTGAAACACATATTTAACAAATAACTTTCTTGTCATTTTTTGTATCGTATTTCTTCAATAAATTAGTAATATTACTTGCTATACAATTTATTTAAGTATTATTTTAATCTTACATTATACAAAATTACAAAATTTGTCCACATTACTATGAAAAGAGTGCATTAAATCATAATGGTGGCCCAAAACTAACTCTTTGGCGCTACAGACCGTGGATGGCCTAAGCCTGTAAAAGGGCTTGTACAGCTATATATGTAATGAATGACATGGGGAAACTGTATCGCTCCATAAGCTGTATAAACTCTTAAAATTGTCATTCGCGACTTGTTAGTCATCTCTTCACATGAGCAGCTATACCCATTTATATGGTGATGCTGGTTAAACTAAACTTAGATCTGTGTCATCATTTAAGTTGTGACCATGCCCTTATTCATCATTTAAGTTGTGACCATGCCAGTTGACCTGTATAAGTTTATTGATAGGAGCTACTATATGAGCTATAGAGAAAGTATCGACGCAGTCGAACAATCCAAATTTGGCAATTCGGTATATTTAACTTATTACCATATCAAGGGTCCAATAACGACCGAACTGCAAATTTTTGCGATTTTGAGTTAGATACATTTTTAGGCGTAAAAAAATGTGCTCTTTCTAATGCAATAACGACAGTTTTGAAGTTCCAATATGAACCTATATATTATATAGGCAATCAAAAATACCAAATCTTCTGCATAATATGATTTTGAAGAGTCTAATGGCCATATACACAGTATATGAAACTTTTTGGGTCCTTGTCAACAGGGTTATTATGAAGTTCTAGGTCTTCCGGTGGTGACCTCATCATGTAGGGTTTAAGTCCCTGGCAGTGTTATGTCAAGGTTTAAGTTTGGTACTTAAACCTTGCATGACGTGGTTACCACTGGAACACCTAGAAAATCATAATGAGTCCAAATAAGGAAGTTTACGCAATAGTGTAACAATGTTAATGCTCAGTTCATGTGAGAATAATATGGCTGACACATAATTATAATGAGTGGGGTATCACCCAACCATGGGGTTGATAATTATGTAAGTTTACCTTGTGGGCAATGGGTTAATAATCAAAACACTTCATATTGACTGTGACAACGGTATATCTAGGATTATCTCTTACGATCATTAACTCTGAATAATCTCAGGCACTATAAATCAATCGGAAACGTATCGGTTAAATCTCCAGTCCTAGTATATTACATCTAAAGTCTAACCGATAAAGATCCTTGTATAATAGCCTTGAATTTCCGATAATGTGAATTTGAGCAATTACTAGCCATAAATAGCAACCTTAACTTCTCGATGACTCAAGTAGTAATAATATTTATGATTACTTGGTTAGCAATACTTAGACCTTATCTCAATAATCATTTTTCACTTCATTGTCATTGTAAGATACAAAATATGTAATTTTCTTTTATGAATTTTTCTTAGAATATTTATATTGTAGCTATCTTTTGTTCGTGTAAACATTGGTGTTACATCTAAGGAAAATGTATCATGCTAGATATTACTAATCGCAGTAGTCACTTGAATAATTTACATTTTTTAAATTGTATATTTAGTAAAAGTGTAACTTTTACGTTGAGTTTTATGCAGTGCACACTCAAGCCCAGAACTATTATTCGTACCTTAAGTAACATTTAATTCTTTGAAACTTTGATGAAAGCGACGTTAAGAAATTAATTTATTATTATTACGATTAATCTACAAATGAACTATTTAGGATTTCAAGAAATGGAGGAATACTTACAAAAGAAGATGAGAAAAGCCCCTTAATTTTCCTCAAAAACACTTAGACTCGACGAGTTCTCTATAATTCATAAAACAATGACAGTGACTTTATTTATTCTATCACAGGGGCAACACTTTATACCCTGGATTGTAGTGTCTTAGGAGGTTGCTCCTGATTTGTCAACCTCCTGGGAGCAACAGACCCAGTCCCTCTTGGCCTGCTGTCCTCGGTGCAACACTATGTAGTGCCTCATAATTTTCCCGTGATATTCTAATTCTAACTACGAATAAACCTTCTATAGAGACGGTACAAAATATAGAAATCCTTTCACACTTTTAAGACCTTATTTCGCGAAATAAATTTCCTGCTCTCATATTTTTTATTATTTTATTAAAAATTCAAACCTCTTCCTATTATTTTACATTTATTTTTCATAACTAATCCCTTCTATTAAAGCTTTGTCACACCTTTAACTATTTTTAAAATAAATCTTCTAATTTCATTTTACCATCTTACTTTTTCCTTGGAATTTTTAATACCTAGAAGCTTATTTTTGTGGTACACTGTTTATTGTCGTTTCTTAAGTCGTACCTTGATAAGATGATTTTGCAAGTTTACTCTTGAACTTTAATATTATTCCAATGTTTTATTATCCTGCTACCCTATTCTGTTTATGTTAAAAGCAAGCTTATACTCTATTGCTCTATCGTATATTTCCTTAGGAATTTAGTTCTGCTTATGTTTTATTATAATTTGACTACTCTACTCGGCCAATGGGAACTCAAGTTCACATTGTTTGTATTTATATTCAATGTTATTCTAGATAAATATAGTGGTATTTATATCAAAAAGCCGAACAAGTGTCTTCTCGATATTCCGCTCTCCTATTCATTGTTATCCTATTCATTTTATATATCCTACCCTCTTCTGGCAGCTTTAATACTGTCTGCCTTCTTTTATTCTCAGTTTCTCCTGTTTCATCCTCTCCTATTTCATCCTCTCCTATTTCATCCTCTCTCTATCCCTTTCAATTTAGTTTCCTTAAATATCGGACCTTTGAATCTCCACAGACAGTTGGTCGGATCCATTAATCCTAATAAGCTTTGTGCCGTCTTTTGTCTTACGAGCTTGACGAAGGTTCTCATTATTTTGTTACAGGAACACCACTCTGTAGGCGGGCTTCGGCCTATAGAAGGGTCATCATGGCCCTTCTATATCGCTTCGTTAGAGCGGCTGACAGAGGCGAAAGCCATGTCTTCACGTTCATAGTAACTCGGAGCGTCACGCGCGACTTAGAGCGTGACGTTGCGAGTAAGGAATTCACATGCGGACACCATCGGTCAGTATCACATTTATTTATTTATCAATTTTTTGTATAAAGATGCTTTTAGTGAATTTTCAAAGAAAATTAAGCTATTGCAGCTATTGGCTTCAAAATTTTTGAAAATTTTCTCCATGGAAATCCGTTTTAGACCATTCTGAATTCCTAAAATTTAACACTTTTTCTATGTATGTATGTATACAGGGTGACTGGCGTTATTATGTGAAAAAAAGAAGTGGGTTGTTCTAGGCCTCAGGGGCTACAAAATAAACACTATATAAACCATGGGTCAAATATTAACCGTTTTCCCATGAGATCAAATTTTATGATTTTTTTAAGATCGCCTGCCTTTGCTCATAAAAACACTGATTGCTCCAAAAGTATAAAAGCTGGAACAAAATTTTTAGTTTCGTTGTAAAGCTGACAAAATTTCTTATCCGAAAAGTGTAATTTTAATTTTCATTCTCTTAAATTACATGACAAACAATGTATGCAAATGTTATTTTTAAGAAATAATAAAAAAATCTTTTTTCATTGTGGTTCCATAACTTAGAATTGAACCGAGCTTAAACTGTTCGGACTTCAAGAAAAACTTCCTCATTTACTAACGTTTCGATCAATATCAATATCATTACCTATTCATAGGGCGGAATTTTTAGTAAACTTCGCTGAAAGTAAAAAAAGAAACATGTTTATTGTTGCTATTTTTGACTTACAGGTGAGTAAATAATTAAAAACATTTTAAAAAAAGCAAGACTGGTTTAGTATACTCACCTATATTTCAACAAAAACAACAATAAACATGTTTCTTTTTTACTTTCAGCGAAGTTTACAAAAAATTCCGCCCTATGAATAGGTAATGATATTAATATTGATCGAAACGTTAGTAAATGAGGAAGTTTTTCCTGGAGTCCGAACAATTTAAGCTCGGTTCTATTCTAAGTTATAGAACCACAAAGAATTTTTTTTTTTTTTTTTAAATAATATTTGTGTACATTTTTAGTCATGTAATTTGAGAGAATGAAAATTACACTTTTCTAATAGGAAATTTTGTCAGCTTTACAACGAAACTAAAAATATTGTTCTAGCTTTTATACTTTTGGAGCAATTAGTGTTTTTATGAGCAAAGGCAGGCGATCCTTAAAAAAACATAAAATTTGAACTTATGGGAGAACGGTTAAGATGACCCATGGTTTATATTAGGTTTTTTGTAGCCCCTGAGGCGTAGAACAACCTACTTCATTTTTTCACATACAACGCCAGTCACCCTGTATATGTATATAGGTATATATATATATGTGTGTCACTCCAGACGATATCTCCCCTTAGGATGCACTTAAAAATTTCAAACAAATTTTAAAATGTCAATAATATCAAAAGAACGGATGAGTTTGTTGGCCAGAATTTTTGGAGTCCATTTAGGGGTCAAATTTTGACCCTTTACGGTCAAAAATAGCATAAAAACATGTTTTTAGGGTTTCGAGGTCGTCCTAGAAACCCTTATGCTATTGGTAGTTCGTCCGTCCGTCCGTCCGTCCGTCGCATGTTGGAGTATATCTCCCGACCTACTAAAGCTATAGACGTGAAATTTGGTATACAAGTTAAACTTTTTTGCCCAAAAACAGAAAAACTATTGAGGACTTAAACACTCCAAATTTCTGCGATCTGCGATCAATTGCGAATAGATCGCAATATTTTATATTTTTTGTAGTTTTCAAGTTGGGTATCATTTTAAAGGTATTGAAATGCAGATTACAAATGTATATCGCGTTTCCAAAATGGCGGCCATTTTCCCCCCAAAAAATTAAAACAAACCCAAAATGTACCCCCCCTGCACTACCCCATTAGAATAGGTCCTAAAAAAAGGCAAAAATACATAGATATATATCTCTGTGGTCCAATGAAATTTCATGGAGTTGATCTAAAAAAAGTCAAATTTTAAAATGGAGCCCCAAAATGTTTGTAATTTGAAAATTCAAAGTTGGGTATCATTTTAAAGGTATAGAAATTTGGTTCACAAAAATATATCGTGTTTCCATAATGGCCCCCAAAAAATTAAAACAAAACCCCCAAAAAAATGTCCCCCCCCCCCCAAGCTACCACCCCATTAGGACAAGTCCTATAAATAAGGCAAAAATACAAGAATATGCATCTCTGTGGTCCAATAATATTTCCGGGAGTTGATATAAAAAAGTCAAATTTTAAATATTTTAGGGGGCCGTAACTATGAAGCCCCAAAATGTTTGCCATATGAAAATTCGATGTTGGGTATCATTTAAAAGGTATTGAAATTTGGTTCACAAATATATATCGTGTTTCCAAAATTGCGTCCATTTTACCCCCCAAAAAGTTAAAAAAAAAATGTCCCCCTCGCCTACTACCCCATTAGGACAGGTCCTAAAGATAAGGAAAAATAGAAAAAAAAATTTTTTTCTTTAAACAAAATAAATAAAAATATAATAATAATGTACTCATGAATTCTTATGACCGAAGAAACCCTTTTAGTAACTTGCTGGCAAGTACTTGACGGGATTTTTTAAAATATTTTACCCCCCTCTTATATGAAAATATGACAAAAGTGTACATAACAAAAATTACTGTACTTTCAAAGAGCTTTCCAACGACATGCACCTTGAAGGGTTTATGCTATTTTGACTTTGTACCCCGTACTCCTGTGTACCATTTTTTTTTTTTTTTTTTCACCCATCCAAATTCTAAACCAAAATTTTCCTATATTATCATAAGCCAATAATACGCAGATTTCTTTGAAAATTCGCTCATTGTCATGGTGCATGACTGGACTTTTTATTCGTTGTTTTTACTGACAAATAGGTGTGAGAAAGGCTTGCAATCTATTTACATCAAAGAATGTGTAAAAGTAGCCCTTAAATAATAGTTTAACGTTTATATACGAGGAAGTGAATTTGTTACCGATACTACAATGTATTGTAAATCCGGTGCAAAGGAAACATAACAAATGAGGGAGCCAGAGTTAGTATAAGGGCCAACTTTATAGGAGAGGTTTTTCTCTTTTGATGAATCGACCTCGAGTGTCAGCTTTATTATACCTCTAAAATACGAGAATCGCAGTAGAACGAGAAGACAATACACATTATGGTTCTCTCTCTTTTGCCGAGAGAATCCCCATTGACATATTTGTAACAGATAAAGTCGAATCGAGTAGTTGGTAACAATAATAATGTTTTACAATGTTTCAGATGGGCAATAACATTTTCAAGGACTGACAAGGTATTAGGCGTTTATTTGGTATGGCGATCGACTTCTGTGGCAATGCGGGTATATGTTGACTTTACTTTTACAATCATGAACCGGGAACACTTCAGCGTGAATGAAGCATTCACCGGGAAGCAGGTAATATTACTTTTTGTTTATAAAAGATATGCCTATATAGATAACTTGCAGTCTGTTGTTTAACAGACAAATGTAATTTTAGTCACCACCTTATCATGAACACAAAGCAGTTAATGGGATTACTCACATTACGAAAGTCTTCAGCTCTAAATCGCTTAATTGATTGACCGTGCCACTAAAATAACCCAATTCTTTATATACCGTACGCCGTTCCTTTTTATAGACCATGATAACTGTTTAACCTTGTCCTCCCCCATTTCTTGTACCCTATTCCTCCCATGGGCCCGTTTTTACATATTCCGATCTTGATAATTGATCAAGAAGGGAAGGGGGGGGGGGGGGGGGTTGAATATATGCATCCAATAGCCGTGTGTTTATGACCTGTTCAATCAAAACCCCGTCATTTGTGACCAATTCGTTTTGGATCTGGTTCACTAGGGATCCGACCCATCTCAAGTCTCTATTAATTATTCGCTTATATAAACCAAGTAGACACGTTAATTGGAACTGCATCAAGGGATCGATATAGTGCGTGAAAGAGCTTTCATACAATAGGTAATTGAATTCACATGCTCACGCCATTTGCTTATCTTAATAAGTTATTAATAGCCCCCACTCTGCATTATTAATACTCATTGCAACATTTCCAAAAGAAATTAATTAAGCTAATTTAAGTTTTTGTATCGAACATTTTCATGCTCCAAATTTTGATTTTCCCCCCAAAAAAAATTTTTTGTTGATACAAAAATATTTTCCGTTGTGTACTCATGGGTTCAATTTCAACTCGATATTATTCTTCGTATAATTATTTTTTTTATTGTATTTACATACTCTTGAGACATATAAATGATAAAATAACCCTAGTGTAACATAAGTTAGATTATATTCTACTTAGAAAATGTTATAAGGACAGTAGTTATCAATATATTATCTCAAAAAGAGACCTTTCCTTAAAATATAATATGTATAGCATGGCTCTAAGAACCATATATTTTCCAATTAATTTAAAGTCAATACATAAATCGGAAATACATTTATGATAAACACATCATTTTTAATAAACCAAGAATTAACGCTTATAATTATAAAGTACTCAATTAGTACCTGTACCTTGTACAATCAATTAGAATTTCAATTTTTAAGTTATTGGTAGTTTTCATACTACGGAAAGTTTAAATTTTAATTTAAATCAAATTATAATTTTTATTAACTACGGGAAACAGATAGTGAAAAATACACTCCAGCGCCGGGATTTGAACCACGGGTCTCCTGTAAACCAACCCTATTCTAAATCCTAAAACTATATACATCATTTAAGAATTATGAACAGAAGAGGAAGCATACTCAGGAGGTCATGCTCGGTGATCAAGCAGCATCGGGATATATTTATACCCCGGTGCTGCTTAGATTGCTACTTCGTAAAGTGGTGTCCATCCGGTTACTGTCTAACTAATTAACTCCGTGGCTCTACAGTCCGTGGAGGGTCTAGGCCTTCCAAAGGGCTTGTACAACTATATAGATGATGTAATTATTGAACATCTGTATTATAAATGATTTAATGTATAACACGGGGTTAGTGTGTCACTCCATCAGCTGCGTAATAACTTACAATTGGCATACGCAACCAGATCTCCACTTCACATAAGTACTGAACACCACGAGTGAGGACGTATTTACGGCGTTTACTTATAAATATTATTTTTAAACATGTTAACGTTCAAATTTAAAAACAAGATGACGGTTTATCAAATTATATTTATTTTTATAACTCCGTGTTTGGGAAGATGTTAGAAACACTTTAGGACATGTGGTTATACGCATTACATCCGGTTACGAATGTCAATTATACGGTTTATACCAGCATTAAAAAAACGGACACTTCATTTTATATAAAATAGTTTATTCATATAAAGCACAAATTATATAAAAAATGTAAAGATGATTTAAGCAAAGAAATATTAGTTTATTGGGGAATTTGCTTAATTTGCACTATTACTTGTATAAGCACAATAATTATAATTATAAAGAATATGAAAGTTAAATATTTTAGGTGTTCAATAACCACTGATATTAGCACGATATATTCATTATAAGCACTATTTTTAATAGTTGGAATCAAAATAAATGTTCGTCATATAAATTCTACATATACACACATTTGTTCTTGTTAGTAAAAAGCACATAAAATAATGTAAAAGTTAAAAGAGAAATAAGGCAAGCTTCATTGCACCTTTACTTGGATGGTTATGGAATCAAAATTAATATGGAGTGACTAAAAATAGTAATATTTGTCGATGATATTGCAATAGTTTATTACTTAAAATTTTTAAATCAATTATTTAAAACAGATTTTTATCAAATTAATTAATCATATATACATTGAATATTTAATGATTTATTAGTGGTTAAGAACAATTTACAAACTATTAGCAATAACACTATTTCCTTGGAATAAACGAAACTAATTCAATTTTACTTGTTATTAGTTAATTGTGTCTGAATAAAAAAAATACCAATTGTAAATTAATTTTGAAAAGCATGTTCTTTTTACATTTATTTGAACAAAATATTGGAATAATATTTAGAAATTGTTGAGTTAAAAAACAACTCCCACTATCCTTTATTATTTATTAGCCTCCTTAAATTTTATATGCACATTTTATTAATTAGTTCTAGTTAAATGAAAAATTAATGCTTTGTGTCTTAAGTGTTTTAGAACTATTCTCGTATGGTCTCAATATTGAAAAGCACATTTGTTTAATAGCATAATCTTCGATAAAGAACATTTTTGCATTAGCTCTCAATTATAGAAAGCACGTTTTTTAAAAATAAAATAATAATAAAAATAATCAAAGATATGTTTAATATTTAACGATTTTAGTGTTCAGAGAAATTTTATATTACCTTTAAATCTTAAAAAGCACGTTGCTCTTCTTACATTAGCTCTCACTCTTGAAAAGCACGTTTTTAACAACAAATTAATTACACGTTAATAACAATTTGATTTTAAATATAGTTTATATATTTAAAGACTTAGTGTTTATAAACCACGTTTTTAAACTAATATTAACCTTATATTACTATAATAGTTAGGTTTGTCCCTTCTTTTAATCTTCGTTTTTATGTGGGTCGATCAAGATTGCAACAAAGTATACATCGGGGAAACGATGCAGCATTTAGAAAGCCGTATAAAACAACACATATATGACATACAATCCAGAAATGGAAAAACTGCGATTGCCAATCACACTGCTAACGAAAACCACCAAATAGATAAACATAATGTTAAAATTCTAGGGTCAGAAAAGAATGAATCTAAAAGGAAATATCTTGAAGCAGCTTTCATAGGCATGACAGAAAATTCTGTCAATTACAAAACCGATGCCAAAGATTTAAACAAGTATTATTCAGCCGTTCTAAATTTCAGATAGTTTTAGAAATTAAAAATCCCGCCAAATCTGTTATGCTCTTAACATTCCTCTCGTACAATTTTCATATCATAACTATGTATCTCTAGTCAAATTTTTAAACATGTTAATTTGTTAATTTGTATTAATTTGTTCTCGTCTTTTGTTATTTCTAATTTCATAACATTTAGTAAGTGTTGACTGTGATGTATGACGAAACCACTATGTGGTCTATATATAACTATTTTTCTTACTTCTTGTTAAAGAGTTGTTAACGTAATCTTCTTAAGGTAAGAATTTGAGACCTTGCTTTTATTATATTCCTGACAATTATTGTATTTTAAGTCATGTAAATTGAACATTTATGGTAATCTTAGATTTTTCGATGTTTTTAGGCATGAATATGCCCCGGAGTGGGGCGAAATATAGCCAAATTTAAGAAATATTCACCTTATTGTTTATTACTACCCTTGATCGACTTATATTACTAGTTTAACCTTAATTACTAACATTTTTAACCTATATAACGAATACTAACCTTATATTACTAATTTAACCTATATTGCTAATATTTATTACCTATATTACTAATACTTACCTATTATGTTAAATATTTTCGTGAAAGTGAACGCTAATGTTAATCAAATACAAGTGCAGGTGTTACGATTAATTAATTTAGTATTTTTAAGCTACATACACGTATAAGAATTATTCTAAAATGAAATATCGTATAGATTTTCACATAAAATCATCATGATTTTAGGGATCTTCTTAGTGTTAAAAAGGCATTTTGTGATGACTCATACTCCAATCCAAAACAATGAAAGAGGAATATTTTAGGAGTTGCAATGCCCAGAACTAGTTTGATGCTGCGGAACTAGAAAAGCTATTAAAGTCTTAGTGTTGGAAAGCTGCCACGGCAAGACAAGACGCTGTTTTCTAAAGACACATTGTCGTTCAAAGTCTAAACTTAGACTATGGGATGTTTGGACTAGAGGCAACTTGAAACTGCTATTCAAGCAACGCATCTGTTGTCGGTTCGTTACATAAACGATTCTGCTTTAGAATTCCAAATAAGCTTATAACAATATCCTTACAAAAGTACTATTTCTTCTATGATAAACCTGAACGTGTAGGCAACTCAAAGTTTTTACCTAATCTTGTTGGCAGCCAACTTTTAATATCATAGTCTTCACCAGTTGTTAATATCATTCGATTTTTTAATAATCTATCGAGGTAGACTTAAGCTTAAGAAATAAATATAGCTACTGAATTTTTGCAATCTTAAGCCTTGCCCACACGGAGCTACACAAATGAAATGAAACTAGTTTGCGATTAAAAATAACCAATCGGTTACTAACTCATAACTTATAAGTAATGCATTGCCGCAAACGAGGCCTACTTAAATTTAATCGGAAATCGGTTGTTTTCTGTGCTTTCGGAAAAGTGGAATATTATAATTGTGACATGGAAGTAAAGCGTAAAAATTTAACTCATGGATGATGATTCAAGTGATAAATCTGTGTTATTACTATCATTAAAGAAGGAATATAATACGAAGAAAATATTGCCTTCATTCATATCTTAAAAAATTGTCAATCGTTGATTATTCGTGGCTGCAAGAGAACTCTAACTTTCATATAAAAAATGTTTAAGGTTCTGTATAAAGACTGTCTTTTAGCATTAATGTAGATTTGATTTAACTTGCACTACACTGGAAAAATAAAAACATAGGAGATTAATTTTACTTCTCCAACAAATATTATATTTTCTTTTTTAACTTTAATTTTCATGAACAATAATGAATTAATAAAAAAAATATATATATATAAATAAAAAAAAAATAAAAAAATAAAAATAATAATAATAATAATAATAATAATAATAATAATAATAATAATAATACTAATACTAATAATAATACTAATACTAATAATAATAATAATAATAATAATAATAATAATAATAATAATAATAATAATAATAATAATAATAATAATGAAACAATTCATTTTGGAGGGACTGCTTAAATTACTCTGCTAGAGCTTCTCTAGCTGCACCCAATTAATAGAATAATGAGTGTCTACGGTACTCTAGACAGATTTTAGTTGACCTCCCTAGACCGGGTTACTAATTCTCGCTAGAGTGTTCTTAAGGCTCTACCGCTCTTTGAGGTTAGGAAAAACAGTAAAATTACAATTATACTGGTTCTAAGCAAGATATCAAAAATCTAATCACAGGCTTCATTCCTAATTTTAATTCTGCACAATTTGAGCCCTATTTCAACTTTCTATGATAAATAGTATAGGCGGCATTTCAATACAACGATAAAACTCGTTGTATTGAAATGCCGCCTATACTATTTATCATAGAAAGTTGAAATAGGGCTCAAATTGTGCAGAATTAAAATTAGGAATGAAGCCTGTGATTAGATTTTTGATATCTTGCTTAGAACCAGTATAATTGTAATTTTACTGTTTTTCCTAACCTCAAAGAGCGGTAGAGCCTTAAAGCTGTCTCCTATTGTTCAAGTTAAAGATAATTTAGGATAACATCTACATTGTATTCATAGTTTAATGTTTATAGACAAAGCTTTTCTTGAGGAAGCTAATGGTCCAGTAACCATTTCCTCTCGTAATTCCACATTTTTATTTCCTATCTAACTTCTTAACTTATGACTGTAATCTACCCTTCAAAGTGTAAATCATCATCAACAATATAGGTATATTTTTGTACTTCATCATAGTTTTAAATAAATATAACCAGGTTCCTAATCATATTAAAGAATATTAAAACATCACGAAACCCATTATACGTTTTCTACGCACTTTACATTTATCTTCGTGTAGATCACAAAGCATTTTAAATTTGGCCTTTTAAACCTTTCAAAATTGGGACTAAACTAAAAGAAAGATAGATTATGCTCATAATAATAGTATGTTGGATGTCTGTAGTACAATGTTGTGCCCTTATAACTATTTCCCCTTGTGCATAAGAAAACCCGTTCCTCATTTATTAATTATCAAGCAATCCTATTAACTCTTTTAACCTAGTCCAAAACGGACACTTTTGCCTTTTTCAACATAATTCCAGGGATAATGAAGCCAAGATACTAATTGTCTTTAATAATTTAGAATAAGACTAGTCTATTATTCACTATTTAACACAGCATGGAAAAATATAAAGAGGGTGGATTTATTTTTAATTTAATTTATTATTAATGTATTTGTCACTCTTTCGTAGTTTTTTTTGCATCTACTCGCAAATTAAAATGTAATAAGAGGTTGTTTTATAATCTTCATTGGTATGTTGATAAATAGAAAATGTTTAATTATTTTGAAGGACAGTATTTAATTAGTTAAATTAACATGTCGGAAAAATGTTTTTTAAAGTGTGCTTATCTAAGCTTGATTAAATTGCGTCAATTAAATAAAAAAATAAAAATTTATGAAGGGTTTTCGCAAACATTACGGATGAAATGTCATTTTGCATTTATCGACTCTTTTAATTTATATTATTTTTCTACTTATTTATACCTGTACGCTGTTTCGCTGTCATTCATGTAAATACATTTATCTACGATTGATACGAAATATAAACATTATATCTTTGTTTAGATGCGTAGAAAGTGATTATTTACGTACTTGTATTCATTGCGCATGCGCGTCTCATAGTTCTGAATAATTCCTCTTCTTTACCACACTAGTGCGGTAAAGAAGAGGGATTCTTTAGCTTTACGCACGATTAGTGAGTTTGTTTACATTTAACAAAACTAATTTGGTGTTCTTTTATTAAAGTAACTGTTTATATCGAGTTTTTAGTGAAAAACAATGAGTGAATCAAGTGACTTTGACGAAAATGTGGAGAATAATAATCCTCCAGAAATAATTAATTCGGCAAAAAATACAGCTAATGAATTAATGCCATCTTTATCAAGAGAGAGATACGAACTTACATACAGCAAGTTTATTTGTTTCTGTATTTATTATTTAAATCTATCAATCGTAGATAAAGTACGGTACGCAACTCGTGCGAAAACGGCATTTTGCATTGCTCGTGTGGTTTTACCACCCTTGTTATCGCTCGGGTGCAAACTCCACACTCGCATGCAAAATGCTACTTTCCGCACTCGACGCGTAATGTACTATTATTATTGTAAATTAATTTAACAGATAATAATCACCGAATGCAAATATTTATTTAATACTAGCCTTCAACCCGCACTCCACGCGGGGCAAATGCGAGGAATTAGTGGCTATGTTTTCTATTGTCATGTAGGCCTAGCAATTAAATAAAGTTTTAAATGGATTTGATTCCAATGCATTCTAGGAATATAATCAGGACTATATTATACATAATTCATTCCATTACTAAGAATATAATACTCTCTAAGTCTATCGATATAGGAGTCTCTATAATATATTTAAAAAATAGCCAATAGAAACTAAGTAATATAGCAATAAATAACAATGCTAAAAAATGGATGAAATAAATGAGAAAATAAACGTAGTCAAAACCAATTAGACTGGGAAGTGATTGAAAAGTTCTAGAGAAAAAAAAGGAAAAATAATAAATACTCGATTTAAAAGGAATTAGTGTGAGGTTTAAGCACCCCAATCAGAAATTAAATCGGTCAACAATTGCGGACACCATAAGAGCTCAAAATCAAAAATTAAAAAAAAAAAAAATAAATAAATAAAAATTAAATTTAGCACTATTTAAGGTAGAAACGATGGAGGATCTCTTAAAATCAATCACCGGTGGTGCAATCTGCTTTTCGATCCGACTTACCGTTTTGCTACAAGTTTGCGTCCGCCATCTCTAATTTTATAAGGGGGGGTAAAACTTTTTTTTAAACTTTTCGGATTTTTCCAGTTGGTTTGGGCCAATTTCCGACCACACGCAAAAAACCGTGGGTCTCTAAGTGGTCTAGAAGCACCCAAACATTTTGATTATCGAGTCTGTGGGTCTTGGTTATGCTGGGTGGGTCAACCTAATTTTTTCATATTAATTATTATAAATCGTCTATAAGAATTTCTCAATTTAGGAAAAACTTTAAGAAATAGTTCAAACACAATTAATTTCAATTAATAACTGAAACGACAATTTTATTTTCTATTGCCATGCTAAGAGGTTTGACACTTTTGTAATATAAATGGTTGCATGTTTACAGTGCAACAATTTATGAAATATGCCCAATTTTTGGGATATCCCTCCCCAAATGGAATATGCGCTTACCCTTAAATTAACTTTTTTATAGCAGCAAAAGATTACGATGCTCAACAGCCCTCAGGAATAATTTTTTTATCCTTCTTCAAGTTAATGATTTTCAAGACTCGTGATCTGCTTACCCTATGCCTTATAGTAAATGCTTGTGTCCCTGACCCACTTCTTTCACTTTCATTAGTAGCAGCAAAATGTCGGACTTTAAAGTTGGATTCACAGGGACCTGATTAATCTATGGCCGACACGCAAAAAGTTGGATCTAAACCAACTCTCTTGCGGTGCCGCTTCAAAATCTGAGAAACGTTCCAGTCCTCAAATTCTCTTCCATATTTTTACTTTCTCGTTTAAAGAGAACGTATTGTGAAGGCTCGAACATTTTATTTTGAGATTTTGATGTATTCACACGTTCTGAGTCCAAAAAAAGTCGAGCCTAAAATCCAATTTTGACGAAATTTGGCATACATGTTCAGAAAAATAATACCCCGAGGAGAAATTGAAAAATGATTTTTAGCTCCAAATTTGGGGGCGCTACCCCCCTCAAAAACTCTGAAATAACGTGAAAAAAGTATTTCTCGAAAACAGTTCCGACTATGTATTGATTAACAAATTAAAAATGGAGATTTATTTAAATACAAATCTAACGATACACGCCGTTTTCCCATAAAAAATCTATTTTATTTTTTTACATGATTCATGATACATTTTTATATAATGTTCAATAATAATTAAATGTTCCAACAAAAACTTATAATTAGAAAACACTGGGCTAAATAATTATGAACTCATATATTATGAGAAATTTTGTCTGAGTTTTCTCGGACAGAATTTTTATATATTTGTTTTTCATTTTAAAGAGTAATTATTGTATTTTAGTAATATATTGTTTATTACTAAATATTTTTTAAATGAATATAATATGTTTTTAACTATCGTGACAACTTTTTTGTTCATTTTCTACTTTTCGTGGAAGGGGAACAAATTGTACTGATATTGTTGACATTTTTTCCCCTTTTCTTTTATTCAAGTTTTGTCATTTATAACTTGGAGTTAAAAATGTATTATTCTACCCCTTACATTAAATATTAAAAGCGTAAGTGCTTTAGAGATGCCTTCTAAAGATATCAGTGAAAGATCATAATACTGACAATGCATTGAATTTATGTTTGAAGCATAGAATTTTTTAACCCTTGAGAATAAAAGGTAATGCTCAGCTGTCATCCTGGACGAGGCGCAAGCTTTTGACAGGGTTTGTCATACTGGGCTGCTTTGGAAGCTTTAGGGCATTACCTCATCCTTAAATCCTTTCTCACCGATAGACATTTTCGTGCGAGCCTTGGATCCTCTTTTTCATCCATCTGCCCTGTAAGTGCTGAAGTACCTCAGGACAGTATCCTAGGACCTCTCCTATATTTCGTTTACACACATTACATACCTCAATACCCTTCCTTAGTCCTTGCAACCTTCGCAGATGACATGGTCATTCTATCTGTCCACCAAGACACAAATTGCATCCAATAACACCTTAAACCTCCTTCTCGAACCTTGGAGGATTTCGGATTAAAAAAGGGAAACGTGTACATGTCCACTTTTACTCTTCGCCATAGCACCTGTCCTCCAGTCATTCTTAACAAGGTCCTGATTCCTCAATCCAACACTGTCCGTTACCTTTGGACATATAGCAAAATCATATAAAAACTAAACGTAGGGACATTTCAAGACGATAGAAGTTGTTCCTTCGTCTTCTGGATCGTAGGTCCAATCGTACTTTAAATAATAAACTTTGAATTTATAATTTAACTTAAAACCGGCTTGGACCTACGTCCTATAAGTGTTGGGTAGCGCCTTTTAACATCCGTCGCGGTCGAATCCAAACTTTCCAACCTAAGAACTTCCAACCGAAGATCCCCTTCTACGTCTCTTCTCTCTAAAATAATCTCAAGGTTTATTTTGTCAGAGAACCATCCGTATTCCAATGTCAGACATTCCACGAATCACTATCCAATCACTCCAATTCTCTAGTAGAACTCCTAGCATTCCTAATCAATCCAGATAATCCCTCAGAAGTGGCAGTGGCCCAGAGATTTACTTTTGACATAATTTTATTATTATTATATCTTTATTTCTCATATAACTCATTGCAAACAAAAATTAGACAATAACACTTATAACATGTAACAAGAAAATATGTAGTGTTATTCAATGAAGAAAAAGAGAAAAATGAATTTTATATAGGTATAATCATGAACAATAGCGTAACAAGAAAACTTTCAACAGGGAATAGATCTCTTCAGGAGGGGGAGGGGGAACCCCCGACCTGAAAGGGGACCTGAAGGGGGAACCCCTGACCTGAAGGAACGTGGGGAAACCAGCGACGACATCTCCTCGACTTCATGAATATATTGTTATCTATAGAGCCCAAAACACGTGTCGATCCACGTGCTATAAATCTAGTTTAGGGCTTCAATGGCTAGAGACAATAACGTCACAAATATAAATACTACTCTATCTATTGTACCCACTAAATTTACCAGTGTATTTATTAAACTCACGTGTTATTTTCTTGCATACTGTTGATACTTCTTTTAGTTCTTAAAATAAATTGTGCAATCAAGTATCTTTGATCAACATTTTATCTTATCATCTTTGACCTGTACAGGATAGGTATAGTCATTCTGAAAAAGGGCATTTTTACCTACTAACAGTGTCAACTTAGTGTCAACATATATATAGTTAAGTCTCTGAATAATAATTTGAATGAAAAAATAAATTAAAATAAAAATAACAAGGGGTAAAAGGAATAGTGCCCCTATTTAGCATATTAATACACTTTTATTGTGATGCTAGTGTAAAAAAGGTTAAACTAAGAGTTTGAAAAAGCTCTTTGCTTTTAGTACAAAAAATATCTCTAGCTTATAAAGCACTATTATGACCGGCAATGTACATTAATTAGTTATACTCCTTCAGGATTTTAAAATTCTGTTTATTTTGAATTTTAATGCAAATCCTCATATGAAAATATTTCGGCAAATATCAGTCTTTTGTGACAAGCTAGTTTAAAATGTCAGCTTAAATCTATTTTTATCCTCAAGGAGCTTGAAAAGAGAGTGAGTCAAATTTATTGCAGCGTAAATCTGACCTTACCTGCGCAGTCAATAGATATGACTATCCAAAAACAACTTTTGGATATTACGCCAAACATTTCCAACGTAGGCTTTAAAATGCGGATAAAATATTTATCAGAATTACTTCACATTTTGTACACATATTTTGATGCAAATGACAATCAATTATTAATGTTGTTTTAATAGATATTGTGAAAATTAGTAGTATTATTGATAACCAATCGTTTATGATGACATTTTTGCAATGTCTTGAAACGTTATGATATCATTGGTGTTGTATGCAGTCTGGTTTACTAAGACAGTTCACCTCAAAACTAGCTTAGTCTAGGCCTTAGTATGAAATCTTTATTATTCTCTTCCTTTCTCCCGGATTACAGTTAGAGGTTACAACGTTGAGCTAATGATTGTATTAATTTATTAATTAACAAAATAAAAAATACAAAATATGATAGATGAAAACATTACTTCTTGGAGCATTTGAAAATACCTTACATTTAAGCTTTAATTTGACATTGTCGCTAAGAAACTAAACGTGTTAAAGCCATTTAAAGTGTTTAAAAATTTGGCCGTTTTTTTCCAATCGCACTAGCTTCGCCATTAAATCAACAATATATTGTCAGCTATGACATTCAAGTCAAATGAATAATATATTAATACGTTATTAGAGACAGTAATTGTAATATTTTCCATCAAAAGGCAATCTGATATCTTTAGAAATAACAAAGTTATAATAATTTATTCATAAATATTTCGGGTTAGTGAAAGCCAGTAACACCTAAATCACCATGGATTTTATTATTAGATATTAACAAAAAAAAAATTTCAATAAATTTGATATGCAAGTGGCTAGTTTTTTTTCCAAAATGCCTTTTTCGACATTGTAGCCCAGCTATTGGTCAAACCACTTTTTAAAAAATTGAAATAACCATTTTTTACTTTTACTTACCTAAAGAAATAGTATTGTTTTCACCATACAAATTCTAAATCGAGATTTCTGTCTGTCTGAAAACTGGATGCCTGATAATCTTTCTATCTGTGTCAGGCATAACTTCCAGTTTTACAGCTAGAGAATTGATACTAGGAAAAAAATCAGTCCTTACATTTAGTTATGCTGCCCGGCATAAGTACCAAGATATCGGATTGAACTTGGTTGAAAATGAAAGACTATTGAATTATTTTAAACATTGTATTTATAATATTTTACGTAAATGTTATAGTTATCAAGATTACCGTTTGAAATGCGTGCCTGACACGCGTCGAAAAAGTGTTAAGATTGGCCAAAACTTAAATTTCTAAAGCTCAGATAGCTTGAAACCACTTAAAGCTTGAATTATAGGTCTCTTTAAATACCAAAAAAAGAATTTTGTTGTATGCCGTATCTGGTTTTAAGTAATTTAAGTTAGCATTTATTTTTAAGTTTTTTTTAGTTTTTATACTACGGAAAGTTTAAATTTTAATTTAAATCAAATTTGATTTAAGTTAGTATGGAGGGAGCTAGCGTAGCCGTGTGGGTTAAACCTAGTCTGCTCGGCCATCACTGAGACGGGGTTCGATTCCTCGCCGCGACACTCTGATTTATATGGCTCACTATTGATCACATCATACTCGCTTTGGCGGTACAGAGGTATGATGTGTGAAGTGGCTGGAACTCTCTATCGCGGGGCGTAAAAAGGGCCTAAGTGATGGCCTAATTGCAAGGTTCGAACAAGTGGTTCGTCCTACCCGTTCTAGTAGAAAGTACTAGACTACTACTACTACTACTACTAAGTTAGCATTTATTTAATTTTTAATTCATTATTTAGATATTTAAAAAAAAACCATTAGCGCACTTATGCACTTTCTTAAATTTAATCTAGTCAACGGATCAAAAGAATAGAGAGTAAAATTAAAAATCATCAACATCGGCTTTGACTAACCTGGTTTTGAGGTAAACCCCCTTTTTTAGTCTTTGAAGAGTCTTAGCCTAATGGAAGATATGGAAAAAGACGTTCGTTTTATTGAATGGGTCAAAGGTAAGCATGAAGTCAATGAGAACCGTATTTCAGTTTTTCATGCATTATAAAGAGCCACTCTATAATTACATTGTATTAAAAACAGAAATTAAAATTTTATTTAATTAATATATTTGCATATTCTACGCAAGTCTTAAGTGCTATGTAAAGTACACATAAATGAAAATACATTCAAGAGAGGCAAGGCAAATAATGTTTTAAAAATTAAAGTAATATTCATTTTGAGCAAAGAATTTTGGTAAAAATCTTGAAAATATTACGTATTAAGTTTTTTTAAATAAGCCCGCAGCAATTCTGTGAGATGATGATTGGTCCACTGAGAACGATATAATGACTTCATGAACTTCATCGTGAAGGACAAAGATTCTTAGTAGTATTTTTTAAGTCTGGATATTTTGATTGTGGCACGAGTAAATAAATAATAAACAGGTCAAGTGTGTGCTGGTCAGCACACAGCGAGGGTCCGTAGGCCACACTATATAGTGTTTAACTGTAAAGTGTATAAACAGTGTTGTTTTAAAATGCTAAAAAGCTTACTTTGAACCATTCTAAGGGTCTGATATTCTCAAAACACACTCTGATAAAGTATTTTTTTGCCACTGAACCGGACTACAACCATATAAATACATCGAAAAGACCATAATTATAAAAAAAACGTATTTTGTCAATAAAAAATAAAATAATATTTTTTTTCGAAATTTCCAAAAAGTGGTATCTTTACTTTTGGTCGAAGAATGTTCAGGATTTTTTTCAGATTTTTTGCACTTCACATAAGCGAGATAGAGGGGGGGGGGGGGACACGTTTCAAACCCGCTTCAAACTTGCCTATGCTCGCCCTATCAAAGTTATATCCAAAGAATTATATATTTTTGTAATAAGCTCGACGTACCCTTTCATATGTGATACCCCTCACGGTGTCGAAAAAAAATAAAATAAATTTTAACCCTTAAGTTTTTTTACCCTAATTTGTTTGAAAAATAATTTTTTTAAGTCGCTATATTTTTAAAATATGTGGGTCGGTACAAGACACATACATGCCAAATTTCAAAGTGATCGGACGAAAGGTGTAGCCGTGAGAGCACGCGAGAGGACGGACGGACAGACACACGCAGGAAAATATAAGGGTCCTTGGTTGCCTACGGACCCTAATATTATAGTGTAGAAGTAAATTTGTGCTGTATTTGCAATGCTTGGTCTTCTTTCCCCCCAGATAACTCAAATTTCATGACCCATTTTTCAATAAGTATTATTGCAGAAATTGGAAATCTCTATTTAATAATACCACAAATAAATTGGTTTACAAATTATGAAAATTAAGATTTTGAACTTTTCAAAACTAAAAAGGATATATATTTTGAATATGAACCGTACTTAACACAACGAAAAGCCGCATTTGCCCACCCCTGAATTAGGTCATAAAAGAACTGTTCAGTTAAATGATTCGCTCAGTTTTGTAATTTAACGTTTTTTACTTTTATTCTTGAACTCCAATACCTTACATGTCGTGGGTTCCCCATATTTCCGCTCATGGATGATCCATTTCGTAATGATTCATTCAATACTGATCCGACCTATCTTGATTAATTTAATATTGATCCGTTCTATCTTAATTATTATAATATTGATCAACTGTAATTCATTCAATAGTTATTTATTCTTATATAATAATGATACATTTTTTATAACATTTTTATGGATTCATCGAATGAAATTTATATGAAGTAATGTAATATATAGATATATAAAACATTTTTTCATTTAGAAATAAATTTGCTTTATATACATTTTTTAAAAGGGGATTAGTTGAGGCCTGTCTAAAGCAAACTTGGATTTATTTCACGATCCTTCAAAACCTCAGATTTTGCAATATGCTTAGATTTTTTTTTTTTTTACCCCTTTTCTCTTTTACCTTCGTTTGAAGGAGTTAAATTAACAACCTGTCATTTCTTTTCAACTGTTAATATATATATATATATATATATATATATATATATATATATATATATATATATATATATATATATATATATATATATATATAAACTTTACAGCACATAGGGTGTTGTGGATAACTTTTTATATATATTTTGAGTACCATGGAGTAAAAAAAAATTGCGGGTCGTGGAAAAGTAATGATGCTTTAAGCTTACCTTGGAGAAAAACTTTTAATAAAAAAAGTGGAAATATCTAGTGGTGCTATAGTTATCATGGAGAAATCTTTGATTCACATAGTGGAAAAATAAACTGGCAAAATAGTTATCGTGGAGCAACAACTTTTGATGCACCAAAGCTTCTTAATACAAATCAAGATAGCCAAATTTTTACCAAATGGAATCTATTACAATTAGATAAAATGATTAATAAAATACATAAATAACTCATAGCTAAACTAAAATATAAATCATCTTAAAATATATTTTCAAATCATCTATTTTATGATATTGGTTTTTTATACTTTCTTTTTAAGTTGTTCGAGATTTATTAGAGTGATAACAAAAAGCAGCAGGAAAAAATATTTCAAAATCATTGCAACGATTTATATATATATATATATATATATATATATATATATATATATATATATATATATATATATATATATATATATATATATATATATATATATATATATATATATATATATATTATATAACTATGTGTCACCTATTTGATGTTAAGTGACCCGTGAAGGTATTGGAAGAAATTCCTTATCACGTCAAATAAGTAAATAAAATCTAAACTAACCTCTTTATAAATTTATAAAGGAGTGGTGGGGGGGGGAGGGGAGAAGAAATATAAAAATAGGATTCATACTATAGAAGAAAATATATCTTATTTACTAACATTGGTAAAGAAGGATGATTTTGCGAAAAATGTCTTGTAATAATGTGTCATGAATTGCCGTGTATAGGAAAATTGTGAGAGAATTTTATTTTCAGTAAAATCCACGTCTAACGGACTAAATCTTATGTGAAATCATATTTTCTTACGAAGATGTCACGTGGTATTAGAAAAAAAAACTTACATTTCAAATGTATAGTATTAATAAAACATTTATATATATGTGTATATCACATCCAATAATACGATACAAAGTTAGATTTCTAGAATAAATATAAAGGGAATAATCTATGGTAAAAATTTATGTATTTCTCTTTAACTACATCGCCTTTATAAATTCAAATATCTTTCATGTCCACTTTTATTTACAGCTAAAATATTTTATGAAGATTACTTCACTGCATGAACTTGCAAATTTTTACTTGAATATGCAGGAATCTTTTCCTGAATTTCGTGTCCAGGTATCCTGAGTTTACCCAGAGGGCCGATCCTGTAACCTTTTTGATATTCATCCAAACTTTGACATATGCCAAGCATATTTTGTTTATCAAATTGGTATATATCACAGCGAGTCTGTATAGTGATGTCAGTGCTGTTTGTGGACATATTCCGAACTACGCTAAGAATCATCCCTTTGTAGTTGTCATTTTATTTGTGATAACGATAACAGAGATTACCTTCTATCAACTCTTCATGCTATTTTGTTATTTGTGATAACGATCCTATTAACTCTTCGTTATATGTATATAGTGTATAACTATAGTTTGTTGATAAAAAAAAACGAAGAGAATAAAGAATTAGGTAGGTTATAAAAACTTAGTGTAATTTATATTACTATAAAGAAAAGAAAAGAAAGTATTACATTCAAAATAGAAATATGATTATACATTGTCTATTTTCTTCAGTTTATCCCTTATGTTTTATTAGACTTTTCATATAATTAGTCTTTAGGGGTGAAAATTAAAAAAAAAAAAAATTTAATTAATTTTCCAGACTATATTTCGCTCATATCTGGACATCTCCAGGCCTTGAATTGAATTATCCAGATTTATTTTCTTGCTTTTTGAAAGCCAAACATTTTTATTTTTGTAGTATAAAAAACAAAAATCACTTATTGGAGTAACTTTCACATATCTCTCTCTAATTCTATTGCTAACGAGTTACTCTCTCTTTGAGTGGCTTTATCCCTACGGTAAGGCCAATAAAAGTTATATTAGTAATCCAAAAACAATAATATAATCATTTAATGTCGATTCCCTGGATTTCCTGTAAATTACAATCATTATCAAAATTTGAGGCATTAGTAGTATCATTTCTACCTCCTGAATCAGATTCCTTATAAGGTTCTTCAAACGCTTGTATAACTGGCCTCTTAATTTCGGCAACAGATAGCTGATTTTCTACTGTTTCAATTCCTGTTTTATCATTAGTCGCTTTGCGTTTAGTAACTGTGTTATTAAACACAGCCGCTCATTCGCTTTCTCTAGGTGACCTATCAGACTCATACTCAGGTTTGAACACAATACTACTTTGCAATAGGGACTTAGTTTAAGGTACCCAAAGTCTGTACTCATCTTTGTGGCCACAGTATCCTACTAAGACAGGAGTCTTTGTTCTTGTTTTGGGATATGCACAAAGCATTCTAGAGGCCCCCATACACGATCAAACATTTTGCGCAAACCTGATGTCGGGCAAATTTAGGCCATACACGTCAAACATCATGTTTGTGCAAACATTAAACAGCCCATACACGGTCAAAATGTTTGAGTAAACATTTTGACCGTGTATGGCGGCTTTAAACCAAGAACTTTCAGATGGGTTATAACGCTTTTTGTGCCTTGCCAAATTCTACAGGGGATTTTTTTTTTAACTGAAGTCGGAGCTAATCTATTTAGAACATAATACAGCTGTGTTCACGGCATCTGCCCGGTAGATTTATCGCGTGTAACATAGTTTTAGCTGTCTCTACTTGTCTTATTTTCTCGTTCTGCAGCACTATTTTGTTCTGGAGTGTAGGGCAACGTCTTTCTGTGCTTCACTCCTGCTGCTTCCAATAGATGTTAAAGTGCTGCATTGTTCAATTCTTTTCCTCCATAAGTTATCAATTTCTTGATAGTGTGTTCTTGTGCTATAACCAGTGCAAAGAACTGTTGAATAAAATAAACTGATCTAAACTTATAAAAGTAATCTTATATACATCAAAAATATCTTGCTCCGCCTTGTGATCTTACTGGTATAACTCCACAAAAATAACCTGAGATAATGTCACCAGATTTGGTCCTCATTGACTTCGTTCCCTGAACTAAAGTCTGTTATTTTCCTTCCACACATGATTCACAAAACTCATTGCTCTCTTTGCCAGACACCATTATTCCTCAATTGTTAGAAACTATTTTATTGTTCTGATGACATAGTGTTTCATGTGTTACTTAAATAGTATTCACATGGGAAACTGCAGCCGCCATCTCTTGGATCTAAACCAATCTTTGGTCAATTAACTTTTAAGTGATTACACAGGTATAGAAGCTTACCATTGATAGTTCTTAATTGTGATTTATCTCTAGATTATCTTTTTTTTTGATAGCTCTACTTCCTACTAGCCACCAATGCTAGTCTAAATTCAACTACGCATAACCTCTTGTAGAAGATAGTCCTTTGTTCTTTAGAGACAGATTCCCACGCATTCGCAATTTCCATGTACTTGGATGGCAGCGTGTTGAGATCTCTGAAGAAAAATAGAATTAGATAATTTTACAGCATCCTCCATCCAAGTCTCATCCCTGAGCTCAGACCACAACTTTTCTAGTTTGCTATATGCGAAGTGATACATTCATTGAGAAGTTGTTCTTGGATTCCACAGAACACATTAAAAAGTCCGTCTATCCTGACGGTGCTCTGTTTTATGTTCAAAGATACTTCTCAATTTATCCCATATTTCCTTTGGTGAAATATACCTGTTAACTAATTTTCCCTCTAACCCATTCTTTGATTTTTTTTTTCCATTTTAACTTTTTCATTTAACTTTACCTTGAGTTTACTTTTCAAAAGAAACAAACACTCTTATATGAATTTTTATTGTAGAAATGAAATGAAACTACTCCGAAGTATCTAGTCCAATCCGTTACCGGGATTTTTTTTTTTTTTTTTTGGGGGGGGGGGAGGAGGGGGGTGAAACATTCTCGATTTATAAAAGATTCCTTGAAAACTGTTATTTTATCTTTTGACAAAGAATAACTATGATGTCTCAGATTTTTTTTTTTTTTTTGATTTGTTAAACAGTGATAGAGGGGTGGGGTGGGAGGGGGCTCGAAAATAACCACAATTTTTAAGACATGACGCAAAGATGAATTTTCGAAAAATATAACCAAATATTTATAATTGTACACAGGGCTCATTCTCTTTCATTTAACACCCTACAAGACCCTTTTCCGTTAAAAAACAAATAAAACCCCTTGCTTTTAGAGAGATGATATTTTGGGGCTTCCCTGAAACCCTAAAATTTTTCATTGTTTTGGTTATTACTCATATCATAAAGGGAATGTTTCAAATTTTTGTGTTTTGTGCATTCGGAGATCAGTCGCGCTACAGACAGACAGAAATACAAACGTAGGACTGTATAAGGTCCTCCTTTTTCGTCTACGGACCCTAAAAATGTAGATAGTTCCAGCATTTCTCACCCTGACCTAAGTTATGTATATTATGTATTAAATAACTAAAATATTAATTTATACACAAATAAAAATAAGTCTGATTTTCATATAAGTTTAAATTTTCCTACATTCTCGCCCAGTGTATGTTTGAAACAAACAAAAAATTAATTCATAAATACGAATAATAACTTAAAACATTATTCAAAAGAAAATATAAATAAATAAATATGAAAACCAACTGTATTTTTTCTTCTTCATTTAACTATATCATCTTTTATTATTTTCATTATTTTAATTAAGTATATAACTTTATACATATTAAACGAAATGTGTGCTTAGCACGACTTAAAACATATTTTAAGAGCTTTATATCATCTAATCAGTATTATACTGTATTTGAATTTTGTTTAAAGATTAATTTTAAAATATCAAAGTTTTAAACATTCCTTCATTCTATTTTCTATACTTAAAAATTTAAGTATGTATCTTTTTTTTAATGTTTACAATAATGCTTGTTTACATTCCTTTGACATTTAATTTTTTAATTATACCTTTTTAGAAATCCTTTTCATATACTTAACGTCGTTTTCTTAAAGCCGATTACATCTGTTTAGTTCACATAAATATATGAATATTTTAACACTCTTTGAATTAATAGACGTTTGTTAGTATAATTGCTGTTGTTCAAAATAATATAGAGATTTATTATTTTGGTGTGTAAATCTGTATTAAGATTGTTATTTGTTATATTATGTTCTTACAAATGAGTTGCAAATTTAGTAATTTTAGTTCTTATATACTTATTTGTTTTTGAGAATATTTATTTTAAAATAAAATAATATTTGCTTTGAGAAATTATTATTTTCTTAACTTGTTTTATTTTTTTATTACAATTTTTCAACTTGCTTTATAAAATATTAACAATAATAGAATATAACAGATTAAATTAAATTAAAGATACACCTATATATTATGTATCTATGTCTAATATATATAATACCTGAAGCTTATACACAAACTTTAATAATTTCCCTAATTTCCGAAAAGGAAATGTGAATACACTTGGAGTGGATAATTCAATATGAGGCATTTGGAAAGGAGCATACATAATTTTGGATTTAAACTCTTAAGGGGTGACAGGAGGAAAAAAGGGGGATGGATGATAAGTGTGTGTTCAAGCTAGGAAGTTAAATTATTTGAAAAGCCTTCTCTTCAGCTTACGTACTAAAGAGAAGGCTTTCCCAAAATGGACGTTAGCAGCTATTGGAAAGACAATATTTCAAAATGCCATCCCTTAAAGGGTGTCGGAGGTGAAAAAGGAAAATGTTGCAAAAACTGTTTTACTATTTTTAATAGATAAATTATAATTTTCTTGCTTTTTTTAGTTGTTCTTCAGTTATTACATAAGTAGTGTAAATTTGTCTCTTTTTTTATACTTGCTATTATTTTATCTTCTATTTGTTTTTCTATTTCATCTTTATTTTTCTTATTTAAACGCTCTATTCTAAGCGCTTAATACTGTTGCGTTTCTCATATATCTTTCAATTTTAATATTTTTGTTCTTAATAGTATAGTGTAAAATATTAATAATATTAATATAAATAATAATTAAATTATATAAATTTTTTTATCGCGTTTGATGTGAAAGGTTTGTAGCAAAAAGTTCAAGGCTAAAATTCAAAACTTATTTTGCTCTAACAGAAACAGCTATTTCGGTATCAATGCTAGTTGCTTCTCGTTAGACTTTCAATCTAAATATATTTTGTTGCACCATAAGCGCAACTTTTAGTGTAATGAAATAATACTATATATAAAATAATCAAATAATAATGGATGTCTGGCAACTAAAGCATTAAAAAGTTCTATTAATTCTAATTTACTAGTCGTATGATCATAATAGCTGCGGTAAGTGTAACTATAAAATTAAACTAGCGTAATCCACTAAGAGATATATAGGTGGGTATTATTTAAAATTATTTATGTTTTTCCTTTAAATATTTGTACAACATTTACATAATGAACATAGTGAAACCCAAAGCCTATAACCATAGTAGCTAATGTTTGCCTGAACTCTTTAATTGGCCTGAATGAAATTTTGGTAACTGTGGTTTTACATTTTTATAATAAGGATAATTTTCACTACGTTTAATTATACTTATTAGTTTTATCCACTTATAAGTTTTATTTCTATTAGCAAGTTATATAAACTCTTAATAGGTTCGACCTATTTTGAACACAGTCAAAGTGAGTCAAATTGACGTGCAATATTTTAATTAACAACGTACTTTGCCACATTAATTGATCATTTATTTACTCTTTGCTTATTAGTACATTTTTTTATACAATAAACTTATAATTTTTACCTAACTTTAATTTTCACTGTAAAATACAAGCTTCTTTAGTAATTATAGTATATTTTACTGAGCCAGTTTCTACCAAACACAAGCTGTTAACTTTGCCACATAAGCTTGTTCTTCTTAGAACAGTCATATCTTAAACCAGCTAAGCAATATGTAATATTTCAATTTAGAACTTCCATTAAAGCACCACCCTATAGGGTAATAAGGTGGTTCCTCATTAACACTTAGCTATAATACTTGTTTTTATATAGTAATAATATTAAGAATTTTAAATGATTGTTTTGCTGCTTAACCCTTTCGTACCGGGTGTCCAGTATACTCGACATCATTTTCAGGACAAGTTTTAATCTACATTAAGTTATTTGTCTTTATTTTTATTTTACTTTTTGGCCAACCTGATACCTTCTTTAGTGATTTTAACTCATCAGGGTAAACAAAAATAATTGCAACTATTAGATAAACATCATTTTGACAAGTGTTTTTCATCCCAACAACATGGCGTCCAGAGGGATATATACATGTTTCAGTTTTTTGTTTTACATTGTTAATATTTCTTTTAGGCAGTGATTGTTTTTTAAAGATAAAAGTTAGAACTTGTTAAATAATGATTTTCAATCACAAAAAATGATCAAATTCAGCACATAATTTATCGTCAAAATTTAATGTCCAGTATACTGGACATTAGAACTTTACGGTAACATTTGGTTTTGTAATATGTTCTAGATGAAGTAATGATATAGAACTTGAAAGTGAGTTTGATGAATTAGATTGTTTTATTGCAAATATTTCTTTCATTATTATCATTAAACATTTGATTTTTTTAAACATTCTTTACTTTATACTATTCTTGAGAGGGGTAGAAATTGTTTTCATTACTTCTACAATTCAAATTCAAATGTAATATTATTTCTAATTTTACTCGTTTTATTGCAAATTATTCATATATTATAATCATTAAAGATTTGATTTTTATAAATGCATTATTTATTTATTTATTGAAATTTTGAACCTAAGGGTGAGTTCAAATACCGTAATTTACTGATCATGACCACTTTAATCTGGTATATCAGCCATTTAAGCTAAAGCGAAATATAACTGATTAATGTGATCATGATCATAGTGATCACAGTGTCTGAACTGTCCACTATAGTGGACTTACTTATTTTACATGTACATTTGGGTTGTTACACTTGAGTCTGAATGTCCACTATAGTGGACATTTCATATCTCAAAAACGGGTGGTCCAAAAATTTTGAAAAAATTACTGAGTCATCTAGGGGTCAATAGGAATAGATCCTATGAAAGAAAAAATTTTACAATGAACAGAAGAAAATCGGGTGCGAAAGGGTTAAAGTAAAATTGTAAAATACAAAATGTGTAGTACTGAAAAAGAAATGCTATTAATGCTGGTTCACTGCTCATAATATAAAATTTTCAATATGGATAGTTTGCTGGTATAATTGTTATGTTAATATACTAAAATATAGACTTTATTATACCGATTCACTAATTAAAACCCAAGTGAACGATGAAAGAGAGAGTATGTCTTAGTTTATAATGGGTATCATCTAGATTATGACATATATGTTATAAATCCTAGGGGAATCAAAGGAACTCAACAAGTGTTACGCGCAACAAGTGCTTTATAGATTTGCATACGTCGGCTAGATAGTTACCAAGAACTAAGTCGATCCGGAAATCGCTAGAGAGCGTAATCGTGCATACTTGATCGATCATTTCAACCGAAACTCTACAGCATCCTACTGATTTTATCTTGTCTGTAAAAAAAAAAAAAAAATTGTCGATGGATTCGACGAACTTGATTTCTCCCCTCTTTGGAATTGCCCCCAAGTTTAACCCGTTTAACGAAGCGTAAACTGAACCCTTGAACAAAACGAAAAGTCCAATTTCAATCCCAGTAAGTAAATTGACAGAGCAGGCATTCTTTAATCGATGGTGTTTTTTTTTTTTTTTTTTTTTTTTTTTTTTTTTTTTTTTTTTTTTTTTTTTTTATCGTTAAATAACTAATGATTTAAGGAATATATATCATCATTTGAATGATGAAATGTGTGTATTTAGTTGTTTATAAGTTAAGATATAAGCTTGTTTTTAATCTCAAATAATTAAATTTAGAGGATTACCATGATCCTTAATGTTTTCTTTTTAAAAAAAAGACTTTAGTATAAACTAGTTTTGAGTGGTTATAAATCTTATTTATAAAAGTTCGTGTTCAAGAGAATACCACAAAAAAAGGATCAAAATTTCACTTTTTGATCTAAAGTCTCGGTACTATGTGTTGTAAACAATAATTAAATCCGCTTAATTAAATGATGCATTAGAGGTTGTCAGGTTTGTGTTTTGGCTAAAACGCCGATCTGCACTTACAAGACAACCTTCGTGTTTTTCGAACCGAAATACTTGTTGACTTTTGAAATTCTAAAAAGCGTTATAGAATAAATACAAGCTTCTCCAATAATCACTGTATATTTTACAGAGCCGGTTATCAACTAAACACAACCATCGACAGAATCAAAGACAAAAACAACGGAAACGGGAACCGGTAAGTTAACATAGAACAATTACAAATAAAAGTAATCATATTACTAAAGATGCAGAAATAAACTTACCGACCAGAGAATTAAAAACTGACAAACAAAATAACAAAAGATATCTATAACATATGCATAGCATGTCAATTAGAATTCGACTGTCATATTTTTTTTGGATACCACCCGTAAAAACCGATTTATTTCTCATTCGTGTCTGGTAGGTTGCCAATGCAAGGGTTCAAAGACTAAGAAATTGTCGCTGGAATTACGGTATATGTTAAGGTAGGTTTTCTATGTCAAAAATGCGCTGCTAACAACACTACAATTGAGAATTTCAAAAATCTATAATTTACTCTGTTATATTTCTGTACAAGACTAAGAAATTGTCGCTGGACTTATAGTATACGTTAAAGTAGGTTTTAGGGTTAACTCCAATTTAATCTAGCCTTCGTTTTTTTTTACCTCCAGGCGAGAGAATAAGTTAACTGCCTGGTTTTTAGGGTGTTAAGTGTTATAACTGCCTGGCCGAGCCACAGGGAGTTATGACATAACTCCCTGTAAATTCAGTGCAGCCAACTTAATTCTAGTAAACGAACTGCGTTTAAACGGATTTTACGAAGATTTAAGTTGGCAACACTGTTTATTATAAACTTGACTCACAATCAGCTGGTTTTAAATATTTCTTTGTTTTGTTTTATAACGCTCCGTGTTTTGAGTAAATAATCTAATAATTGTGTTGTTTTTAGTTACATTTTTTAGTTCTTTTATTAAATTTTCTCGTTTCTATTCACATATAAAGTTACGTAAAATAGATAAATAAGAAATGATCATAGAAGATAACTTAGTGGACCTTGATGAACTGTTTTCAGACATTTTCCACATCACATTTTCAAACATCCATATTTTTTCTCCCTTCTGGAGGTAAAATCTTGTACGAACCTCGGGAGTAAAAATCACTTGCACCCTCGCGATAGTTAACTCCCTCGGCTCCGCATCGGGAGTGAACATTATGGTCCCCTCAGCTTCGTCTCGGGAACCAACTTCATCGCTCAGGGTGCAGTCACTTACTTTACTCCCTTGGTGCGTAAATAACGGTAAATTAAAATTTATAAGTTTTTTCAAAAACATTTTAAGCAAAATGTGATCTATATTCCGCTTTAAATCTGATATGCGGATATAAACAGAGATCGAAATAAACAAAACTAGAATAAAAGAAAAAATAAACACCCACAAACTAGCTGGATTCCCGTGCTTCGCTACATAGTATGTTATTTCAAATGTATTCAATTTGAATTAGATAGCCTTGTACACTAACGTCAGAAAGTTATGTTATGTGTAATAACCCAAATACAGGAAAATTGTAGTTAAGCCCTAAAATCATCTCTAAAAACTATTATTTGAAATTTAAGGGGTTAACTTTTTTTTAATGGAATGCGTAAAGAAGAGTATGCCCTAAGTACAAATATAGTTTTTATTTTTTTTTTGTACCAATTCATCTATACTTAATGTGTCCTTGAGTATAGTGTTGTTTGTGTATCCCCCCCCTCCTATTTTTGAACAAATCAACGAAAAAATTATAGTTATTTCTTTGTAAAAAAAACAACAAAACAGACAACTGTTTTTAAGGACTTCTTCATTCGACATGCTGGACCGAATTCGTTCATTTTTAAAATGCCAATTTTTAAAAAGCATATAATAATATGCTTACATCCTAGAGCGAAGCCAATTCCCAGAAGACTTTTTTTTATATCCCCATCTTAGGGATCAAATTTGAGAAAATCCCATTGTTGCAAACATTATTATACCATTCCAAATTATTATAACAAATTCTATAATTTGACTTGGTTATTGGATTATTGGTTCTACGTGATAGCGTGTCGAGTCTGTCAGAGTGTAAGTGAGGGAGTTGGACCGTGGGATTTGGATTTATATTCATAGATATCTCCTCGTCATTATTTTTTCGTTGATATTTCATACCCAAACGGTTATATTTATAAATATACTCTACAATAATTTATTTTTTATTATTATATATAGTAAGTAGTGCATGTGAATTTCCTATGCTTATATTTTCTTCTTTACATCACTATTCCACTATTTTTATAATAAGCATGAAGTATATAAATTTTATTTATGTGTAAAAATTATTCTTCACAATCATTACTTTCATTTTATTGGGCTAATGTAATATAATAAGATCAGTATAAAACATAGCCGATGTACCTATATTACAACTTAAGATGTTAACGCGCTCTTTTTTGACTAAATTAATTTTTAACTAGGAATGATTTATATGAACCCAATGTAGATTGTGAAAATCCGAAGTAAAACGGATAGAAATTTCATTATAAATTTACGGTTATTTTATGATCACTTCGTTTTTGATCATTCCATCTATTTTGAGTCGGTTAAAATAAACATTTTAAATATTAAAATAGACTTAAATATAGAAGGATTATGGATTATGTACCATTCCCATTTATCCTGAGGGGTTTTTACAATCTCAGACAAGTCCTGTTAATCTACTAATCTAGTATTGGTACTAATCTGTTAATCTAGTAATAGAAGTAAAAAGGAAGCGGAATAGCTACTACATCGTATTGATGGAGGTCTTATACATTGCGAAATTCTAGAGAATTATAGTTATAGTTACATGAAGCGGTTATTAGGTATAGGTATGAGGTATAGTTTCAGACTCTTAAACATATTTTACAAAAGCGTATATTATCACGGGTTTCAGTCAAATTTAAAACTAATTCTGTATTTCCAATAATACAGTTTTCATTTAAAAGCTAATTCATAGGTCTAAAAAAGTGGTATCAACTTACGCAATTAAATAACAAAATTATTTATTTAAAAAAAAAAAAAAAAAAAAAAAAAAAAAAATTACGCTAATAAAACTAAAACAGAATATCCCTTATGAACGACATTAAGAACTTAAAAACATCTAGTAATATACTACTTAAAAACATCTAGTATAGGTAACAAAGTAAAAAAGTATAGTCATATTAATTAAATAAAGTTCAAAGAACCAAAGAGAATATAAACTATACATAGATAAAATATGGAATAAAAGTCGATGTCATCATAATTGCATAATTTGATGTAATAAATGATAACGTAAATGAAACTATAGTGGTATCTTAATCTAGCGGACATGGTACTAACTACCACATACAATTCCTCTATTGTAGCAAGGGAAGTAAATTATTTAAGATAGAAGATGCTCGAAAGACAAAATATTATTTACCAAATTTAATTTCTTAATTGTTATAGATAATGTAAGGGGTTCTTCATCTATAGCTAATATCTATCGCGTTTGCTTATCACATAAAAGGTTCCGAGTTCGATTTTCACCTCCTGCAAGGGGCCATATAAATGAGTGGCTGCTTATGCGAAGTGGCTACTAATTGATTGCGTATGTCAATTGCAATGCTTATGCAGTTGACGTAGCGACGCACTAACTCCGTGTCATCCATTTCATATAAGGTAAAGTGCCCAAATACCGTCCCCTACCTAAATCCGCCCCCTCCCCCACTTTGGAGACAATGTGCTACACTTTGTTAATTTATAGATGAAACTCTTCATTTGTTGTTAGTTGGACGCCAGCATCACTGTAAGGTTGATAACGCTATTCACTTTTTTACAAGTTTTCAAAATATTTCTAGTCTTTCGTGGCTGTAAAATTGGTGAAACTTCAAGTCTTGTTCAGGTATTTCAAAGTGAGTCACCAAAATATATTTCTATGAATATAATTAGTTAAAAGCTTTCGGTTTGCTATGCAACCATTTTCCTGGCTCTCGGTTGAGTTGTTTGCTCGCCATAAGCCGCCATGTTTATAACTAATATGTTCCTATATCCGTCCCCCCAAGGGTTTCCTAATTTCCTAAGTCCATTTCGCTCTACAAAGTTTTCTGAAAATAAGCAAGGAGAGAAATGGATTAAGTGCACAAAATGTTTTAAATGGTGCCACGAAATGAGCACATCAACACCAGAAAGTAAACCGTTTCTCTGCAATTTGTGTTTCTGATGAAAATTAATAATGTTTAAATAAAAAATGAGTTCTTTTTTGTATCAGTCATTACTATTATATCTACTAACCAATAAAAAATAAACATATAAATACAAATAAAATATTATTTATTTTTTACTTATCCTAATTTATTACGGGTCATAATTTCGTCCCCTGGGACGAAATTAGGACCCGTAATAAATTTTTGAAATGTCAAAATTTGGCCTTTTTTTAAATTCCAAATTTCGCTCAGTTAAGCTCAATACAATTTAATGCCAATATCAGGATTATTAGACAATGGATACAGCAACACATACCTGGTTTTTGTACTTGTTTAGGTATAACTCGAATCCAGAAATTTAAAATTTTCCCTAGGGGGACGATATTAGGGCACTTTACCTTATATGTAGTTGTAAACGGACATATATTTATAGTTGTAAGAGGCCCATGCCTCGGAGTTATTTTGTCCATTATTGAATTTATTCTAGGTTATTATAAACAGAATTTTTATGTATCCGAATTTATTCCACTAAATGGTGCCGCTGTAATTTTTAGGGTCAATAGAAAAAAAAACTGTGTACCCTTAAATAATTCCCTGCGTCTGTCTGTCTGTTCGTTTAGAAGTCGTTGTTTCAATATGATATTTTGCATTTGTTTTCGGTTTAATATGGACAAACATAGGGAAGATATAGGGGTGACCAAAAAACCGTCCCATAAAAAAATTACCTTACAATTGTTTTTAACGGAAATGCGATTAAACGCCATCTTGACACTGTTGGTATAATGTTTTACATTGTAATCTAGTTTACAACAACAACTAACAACCTAACATTGAAAATACATGCAGTTTTCTTTTGTTTAATTTATATATTTTTTACATTATTATATAATCATGAAGGCTTTTACATGTATTCAACATTTACATTATGCCTTGCGATCATATTTGTATAGTCGTTATCCAGTTTATATTAGATTTGCTGCTTATATATATTATATTTGATAAGTAATTTTCATTGTGTTACATTTACTTGTAGTATTAAAAAGTGTATTTATTATGTGTTAATTCTGTATAGAATTGCATCTCTGTTACCACGTTTTTTGAGTATTTTGTTTGTTACTTATTGTGTTTCAGACACCTGAAGAAAAATTATAATAAAAACCTATATGTCGGAGGGATAGAATTGTTTATAGCTTTATAACGACAACCCGATATAGGGTTTTACTTATTAATACTGTCGAGAACTTAATTAATTTACACGGTGTCCCTGTCCTTAATGGCTATAACTCTAGGAATTGAACTATAAAGCAACAAAAATTGCCTTTTTGAAATTTATCGAACGTAGTTTATAGTTCGAACGTATTAAACTTGGTTTAATAACCTCGTTGTTTATTAACACAAAATCTTAATTTGCTCAACTTGTAAGCATTATTCGGTTATTTTTACAAAATGTTTTTGGCTTCAGCATTACATTCTTAAGAATGAAAGACCTTTTTTGCACCTTTAAGTCATTGAGAAACCTTAGAAAATAAAAATAATTGAAGATTTGAAATATTTAAATACATAATTTCAATTTTTTCTAGAATTTCTTGAATAATTTCGCTCTTTGAATTGCTTAGATAAGCGATAACGGATTTTTATTATATCGGTAAATAATGCTGAATTCGAAAAAAGAAATAAATCTAAAGACATTATATATTACTAGTGAAGCAAAGTGAGGTAAATCGAATAATTAAAAAGATGCATTGGTTGCTTTTATGATGCAGAATTAATTCTTAGAGTTTGGTTATTTTAACTACTTTGACACACACACACACATATATATACATATATATATATATATATATATATATATATATATATATATATATATATATATATATATATATATATATATATATATATATATTATTATTATTATTATTATTATTATTTGTAGAACTCAAGAATATTTTTAGTTAGACTCTAGTAACCTATATTCGTTTAAAACTATTTATAAAATACCATAGCGCTGTTTTCAACCTATCTGTTTTCTTTCTTTTTCAGGTCAAGTTCACATTGGACTGTCCTGCTCAAGGTAATCGCAACTATATCGCTGTATCTGACCTCTATAATCGCAACTTCACGGACCCGAACGGAGAATTTCAACTGGAACTATGTATGGGACACGTTAGGACTGTATTCGACACGGAATTTAGACTACCTCGACAATGCCCTAAAGCACCTACTAAACTGGAAACTACTTACTTTAATTACGGCGGATTTGATTGGAACCTCGCACTCTACCCTTACGGAATCAAAGAACAACAAGGTATGCTCATTTTACATAAATATTACTTTTCAGATTGAAGCTTTGAAAAAAAATCTTAATTTATAATGTAAATTACCTGCTCCTAAGTTCTGCTTTTCGATATTTAATGCGCCTCGTATTTATTCATGATAAAATAAGTTAGCATATTTAAAGAGTATAATTATTGTTTCTTTTCATATTCAACCCAAAAAATCATTTCAAAATTAGTTCATTTACGCATACATGGATGCGATTTTTTAATTACATACAACTTAAATTTAAAAATACAAATAATTTAGATGTATACCTTATTAATTTGTATAATAATTGGATGTTTTATGTGTAAAAACATCTAATAAAAACATTACATATTGAACAACATAAATACTTATCAACCCATTTTAACAAAGCAATTACACTTATATATTATAGTAAATTTAAATAGAATAAATATTTATTATAATTTATCTCACATACAAGATTATTTAATCATTTGTAACATCATTTAATTTTTAATCAATTAAATCAAATAAACAATTAAATATCATGAAAAAACTGTTAATTTTAGTTTTGACACTAAATAATTATGTTTTTAAATAACATTTATAAATTACCGGATTATATAAACATTTATATAATTTGCGAAAAAAAAAAAATTAAATCAGCTAACACAAAGGTAAATTAGATATCGCTACGTTTTACTAATATCATTCACCTTTTTTTAAAAATTAAAAAAATGTATTAGGTGTAAACTTTGTTTATTATATTTTGCAAACTGATAGGTGCACAACCTGAACAAACAGAAAGTAAGTATTAAAAACTTCATTGGATTCACAACACTTCTTGCACAGAAATTACGCTAGAACCAAATGTAATAATATAAATATATATTAATGCAATTGTATTTTAGGTGTATTAGATGTTAAAGAGTATTTACACCATTCATCTAATTCTATTTACGTATTTATTTAGGGAAAGCGATCGATAATGAAATCAACTTAGTAAATCGAATCTGAAACATTGATTTAAAATAAATGAGAATCGACATACTATAAATAAAATTTAGTAAATTGATTTTAAAAAATTAATTAAAAAGAATTAACTTTATTTTCAAACAAAACCTCCGGAATATAAATTTACCAAATCTTAACTAGTTTCTACATAATGAGATATCATTAGAAAATTTTTAACAATCTAATGATTATAAATCGATTGTAGAATCTCATCAACACTTATACATTGTAACAGGGGGTCCGGTAACTCGAGTTGGAGAGCAGTTGGCTTTCAATCATTGAAGTTAAGCAGTATCGGGCGTGGTCAGTAGTTGAATGGGTGACAACCACCTCTGACCACACAGCTCTGGGTTCAAGACCGGGCCCCCCTCAATGTCCACCCAGCATTGTTTAAATAAATAAAAAGCTGATCGAAAGATTTCGAATGAGACCACCAAGTTTCCGCTTGGAAGACCATGGTCGATACTCTCATGGTAGTTTGATAAAAATCGATCAATCGAGTCCAGAGTTTGTGAAGACATGGATTACCAACTAACATTTCACTCATTACAAGGCTACCCAGGTTAGTTTAAAGGACCCACTTAGAGGCCTATGTCATCGGGGCTAAATATATAATAGTGATAGTTAATTATCACCGAAAATCTACAAATAAATAACATTGACAATTCAAATATCCCCGAAGATCTGCTAGTGAAATATCGATAATTCAGTAGTATCACCAATCAATCAATTTAGTATCGATGACAATCTACTAATAAACATCGATAGTTGAATATTATCGATTTTATACGTTAACAATCTACTAATAACGATAGCTGCACATCATTAACTCTTATACATCAATAATCTAATAATAAAACGTAATTAAACTGATTATGAAACTTCAATAGTTGAATATCATCGATCAGCTTATAATTAAACATTGATTGTTGATTTTTATCGATAATTATACATCGATAACCTACTTATAATACTTTGATAGTTCAATACCACCAAAATCAAACGATACTTCGATATCATCCACATTTATAAATCAATAATATAACATTCATAGTTGACTATCATTGACACTAATACATCAAATATCTAATCATAAAAATTCAATTGTTGAATATCTTCGATCCTCTTAAAATAAAACATTGATAGTTGGATCATCATCGACAATTATACATCGGTAATCTACAAATAATAATTTGTAACTAACATTTAACATTGCTAACTTGGTGATCAAATATCAATAATATCTGTCAACATCTATACCAACCTCTATATACCTATTTATTATTTTATATTCGCTCTGTAGCATATCTAGTGAGTAGTTTAGGTGGTTACTTTAGGTAAACTATTACAATTATAAAATTATTTTGTATCACTTAATCAATTGTAAAACAACCTTAAAATTAAATCTACCTCACTAGCCTTTGCTGTTACCGCACAGTGCGCACGCACGTTCAAATTATCCAACAATATTTTGTCAATAGATCCGCTTTACATATGGGCGATTTATTTCAATAAATTCGCTCTACATATGGGCAATTTATTTCAATAAATTCGCTCTACATATGGGCAATTTATTTCATTAAATACGCTCTACATATGGGCGATTTATTTCAATAAATTCGCTCTACATATGGGCAATTTATTTCAATAAATTCGCTCTACATATGGGCGATTTATTTCTATAAATTCGCTCTACATATGGGCAATTTATTTTAATAAATACGCTCTACATATGGGCAATTTATTTCAATAAATTCGCTCTACATATGGGCGATTTATTTCAATAAATTCGCTCTACATATGGGCTATTTAGACACACTATGAATTTTAGTATTCTACAGCAATTTTTGTTTCGTTATTTACCATAGATACCTATAGCATTCATGTTTATAGCATATGTTAATACATAGTTAACTCATATTCAGTGGACTTAAAAATATATCTTCACAACGTCACTAAACCCTTAAATAAGTGACCCTTAGTAGATAGTAGTGAATGAGAAACAGATTTCATAGCTTTCAAGTTGACTTCTCCATTAGAAAATCTAGGTTCGTTTAATAAATTGAATACAACATTTGTTGAGAAAGATTTTTAAAAAAATCGTAAAGTAGAAACGATACCATTTTCATTCGTCTCTTAACACATATTTACCATTCAAGTTCGTTGTAGATTAACCAGATTAATGCTATTCGAATAAACGAGGTTTTAGTGTAATTGCTTACTAAGTTAAAAATCAATAGTGTTTTCCAGACTGAACTTCAGAAACTAAACATCGTGTAACAATACTGTGTAATGCTAATTACAATATCATTATGGGAAACTTTGTTCTATAAAACCATGTTTTCAATTTAGTTTACGACAGACAAGCAGAGTTCGCTCATTGGTGGCGAACAAGAGGGATATGAAAACTTTCAGGCAGGTTGTCGACAAAACATGACAGTAATTTAGCTTAGGGCGGATAGCTCGTAAAATAGTTTATCCTTTTTACAAATCTCATTTTCTATGTAATTTTACCTATAATTTCTACAGATATTAAAGTAAACTTTTAAGCTATCATCAGTTACAGTCCTGATTAATATTAAATATTATAACATAATTATAAATGGTGATATATTAAAACAAACGGTAATACAAATTAATTAAATTTACCTGTAACTAAGCTAATCAATACATAATATATTAATTGGAATTTTAATTAATAATAATATATTATATTTTATTATCTGTTGACATTATATTATATTAAATAACATAGGCTTTAAGAAAAGGATAAGCTACTTTACTGGCTATCCGTCCTAAGCTAAATTACCTGTCGGTCATACACGTTTTGGTGTACCTGACAGGTAAAAAACCTGTACAGTTAAATGATAAACCCGAGGGTGTATGTAATCAAGTTGCGACATAACTGCACAGCTATGATAGCCCAGACAACTCCTGTTTACCTGCACAGGTTCCCTGTTAGATAAACTTATACAGGTAAATTAGAGCGTGTGTACTGTCAAGTGACAGCAACTGCATTGTTAAGCAGGGCATACACTTTACCGGTACCTGGCAAGTAAACGTTTACATCAGGTAACCTTTATTGGTAAACCAGAGCGTGGTTGCTATTATAAAGCCGGCCATAAAAGTTGCGGTGTACCTGACAGATAAACATGAGCGTGTGTGGTATCAAGTTGCGACATAACTGCATAGTTATGATCGCACACACGCCCTGGTTCACCTGTACCGGCAACGACCGGGTTGCGGCATATTTTATCAACGACTTTCTTTAAAGTTTCTATACTGTATCCATTGATGTTTGCCAATGGCATTATCATTATTGTTAGACAAAGTGTCAAAAGTTTTGTCTCAAAAACATTATCAATTTTTAACTTGATAAGCAATTACACTGCACAACTTAATAAAATTATTTTCTTTAGTTAAAAAATCTAAAAGTCTTATTATGAATTTATTTCTGAAATTTATAACTGAATTTTAAACTTAAATTTATAACTGAAATTTATTTCTGCATTTATAACTGAGATAATTATAGAACAAATGTAAATAGATAGAGATATATATATATGTAGATAGCTATATTTCGTGTATTTTACGTTAGAAAACCTTTGCAGAGTTCACAATTAAATCATCTTGGTTCACAAAGAAAGAATCTAAAACAAGTTACGCCAAATGAGTAAGTAGGACATGTAAATTTTAAAAGGGTTCTCTTTTCGGTGAATCTCATTTTAAAACATTACCAGAAAGAATGTAATAAAATACCACTTTATTTTATTTTATAATACTGTCATTTTCTTATAATGGTGTTCTTCTACACTAAAAGGAAAACAAACTGTCATACTGCAGAATAGTTTTCATAAATGTATACTATTTCATGGTTCAGTTGGTTCGGGGTTAAAGAAGAATCGTTCCAGCATACTTCTACCAAAAGAAGCAAATTTAAGGATAAAGAGCATAATTAATAATTACGTTAGAAAATATTAGGCGTCAGAACAGACTCAGTAAAGGTTACGTCAGGTTCGGCGTGGGCTAGAAAAGCTTTATCATCAAACTTCTACAAAGAAAGAAACTTCTCAAAAATTTGAGGATATAGAGCATAATTACAAATAGATTACATAATTAATAATGAATAAGAGTTTAATTTAATAGAAATAGTCATCACATAAAATGACGTAAGTCAGATTATAGGCTCGGGTAAAATGAAATAAGTAAACTTTTACTTGAAATAAAAAACAATTGATCTTGTAAACTATGAAAAAAAAAAATCACAATAACGGATTCATTTCTTTGATGATGTTATAAAAAAAATAAAAATAATAATAATAATAATATGATACAGATCTTTGAGACTCAAAAACTCAATAAACTGACTTGAAATTTCTCAAAAACTCTTCCTCGACCACCACCTTTAAAGTTTGACTAAAAAAAAATGATTAAAAAATTGCAGGAGAACAGTCGCAGAATGATTCAGGACCTTCCATTGGAACAATGAAAGCGAAATTTTCAATAAATCCTGACGTAGGACCTTACCATGTCATCATGAAAAATATAAATTATATTCAAGGTAAAACTAACTCCACATGTAAAACTAATTACGCGAAAAATTATAGGAAACAATAAACCAAAATATATACCAACTCCAATTAATTGTAATAACATTCAGAGGCCAAATTTGATCATCACACACATATTTACACTTTGTTCGATGTCTTATCGAACAATTTATACCACGAGTAATTCAATGTAACAAACGGTTACGCTATGGACATACCGTGAATGCTTGTCAAGGATCAGCCCGCTGTGAAACATGCGGGTTGAACCCGAACAACGCTTATCAAAATTTTAATAACCATCCAAATTCAACAAATTTTATTAACTTTAAACGTAAACAATCAAAATCTAGACGGCTAATTAAACGTGAATAAAAAAAATAGTTGGAAACAATACTGTGACAATTTAAATTTTTCAAAAAATACACCATCCAATATCTGGAAATCCTTCCTGGAAAAACTAAGTCAAAATTAATATATATATATATATATATATATATATATATATATATATATATATATATATATATATATATATATACATAAAATTATATATAAAATTAAAGTATATTTTCCAAAATTATTCTTTATACCCTTCCACAAATTCAATTAAAAAGTTCCAATCCTTTACAAAATATCAAAAATTAAAAAAGTCACAAAATACCCCAACTCAAAATAACATCATGTCTCTGGTATACACAAATAATTTTTACTGCGTTTTTATTAGCTTGCTTTCTTGTTTGTTTGTTTGTTTGTTTGTTTGTTTGCTTGTTTGTTTGTTTGTTTGTCCAGTACAAATCTTGTAATAGATTTTTAACTAACTTCCCGAGCAGCTAGACATTTGAAACTTTTAGAATAGCTCAGAACACGATGACAAAGCATTATTTTAATACTTTTTAGGCATCTTTCAGCAGAATTTAATTCGTTTTCAGCAAATTTTTCTGTAGGAAAAGTTAGTTCTGAAAAAATCCGCAAGTTATTTTATTTGTTTTGACATATCCCATATAATTTACAATATTCATTTTGACAGGTTTCAAATTTATGATTTATGACAGAAAATTTAAAAAATTAGTATATAAAAAGTTCTTTTTATCTTGTAATTATTTGTTACTTATGCCAGCAAATAACTTATTAAAAAAAATAAAAAATAAGTTTTAGCTTTATTGTCAAAACTATAAGCATCATATTTAAATTCGAGTTAGAATTCTTCTGCAGAGCGTCATCAACTATCGATTATTATTCTAAAGTCAATAGTACGTTATGATAGGTCACTGTTGCGATGATCGCAAACCTTACAAAACCGCATTAGTTAGAAACTTCCAGTGCTTGGACAAACAAAAACATGAAACATTTTACCGTGGCAATTTTAGTTCGCTGATGATACCGCATAGAACAGTGTCATTCATCAGTGAACTAATGAACTAGGGACGTACCTTATTAATATTATCACTGAGTTTAAACAATAATCAATTAAACATTTAAAATTCAATATATTTTGTATCGGTATATTACAAAAATAATAATTAAATTATTGTTATTAATAATAATTTAATAACCTGAGATTATTTTTTTCTCTCTCTGAGTTTTATTTTATTATATTATAGAAATTTATGATTTAACTTTTTTGACGGAAATAAATCATCATTTCTAAACCTAGGTTGAGTATACATTCGGGCCCTTTTTACTATTAGTGAGCCATGTAAATCAGAGTATCACGGTGAGGGATTGAACCCGACCTCCTGATCCATTGATGGCTGCGCAGACGTGGTTTAACCCACACGGTCACGCATCTCCCAATTTTCTTATTATTATGAACGTACCGAAAAATGTATTTATTTCATTTGTAGTGTTTGTGATTGCTCAGCGAAATCATCTATAATTTAAGAGCCTGTAATTATCCCTGACAGTAACACTTTGTTTTTTAGCGCCTTTTAAACACCCTTAGGCTTCCAAGACCTATAACATAGATGAGATAGGGGATTGGTTACTTCGCTTAATATACAAGTATTTAATGCAAAAATACGATGTTAGGGAATAATAAACATATTAATTAAATAAAAAAATATATTTTACAGAAATAATTTAAAATTTTTAAAAATATACATGCAGAAATTTTACAGGTAAGTAACATTCGGTTTGAGGGGCCTACAAAACCTTACATTTAAGCCTGTTATTTTTTCTTTAGTTTTTTGTAAAATATTGACGTTGCAAAAGGCGTGTAGATCCGAATTGAGTGACATTGTTTTCACGACAAAATTTTTGAGGAATACCAGAGTTGTTGACCTTGAAAAATTAAAATGGAGGAATAGGAGGGGGGATTGAAGCAGCTCACGGGCTCCGGAGACCCAACGTGTTACTCTCAGGATTATACTTTTATAATTTATTTCACATCTATAATAAAATTAAAATTTTCTTTTCACAATATTAGTAGTCCATTTTACAATGTGTTGTAAATTTCGTTTTTTTTTTACTTCTGCTTTTTAAGGATTCTATATTAATTCTTTGTTAACTTACAATAGAATTACCAGTAAAAGGATTAGCAATTATATTTTAAGTTTAAAAAGTAATAAATTCAAAGGAATTAATTCTAACAATATTCTCTATGTAATCACAAAGAGAAAATGAGAGAGAACAAAGGTAAGGATGTAATATAATAATCCAATGATAACTACGGTAATCTTCAATAAGATTACCGTAGTTATCCTTCTATAGAAACGAATGAAATACTATTTCAAACAAAATGAAGCTTAAAGACTTAATAAAAATAAAGATAAACTAAGAACACTCAACCCTATTTTAATATTAATTAGTTTTATGACGACACTAAACTGAACTGACCCCCATTAAATTTATCTTTTGAATATTTATTTGTTAGGACTTGTATAAAAAATGATCTTTGACGGATGTAAATATGGAACCATGTAAAGTTTATATGGCTATATATGCGTGTCCCACCAGCAGCTTCCTTGTAGATTAGAACTCTTTAGTGGCGTCTTGTGTTGTCATATAACATTTATAGTTCCCATTGTCACTAACTACATGAAATGTTGATAATTTAGTTAATGAAAGTTTTACGCGTTTCTTAGCTCTGGTTGTATGATGCACATTTTAACCAAATTTCAAATTTGAGAAATCTGGTCACCAAATTTCCATTTTGAGGTATCTGGCCTCCCCTTCACTCACACACTTGATTATTTATAAAGTTAAGTGGATTGGTCTCAAATATTTTCCTGTTAGCAGCTGACAATAAATTTAAAGCTTTTCACGATATTTTTCCTCGAATTTTAGTATTGCTTTTTCTAAAACCAAAATGAAGCCTATGTATAATTAATCTCAATAACCCTTATTTATGTAATGCATATTATATAAATTAATTATTAAATACGCAACATATATAATTATAAACAAGAGTTTACAATGCCGCCACAGTCAGATAACTTCTCAAAGAAACATAATTTCAATTAATATAATATTTTCATAAAATGTTAGCGAATAATAAAGAAAAACATGAAACAACATTAATATATATATATATATATATATATATATATATATATATATATAATATTAATTGCTAACATCTATATATAATAATACCCTTATATATCAATTCTGTGACAGAATAAATCAACTACTCACGTGGTATAGTGGGTAGCACGTAAGACTCTCAATCCAGGGGTTGGGTGTTCGAGACTCGTCCAGAGGGAAGATTTTTTACAGGTAAATTAACTGCCGGCCTAAGTCGGCAGTCGATTAAAATATCTATCACAGGCAAGTCTTAAAACAAATATTTGCAATTTCGTTAATTTCACATCAAAAATGTTTCACTAGGACGAGGCTCGAAACGCGAACTTCGTTTCCCGATGTAAATTTCATCCAAGCAAGTTTACTCTACCGCGGCTAAAGAAGTTTCACTTCAATAAACAAACCTGTGACAATAAGTGCAAATTTGTTAATATAGTGTCGGATTTTGATATTACACAACAGAAACTGCTTCGTTGACGTTAGTGTTTCAAATTACTACGTAATTATTCCTACATGGCAATCATTTGCCTGAAAATTGTACTTTTGAAATAGTAAAAGTCAGTCGAGCCTGTGTTATCTCATGTTGAAATTGAATGTCCAAACAAATTTAAAAAGAGGTTTATTATTCACACCGAATTCGAGCAACTTCCGGTTTTAACTGACTGCTTGCCTATAGCTATGGAATGAAATGCAAATTACCCGAGTAAAATAAACCTGAAAGAGAAAAAAAATCCTTTTGAATTCCTCTAAAAAGAAAAACTCAATTCTTATGAAACAATAGAAAAATGTTAAACAATGAAAAAAGAAAAAAAAGTATAACCAAAATCAATAGAGTTAGACGTGGACAGGAGAATGAAGAATAAGAAGATGGTAGATTATTGTGAACCCAGGCTTAATCCCCCTTCTCTCCCGTTAACGTACCCATTATACTTCTTTCCCCTCGCCTGTCTTATCTTACCCTTAGCTTACCTTAAGTTGTACCGGGCTACCGAAATACCGACCCACATTACACCGGTCCACTTACAGTGCCCACTTCTTGTAGGTACTGGATAAGCACCTATTTCTCAACATGCTCCTGCATATATACGAGTTCTATATTAAAGGTATTTTTTGCCCTTCCAATTTTCCGGATGCAAGGCTAAAAGATTTAGACTCCCAGTAAAAAATGGCATTCGAGAAACTCACATATAATAAAATTTATCGTATTCCAAAGCAATTTTTATTTCGTTATTTTATTAATGTATATATTATATGTTATATTATATTTGAATTTAAATCAAATTATAATAATTATTCTACGGGAAACATACAGAGAAAAATAGACTCCAGCGCGGGGATTTGAACCACCGGCCTCTGGAGTCTATTTTTCTCTGTATGTTTCCCGTAGTTAATAATAATTATAATTTGATTTAAATTAAAATTTAATCGTTCCGTAGTATGAATACTACCATAATCGTAAAAATATGTTATATTATATTATATGTATATATTAATGTATATATATTATTATTATTATTATTATAGAAAAGATTTAAAAAAAAAAAAAAAAAAAAAAGAATAAGAATAAGAAAGTTTATTGCCATATACAAAATGTTTTTTACAAGCGTTTGGTGTGTGGAAGTACAAAAAATAAAGAAATAATGCAGTTAAAAGAACTTTGGCTCGTACAATATAAATATAGAATAACTACATAAGTTTAATATCTTTACTTTATTTTATTTATTTTATATATTTATCGTTTATATTTGTATTTTATTTTTGTGTTTTTATGTTTAAATTTTTAATTTGATCTAAATTATTCTAAATTTTTCTATTATCATTATTAATATTTTAATTTTATTGTCATTCTTAGAATAAAAAATAAAATCAATGAATAATAAAACATTTTTGATATATTACACAGATGCATTAAGTGGAAAATCTTTACACTTAATAACAAAGATAATTAAATAATATATTCTATTAAAATATGTTAGATTGCTAAATGAAAGGATTTCTTCTAAAGAGAGTTTGATCCACTCTTCTTTCACAACAGGTTATTTTGTAGGATTTGTAGCTTGGGTAGAAGAGGAATCTATTATGCATTAAGGTTTGACATTCCTTCATGTTGCACACTTGACATGGCGAGAAAGTGTCTATGGAATATAGCATACCATTATGGTATATTCTTACACAATTGTGAGCGAACACTCTAAGGCGGCTGATAACTCTCAAATTCATAACTGGACATCTCCATTGCGAAGTTCTCCTTCTAAAGAGTAGGAGCAAAGGAGTCTGTAAACAGCATTATATGATAAATATATTGATTACTCTTAGATAGTCTATGGTTATGAGGTTATTACTATAATATTAAACTATTTCCTTCAGGCTGTTACTTATTTTATTAGGAGTTAAGAGGATAATCTGTGTAACTAGTAAACCACAAGATTAGTTTGAGTTGAGATACCCAGTTTAGCTCGTGACAGGCAGACAGCTTCCAGGCTCCAATCTCTTGCAATTAAAGCTTCAAGAGCGATCGGTAACCTTTCTGAAGGCATATTCTGGGTTCTTATGACCCATTTCAGCATAGCTTTAAAAACTTTTACGCAGAAAGAAGGAAAACCAAGTTCAGATCTCATATTTATTGTGGAGTAGATCTAGGCCAGTGAAGCAGATGCTTCATTGATCTTGTTTGTATCCCTTCGACTAGATTAGTATACCAGTGTTTCCATAATTCAGCAGCGTATAGGCACGCAGGAGCTAGCAGCGAGTTAAATAATTTAATTTTTGTACACCAACTATCCGACTTGCCTTTCGATAATGTGGTACGTATTCTGCTAAGACCTAATTCTGCTTTGGATTTAAAAAAGTGTGCTGCCTGGGTGAATCGGCCGGAGGATGAAAATAGAACACCTAGTAGTTTAGGATTCTTTAATATCTATTTTTTTTCGCCATTATATTGGAATTGTTTTATTTTTGGACTTTTCCCACTTTTTTTGGGGGGAAGGGGGGGGGGGGGTCCTTTCTCATTACCAAAACTCATTTTTTTTTTCCTTCAAAGAATTTGTTATTGTTTGAAGTTAATTTCACAATAATTATAATACCAAAAAGTACGCTTGTATTTTGAAGTTAGCTGGGTTTGGAGAAAATTCAATTAATCTTCCTACTTGTACATTACTGTGTTGCCAGATATGCATATACTTTAGGAGAGTATGTTTCCCATTTTAGTGATGCAAAATGATAAAATAGCCCTTTTTAAAAATTCTGTTTGATGTTTCCAAACTTACAGCATAGGGGAGCTTAACATCGTGTGTGACCTAAATATATAATATTTCGAGGGCTCTTACAGCCATTTATTTTCTAAATTACCGATATATTTAAAAGAAAAAGTACATGAGGACATCGCAATAAAATATTCGGAAAGTAAAGCAAATATACCTTATAACAAGTTATATGAAATATTTATCTTATAATATAGTTCGGTTAAATTCCCTTTACGAAATTTAAATGTTATACTAGCAAAAGTTAAAGAAAGTAGAATGTTTTCGAAAAACGAATGTATGTTCTATTTCAAAGATTTCCTATTACATTTTTTGGGTCCGTAGGCAAAAATGAGGCGCCGCGCCGTATACAATACTGCGACCAACCTCAAATTTTGAAACTTTGCAGTTATGTTATGTGTAATAACCCAAACACAGAGAAATAATAGGGAAGCCTCAATAAATCATCCCTCAAAAACTAGGGGTTGAATTTTCAGTGCATCATGTAGCGTGTTAAATAAAACAGTACAAATATATTCATATTTTGATTTCGTCCTCATTGCGCCATGTGTCTCTAAAAAATAGTATTTTTCATGTCCTTCCTCTATTTTTTGAACAAATAAACGAATAATAGTTATTATTTGTCATACGTCGCATATTTTAAGCGAAAAAAAGGTTTGCCCCTAAAATCTTAAATAAATTATTATCTTAGATACGGATCGGGATAGACACTTTATAGCGTTTTGACATTAAAAATGCACATTGAAGCGTTTTTTCTTACGTCAATATTATTTATGATTCAAATGTAATAACTAAAACAAACTTTTAAATGGCCACCATCTTGATACGGCTGGGCCAATTATGTAGGTTAACGAACTCGTCCTATTTGATAAATGCCCACGGACCCTTTGTGTATGCTTAAAGTATATACTAAGCCAATTTTTTTTAACCTTTATTGATATAATATTTTAATTTCGTACTTTGAACTTCACCGATGTATAGATCACGTATTTGTCTGTGATTTTCGAATTATAGACTAATGTATACTTACATAAACAAAATATGATTAGGATTTTTAATGTCGGATCGATTTCAAATCTTTTATTCAACGATAGACAAAATATAATTTGTTGTCTATCAGAAATAGTGCGTGCTCAAAATGAAGACCGCGAATTGAATCCCCACTTCCTTATGACATTTTAGAAATATAGGTTTTCTTGCCTGAAAATACATACCATTGTTGAATCAGTCATTATAATGATGTGAAACGAACACTTTTATAAGCAATTTTATATTTTATTTTTTGTATTTTTTATTTATTTTTTTATATTTTTCTTTTAGATTTTTTCGTCAATTTGTTTAAAAAAAATCGGTCCGACACAACTCAGATAAACTTTTTCATATACGAGTTCATATTTACATAGCCCTGTGTTTTCCATTTATTAGTTTTCGTAGCTACGTTTAATTATTAATGAACATTTTATCAAAATGTATCATACAAATAACTTCGAACCCGGGGGAAAAAATAAGGGGGAATCGAACCCGGCCTCACTCCGTCCGCGTTTAAAGCTATTTTCTCAGAAACTAGATTTTCCCGGGAAAACGGCTTATATCATTAGATTTGTATTAATGGACTACATTTTAGAATTTGTTAATCAAAATCAACGGAACCGTTTTCGTGAAATAATTTTTTTTATCGTTTGTTCAGAGTTTTTGTCCAGCTCCCCCAAATTTGGAGCTAAAATTCATATCTCGATTTGGCCTCGGGGTATGATTTATCTTAAAATGCCAAATTTCGTATAAATCGGTCCAGTAGTTTACGCTCCAGATGTTCAAGGTGGCGGCCATTAAATTGAAATTTTAGTTCTCTAACTAGAAGATCTATTATTGTAAAATATACTTACCATGGGTATCTCAAGGCAGAAGCTGCTCAAAATGGCCGCCACCTTGAGCAATGCACATTCGACATCATTTTGTCAAAGATGCCACAGCTGATAATTCACGTTTCTTTGCCCTTTTCCAGCTGCAAGCACGACATGTTTTTTTCTACAACGATGGTTTGTTCGCCCACTTAGAGTTGGAATATTGTGAAGAATTTGGTCTCGTTTTAAAGCTTATTAAACGCGCCAATTTTTCCTAACTTTGTACGCATATCTCCCATTTGGGTCATATCGATAAGTGGGCTCAAAGTTTTCAAATTTTTTTAAAAAATCTATTTTTTTGTTTTCAAACAGCTATGGGTGACACTAAAAAGGCAACAAGTCAACTAAAACATACATCAATCTATAGGAAATGTCCTGCTCTTTCCAACGATTGGTCATTCATTGTTCCAAGATAAATATATTTTGAGTAATTTCAGTTTTTTAAGGTAAAGGTCGATTGTTTTTAACACATTCTATTTTCGCTTATAGCTCCTACCCTGTTGAGAATTGGACTATAGCTTATATGAACTTTTTTGCTCCAAATGACCTGTAGATATACCCCTTTTTCTATGGCCATCTTAAATTGATACACCCTGTTAGTTATATATATATATATATATATAAAGTTAACCCTTTAAACTTCTTTTTTTCCTTAAAGTTTTTGAGGGATGATTTTAGGGCTCATATTGCCTACAATATTTCTTGCATTTACTCACAAGTACTCGCAACACACCTGAACCCCGGTTAAAATCCGAGAGAGGAGATTCATGTCTCACAACGGTAATCACATGCAATAACACGGATCGTGATATAATAGTGCTTATAAGTAGTCATGGGGAACCAGAATAGCAGAGTAGCTAGCCGTAATCGCGATTCTCCTCAAACATAGATCATCTATCTATGTAACGACGTATCTAATTCTTACTTCAGAGGTATGGCACATGTTTCAGCGATGACCACATCAAGTGGACGATTTCTCTTCCTGTAATAACCTAATGATTGTTGAGCGGCACGTAAAAGAAACAGCAAAAAAAAGGTTGTGATTTTATTCACAGAAATATGTGTGTTACTAAGTATAAGGACAGAAATTTAAGTAAAACACAAGTACGTACTTGACGTCTATAAATATTTTTCCTCTCACATTTTACAATATTCTGTTTTTAAAGAAACAGAAAACAAATGAAACAAAAGGGAGGATAAGTGTTAATGGTTTTGTGAATGACAGTAAACCCTGAGAATTTAATTACTCTCTCACTTAACTGGGATATACTCGGGGAAAAAAATCCTTTACTTTACAAGGCTTTTCAAGTGTTCACCTTATTTTTACTGTTCTTTCCTTAGTTACAGTAATTGGTTTTATTTTATGTCTGTTTTGTTTTTTTTATCTAATTTATTTTTCATGACTGTTTTCATTACATTTATTCACTATGAAGTTTGAAAACAAGCTGTTAAATAAATAATTATTTTTATATTATGTATAACCGACTGCAGTCTTTGTAAATAGTAATTATAATTTGATTTAAATTATAATATATATTTATAAACTTTTAATTATCTGATTAACTAATATATTATCTAAAAAAATATGAGAGAATTTACTTTTATTTAATAGTAAACGCAAGTTTAAATAAACAAATAATCAAATTTACAGTTAAATATTAAAAATTCAATTTTTAAGTCTTTGGTAGTTTTCATACTACGGAAAGTATACATTTTAATTTAAATAATAATTAAATAATTATAATTTAAATTTAAATTAAATTATAATTATTATTAACAATGGGAGACAGACAGTGAAAAATAGACCCCAACGCCGGGATTCGAACCATAATTCGGAACTTGGTATCATTAACAACAGAGGAAATTATTATCCAGTGTAGCTTAGTTGGTTAGAGCATCTGTACTGGAAATACAGGAGGCCCGTGGTTCAAATCCCGGCGCTGGGGCCTATTTTTCTCTGTCTGTCTCCCGTTGTTAATAATAATTATAATTTGATTTAAGTTAAATATTAACTGATAATTCACAATGTTTCGAAAACGCGCACATAAGTGTGTTTTCGAAAGTTGTTCTGTTTTACCTTAACAATGTGGATTATTAGGTAATTTACTAGTGGTATTTGAGGATAATGTCAGGTCATTTGGCTAATTAATTTCTTCTTCACTGTTACGTTTGGTATATTTTGTAATCGCTATAACTTAATACCTATTAACGAAATCTTAATACTTTAAACTATCTTTGAATACGGTATAAGTATTATTAGTAACATTAATTTCTTACCAATAGGATTAGGTACATGGAATGGGTTATATTAGTATGAAATATCATACCTATGATGTGGGATATGTGTAACGAAGTGGTCAGCGATCTTGCAACTCACCTGAAATCAAGGCCAAAACTTGACGCATCAAATTCCAATCACAGAGAGGAGAGAAATATTTTAGACACTGATCAATATAATATCGAGTAGATGAGTGAAGTAGAAACTAACCCCCATTATTTTTTTTTTCTTTCTTGTCTCTTCTATGAAATAAAAAAAAATCCGTGTAGGTGTATACGTTTTATTTTTTATTTATTTATTTATTTTTTATTATTTTCTCTCAAAGAATTGTATACCACTTTACTTAATTTGAAAAAGAATACAGCTTTTAATTTAATATCTCAGTTGTGTTACCATTTTTTTTTTTTTTTTTTCGTACTTTCATTAAAAAAGAAATCTCATCAAATAACAAATTTATTTTTTCAAAATTCAATTCGATATAACGATTTGAAGATGAATCGTATTTACCTTACAAAATACTTTAACAGTTTTAATCAAGAGTAAATTTAAAAAATACGAGAGAGCTATTATTATCTACAATATAAGGGCTTGTATAGAAGTTGATTTGTTTAGCTATTTTTCAAGAGTTAATTGTCCGTATTGAAACGATAGAAGTACGAATACTTCCCTCTCCTCAAATTTCGTTTAATTTCCCAAACTGGTTGATTCATTTCTCGTTTTTTCGACCGTCATATTAAATCTGACTTTGCTGAATATGCAGGAAGGAAAAAACATTTTTTTTAACTGTCTCATATACGAAATATATAGGTTAGGTGGGGGCAAAGGTCCGCACTTTGTGGTTTAGGGCTAATTTTGAGCACTTTTAAAGCTAATAACTTTTAAGGCTAATTTTACTTCCTTTTAATAATTTCCAAATGACCTGTGAATTTTGGCCAACAATCCATCTAACAATCCCCCATCTTTCATTGCCCCAAGTATTTCTCAACATTTTTGGGGCACCATTTTACCTCAATTGTGATTTGCGGACCTTTAACCCAATTTGTTATTAATTAATTAATAATTAAAAAAAGTGAAATAATTCATAAAAGAACAAGTACATTGAACGATAAAGAAAACATATTAGGTACAATATAAAGTATAGAATTTAAAAACTTGTGATGGAGAAACCCCTTTTAATAAATGCTTTCGCTTCATCCAGGATCTGCTGGGTTAAAGGGTGAATGAATGAATAAATGAATGAATGAATGAATGAATAAATGAATGAATGAATGAATGAATTTGTTTATTGCCATAAGTCATACAAGACTCTAAGCAGGGAGTCTGGCCTTACAATAGTTAACTTATATATACATGCATATACATACATACATACACATACATACTTACATATACATACATACACTCTTAGATAATATAATAACAAATTTTAAACAAGTTATAAACTTAACAATTAGTGCTATTACCGTATAAAGTTGCGTATTCGGTGTATACAAACTTACATACACATACATAAACATAATATTTTCTAATTTTTCACATTTTAATTATAACATAATGTAAAACTATTATAACAAAGTAAAAAACAGGAAATAACATGCGGTAACAATGTGTTATTTGTATTATTATTAATTATTATTATTATTTCTTTATTTATTTAAAGCTGTAACAACAAAAATATGATAGAACTATAACAACAAGAATAATATACAATACCTATAATTCTATGATAACAAGAGTAATATATAATATAAAACTATAACATCAAGAATAATATACAACAATATAAAACTATAACAACCAGAAGTAATAATATGATAACATTTTAATTGTACTACTTATTGTCAATATTTATTTATTTATTTAAAGCTGTAACAACAAAAATATAATAGAACTCTAAAAACAAGAATAATATGTATATAATACCTATAAAACTATGACATGAATAATATAAATGGGTTAAAGGGTGCAAACAATCTCTCTTTCTCTTGTACACTCTGAAAATTAAAAAGTAGTTCTTTTACCAAAAGTAACTAAAATAAATTAATCTTTAGATTAAACTTTTTAAATGGGAAAAGAGTCCACATTATGAAGTTTGTCCCATTCAGTGCGCAGATCATTGCCCCATTTTATCAAATTATACAAATATTGCAACCTATCGGAGATAACTACATATACGAAGGTAAAACAAGTGTCTATTTCTACACTACATTAACACCATTTTGGTAGAACTTTATCAAAAATACGAATACCAGTTATGTTATTTTTGTTAAATTTTATATTGTTGCATGTATTATTATTAGTTTGATCAATATTAAGTGAAATTAGATTTATATAAGGCGGAACTCACCCGACGGTCGTTGACCAGGGTTTTTTATACGTTTGTAAACAACCTGTTGTAAACATCTTATCTTTAAAAAAGGTTAAGTCATGCACCATGGCTTAATGAGCGAATTTTCAAAGAAATGTGGGTATTATTGGCTTATGATAATATAGGAAAATTTTGGTTTAGAATTTGCATGGGTGAAAAAAAAAATTGGCACCCAGGGGTACGGGGTAAAAAAGTCAAAATAGTATTTTCCCTTCAAGATGCATGTCGTTGGAAAGCTCTTTAAGAGTAGAGTAATTGTTGTTATATACACTTTTATCATATTTTCATATAAAAGGGGGGTAAAATGGAAAAAACCTGTTTTTATGCTATTTTTGGCCCTAAATTGTAAAAATTTGACCCCTAAATGAACTCCAAAAATTCTGGCCAACGAACTCATCCTTTCTTTTGATATTATTGACATTTTAAAATTTGTTTGAAATTTTTAAGTGCATCCTAAGGGGAGATATCGTCTGGAGTGACACATATATACATACATACATAAAAAAAAGTTTTAAATTTTAGGAATCGATTCAGAATGGTCTGAAAAGGATTTCCATGGAAAAAAAATTCAAAAATTCGCATTACAAAAATTTTAAAGCCATTGCAATAGCGTAATTTTCTTTGAAAATTCGCTAATATACGTATTTTCTATTCTATTTACTACATTAACACCATCTTGGTACAACTTTATCAAATTTACAAATATAGATTTATAATAATTAATGATAAACTGCCAAAATTTTATAAAAGTTAGATTGAAACTTAAAAAAATAAACTTACCTTCAGCAGTCCAAACGAAATCAAGATAATCTTACAGGAGCAAAGCCTCAACGTAAGCAATGAGTGTTGCCAGTCTCACTTCAAAAAGTAGTTTCCCTCCCATTTTTAACACAGTGCGGACATTTACTCCATGCGGACAATTACCCCCACCTACCCTATAGAGAGAAAGTATTGTGTGAAAATTTAATTTTGATATTGTGATGAATTTACTCGTTTTTACTCCCCTGTGTCTAAAAAAGAGGTTTTTAAAATATGTCTGTTTTTGTTTCTTGAAAATTGTTCAAACAATTGAGTCCATTTAAAGACGAATTTAACCATATAAGTAGTATCCCTAAAAAAAAAATCTAGTATCCGAGATATTAATGATAATAATAGTTATTTACGCACCAAGTGAGTAAAGTAAGTGATAGTAGTCTGAGCAATGAAGTTTGTTCTTGAGGCGAAGACGAGGGAACCATAAGGTTAACTCCCGAGGTGGAGCCGAGAGAGTTAATTATCGCTCGGTTAAAATTGATTTTTAGTCCCGAGGTACGTACTAAATTTGATTTACAGAAGGGAGAAAAATAAAAATAAAATAAGATTTTAATTTTAAAGTATTTTATTTTACAAAAAGTAAATATATTTATATTTATTTTATTCAAACAAATAGTTAATTATAATGTTAACATTTCTCTAAATAAGTTAAATCAAGTTAAATTTACATTGTAGATAGTAATTATTTAAATATCAATTCTAAAATTAGATGGGAGAATCAGCAGGTTAATCGTGTATTGAATTGACTACTGATAAATACATATGGATTAGTTTATCTACATTTAGAATTTATGATTTCTCTTTTAACTTGTTTGTTTGTTTTACTGATGAATCTCCGTGACAACCGTTGCGGAGGTTACATGACATATGTGAAGATGACATTATAGATTTAGACATTAAACAAAAGTTAATTAATGAAATTGTGTATTTAGCATCAACCTTACTTACTTGAGCTTTATCTAGTGCAACACTGGAAGGAATCATGAGAAGTCGTAAAAAGGTAGTATTTATGAAGGTTTTATTGAGGATTTGATGAGGATCTAGAGATCTTGAGATTGATTGAATCTAGAATGCAGGTGTGACATGGGCTTTCGAAACTTTTTTCGAATGAATTATTCCGATTCAGAAAAAGTATAAAAATATATTTAATAGTAAATAATTAATAGATATAGATATCATGGGATTTTAACGTAGTGTCACAATGTATGTAAGGTAGTTTCGCTCGAGATATTTTGGACCGATTTTTTTTGTATTTTATATGAACTTTTGTACAAAAAAAAGTGTATAAATGTAAACTGTTCCTTCATTATTGTTTTTGTTCCGTTTTTATTCTCCAACAATAGGATATTTGAAAAAAGTGTGAAAAGAAAAAAAGCGATTCAATTTTTAATTGGATTTCAGCTTGAGCAGGAGAAAAATGTTTTGAACCTGCCAGAACCGAATTTGTTCTCATATGTCAACACACTGCTATGCCCGCACTCCTGGGTTTATCTGGGTATAATATGTAGGAGAGGACAATTTTTTTGGCAGTCACTTTCACTAGATACACTGTTATTCTATCTCACTCTTTTTCTGGGCTTCGTGTTTTACCGATAAGACCTAAATACCCAGTACTCTTTTTCCTACACTTTTCTCTTAAATTTAATCCGTCAATAATCCGGATTTATATATGTAAATATACCGTGAAGGGTTTTTAGCCGTTTTTAGAGTTTTTTACAGAACATATATATTCGGCACAACATATCACAAATATTTATTATTCCTTTTTTTTCAGCTTTATAAAACCAACATTTCTTTGAATTAAATAAATATCAGGATTATAAAGCTTGCTGTTTGGTTTTAAATAGCGAAATGTAGGGGAAAAATAGTCAATTCTTAACAAAATGTTTGAGTGATACGAAACTAAGTCAGATAATATACCAATATTGGAATGTTAGCGAAGAAGTTTTCACTGATATTTATTAGAGGCTGTTTATATCGTAATTTAATTAAGTCGATAGAATCGGAATTAATGGAGTTAGTTGATTGTAAGATAGTTTATTGAACTTTTTGATCCATTTCAGCAAAGTTCAGGTTGGTATTCTATGTAATTCAAAAATATTTAATTAAATAAAACTTTACAAAAGGCACATTCTTTTAGTGTTTTTGTTCTGTCTTTAATATTAAAATGTACCAAGTCAATACTTGGATTTAGAAGGCAATCGTAATTGATAAAGAGCGAAGTGGGTGAAAAAATTTCATCAAAACTTGATTGTCTTCAAGAGATATCACCTCAAAGTTACCAGCCAAGATTTTCTCTTGAAATGCAATACTACGGAGTCCGATAGAAACATTTGCTGTCTCATTTGCATTGTGGTCTCTTCTCCGTGTCTTTAGAGGCTTCAAGCTAATATGATAGTCTAAGACAATGAAAATTCTAACTAGCCTTTATTGTTTCCATTGAAATCTTTGTAGCAATTATAATTCTGTTAATCTTATATTAAATCGTAAGAATAAATTTTATTTTTGTTTAAAAAGTAAATTGAAAAACATTGATAAGTAAATTTATTAAATACTTAAGGTAAATTTGCATTCCGTCAGTTAGAAAAACTTGGAATCTTCTGGAATTGCTTAATTAGAATTTTCATATGAAATTTGAGCCAAGATAGTTTTACATTGGAGATAGGTTGGGTTGATAGGATCAATTGATCTGGATTAGCTTTGGTGTGAATAAAATAAAAATAAATTTGCAAACACAATTTAAGTCGTTAAAAATGGTGTTTTTACTTTTTCAAGAATATTCTAACCCGATAAAAGGAAACGTCTTAAAGATACTTCCGGGTGTGGTAGCGAAACGTCATACATTATACCTTTTAAACATGGTCTTCACTGGACATCTGTATCGTTGTAATAAAATTATATAAGATTTAAGTTAACAATTTGATCTACAACAAGCCGATAATTTATAATAAGCACGATAAGCCGAAACGTCTGACTTCAAATCTTTGGAGATGAGTTCTTCACCGAAAATATAGATGTCTATAACATAAGTATTGATGGTCGAAGACATAATGAATCGGACACGTAGTGGTGAATATGTGTCAGTTCACTTTATATAAAAGGTCACATTTAAATATGTTGCAAAAGGATATATGAGGAGCTTAGTATCAATGACGGACAAGAGCACATTTCAAAATTTTACAGGAGAGCCGAGAAACTTTAGCTCAAATTCTATAGGTTCTAGAGCTATGATTTTTTGTCTGCACATTCTTAATACACTCAAAACTAGTTAGAAGTTCTGAAAACGTGATTTTATTTGATACTTTAGCTGCAAAATGGAGTTAAAAAGTCGAGTTGTCCGCTGTTGAAACAAAAAACAAGGCTTTGTCCGTTTTTTTAAACAAAACGACGCCATCTTGAATTTCAAGTTGTTCTCTTTTGAAGTCAAATTGCACTCTGGATTTTAGCAAAAAAATAATCAAGCACAATATAAAACGAAGGTGATATTTTTTTTAATAATTAAATCATTACAGGTATATGCGAGTATAGTAAAAAAATTACTTTGAGACAACTCAGACAAACTTTCCCATATATATGTTCATAATTACTTAGCCCTGTGTTTTCCATTTATTAGTTTTCGTAAGTACATTCAGTAGCGGTAATTAGGGGGGGGGGAGTCTTTGGGGGTAGCGCCCCCAAATTTAGAGCTAAAATTAATTTCTCACTATTTCCCCTCGGGGTATCATTTTCTAAACATTTTTGCCAAATTTCGGCCACTAGTTTAGACTCCAGGCGTCTGAACCGATAGACGATTTTTAAATCCAATTTTGGACTAAGGGGACCTCAAAATGTGTAAATCCGTCCAAATCGAATTTTTGAGCCATCACAATACTTTCTCTTTATATGAGAAAGTAAAAGAGGATAAAAAATCTAGGCTAAAAGCTTTTAGGATTATGCAGCCTTCTGATTGGCTGTTTAGGCTATGTCCACTTTTGAAGGAAAACGCGTGTTGAGTTGTCCGTATTTGAAACAATACTACTAACATTATTGCATTTTTTCCCCTTTTCTGGTCGTTTTTGATGCAAATGGATAGCAGAATCTGAAACAGCTGCTCAAATTCTATAAGAAACAATCGATAACTGAAATTCGAAAATAATGTCGAATGTCCGTCTTTGATACTAGGCTCCTCATATATTTAAAAATCTATACTAGTTCTATCAAATTCAAGGAAAATCATGATTATAAATTATTCGTGGGAATTAGGCCCGTCTTAATCTACAACTCTGATACTGATTCTATGTTGACTGTATAGTTGTACCTTTAGAAATGTTTAACTTGGTTGATAAATTCTATTCATGATTCCGGCCTATAAACCGCGATCCGTAATGAATTCTATTGACGATATTGGAGGATGAGAATTCAATTATATTGGAAATAACGCTGGAATCAATCAATGAAGTAGACCTTCGGGTACAGCTCTTTGGGTCTTATTACTATAAAATCATAGGAAATCCAGGAAATTTTCTTTATTAACAAAATTTAATAAAGTTTTTTTATTGATCATTGACAAATATAAATACTTATCATAGATTAGTAATAATTGTCAGTTTATTGGCAAACCATTTAATAAAATTTTCAATAGACTCAACTTCAAATTAACAATATCCACTAATTTATCTTTACTAGAATCAGTTGATTGTTTGGCCATTATCAGACTGATAATGGCCAATTAAAGAGTTTAAAATATGTATGTTTCCACAATACCTTGGATGAAAAAAAAACAACCTAATTTAAAAACAAATCCCAAGCGATCATTTCGCCCAGAGTATAAAAGGGGTACTATTAAGTCAGTTGACTCACACTATTGGTCATATTGATGGAATAGAAATGGCTAGCTGGTATTCACACTATTGGTCAAATAGATGGAATTGAACCGGCTAGCTGGTATTCACACTATTGGCCAAATAGATGGAATAGAACCGGCTAACTGGTATTCACACTATTGGCCAAATAGATGGAATTGAACCGGCTAGCTGGTATTCACACTATTGGCCAAATAGATGAAATTGAACCGGCTAGCTGGTATTCACACTATTGGCCAAATTGATATGTAAATTTGCTGATCCATTCACCCTATAATTTGATACCTGTAATTGTTTAGATTGTAATTAAATGAATAAGATAAATAATGTATCTTGAGTACCTTACTCTGATATATTTTTCAATCAAGTTCTGCATATCTATTTTTATATGTCCACTTGTACATCACCTAAGAGAAAATAAATTTGGATATTTTAAGAGATTTTTTTTTGTAATTTATACATACTACTATTATAAAGAGGTAAAATTGTGTTTTTATGGGGTAATCTCTGGAACTACTGATCCGAATGTGAAATTGTTTTCACTGATAAAAAGCTACACTATTCCTAAGTGACATAAGCTATGTTTTATTTGCAAAGGTACACAGGGGTACGGGTTTACAAAAGTCAATGTATTATATACCCTGCATGATGTATCTCGTTGGAAAGCTTTTTGAGTACAGTGATTATTATTATGTACACATTTATAATTTTTAATGTTTTCATTTAAGAGGAGTGTAAAATAGAGCAAAACAAAACGTAAAAATTGCATTATAACTAAAATAATTAGCAATATGACTATTTTTGATAGGTTTTAAATAGAAATTGCTATATATACCTTATTTGATGCTAGGAACATGATAATAAAATAGTTTTTGTATATTTTAGTACTTTGGGCTCAAAGTTTGCCTAATTAATGATTTGAGCTCAGGTTTAAGTGGTAGTAGAAACAGTGATTAGACGGGAAGGACGAACCACTTGTTCGTGCCTAACAATCAAGCCACATCGGGCCCTATATTAACCGGGGTTATATTAACCCCGTGGTGGAGAGTTCCAGACACTTCCCACATCATACCTGTACATTGTACTGCTGAAGCGGGTATGGTGTGGTCATTAGAGAGCCATATAAATCAAGGAATCACGGCGAGGGATCGAACCCACGACCTTAATCGCCTCGATTCATTGTTAGCTGGGCTAGTACCTACAGCTCCTCGGGCACGCTGGCTCCCTCAGGTTTAAGTGGTAAAAAAGTATTTGTTTCGTTTAATACATTTATTAGACCAGCTAAAATCTTTTAGGGATTATTTTATTAAGTACATATTAAGGGTAGGTACATGGGTACAAAGATCAAAATTATAGCCAAGAACATGATAATAAAACAGTTTTTGTATATTTTAGTACTTTGGACCAACAACTTTTCAATCACATTTCATCTCAAACTTTTCTTTTCCATATCACACAACACGTTTAAATTTAAAAACATTTTCTGACTTGGCAATTTACGCCGCTCGAGGATACAAAGTTATATACGACACTGCATAACATTATGTTTTTAAAAAAAATATATACCTAAACCATAGGAAAAATATAAATTAAATAACAACAAAATGTTTAACCTATTTGCTAAGTAATTGCCAAGTCATAAAAATGATTTTGAAGTTTATAAGGGAGAGAGAATATACAGGGGGAACAGTCAAACAACATCCTTTACTTGTACTGGATCCATTAGAACTAGTAGAACTAACATGGACGGTGGGAGACTTGGCTAAACAAAATATTTGTTGAGATTATCTTTTTATTTCAAATATAGTAAAATGAGGTAATTTTAAATGATTTCTCGGTAAAATGTGTCATTAAGTCATTTATAATTACAGGTTTTTCGGTGAAGTTTTAAAGTGTAATCGGAGAATATGATTCGAATATACATCATATTTTAATACATTATTATTTTATTTTCGTATTTATATTGTATAGCATAATATAAAATTAACCTCCCCTGTAAAAAACACTCTGTTGGGATGCATGTATTCAGCTAATAAAATATAAATTAATGATTGCCTGTCTACGTCTTAAATAACAAAGGTAATTAAATACAAAGTACGTTTTAAAGAGGATTCTCTCATTACTCATTAACATTATTAATGTAAATATTATTTTTTTCTTCTTCCTAAAAACTGATTTAATAAATAAAATGATAATACTATATATAATTATTCTTCGTTGATTTTAGTTTAATTATGTTTTTATTTTTTATTATTTTTTTTTTTTTTTAATTATTTTTTTTTTTTTTCTGAATTATAAATAAATGGAATAAAATACAACTGAAACGTAATATTTTATTGACAAGATTCATTATAGCTTTAACAACGGATACAGATTTAAGATCGTAAAAAAGGTCTATAAGCCTAGAGGTATTAAATTCCCTTGCCCAAGGGAAGGCTTTACCAAGCAATTTAAATAAGTAACTTTTTATAGCTTCAAACCCCTTTAAAAATTCCGAATATACCTTCCTGCACTAAAAACAATTTGATTTACTTTTGTTATCGTGCGTTTCTAGAATTTGGTATTGTAGTTTCTTGTATTGAATAAAGTAATCAGGTTAGAGCTTGAAAAGACGAGTTTTAATGTATCTTAAAATCACTTTAAAACAAATACACCGTCAAGTGCTCATTTATTGTCTATCAAATAGTACATTTAATTGTTTGTTCTGATGTTTAAGTTTTATTTACATCATGTATTGTAAATTTTTTATTGCACTTAAAAATATGTAGATTTAATGTGTTGGAACATTTCATCATTTAAGATTAACATTCTTGAAGGTAACAATATATATACAATAATAAAAAACACATTGATATAAAATATAAATCTGATAGTAGTTGGTAGTAAAATCTAGAGGCACTTAGGACTAGAAAATTACAATAATAATTGGTTACAATAAAAGAGCAGGGAGGTATATAAAAATATAACGGAGTAGAAAATATAGACACTTGGGGTGATTTCATTGCGTTAGGAAAATAAAAATGCATATATAAAAGCGTTTGTTTCACGTCATTATAATAAATGGTCCGTAAGTTATAGCTGACACAAATTTTTTAATGGCCGCCATCTTGGCACGGCTGGGCCAATTATGCTTTTTAACGAACTCGTCCTATTTGTTAAATTGCCCACGGACCCTTTGTGTATGCTGAATGCACTTTTTGTAGGACCAAGAAGTACAAATTTATGTTTAAACTGATAATTTATTAACAATAACTATTATATATAAAATGTTTATGCTTTGCATTAGTTCTTTTTTGGAACGAAGTTCCTTATGGCACGTTACAGCGTGAATACACCGTCACAAAACCGACCGTCGCGAAATCAACCGATAATGATAACTTGAGTAAAAGATGACCGATTTAGTTGAAATTTGGTACACATGATCATTTTACCATTGTCCAGGACATGTTCGTTGGACATCGTTATCCGCCAAAGTGTTCGCGCGTAACGCTTGAGTAAACGTAAGCTTCAATTGCAAAATTGGAATTTTAGGTCGGGAAAAAATTCTAACTTCATCTATTCAATGAGAAAACAACTTTTTTAAATATTTTTTTTTTAGTAAAACCAACACCGACACCGCTGTGAAGTGATTAAGATCGCTAAATTTATTAAAGCGGGCCTAAACGTTTAAAATAGAGAAAACAACTGTTTTACCGATATCTTACGTTCTAACGTAACGATGTTAATAAAACTTCATGCACATCGTCTTAAGTACAGGCAAGTAAAATTTAACCTGATACAAGCAGTTTTTGCGTAGTGTAGTGATATATTTTATAATATTTTAAACTAAGGCCAGTTAGGTAGGAAACATGACTGTTCCCTATTCAACCACTACAACCACCCTCTTAACTATAAACTCAGCATAATATTTTTTTTCCTCAATATTCAATACATATTTATTGCAAGATGATAAAAAAATTCCTTTCTTTTAATTTTGCCTTAATTCCACTAAGTACAAATAGTTAGTTACTTTTAATTTTGTCTCTTTTTTAACTCCACCATGTATAAGTTAGCATCGTATACAGCAGCGCTTTTCATTTATATTTAATGAAAAGCGTAAGCAACTTCGTTCCTAACGGGTGTCCCGCGACACCACACGTATATTTTTCTTTTTATACAACCATCGGCTTAAAAATAATAAAGAAATATAATAATAAAACAATCAATAAATTTGGGGTTGATAGGATAACCCAAATCTAAGTCGAAAGACATAGATTTATGCAAGGCAACACAGTAAGACTGTTTATTAGGGTTTCGTAGATCATCCTCGAAACCCTTGCTGAATTGTCTGTCCGTCGTACTTAAGATCATATCCCCCGAACCGTTCACGCTAGAGAGTTTATATTTAAAATGCTGGCGTAAAATTTTGACCCACACTTAAGAAAAATATATGTAGAAGTTAAAAAATTTTAAATACGCATGCGCAAAAATTTGCTAAGATCAATTTTTTTTTTTTTAAATTTTTGAGAGGGGTATCTAATTAAAGCTACTGAAGAGTAGATTATAAAAATATATAACATTTTATGAGTATTGTGCTTTTTACCGCCAATATTGCGTTTCTAGCGCCAAACTTTCACACCCCTCCCCCCCCCCCCCCCAAAAAACACAATTCCTGCTGATACCTTATGGTAGGGCGATGCAAATTCCATCGCCCTACCATCGGAGGGAAATTCCACTTTTTTTTAAATTACAAATTTTTAACATCCCATGTGAATTATAGCGTCCTACGCAAAATAAACTTTTGTTCTATTTTTCTTTCTCTTTATGTTTATTTTTTAAAATGAGAGAATAAAAATGCTAATTTTTAATTTCGAAGCAAACTTGTAACTTTATTCAGGGTTTCTAAAAAAAATAATAATAAAAATAAAAATATTATACGAAGTAACTTTATAAACTAACCATACATAATGTAATTATTAAAGGGCTTGAAAAAAAAGAAAGTTAATTCAAATATGGAGTTTCCACGTGCTAACTCCACTCTTCTGTGTCCATCAAAGGCTTGCGTTTATAAGCCTCTCCCAACATTTCTTTTATAAAATAAATTAAATTAAATTAAAAGGAAAAAATAATACCTAGAAGTCCAAAGAAAATATTTACTTGGTGATAAGAGTAATCTATTATTTTATCAAGTCAATTTTCTACTGTTTTATTGCTACCATATTTACTACTGTGTTTAGATGCCAATTTGTAAAGATTGTTTTTTTATTTCATTTCTATATTTCGGCATGATAATTTGAATTCTAAAATTGTAAATTGTATAGAAACGTATAGATGTTATTCATAAGAATATTGTTGCGTTTTTTTATGAGGGATGGCAATTATTAAGAATTTTATTTATCCTTTTATTCATTACAAAAATGTTATCATTTATAATGGAGTTATAAAAATTAATGATGAAAATCTCAAAAAAACAACTTTATTCAGGTCAATACAATTAAGATCGGTCACAAAGCCTTCTTTAGAAAACTGAGTTATACTATTTTTTTTATTTTTTTTTTTTTTTTAAATATTTTATATAATCTAACATGGTAACAATTATTATAAAATAAAATTTTATTTTGTGATTTTGAAATAATGACGTTATTATGCACCTTTATACAATATTATTATAATGAGGAAAAAAAAAATGTATATATTAAGTTTACTAATTAAGTTTATAACTTATCCCGATTCTACTTCTCAAATAAATTAATCATAGAGTTTCAACGTCCAATTATTTTCCTCCAATACAATAATATTTTACAGTTTAATCCAATGAAAAGTCATTTTTAAATTTAAAAATTCTGGAACATGAAATTTCTTAATTAATAATATTTATTAACCACAATAATAATAGCACTTTAAGGTCTGAGGCCTGCCAAAGGGATACAATTATCGATGTTGAACTGCGAATTGGGTAGGGAGCCAATGAGAGTTTAGAATTTTAAAATCCCGAGCTCTCATTGGCTCCCCACCCCATTATTGTTTTACTTTCGCGCTCTGTCAACACACTAACGAACATTTGGCACCAACTGTATTTATGTAATAGGTGACATGAGAATAGCATGTCGCTCCATTAACCGTATAAACAATATAATTGACATTCGTTAACGGATATAATATATAATGCGTATAACCACAGGTCCTAAAGTGTTTCTAGCATCTTCCCAAACACGGAGTTATAAATATAATTTGATAAATTTGTCATCTTCATTTTGAATTAGAACGTTAACATTTCAGAGCTTAATATTGATAAGTAAACGCCAGATTTTTTGTATTCATTTTATTCAATATTAATGTTCACATATTACATAAAATGAATTAATTAAAGTGGTGGGAACTAACCACAACAGAACAACTCTAATTATAGCTTAACAACAAACTGACCAATATTCCTTGAATTATGTGTTCCAATAAAATAAATTACGTACCTGGTCGGCTACAATTAAGATTTACAAGTGAGCTTGATGGCCTTTATTGAAATCGCTTTATATTAATGATTTGACCACATTTTACTCCAATTAAAATCCCTCTATGACATTGGTAAGCCGCTTTTGTAACAACCCTTTTATACATTGAATTAAATTAATATGTTTTTGATATAACCAATTGTTCATTTCAAACAGACATTATATTTTTTTTAGTTATTTATTAGTTAGTTTTGGAATTTGTATTATTGTTCAATTAAAAATTTGAAAGCAATAGAACGGATGATACATTAAAAAAAACTATAAGTCCTGAACAATCCTTTTTCATTTTTATCCGACCTGAATAAAAGGAGTAAATAGCTTTAAATCTCATTGCCCTTTCAACACCCAAAAACATGTTGTTTTATTTTCCCTTTATATATGTTCTAGAGTACTAAAAAATAAATTTTACAAATAAAAAGAGAACAAGCAGTGAAAATTGTTTTATTAAGAAAACGAACAAAACGAAAACTATTAAAATATTTGTATAACTTTTAATCGAAATCTAGATGCAATTATTTAACTTCTCTAGAACTAATTTATATTCAAATGGATTTAACGAGAAGATGATATTATAATTGAGAAACACCTTCACGAAATACGTCATAGGAAACTCTAACAGCATGTAAAAAATAAATGTGTCAAGCTTCTCAAAGTTATAGCAAGTTGGTGTCATTAATGATAGCTATAAAGACAGCAATTTGAATGAATTAATGAATGATGGTACAATGCAACTGTTTTAGCAGTACAATTGAAGTAATCTTGCCCAATATTTAGGTATTTAATGCTTGTTCTCTAACCTAATAAACAGGTCAAATGTGTGCTAGTCAGCGAGGGTCCGTAAGCAACACAGTAATGTTTAAGTAGTACCTCTTGATGGTGCTTTTTAAAATACTTAAAAGCCTACTTTGATAATTCTAACCCTTAAGTTTTTTTACCCTAATGTTTTTGAAAAATATTTTAAATATTTTAATAAGTCGCTATGTTTTTAAAATGTGTGGGTAGGTAGTATACACATATATGCCAAATTTCAAAGTGATCGGACAAAAGGTGTAGCCGTGAGAGTAGGCGACAGACACACACAGGAAAATATAAGGGTCCTTGGTTTTGCCTACGGACCCTAAAAAAGGATATCTCTGTAGGTTTAACTCACATATACATCAATAAATACTGAAGTATTTCAGCAAAACAAATTATAATGGTGCTCTTAGTACAAAATATTTTGTTCTTACATAAAAGTTTAAGGAAGTTTGCTTAATATTAAAAAAGTTGTTTTACCCTTCAACAGAACTCTCTTTTGTTAACAAACAGTGAATATATCAGCTATGTGTAAAGGTTAGCTATGCAATATTTTTCATTAATCGATTTATATGAAATTACTATGGTAACAAATAGATTTTATTGTTTAAAGATTCATGAGCAGTAAATTAGTATTATAATCCTAGTATTTTTTAATTACAATGCTGTGTGAATGATAAATTATTTACTTAATCTATAATAAATAACTAGCATTCTTGTTATGCATTCAGAAATAAGTAAATTAAAGTAAAGGCAGAAAGCAATGTATATATATATATATATATATATATATATATATATATATATATATATATATATATATATATATATATATATATATATATATATATATATATATATATATTGAGAGAGAGAGAGAGAGAGTGAGACGCGTAAGATGGAAGGAGTGGCAGAAATTAGTCTTCAGTCTGATCTTCGTAACACAATAAATTTATCAATTAATTTGTAAAATTATTTTATAAATATTCAATTATAATAAAATTATAATTAAGCATGACTCTACAATTAAAATTGATATCCGATCAAAATGTAATTCAATTAAGTGATCCGCTTAAACGGCCATTTCGTAACGTAATGCGATTAAAATCGCATTACGTTAAAATCTCTTTTTATTTTAATTGGCTAGCAAGCATATTCTTTTATAAGTAATTTTATAAAATGAAATATATATATATATATATTTATATATATATATATATATATATATATATATATATATATATATATATATATATATATATATATATATATCGACTGTGTACCTGCAATACCTCGTAACTCTCAATATCGAGATTTTTTTTTTATTGCTTTTTTTTAGGATATTATTAATATCTACCTATGTGCAAAAGCTAGTAAGCCTTAAGCAATTATTTTTTATAGAAATGATTGTAATACTTCGTATTCATCATTTAACTAAAGTGTACAAAAAACCTCGTATATATATATACATATATATATATATATATATATATATATATATATATATATATATATATATATATATATATATATATATATATATATATATATATATATATATATATATATATATATATACACATATATATACACATATATATACAGTGTGTCCCAAGATCGAGTATCCGAGAGAAAAAAAAATCTTATTTTTAAGTTTTCGGAAAACAGGCATTCTTTATAAAAACTCCTGCTTGCTCATAAACCTCTAAAAATGATAAAACTTTCTTGATTTTGTGTACAGGATGTTCAATAAGAATAAACTACCTTTATTTTTGGTGGAATCGAAAAATATTTTTTAGAAAAGTGTTTCAGAATTGCAAAATACGTATAAATATTAAATATTAATTAATTTTATGAATTATTAAATTTTAGTTAATTTTCTGAAATATTAAATAAGTTTGTAAAATAAGTTTGTTTTCTAATAGTAAGCAATAATCTAACTACAATAAATAGTTTTCTTTGGATTGTTATAATTCACATGAGTGTTAAGAAACAAGTGGATGATACCTTGGAAGAGTTAAAGATTAGGATTAAACAGGTCACTGATAATAATCCCCTTGAACAAGTTCAAAAGGCTTATAAAGGATTTATAAATAGAATTGAAATTTGTGCAGAATTAGGTGGCAATACATTTGAATGATTATTTCTTTAATTTTTTTTTGAACTCTGTTGATTTTTTTGTGATACTTACATAGATGTTAAGATTAGAATTATTAATTACTTTTTGTGATGATAATATTTTTTTTATTTTTTTATTTATTACATTAGCTTATTATTTCGCTAGTATACCTGCAAAACCTTGTATGTACCAAATCCAAAATTTTACAGGAGAGCAAAAAAACTGAATAAGTGTTTAATCTTTCACTTCTATGACACGTTGCCCATATATATGATGTTTTACTACCATTGGAGGTATTATATACACTAGTAATTAAAATTATAATTAAATTATGATTTTGTGGACTGATTTTGTACTTACGAGGATTTAGACAAGAACTTTTGTCGAGTTACAAGGTTTTACAAAGAAAAATAAATACATTTTTAATTGCCTATTTTGTGTAATTACTTTATATAAATAAAAAAACAAACATAAATAGTAGGAAAAATATAAATAAATAAAATTTAATACTAATAATGAACATATTTTAAAGTGAAACAACGGAAAAGAATTCGTAGTTTAATTGTTTAATTCAATACCATTTTTAGATCCAACAGCAAGTGAATATTATGAAAGTTAAAAACAAAACAAAAATATAATTTTAATAGACATCTACCTAATGTTTCATAGGGAATTAATAAAAACTTTTACATTCTTTAAAGATATAATAATAATCATTAAATGTACGAAAAAATGATAATGATATAGAAAAATGCTGAGAATGTGATAAAAATGCCAGTAATATTCAATTAATAATTAAAGAATTGTAAAACACAAAATATTCATTGTTCGATAGAAAATGTATAATTTAAAGTATAAACCTTATGTGTGATCATGTAAAATTAAAGAAAAAGTTCTGTGTTTAAAAAAATTATAATACAATCGAAGTAGCAAGAAGGAATCAATGATTACAGGATTTTTCCCCTCAGGGCGATTATCCTTTGATAAAAAGTTAAGACTTATTTTAATCGGCATCGTCGAGTAAATAATTATAGTTTGTAAAGGTTTAAAAAAGCAAAAAGAAACAAAAAAACAGTAAACATTTTTGTAAGATGGTAAGATGTCAAAAACCTCGTATGTTTATTTTACTACGTGTGGTCTATTAAATAAAACCACGTAAGTCCAGAATAAAAACACGTAAGGTAATTTAAAAGTAGATTTAAAACCTCGTAAGTTTATATACATATAGTACAAAACCACGCAAGTTGAATTTCCTTAAACAATGCATCGTATAAAACTATGTAAGTCTTCTGAACTGCGAAACCTCATTAAAACTCGTGATAAATAGTTGTTATAATTAATAAAAACGCAAGTTTAACTTAAAATAAATTAATAATAATAATGTTAAATACAAATTTGTCAATATAAGTCATTTAACTTATTTTGAAATCAGAACTGAGCTGTAGCCTGCGAGCGGCGTGCTTCTTCTTCAGACATACGAGAATTCACTAAATTCCTTGAAACCTTCTCGACTTACCAGCTTTTTCAATCGCTGTTTCACGGCGACGTAGTCGACAAAAACGTACAATATTTCACACGGAGACGCAGTCATCCTAAATCTATCGAAATATGAAATAAATAAAAAATCCCAAAATCGGACTTACGAGGTTTTGCAGGTATACTAGCGATTTGATTTATAAGTAATTTATTTTGTTTTAATAAAATAAATTATTATTTAATATTTTTACGTTTTTTGCAATTCTAAACCACTTTTTAAAATAATATTTTTCGATACCATCAAAAATGAGGGTAGTTTACTCTTGGTCATATTTTAAAGTTTTCAAAAAACTGAACATCCTGTTCACAAATGTATATATACCTTATTACTTATAAATTAGAATTGAAATAAATAACAAAGAAAATTTTAAATCAAATTTTATTATATATTAAAATTTTACAATTTCCATGTTAATAAATATAGAATTTAGGTTATATAATATAATAGTTAACATAATGCACACATGATCTATCAAAAATAAAAATAAGCTTAAACATAATGTGTACATAAATCATTAAAAACATTGTGAATGTTTTTTAAAAACTAAATTCGAGGGTTGAAAAAGGTGTTTTTAGGGTTTTGTAGATACTTCTCAAAACCCTTATGCCGAGGGTGATGTGTCCGTCTGTCCGTCGCTCTTTGGTTCATAGGGCCCGAACCGTTTAAGCGAAAGTGCTGAAATTTGAAACACTGGTGCAGCTTTTTGACCCAACCACAGGAAAAATATACAGAAGTTCAAAATTAGATATGTGCATGCGCAATTCGAATAAATGTGATAAACTCAAAAATTTATATTTTTTTTTAATTTTTGAGTGGGGTATCAAATGAAAGCTGCTGAAGAGTAGGACACAAATATATATATGCTTTCTTAAATTTTGCATTTCTTATTGGTTAAAAAATCAAAATATACTAAAAAAAAATTCCCCCCCCCCCCCCAACCACTATAGATCGGCTGGTGCTAAAATTTCGAAATAATTCATGCTAATACCTTATTTTGGCGCGATGAAAATTCCGGGAGTTCATTCTAAATTCTCAAAAATTGCCAATTTTGGGCGCGAAAAAGTGAAGTGCGCCCAAAATTTTATTTTTTGAAAATTTTGATTTGGGTATCAAATGAAAGCTGCTGAAGAGTAGGACACAAATATATATATGCTTTTTTAAATTTTGCATTTCTTATGGTTAAAAAATCAAAATATACCCAAAAAAAATCCCCCCCCCCCCCAACAACTATAGATCGGCTGGTGCTAAAATTTCGAAATAATTCATGGTTATACCTTATGGTGGGGCGATGCAAATTTCCTGAAAAATGTAATTTATCTTGTCTTTATTACTGATAAAAAAACATTGTGACCCCCCAGGGGATCGAACCCGGGACCCTTGAGATCGAAGACAAAAAAATCATTATTACATAACGGGTATGCTTACTCATCTACAAAACCCTAAAAAGTACTTGGACGCAAGTACTTCCCTGTGATTTTTTTCATTTGTTTAAACGACTTTTGTGTTTATATTTTTAACAGTAAGGGAAATAATGTTTTAGTTAAAAATACCATGTCATATCAAATTACAGCTAATGAAATAGGATAGTTGTTAAAGCTTGTCAATCACATGCATTCATTTATAAGAATGATTTAATGTTTTGCTTTTTTAAATTGTGTTATTTTCAAATGTGTGATGTTGATTTTAAAACAATTACAGTTGTTTTTAATTAAATCTTTTTTCCGTATAATAGGTTATTGATTTTGTAAAATTTCAATTTGCAAAAAATAATTATTTCATTTCACGTTTAAATTATTTCATATTCATGTGAAATATTTACAGTGATTCAATTATAATTTTCGATTAACTCAGTTTGAAATCTTGTGACTAAACACACCTAGAAATTAATTAACTGTGTAATAGTATTGAAAAGTTAATTTAAAATTGATTGTTTAATTAAATTTTTGCTCCACTTGTTGGAAGGTGGCAATATTAAATATACAGATTTATACATGACATGATAAATATACACGTGTTAGACATGATTTTGATTTTAGCTAGGACTAGTTTAGTTTATAAGTGATTTAATAAAAGGCCTAAATTTGCGCAGATTTTTAACTGTATAAGGCCCGGTTCACACGAGCATCTTTTGGATGATGGACGCTGCGTCCTCAGGTATCAGCGTCACAACATCTTACGTCGCGTCCCCCACCTACTGAGCGTCACATCTGAACCGTCCCATTGCCAGCCATGCTCTTGAAGACGCTGCGTCCTCAGGTATCAGCGTCACAACATCTTACGTCGCGTCCCCCACCTACTGAGCGTCACATCTGAACCGTCCCATTGCCAGCCATGCTCTTGAAGACGCTGCGACCAAAACAAGCAACGTCTTAGAATTTTAAATTAAGTTCGTTTGAACAGGGTCTTAATGGGATTATGTTCTATTGAGAAAGGGACCCTATCCTCTCTCCATGATCTAAAGCATAAGGTCTTGTTACTACCACTTTCTTAGTTTTATCATACTCTAACTGTATCCAAGTTTGGCCTAAACATCTAATTTAGTTTTACTATGTAGTTAAACTTAGTAGTGACTCTTATAATAATACGTAGAGTTGATGTGTAATTAGTGTCAGAGAAATTGTTATTACAACAAAATTGCAATAGGTACTTGTTGTAGAATCCTTTCTTAGTGAGACTTGAAGGGACTTAGACTGATTAGAGTTTACATGCAAACTTCGGGGATACACTCGCTACGGCTACAATAAAGAGCTTTCTTGTTTGCCCGAGCCTTCAGCAGGCTTTGAGTCGTGCATTATAATTAAAGTAATTCGGTTTATAGGGGGCTGGCGTAGCCAAGTAGTTTGGGAACTCCCAACTCCGCCACCTGAAACCTAGATCGAATACCAGAAAGTGAGATAAGCTTCACTCTAATGATCGCATCCTGTAGTTCAGTAAAGTGGTTGGATGCCCCGTCCTGTAATAACCTGGTCGTAAAATTAATAGGAAACAAATACAAAGTCTTAAAGAATTATAGTTGAAGAATTTTAAGTGATCGCGATTGGGAATGTCAATTGTAGGGTCTATGCAATTGATGGAGTGAAACGCACGACCCTAGTGCAATCCATAACATATATAGCTCTACAGTAGTAGTAGTAGTAGTAATCTAGTACTTCCTACTAGAACGGGTAAGACGAACCACTTGTTCGAATCTTGCAATTAGGCCATCTTTTAGGACTATTTTACGCCCCGTGGTGGAGAGTTCCAGCTACATCACACATCACACATTTGTACATTGTACCGCCGAAGCGAGTATGGTGTGCTCATTAGTAAGCTATATAAGCGTGCGTCAAAGCGTGGGGGAAGAGTGTCCCTCGCCCTGCTCCGTCCTCGAACCATAGATACAAATCACATCATCATGACACGGATCGGACCCACATCAAGCAGACCAGATCAAAGAGTGGGGGAAGAGTGCCCCATAGGGGTGTCTCTCACCCTGCTCCGTCCGCGATTCATAGATGCAATTTTAAAGTATCATGGCACGGGATCGAACCCACGACCTCAATAATTCACCTCAACTTATTTATAGCTGGGCTAGCGCCTAGAGCCCCTCGGCCACGCTGGCTCCCTATATAGCTCTATAAGATCTTTAGCAGGCCGAAGACCTCCACGGGCTGTTCAACTACAAATTTACTATTGTTATCAAAAGTGATTGAATGTTGAGTGGCTTGATATTAACTCTTAGTAATTAAACTGTGTAAATATATAAATCTTCGAATGCTATTTAATCACATTCATTGAATAACTAATCCTAAAAAAAATTGAGGATGAATGTTGAACGATCGTTTGGTAACTAAATGAGTTTTCTACTGAAATCCACATTTTTATTGAATGTAAAGTCAGAAATTTCACTTTCAGTAATAGTTGATTTCGAGGCCGTAAACGTTGTGATGTTAATTTCTAAAAAGGTGGGTTCATAGCATGCGTTTTTTACGCACTTGGGAATAATTTATGGCTGTCATAACATGACGTGAGCAAAAATAATTCCTAACTAACTCTTTCGCGTTCGAATGAAACCTTCCCGTTCTCTCCCCACTTGTTTATATTTTTATATTTCATTTTTGTGTCATCTATTTCATTGTAAATATTAAATTTACACTTGTTTTCATTTTCAAACCTTCCTTTTGGAAAGTTAGTATTGTATTTTAATTGAAGCGAGCGTAGCGATCTTCCTACATCAACAAAATATGAAAATATAAAAAAAATTCTAACATCGGGTATTTTCTGTTATCCCCTCCCCACTCCTACCGGGCGTTTTTTTTACATATACAGGGTTGCACCCTTCAACTTTTCTGGGGTATTCGTATTTCAAACAACTGTCTAGTGCACAAAAAGCTAAAAAAAAACACGCGTTAGGTTGATCTCCTCATATTATATATATATATATATATATATATATATATATATATATATATATATATATATATATATATATATATATATATATATATTTATATATATATATTGTCGGACATTGTATCATATTGGCCTCCAGGTGAATGAACTTTGAGTGTTATTGTTTTCTATTCAATGAGAGAAATATTTTTTTCAAATACATTTATTTATTTTTTTTTTTTTGTAAAACCAACAGCTACACCGCTATGAAGTGTTAGTGATCGCTTAAACTATTAAAGCGGACTAAACGTTTAAAATTAAAAAAAAAAAATCCACCAATATCTTACATTCTAACGTATCGATATTAATAAATCATCTCTTAAATTATCTAAAATCTAATGTACTATTGAAATAGGCATGTGAAATTTCAACCCGGTAAAAGTTTTTTGTTGTGAATTGATACATTTTATAATAGTATAAATGGAGATGGCCAGGGCGTGAGTTAGAGGAATAGTTATTTTCCCTCACTACACGGCTCATTACTACAATCATCCTCTTTAACTATCAACTCGTCATGATTAACTATTTTCTTAATATTCAATATTTATTGTATTACGCTTGCTTCAATAAAAGAGCCATGCGATACCTATATATTGGGCTTTGATTATAACCTGGACGGAATGAAAGAAAGAAAGGGTGGAGGAAAACACGTAGTGACATGAATGTATTTTTATCTATGTAGACCAAACGTGCTACTAGCTGTGAACCCATCTTAAGCAATAACAAACAAACATCGTGTTACATAATATACTGAATATAGATATCTTAAAAAACATCTGACTTCATATCCTAAGCAGCCTTCGACGAGAAACCTAGATTGGTTAAATGTCATCAAATAAAGTCATGTACCCAGATAACATTTGCAGTGACGAGAAATGAGTACTAGTCCACAGGCCACCATAAGAAGTAAGTCGCTGATTGATAAAGTTTTCTTACCTTATGGAATCGCTTATTTATGCCGTGTCCACCGATGAATTGGGTATATGGCAACTGGGGGCTGGGCCATTTCTTTTTTGTTGACATGCCAAACTTGCCCTTGTGCGGGAACATTGAAAAGAGATGGATAAAATTTTGATTTTCATAGGATCGTTTAATTAAATTATTTAAAAAACAGTGGTACACGTGGCCACCGATAAGAGTGGGCCGTTTGGGGTAGCCACCGCCCCAAACATGTCGCTCTGCGGGGACGTTGAAAAGAAAACGGCCCACTCGTATCGGTGGCCACCTTTACCACTGTTTTTTAAATAATTTAATTAAACGATCCTGTGAAAATCAAAATTGTATCTATCTCTTTTCAATGTTCCCGCACAAGGGTATGTTTGGCATGTCAACAAAAAAGAAATGGCCCAGCCCCAGTTGCCATATACCCAATTCATAGGTGGACAGGCTATAAATAAGCGATTCCATAAGGTGAGAAAACTTTATCAATCAGCGACTCACTTCTTATGGTGGCCTGGGGACTATACGATCTTCCACAGCATATAAAGCTTAAAGATGTCAAAAAATCCAAATTATTTCATAACGTTTACTGAAATGATATGTATATGGTTTAAGATCGGATTCTTATTAAAAATTACGGTTGTGATTATCTTAACATGCAGAATGGTAACCAATCATTTTTGGTTAAGCAACTATTCAAGAGAGTTTCTTAAAAGTATATATCAGGATAAATATTTCGCATCTTGAAAATGGTACATTTACAGCACCATGAACAAAAGAATAAATACGTAGGTAAATAAATTAAATTAAATTAAAATTAAAAAATTAAAAATAAAATAAAAATAAAAATACACTGTTCTAAACATGAAAAAACTAGAAGTTAACTAGAGACTTTATAAATCAGATATATCAAACTTTTTACCTATTCTAAAACTGATTCTTATCAGAGTCTGTTTTCTATAAACTTTTATAATCAAAATTATTGGAAGAATCAAGAATTGCTAAAAACGTTAAAATATCTACGCTTGAAGGACATATTTAAAACTTTTTTTTAAGGGTTTACAGTATCATCCATCTATTGGACAGATTGAGCTGGCTGACTTTTAAGATAACCCATTTCCAGCTACGAAACCCTACATACACAAGTTTCACAATAGAACCATACGTTTCTGTAATAAAAACAGGGAAAATAAGAGGTAGAAGTTTATAAATAGTCAATTGACAATGAAGCGGGACAGGAGTTGAAGAGCATAACAATGGAAACAATAAGAGAAAGACTAAAATATTTATTCATACGAAAATCATATGAAGCCATTTATCTATTTGAGGAAATATACAGTGGTAAAAACATCTGAAATACGTAGTCAAGTGAGGATACAATAAGAAGCCGGAGGAATTGCACAAAGCAATTTTATTTTCAGGTTAAATTGGCCAACCTATGAAACGCTCAGATTAAAAAGAAACCTATTTGAATGATCGAGACCTACGATATAGGATGAAAAATGCGGAATTTATAAGAAACCTGATAAAATAATAAGTTACCCTTTTACAAAGTATTTATATCGACTCTTCCATCCAGTTTATAAACAAATTATTTTCGATTTTGATTTAATCATAAAAAATATGTTTACAGTAGTATTGGAAAATTCAATTTTAGATCAATTACTTTTCAAATCATGGCTGTTTAATAATAAACATGATATATCAGATGGTAATACAAATTGCGTCGAATATTGTTTAGTAATACAGTACCCCTCAGAGCTTATAAAATAAATGTTGACTTTTTCTGGCATGTACTACATTACGCTAGAAGATTATTGTGGTAAAGTATTGTAACACGATTGTTAGTAAATAAAGCGATAATTGTAGCGGGAAGAAGCGAGGTCTTGTACGAAGGGAATTTTGAGGTCTTTGTGAATTGTGAGATTAGAAACGTACGCAGGAGAGTTAGTGATTTTTCGAAGGATCTTTCATTGAAGGGATTGGATCCTATAAGAATTTGAGCGCTTGGTGCTACCCCAGAGCATAATTCCATAGGTCCAAATTGGTTTGAGTATGGAATTGTAGATAAGGAGTTTATTAGAAAGGGATAGGTGGGATCTTTGGTCGAAGAGTCGGAGTAAGAGTTTGTACCGTCTGTTACTGTCCGTAGGTTTAGTTTTGGTGTGCAAAGTCCGAGTCAATCGTCGGTCAAGATGGAGACCTAGGTATCTTACGGAATAGGATTGAGGGATGACTCCTTGGTTGAGGATGACTGGAGGACATGTTGAATGCCTGAGAGTAAAAGTGACGTGAACACTTTTTTGCTCATTTATTTTATCCTCCATTTCCTTAACCAAGGTTCAAGGAGATCAAGATCGTTTTGGATGTTAGTGGATGCTGTATTCGGATCAGAGGATGTGGAGAATATACACTTGTCGTCAGCGAAGGTAGCTAATTGGGTAGTAGGAAGTTTTCCACATTTTCAGGAATTTTCCACATTTAACAAAATAACTAACTTCGTAGCACATCAGCAAGTGGGTGGCCTAGACCCGGCAAAGGGCTTATACAACTATAATTTATGCAATAGATGGCACAGGGATGGTGCGTTATGTCATGAGCTGTATAAACCTTACAATTGACATACGCAACTAAATGTACGCCATGGGATATGGGTAGCTTTACATGAGAAGCTACCCATTTATATAATTATACTGGGTTAACACCGGACAGGAGGACCCAAAAACATGTAAAGTGACAATATATACTAACAATTGTTTGCTTTAATAAGTTTACTACCTGTTAAGCCAAGGGGTAGTTATAGCGGGCGACTCCTGAACATACCTTAACTGATGAGGAGGTAAAGGTATATTTATAAAGAAAAGATAAAATTGCCGTCATTATTTTGAAATAATAAAGTAACTCACAAAAAACAGATAATTAAAATTTAAACAAAAGTTATACATTTTAAAAATGGATAGTAAAAATATTACTTGGCTTTCTGGTAAACCTATAAAGGTTAATATAACATAAGAAGAAATTCAAATGAATTATATATTATAAATAAAAGGAAATAATTGAAAGATTTGTTAAAGAATAATAATTGAAAGAAATAATTGATGGAAGATAAAAGCTTTAGTTAAAATTAAGATATATAGATGTAAAAAATATAGTCTATGGATTTTATATGTTGTTTGACTATGATGAGTGCTAGAAATAAGGGAGGGGGATGGATCTATTCTTGTGAGAGTAAGAGTTGAATATGTGTGAGAGAGAAAGATTATAGTAAATACTTTGGCCTGTAGATAAAAATACTTACAAATATTAAGATACAGTACGCATAATGAGACAAAAAAAAAAAAAAAAAAAAAAAAAAATAGCTAATTTGAATGTAAATACTTAACAACAGTATTAGTTCCCAAATAATAATTCATGTCTGGCTAGTTTTTGTACTGTGGAAATGATGAAAGCTATTATCAATTGATGCAATTATTGATATGTTATCTTAATTGCTAAAGTATAACTAAGGTAGTTATGTTTCTATTAACATTTATTGCAAACATCAGATATTCTGGCCATAAAGGTTATAAAATAGAATACTAATTTAATTATTTTATATATTGTGAAAATGAACTATTATTCTAGAACACATATAGGGAATTCGTATCAATACATTTAAATTACGAATGACTGTTCATACGTGCCAAGTACGGAGTTTAGAGATTTAGTAGTATCAATTAGATTAAGTAATATCAATTAAAACCAACGATGCTTTAAACTTTATTTGATAGAAGGATTTGTAAATCTATAATTAATTTAACTACGTACATCTAATATTAGTCGGGTAACACTGTCTCCTCCACTTTTATATTTGTTTAAATGATGTGAAGTATATTATTTTTTATAAAGTATGAGAAAATAAAGGTTTGGGATATTTGATCTACTAAATACATAGCTTTAATATAATAGAATAAATACTCATGTGCTTAATATAAATCACGGAGTGTAAATATTCAATGTTTATGTAAATATTAGCAAAACTAAGTCTGGAGGAAAATATAGAAAAACAAAATGAGACAAATGAAGAATTAAAAGTACAAAAATAACTAGGGATTAACCCCAAATTATTAACTTCAAAATGGATTCAGTTTCAGAAAACAAACAAAGAGAACCCTAAAATAGATTTATAAAACACGAATTATAATGATCAAGACAAATGATGAAGGAAGCATACAAAAAATTGTACAAATTTGTAAGAAATTAAAAGATAATGTTGAAGCATGGATTATTCTATAGGGCTTAAAAAGTCGACTACCAAGCACCAATTCTCTTTTTTTGGTCCCGGAACGACAATTTTAGGGCTTTCTGAAAAAGAAGTAGTATTCCTAATTTGCCTCATAACAGGCGTTCCAGGTCTGAGAACCAAAAAAGGAAACTTGATCCGCATTCACCTCTTCTAGCCTGACAAAATAAACCATGTTTTACCATTTCCATGGACCAATGAAAATACCAATAACAATTTTTTTTTTTTTTGAGATCATATTTCCTATATTAATTTCGTAACAGGCGTTTTAAGGCTGAGATCAAGTAAAGAAATAATGTTTCATTACAAACAGTCATTGGAAAATAAATATTTAAAGTTCTTATAATAATCCAGTAACGTGAGGAAATTGGTATATACCGGAGAGAATTAATGTCATATAAACCATACAATAGGCCAATAGGCTGATGGGAATTTTCATGCAGACCTCGTGTCACCATTCGCTTTAGTAAAGAGCTATGTGGTTGGCTCCAGCCTCCTTTAGCTTGTTGAGCCGTACATTATTTTTGTAATAATTAGGTTTTAATGGCAACCACCTTAGCTGTAGCCGATTCGATAGAGTATCCCAACTCCACTTGAAACCAGGTTCTAAACCCTGAATAATCTGATGAGTTTGAATTCCAAAGAGTTGAGACATGTTTCGCACTGATGATCACATCGAGTAGATGACTACAGTGGCCGGATCCTCCCGTCCTGTATAACCATAAATTATAAGGATGGATTATTATATTATTATTATTATTATTATTATTATTATTATTATTATTATTATTATTATTATTGATCGAGACGTAAAATATATAAAGCTGGAGCAAAAAGAATAGTTTTATTAAAAACAATAAATAAAGCAAAATTTGAATGCCAGACAAAATGACAGCTATTTTTTACATGTTTTAATTTTACACAAATTAATAATTATTTAATTATCATGTTCAATTTTACCTTTATACTAAGTTTCAGCTCAATACAAGTTTCTGATGGTTATATTTATTTATTTTTTCCCAAAAATCCGGTTCTGTAAGTTTATTTATCTTGCCCTTGACCAGGAGTCTCCAACCTTTGAGGTTAAGAAACTAGATCTGGATAGGTCTAAAGAGAGCTGGATGAAGTTGGCAACACTGAGCCATCGGTCTTCACAGTGGTGGGGGAAAATCTGGATAAGCACTCTCCATTTCGGCGAAATAAACCTCAATAAGAATCCTTTTTGAAGGTTGAGTTGAAATGACATTTCATTGTGGAGAATTTATTACTTTGCATTGTTTACGTTTATTTGTAAACTTTTATGCGTAGTGGTGGGCCGGATAAAAAGTTCTCCCGGGCCTAAGGTTGTAGAACCGTGTCATAGACTATAAGTCTGCGAAGTGCCATATTTTTTATGTTCATGTTGGGCTTCTAGATACCTAGGAAAGACAGTCGCATACTTTGTTTAATTTTATTTATAAATGGAAATGAACTTTTGAGATCCATCGACTCTATTTTTATTTGAAGATTGAATTATTTTTGCATTGATAATTTCTAATAGAATCAATAAAAAGTTAACACTTATTAATTATGAAAATCTATGTTTATTGTTTATACCTTTTTGTGTAAAAATGTATTATACATTTCTCCCAGCATGGAATACGAACTATGTGTCCAGCAGCTTGAGGATTACCTAATAAATATGAGGTATAAGTATTACGCATAAGGCCCCAGCAGCGCGAGTAGGAAGGCAATTGGAATTCAATCGTTAAAAGTCGGATAGGTGCCCGCTACCTCTGACTACAATACTGGGTTCGATTCCCGGACCGGGCCCTCTCAATGGGCACCCAGCATTGTAAATAAATAGGAAGCTGATCGAAAGATTCAGCACCACCAGGTTTAGGCCTGAAAAACCATGGTTGACACTCTCATTGTGGTTTAAAAAAAATCGATCAAACGAAATCAGAGTTGAGAAGAAATGGTTTACCCACCAACCTTTCACTCATAGGTAAAGGGTTTGGTTATCTGGTATCAATCCAGTATTGGATTGATAAACTACTTCTCCGGGTGTGTTCACGCATGACCACTTCGCGGTCATAAGAGTGACATCTTAAAATTGTTAGGATCAACAATAATTAGGAGTGTGAGTTGTGAAGAAATGGTTTACCGACCAACATTTCACTCATGGGTGAAGGGTTTGGTTGTCTGGTATTAATCCAGTATTGAATTGATACAAGGCTACCCGGGTTTGTTCAAATGACCTCTTCGTGATCTATGTGTTTGGGCCGTATTTAAAAAATATTTTTTTTAAAAAAATAATAATAATAAGTATTACCAGAAGTTTGTTACATAGATTATTAAGATTATTAAATGACCTGAAAAGTTTGTCTGATTATTCCTGAAGACAAGCGAGTGTATCAGCATTAATTAGGACTGCGTTAAACAAGTTTAAATCCTTCTAAAAGTTACATTTTATATGCTAATTTACACATTTCCACTCCCTGAAATTTAATTTATTTAGTTTACATGAGAAATTTGTTATGAGAAAATAAATTTTTTAATACATATCTTTACATTGGGTAGGTTGTTTTTGATTCTAAATTTTACTTAAATATAAATTATCACAGATAATAAGCAATGATATACAGCTGAACAATTATAATTTGTGAATTTTTAGCGAGGATTAAAATAAATCAGAATGTATATTAAGTGAAGTTTAGGTTAAACATTATATATTGTTTATTTTTATCTTGTATCAAAGTGATTCTCCTGGTAATAGGTAAAGCAATTTATTTACTGTTATAATATTTTATAAATTTCGATATTTATTTTCCCCCAGAGTTATTTTTATGGCTGAGACGTACAAATCGTTTTGGGACAGAAGTAAATGAGCTGCCTGGGGAATACTAAATATGTCGTCCATGGACGATCTACAGTCCGGCCACAATTTCCCTCTCACAGAGTGAACTTTTAGTTGAAAATACTAGTCGTAATAATTCGACTGAGTGGAGTAGTGGTTACGGTCCAGATGACATGAAAATATCATACACATTTTTATTCGATAAATCCCTTTTTTTTACTTCGGTTTAAACGTTAAAAAGAGTCTAGAAGCAAGGAAATACGAGAGATGTACATATAGTGTGGGTTACCGGGCTATTGGTAGTCCGACGTTTCATCGTATAGCCTCCGGCTGCGTTATTACTTTTAACGAAGGAAATCTTTCATTTCCTTTTACTCGTCTCACCTTGGTGTGCATTGTGATGGCCCAAACCCTTCTCAAGGAAACCAATTTACCGCTGAGAAAACTCAGTAGTTGTTTCAGGATCCAGCCTCTTTCGTGCACGATATTGAGCACGTAATACTGGTTCGTTTTCCTGTTATTTGTAGTTGAAACCAAAATGACTTAAGCGTCCCGTTTATATGCCTATTTCATAAAAATTAAAACGCTTTTCTTAAAGTATATAGTTCTTTGAAATGCTACAAAACGTATATTTCACGTGAGATTTACTGAACATTATTTAATAATGCCTTTAATGATGGCATTAAGAATTAACGTGCAATTTTAATTTGATTATCAATCCAAGTTAAGTTAAAAATTCAGGCTATAGCTAATCGTATTGAGCATTTTAAAGAAAATAAAATAAATCATATATCCAAGGCAATTCTATAAAATGAAAAGTAATTAATTACGTTGCAAAGAGAAGAAATAAATGGCCTTAACAGATGCTATCCCAAAATAGGGCCACAAAACCAAAAACAATAAATGGAATTACGCTCCAGCACCATAAAACTTTTAAAGTTTAAGTTTAAATACCGAAGTGAGATAGTTTGTTGTCAAAAGTTTTGAAATGTCAGCAGTTTATTTTTATGCACGTTTATTTGATGTACAAGGTGGTCCAGCAGCTAGAAATGGTAAAGTCAACTGGTCAACTAATCTTGAAAAGGTCAACGCCCTCTTAAATATCGCAAACTTAAACTATGAACACTAATCGCCTATAATATAAGTTCCAAAGTGATAGAAAGTACTGAACACATTTTGTACAAGGCTTATCACACGCGGCACAGCCATCCTGGTACTAACTGCTGAAGGCAGCTTACAGGAATTAAGAATCCTCTTAAGCTTTGCTGTGAGTCTGAGAATAGACTGGGAAGCAGTATAACTAGGGAATTTTGTCACGATAGATCATTTCTGGTGGCAGCGTGAAAGGGTATGCCTTGTCGATTAATCATCAAAAAATTGTTCCAAAATACTTTTTAGTTCGTTTAGTAGATGGTCCCGTATCAGGAAAGGTCAAAAAGGATAACTTAATATACTCAACGTCTTTAGAAGAAAATTTCTGTTAAAAGATTCATAGCAAACCAAAGAGAAATAGAAAATGCATTACAAAAAGAAACGTACCAGTTAATGTGCTAACTAATAGTTGAGATTATTTTGATGCAGACCAAAAATTCAATAAAACAGAAATCGGAAAAACCATAATAACATTTATCATTAGGTTGCTCGTTTATTGTACATGAGTGAAGACTGAAACAAGGGAGCACAGAACAAATTATAAGGAAGCAACGTATTATTGGTGAAAGCAAAGAAAATTTAAAATGATACAAATAGAAGGTCGAAAACTTGGAAAAGAGAAGAGAAGAACTGAAGCGAGTGCAAATATGTAAACACTGGCTAACCCTAAATTTCCAAATAGAACCGTTATTAGCAAGACCTTTAGTTCTTTTTCGTTGGCAACCCTTTACTAACATCTGTTTTTCTTGTATACCTGCCACCCCTCACAATATGTTGTAATATATTGGTATAGAATAGATCTAACAATACCCTCAATTGCCTTTCTACTAGAAGTCTTAAGATTAATTTAATGTATTACACTAACCCGTTTTCTACTAACAATAATTTATACTCGTACTCACTCAACTCTGCCTAAAATCTAGATCTAAACTCCGCATGTATTAAAGAAACATGCATTTATTTCCACAACCATGAATCTTCATATCCATTTAGATTTTTCATAATCGCTTTACTAAATTGGGCTCAGCTGTAGAGAACTCTTTTTGGTTCATAGTTGAAAATCGTTAACTAAAATGTTTTTATTAAACAGTGGTGTTACGTTGTTAATTCGTAACAGCAATACTTAATAAAATCATTTTAGTTTTCAATTGAAGAACTAGACTATTGATCAATGTATTGACAGCAGTGTATCACCCAGCGGAAATAAAGAAAAAAAAAGTCTGAATTAGGAAGAACCCAAATTCGGAGTTTTCATATTAAAAGGTCAGTAATAATCAATTGAATTAAGTTTTCTCTTAATTTGTATTTAGTCTTTAATATTATGAGTACACAAACTATTTCATTTCCCACACTCCCCTCCTCCCCTCATCAAAAAGTGAATGAACCCTCAAAACATACAAAAAAATAAGTTGGAAATCACTCAATTTTGGAGGCTTATAAATCCACTTGAAGGGGTTTGGATCGAAAAAAGTTCATAGTAGAGTACCATCTCCAAAGTATCCTTTACAAGGTAGGATATTTTTATTCGGTTTGGTCTTCACGTAAAAAAAGTACTCGTGATAACAGGGTACACTATCAAAAATACCTTCTTTTAGCAATGCTGGAGAGGTTGGATCCAAAAAAAGAAACCTATCTGCGTCACTTCAAGCTCTACAGTCTACAGGATAGGCTAGTTAGGGTTTTGTAGATACTTCTCAAATCCCTTATACCGAGCGTGATGTGTCCGTCCGTCCGTCGCTCTTTGGTTCATAGGGCCCGAACCGTTTATGCGATAGTACTGAAATTTGAAACACTGGTGCAACTTTTTGACCCAACCACAGGAAAAATATACAGAAGTTCATAATTATATTTGCGCATGCGCAATTCGAAAAAATGTGGTAAACTCAAAAATTTATATTTTTTTTAATTTTTGAGTAGGGTATCAAATAAAAGCTGCTAAAGAGTAGGACACAAATATATATATGCTTTTTTAAATTTTGCATTCCTTATAGGGGAAAAAAATAAAAAAATACCCCAAACAAATCCCCCCCCCAACCACTATAGATCGGCTGGTGCTAAAATTTCGAAATAATTCGTACTAATACCTTATAGTGAGGCGATGATATTTCCGGGAGTTCATTCCCAGGTTTTAAAAATTACCAATTTTGTGCGCGACAAATTGGAGTGCGCCCAAAATTTTATTTTTTAAAAATTTTGAGTTGGGTATCAAATGAAAGCTGCTGAAAAGTAGGATACAAATATATATTTGCTTTTTTAAATTTTTAATTATTTATTGGTTTTATAAGTCAAAATATACCCCCAAAAAAATCCCCCCCCCCCAAATTTTATATAATGGCTGGTCTTAAAATTTAGAAATGATTCATGGTTACACCGTATGGTTGGGCGTTGAAAATTTCCTAAAAAATGTAATTTATCTTGTCGTTATTACCTATAAAAAACATTGTGACCTCCCGGGGGATCGAACCCGGGAACCTTAGGATCAAAGAAAAAAAATCATAATTACATAACGGGTATGCTTAATCATCTACAAAACCCTAAAAAGTACTTGGACGCAAGTACTTCCCTGTGATTTTTAGTTTTTTTCCAAGAGTTACATTGTCAGAAATATCGCCTGTACAAAAAATCCAGTAGTGAAATCAGATAGTGTACATATTTCATAAGAACACAGCAAGGCAAATTATTTAACAACTACTGATTGCATGGATCCCCGGTATTTGTATTTTTATTTACTGAATCATTTTTCTTTGCCGATTGGAATGACCTATTTAATAGTTGGTAAAATTATTTTTGTATAAAGTGTTAGGTTTGTTTGCTTTTCATGTCATAAACATTTTAGAGGGTTGCAGCAATTTAGCCGTAGATTTAAGGGATGGACGGGTCCAATCAGCCGCCCCGATAATTAAACAAGTTGGAAGGAAATTGACATTGAATTATGGCCGTCCGAGTAGATTACACTGTTTGCAACGAACGGTCAGGTTCACGCATCTCCTGATAATTTTAGTTTTCTCTTCTCGCCCGTGGCATATTATCCTCGCCTCTCATTTGGCTTTCAATTAATCGAACCTTTTCCAATCACATTTGAAGCTATCGGAAAGATTTATCAGGTTCCGTGTTTGTTTTCTAGACGTTTCTGCTTGGACTACGATGAAAGGTCACTAAAAAGGCCATATCGAAACTATTATCTCTAGATGTTCAATTCTCGACAAATTGTCAGTCGATAATCATTCCAATTTTTTCTTATAAATTATGGAACAACATTCGACGTAATTTAATTGATATTCATTATGTAAATATATTAATAACTTCTTATACAGACAATAGAATAGTTTTTTTTGCATTTGTTTGGAAACATTGATTAGCAATTTAAGCTTTATATATCAAGAGTACGTTAATACCATCATGGAACCGTTCATATTTTAGTAGAATAAGTTTTAATAAATTATAGAACTATCTCAGCTTTTATAAACCAAACGCTTAAAATTGTTTAAATCGGTTATAAGTAATGATACTTTTATTTTTGTTTATTAGTATTTTACATTTTGTTAATACTAGATTTTATACTATTTAAAAATATGTAATTATGTGTATATATATATATATATATATATATATATATATATATATATATATATATATATATATATTCCCCTCTTTAAAAAGTATTATGGAAACTTCTAGAATACACTATTATATCGGCAAATAAATAAATAAATGTAAATATGTGAAACTTTAATGCTGGTGATCTGAAGCTGTACAATTCACAAAATATAGAAGAGCAGGGGTTCGGTTCGCAGGCAGTCAAGAATAAACCAATGGAAAAATTATTTGTTCGCACTAAGATTTAAGATATTCTTACTTTTCACGCCTCACTCTGTAGGCGTGTAGGTAGGAAAAAGCAGTTGAAAAGTTAAAATGACTGAAGTGGAAAAAGAATTTGGCTAAAAGAAAACAGCGCTTATGATAAATAATTCTTGGGAACCTACCTCATATGGACTCAAAGTATCAAATAATTCTATTTCGACTTAAGTTAAATAAATTATAACTTTTCCTTTACTTCAAGCCAAGCACTCAACAAAAAAATAAATATTATAAAGCTCCCAAAATTTGTTCATAGTACTTTTTACTTTCTCATATAAAGAGAAAGTATACTGATGTCGCGAAAATTCGATTTTGATAGAATCACACTTTTTGAGTCAAAAAAGTGGTTTTAACAAATTTCTGTCCATGCAGACGCGTGGAACCTAAACTACTGGGTCGATTTTGACGAAATTTTGCATATATGTTCAGAAAAATCATACCCGAGAATAAATCGATAAAAGTAATTTTAGCTCTAAATTTGGGGGTACTACCCCAAAAACTCTGAAAAATAATTATTTCTCGAAAACGGTTTCGACGATTTTCATTTAAAAAATTCTAAAATGCATTCCATTTAAATGCGAATATAAAATGTTTTCCCGGGAAAAATCAAGTTCCTGAGAAAATAGCTTTAAACGTGGAAGGAGAGAGGCCGCGTTAGATTCCCCACCGAGGAGAAGTTATTTTTATGATAAATTTTGATAAAATGTTTAACGATACTTAAATGTACCCACGAAAACTTGGCTAAGTCATTATGAACTCTTATATGAGAAAGTTTGTGTACGAGTTGTGAGGCACTGATTTTTTAAATGTATTTTTATATTATTTAAAAATATAATAATAATATAATAAATTGTATTAAAAATTATATTTATGCGAATCACTCGATACAAACATTTATATTGCTGTTGTAGACGATGAATTATGACAATATGTCATGTTGAAGTCAATATTTATCGTCTATGGATAGGTTAGTGGTTCAAATTTTATGGTGGTCCACAAGTTGGAGTGAAGTAAAAAAAAAATGTCATGTAGGACGATGGACGAGCCTCTTCTTCACATAATTTATGAAAATAACGAGGTATAATAATTCTTCACTCATTTAAACCCAAAAACCTCCCAAAACAAACTTGAACAAACTGTAGATTCGGTAGAAAACATTGTAAAAAAGTAGTCTGTGTTAAATGTTGTCAGCTAAGTTGATCGTCAAAAGGCCTCTTTACGATAATATTTATTTATAATTTACAAGTAATGTTGTATGTAAAAGACAACGTGGAATTCAGATCATTAAAAATTAAATATTATAGTCCACAGGCCACCATAAGAAGTGAGTCGCTGATTGATAAAGTTTTCTTACCTTATGGAATCGCTTATTTATGCCGTGTCCACCGATGAATTGGGTATATGGCAACTGGGGGCTGGGCCATTTCTTTTTTGTTGACATGCCAAACTTGCCCTTCTGCGGGAACATTGAAAAGACATAGATAAAGTTTTGATTTTCACAGGATCGTTTAATTAAATTATTTCAAAAACAGTGGTACACGTGGCCACCGATAAGAGTGGGCCGTTTGGGGTGGCCACCGCCCCAGACATATCGCTCTGCGAGGACGTTGAAAAGAAAACGGCCCACTCATATCGGTGGCCACCTTTACCACTGTTTTTTAAATAATTTAATTAAACGATCCTGTGAATATCAAAACTTCATCTATCTCTTTTCAATGTTCCCGCAGAAGGGCAAGTTTGGCATGTCAACAAAAAAGAAATGGCCCAGCCCCCAGTTGCCATATACCCAATTCATCGGTGGACACGGCATAAATAAGCAATTCCATAAGGTAAGAAAACTTTATCAATAAGCGACTCACTTCTTATGGTGGCCTGTGGACTATTATTGTATAGAATATTTTGAATAAATAAATAAAATAATATTTTACGATTTTGGTAGTATTCATACTACGGAAAGATTAAGTTTTAATTTAAATCAAATTATAATTATTATTAACTACGGGAAACAGACAGAGAAAAATACACTCCAGCGCTGGGACTTGAAACCACAGGCCTCTATATTTCCGGTATAGCGCTCTACCAACTAAGCTACGCAGGAGAATGATTTCCTCTGACGTTAATGATACCTTGTCCCGAATTTAAGCTTTTCAATTTTCCACAAATCTTAGAAGTCAACATTAATGACATAGAACTAGACCGAGAAATAACGCTTATAATTATAAATGACCCAATTAGTACCTGTACCTAGTACAATCAATTAGAAATTCATATTTTACGATTTTGGTAGTATTCATACTACGGAAAGATTGTTTTAATTTAAATCAAATTATAATTATTATTAACTACGGGAAACAGACAGAGAAAAATACACTCCAGCGCTGGGATTTGAACCACAGGCCTCTATATATATATATATATATATATATATATATATATATATATATATATATATATATATATATATATATATATATATATATATAGAGTAAAATATAGTTGGTAGAGCGCTATACCGGATATATAGAGGCCTGTGGTTCAAATCCCAGCGCTGGAGTGTATTTTTCTCTGTCTGTTTCCCGTAGTTAATAATAATTATAATTTGATTTAAATAAAATAAGTAATATAATAAAGATAAATTATTTGTGACAACAGAACAATTTAGGAGTTTGCACACTATTTTAGTATTATTTTCTTCTTTACTTTAATTCAATAACTTGTTGAGCTATCTCTACAACTATAGTGTGGCATTTCGCATAAACGAAAGTAGACTCGTATACCTCTAGTCTCTCTCGGTTATCTGTAGTGAGAAGCTAAGAGAGATTGTTGGAGTAGACAGGGTCGAATAACTTGCCACTTTCGTCTTAACTTTAACACATTTCTTGTTTCTCTCCCTACTCCCTATAACTATAAACTTTCATTTTATGTACTGTTGTACAAATTATTATTTCGTCTTGATAAGCTTTTTATCTGCGAGAAATGTACAATAGTTTATGACAATAAAATTTACGCGTTTGAGATTCGGGGCAAAGCAACGATGTTTCCATATGGACAGAAATATTCAATCTGAATGTATCCTAACCATTGTCCAAGCTAAATTATCACAACAGGAGATATTTATGTATTGGTGCACATGTAACATAAATACTACTTTATCATACTGGTACTAAAAAATTACCACATATTATGTGTTTTTCTGTTCCATGACTGTGTTTACACATATTTATAGACTCAAAATATTGCGTGAAGAGGCTTCGAAATTACTACTTCTACATATATTTATAGACTCGAAATATTGCGTGAACAGGCTTCGAAACTACTACTTCTACAAATATTTATAGACTCAAAATATTGCGTCAACAGGCTTCGAAACTACTACTTCTACACACATTTATAGACTCAAAATATTGCGTGACCAGGCTTCGAAACTGTCAATATCATAATTACAATATAAACTAGACGTATTCAATTTCAAAAGAATAAGATTATTGAAATATAAAAATCAATATAAGATAAATGATAAATTATTTATATATAATAATAAGATATGCAAAACGAACAACAGCACTTGGCTAGAAATGTTTTTAAGTAAGGTAATCAAACCATAATTTTACTTAATGCGTCATAAACACGCAATTCTAATAAAATACTGATTTAATGTATAAAACTCGGAAGATAACTAAAAAATACAATAAAAAATATAAAAAGTACGTTATAGTTCCTTTGAAATATACATATAATTAATTTAACTCCCTTTAATTTTTTTCTTATTTTATCTCCATCAGCATCATATTTTAAGTATAGTTCATTCGAAGAAACGTGGTTTATTAAATAAAATAAAATCCTAAAAGTCGATTCTTTATCAAATTGATTAGGTCTGAAAACTATTTAATGAAAGAAAAATAGGCAAATTGGAAAAAATAAATGGCTTTTATTATATTCTTTTAAAGTGGCTCCTCCATTCGAATTCAAAAAACATTTTCTTTCATATTAAGAATTGATAATATAAATGGAAAACTAAGAAATATATATATATATATATGTATATATATATATATATATATATATATATATATATATATATATATATATATATATATATATATATATATATATATATATATATATATATATATATATATATATATATATATATATTGTAATCAATTAGGTTTAAATAGGAAAATGTTAATTAATCACCTCTTCAAGGTCTAGAGCCTTGATTTAGGTAAGGTTATCCTAATCAATGTTTTTCCTTCAATTTTATCTACAAATTTCTATACCTACTTGTATTTCATCTTAAATGGCAATGCTGAAAATAATTTAGTTAATCAATTCAGGATGTATTTTAATTTTTAACTAATTAAGTTTTTTTTCAAGTAAATGAAACGAATCATTTGATTTCAATATCGTCCTTTTTATTTCCCAATCATGGTAATAAAACCACGATCCATTATGCAGTAATCTGTCAATGGTTTCGTCCTGCCAAAGGCATCGATTATTGATTTAAGTGATAAGCCATTTTATACATCAGCTAGATTTGACTAGGACTGTGAAACATGTCTTACCTTTGTGGGATGTCATAAAATTTTATAAAAGAGTTAGATAGTTAGGTGCTTGGATGTTTTGGGTATTATCATTCTTGCCATTGGGCTCGACTTTGTCATTGGAAATGACAATACACTTGACAAGGCCGCATCTAAGTGACGATGGTATCAGTGTGAAGCATGTCTCTCCTCTCTATAGGATGACATTTATTTCATAGAAGATCTAGGCATATGTCAGTGTTTGGAACTTACTTTCATTAAATACCAGGTCTTCTTTAATACATTGCCATCCAAGAGAGTTGAGACATGTTTAATCACTTGACAAGGCCGCATCTAAGTGACGATGGTATCAGTGTGAAGCATGTCTCTCCTCTCTATACGATGACATTTATTTCATAGAAGATCTAGGCATATGTCAGTGTTTGGAACTTACTTTCATTAAATACCAGGTCTTCTTTAATACATTGCCATCCAAGAGAGTTGAGACATGTTTAATCACTTGACAAGGCCGCATCTAAGTGACGATGGTATCAGTGTGAAACATGTCTCTCCTCTCTATAGGATGACATTTATTTCATAGAAGATCTAGGCATATGTCAGTGTTTGGAACTTACTTTCATTAAATACCAGGTCTTCTTTAATACATTGCCATCCAAGAGAGTTGAGACATGTTTAATACTGATGATCAAATCAAGCAGATGTATGGAATGGCCGATCTCTCAACCGTGCAATAACCTAATGGTATGATAATCAAAGCCCTTGACAGGGTAAAACTGTCAACTTACTATTGTATATATATCATGGCAACATGTATTTACAAGTAGAACAATGTTTAGGACAACAAAGTGTCCTTACAAGTAGAACAGGCAATGACAAAGCCGAGCCAATAGCATAAAGGAAGATTCCCCGAAACAAATTCTCCATTGTAAGAAAGTATGATTAAGATTAATACCTGTTGAGTCACCATATTATTTCGTACCATAAATAGATTTATACAGGCTAACATATTTCCGTATACATATATCTAATGGAAAGACTCTAAACTAGGATCCTTATAATTTAATTTATCTTTAAAAATATTGTATACTAATTATTTTTAGTATTCGGATAGCAGAGTTTATCTACAGCACATTCATTATACCTGATGTTGCAGAATTTTAATACCGGTGATTTCTTTTAGAGACTCGGTACTATAAATGTTAACATCAGGGTTTGGTACAATATTCTCCTATACCTATATATCTATATATATTCTAAAGCGTTATTACCTTTACCAACGTGACCTTACAAGTAGAGCAGGCAATGCAAAAGCCAAGCCAATGCCATAAGGAAGATTCCCCTCCCCATTAATGGCCCATTTGCTCCGAAATTACCGTCTCTCCTCTTAGAAAAAAAAGTTGCCCCACTTGCGAAAATTCTAAGCAGTTCTTGTTAAATCTGATTCTGTAGACGATTTTGAACATTTGTGTAATTTGTCATTACGTGACGCGAATCGGCTTCGCCTAAAACAGGAAAAGATCTTTATGGAAATTAGATAATACTTTTCTTAACTAACTGCTAGCATTAGACCGTCCCGGGTAGGGAAAAAACTTCTAATATTTCTTCATCGACTCCTTAAGTTCTTATAGTAAAAGAGCTAATACTGGTATGTTGATAAGCCAGGCTTTATACAAGAGCTCTTATATAAGAAGAGAATAGATAGTGAAACTCGATCGATTAGAGAATGCAACAGCTATGACCATTTCCAAAGAGTGTCACCATTTAGATTGTACTATGTTTTATTTCTAAGGCATTATGTAAGCAACAAATGATATTACATCAACCCGATATTCTATCACAAACTTATAGTGAACTTCTTACATTCAACAAAATATGCAACTTGTCTGTTTGCCAGTAACGACTATGCGTGCGACGATAACTTAAGTAAAAATGGGCTAATTTAGTTAAAATGTATTTTAAATTTTCCTTCTACAATTGCTCAGACTAATTTCGTTGGACAGCTTTATCCGTCTAAGCGTTCGCGCATAAAACTCGCGTAATCGTGAGCTTTTAATTTACAGTTGAAATTTTAGGACGAAAAGATGATTCTACCTTTATCTATTAGATGTGACAAATATTTTTTACGAAAACGTCATCTTCTTAGTCAAACAAACAGTGGGCACGCTTTTAGATAGGATAAATCGGATTTTTTAAAATCGGAATTTTAAAATGAGATAACGTATTGATTTTAATAAAACTTGATTAAAAATCGTTAAAAGTACTATTGAAACAGATATGCATAATTCTAACTTGAGCAGAGGTTTTCGTGTAGTGATGCGAAACATTTATTGAACGAACGTAGTCAGTTGTCAGTTTCAGGGACTATCGATTTTATAAGTTAGTGTTTGTTTGTGTAGTGATAACTGGCGTAAAAATTAATCGATTTGAACTAAATTCGGCACACAGTTGCATCTCAGTATTTATGTGACAACTGTGCAATTTTTGGAAATTTTACATTTAATATTTTCAAGAAAGCCGCAAATATGGTGCTCAAATAAAAAAAAAAACAATTTTTTTACAGCATGACATGTTATACATAGTTTTAAAGGTATTTAATAGTAGGAAAAGAATATGTAATTTTTAAAATTTCATATTTATTATTTTTAAGATGGCGGACGACAAAAACCAAGTTTTCACGTCACTAATAATACAACAGGTAGCTGAAAGAGGCTGCGGGGAGGTTCTTGTAGGGGAATAGTTATAGGGTAGGTAATGTAGGAAAATTAGGAAGGTTACCCGGCTCCCTTAAGGTAGGTTCATAGCTAGAGGATACGTAATTGTGGAGGGCAATATAGATAACAATATATCTTCGGGGAGCCGCCGTGGCGGAGGACGGAGTCGCTGTTTCCCTCCTCTCGAGTTTCGGACGGTCAGGTTATAAACAAAGCCAATTATATATAGCATAGTGTTTTTAACTTTAATTTAGTTCTCTTGCTAAAAAAAACACTTATTTAATAAGATTATATATTAAGACCTTTATTATATATAAATAAGAAATAAGGTATATAATAAAATAATGTAGGAACAGATTATAATAAAAACAGTTATAAAAAATCACAGGGAAGTACTTGCGTCCAAGTACTTTTTAGGGTTTTGTAGATGAGTAAGCATACCCGTTATGTAATTATGATTTTTTTGTCTTCGATCTCAAGGGTCCCGGGTTCGATCCCCCGGGGGGTCACAATGTTTTTTATCAGTAATAAAGACAAGATAAATTACATTTTTCAGGAAATTTGCATCGACCCACCATAAGGTATGACCATGAATTATTTCGAAATTTTAGGACCAACCGTTATATAGTGGTTGGGGGGGGGGAATGTTTTTTGGGTATATTTTGATTTATTTAACCAAAATTTAAAAAAGCATATATATATTTGTGTCCTACTCTTCAGCAGCTTTCATTTGATACCCAACTCAAAATTTTCAAAAAATAAAATTTTGGGCGCACTTCACTTTTTCGCGCCCAAAATTGGCAATTTTTGAAAATTTAGGATGAACTCCAGGAATTTTTATCGCGCCACAATAAGGTATTAACATGAATTATTTCGAAATTTTAGCACCAGCCGATCTATAGTGGTTGGGGGGGGGGAATTTTTTTTTGGGTATATTTTGATTTTTTTAACCAATAAGGAATGCAAAATTTAAAAAAGCATACATATATTTGTGTCCTACTCTTCAGCAGCTTTCATTTCATACCCCACTCAAAAATTAAAAAAAAATAAAAAATTTTGAGTTTATCACATTTTTTCGAATTGCGCATGCGCATATCTAATTTTGAACTTCTATATAATTTTCCTGTGGTTGGGTCAAAAAGTTGCACCAGTGATTCAAATTTCAGCACTTTCGCTTAAACAGTTCGGGCCCTATGAACCAAAGAGCGACTGACAGACGGACACTTCACCCTCGGCATAAGGGTTTTGAGAAGTATCTACGAAACCCTAAAAAACACAGATACAATACGCAGATAAAGATAAAACACTGATAAAAAAAAGTAGATAAACACAGATATGTATAATAAAAACAATGTAGGAACAGATACAAATATATTATTATAATAAAGCAATTTATATTATATTATATAAACACAGAAAGGAAACAAGCAGAGGACAAAGTGAAGGTTTCATACAAGTTTATCGGAACCAACTTTCTGCGGCGTCGCTAGATAGCGGTGCCATAGATGAATCCCTTGGGGCCTCCGCAATCACGGATCCGCTAGCTATGAACCCACCTTAACTCTACAACCTGGCTCCCTCCTTTATTCCATCTTCTTTAACAATGACATTGATATTGACTATTTTCTTAATATTCAATGATAGATAATATTTTCTTATCGCTTTAATGATGAGTGTAAGTAAATTTTATGAAGTATATTTTAATGTAGTCAAGGTATCAAAGTGACTGAGGAGTGTCATAGTTGAAGGGAATGAACAAGAGGACAATAAAGGGTAGCGGGAAGGGGATGCTTATATAACCTTCCTACATTACTGTATATCACACACGCCTTGGCTATCATAATAAATGTATCACTTCACTACACAAAAACGTCTTCATGTATTAAGTTGAATTGTAAAGGCCTGTTTCAATAGTATTTTAAACGATTTATGTGATGTTTGATCAAAATCGATTTGCTGTTAAAATTGTTAAAAATGTTATTTTCTCCTTTTAAAACTGTTAGATCCGATTATATGATTTTTATCATTTCATTGCGACGTCGCTGTTGGTTTTACTTAAAAAATGTATGTTTAACAAATGTTAGTCTCGTCGACTAGATGACGGATGAATCTTTCCCTGTCCTAATATTTAAATTTGAAGCTTACTTTCGTACGAGCGTGGTGTGCGAAACCTGAGTTAAAACCAGCTTTATAGGAAAATGAAACATGTACACTAAATTTCAACTAAGTCAATAAATTTTTACTCAAGTCATCGTCAAGTTTTGTGTAAACATTCCTAACAGACAGACACAATGCATATTTTGTTGAATGTAGGAAGCTCGCTTAGATAAATATCATTTTGTATATTTGCAATATTCCTATTTACGTTTGACAGGTTTACAAGAATAGCAGTTATACCTACTTTGTTGTCGTTTTGAAATGTACAATTTTCCGAAATTTAATATTAACAAAAATTGAAACTCCCTGTCATCTCCCTGCGAAGTAACAAATTAAAGAGTCATCTTTACAGTAAGAATTAATTAAACTTGTCGATTTCAAATATTGTTAATACATAGCTTTGTGTAAAGCTTTCTGTTTTGTGGTGAGAAGACTGGAATTATTAAGCTTTTCTCTTTGATCCTGTTGTTTGTCGGAATGAATTTAAATCGGATAATTATAAACCTCTTACAAAACTAATTAATTCTTGTATATTTTATCCTGCTCTTTAATAGATTACGCAAAACTTTAATATCTTTACCCTGTTAAGAGTCACCGTTTAAAATGAATATCTTCTTGTTCTATACGCAGAAATGTATCATTATTTTAGACTTTCATGGTTTCTTCTCCTGAATAAGCCAATTTATGCTTTAATTAATTCTAGTAGTAGTGACTTGCGAGATATTTGTGACAAATAAATTAGTCTTGGGTTAAAAGAGTTAACGACATTCAATCAATTAATATTTAATCGATACTATACCGAATCATAAATAATAAAAAAAAAAATATAATAATAAAAAATATATTCACGGTTTATTTTTTTAAGTTTATGTTTAACTTACTTTAGTTTTACTTATTTTTTAAGTTTGAAGACTAACTTTACTGAAAAATTAAAATATAAATTATATTTTTGTTAACTTGCTGACTTAGATAGCCCCCCCCCCCCTTAGGAATGCGGGAGTTTGATAAAGAAAATATAACTGTTAAATTAATAATACTTATATTTGCATTTAATGTAATATTAAAACGGGGTATTTACTCAAAAATATTTTTAACTTTAAAAAGAAATATGCTCATATACCAATACTAATAAATTTAAAGTACCAAATATCAAATATGATGCTATCTCCCTTTGAAGTTATATTCTATCATTGAGGTCAAACGAATAACGAACAAGGAATCACTTAGGGCTTAGAGGATAATACACACTAACACACATGTATTAATATATATAAGATACTCGCATTTTTCTGCTTGTTTTATTAAAGTCGTGAATAACTGACCGCTAAAGCGGAGGGAGAGGGTCCCGTGGGATTCTACAAATGCCACATTTTTCTCCCTTTTTGCACGCAACCTCTGTTCTCCTTCCATTTACAAGAGATGAGCGTGTTCTGAAAAATTATGATTAATGATGATATAGTAACGAAGTTTTCAGTTAATTCAAGAAGATTCCTTAATTTAAAACACAATTATAGAGAATATATAATATTTACTAAACTAGGACAATAAATCAGTTCTAAATCTTATTTATTTATTTTATTTTCGTAAAATTGCTCAATTTTAAACATGTTAAATAGTGATAAATAACTCTATCGGTATCTTCTATATATATATATATATATATATATATATATATATATATATATATTGAATATAACCGATTATAATTGATTTTTTAATTGCAAGAATCTATTAAAGGGACAAAGGGACGAAATAAAGGCAGTTTATAAAAATCAATCTTCTCTCTTAACTAGTCCCCTTTGAACTCATTTTTCTTTACACCTACAATTATTGGCTATTGTTAGTTTAAAATAAAGCCATGGGGAGCGTTTGCAACGCTACAAGCTATTTGAAAATCACTGGAGCTGTGTACTAACTTCAGGTACGTATCTGCATCTCGAAAGTTAAATCCATCCTCCTCTACACCTTTGAAACTTGGAAGCCGACTCTACAACTTACAAAGTACCTCCTACAGATTATCCCAAATGGAGAGTTGTGAAGGAGATAAAGCTAGATACCCATCGACATCGAAAGTGGAGGTTGATTGGACACACGCTACATCTAGAGGATAGCAACTCTGGAGTAGAATCCAAAAGGCTCAAGACGCAGAGGTAGGCCAAGACATACCTGGAGGAGGAGTGTAGAAGCAGAAGCCAACGAGAGAAGGAGAAACCTGATCCAAGATAATAGCGTTAGCGTTTGCCAACAATAGGATCCGTTGGCGGAAGTTTGTCGATGGCCTATGCTCCACCTAGAAGTTAAAGGATCCAAGTTAGGTTTGGTAGATTTAACGTCAATATATATATATAGTGAATAATGAATAATTACTAATTAATTATTACCTAATGTTCTGGTGGGGGTCGTTAAGGGTTAGTAATAATTTAAATCAAATTATAATAATTATTAACTACGGGAAACAGACAGAGAAAAATACACTCCAACGCCGGGATTTGAACCACGGGCCTCTATATTTCCAGTATAGCGCTCTACCAACAAATCTACGCAGGAGAATGAGTTTCTCTGACGTTAGTAATAATCTTGAAAAACTTTTACATCGTAGATGCGATCTGGCTATATTTCCCTCTCTTAGGCATAGACGTGCCTGAAACATCATTTATTTAATAAGTAAAGTGTTTTATGTAATTAAAATAAATACACATTCATTATTATTATATTTATCTCAGATTTATTCTTACATTATCATCTATTTTTATATTATCTTATATATAAAAAAAAACTGTAATCTATTTGGCTCAAATTTTCTAAAGTTCAGTAAAAAAAAACGAACTTAACTCTGCTTGTGCGTCACATTTAGGAATATACGTGGTATTATTTTGTAACGTTATTAATTAATGAACAATAAATTAACCAGTAAGATACACTAGAGTAATTCCTAATTATATCTCATTTGTTAGAGCATCAATTGCATTTTAGTTTGATAAATGTTTATTATCTCGAACTGACTGTTTTTTTTGTTTTTTTTGAAATTATTGCATATACAACTATTATGTATTTATTTAATTGATGATATAGGGTTAGCGGGTTGAATATACCATATGATTGAAATTCCAAGCCGGATAGACGCCACTTCACATAAGCAGATACCCATTTATATAGCGTGTCAAGTCAACACCGTGTAAATTGGGAGTACATCCTTCGTAAGAACTGTGTATTCTACCAATGATAATGTAGTACTTATGATTGGCATTCCAATCCGGATAGACGCCACTTCACTTAAGCAGATACCCATTTATATAGCGTGTAAAGTCAACACTGAGTAAATTGGGAGTAGGTACATCCTTCGTAAGAACTGCGTGTTCTACCAGTGATAATGTAGTACTTATGATTGGTATTCAAAACCGGATAGACACCACTTCACTTAAGCAGATACCCATTTATATAGCGTGTTAAGTCAACACCGAGTAAATCGTCAGAACATCCTTAGTAAGAAGTACGTGTTCTACCAATAATGATATAGTACTTAAAAATCACATTAAAAAATAACTTAACTTCCAATGCAGTCGATTAAATTTTGTTAAATCATTCCACTTGTAATGAGGCATCAGGATTAGCAATTTGTTATAGTTTTACTTATAGTTATTATAGTTATTATTAGTTGCTATTAGCTTATAGTTTTATTATAGTTTAATTTATTATTTATTATAGTTTATTTATTATAGTATTATTTATGTACTTATTTAAACTGTGACATCCAACCAATTCTCCTTATTGAAACCAGGCAGTAAATAATTGTATCATTTGATATCGAAAAACGACTAGTAAATCCATGATTTTACATTATTATTTCACCCTATAATTTGCTAAATTGTAATTTATTTGTTTCGACATTGGACTATTGATTTAAAACCTCTCGTCTGTATAACTTATTGTATAAAATAAAATGAACTATGTATAAAACAATCTAAAATAAATACAAATTCTCTTTGTAAAATAATTTAACTCAATACGTAAAGTTGATTTAATGATTGACTGATCAATATAACTATAACATGCAGTTAATTGTATTGATTGAGATATTATGGAATTAATTCACAATGAAGGTAAATCGACAGTGTCTCAGTCATAGTCATCGTCAGTGTCTGACTGACGATGACTGTGCAGTCGAAACCGGCCTGTTTATCATTATTTTATTTATGGTGTTCGACAATATACCAACCAATTAAAGTAATGGTGTTAGTTTTTTGGCACTTTTTTAGATTGTTAATTCCCTTATCAAAACAGACAGAGGGGAGTAACAATCTAAAGAAGGTGTAGGAAATGTTCTTCTTTAAACTGTTACTGCCCTTATAGAACAGAAGTGTGATATTCCTTGGTCCCAAACTACATTGGACTAAACATCCCTTTTTCTTAATAGTTATTTAGTCAAAGTCATTTTTATTCTAAAACAACATAGGGGAGTAACAATCTAAAGAAGTACCTGTTTTTTACTTAACTTTACTTGTTTACCTTTGCGAATTGTAGTACAACTGATATTATAAAACACCTGCTTATATTTTGTCTTTATGTTTCGTTTCTATATTATCAGGTACTAAGATATAGGTTATAGGAATAGGGAGGTAAACCACTTGTTCGAACCTTTCAAGTAGACTACCCTTTTAAACCCTTTTTATTACACCAGAATGGAATTTGCCATTACATATACAATTGCGTCACCGAAGCAAATACTGTGTGACCAGTAGAGAGCCATTTAAATTAAAGTCTTGGCGTGGGAATAAACTGATGCCCTATTTGGTGTCATATAATCTAGTATTAGAATTAAAAACTACACAAATAATTAAAAAACTATAGACATCTCTCATTAAATGTCTACAATGAATATTTGTTGAAGCGTTTACTAGTGTACTCTTAACCATAAGTCAGGCACTAAATTCTCTGTCCTTTTATTTAATATGGCGGTAACATAATTTTAACCTTTTTTACTTTGTCATCCCCAATGACGAGCACAATAGAAAGAAGTCCATTAAATGGCTCAAAAGCAGTAATAACAGGGATTTAACACATCCTTATTCTCAGGAGTACTATACCCTTTACTCATCCCTATCTTTTATAGAATGTTACCTCATTTTATATCCTCATGTTTTATTTTACGAGTGCTTCTTTTTTGTTCACATTTTGGTTAACAAATTGTCGTTAACGGTTTTAACTTAGCTCCGACTTTTATAGACTTAGGCATGTATGTCTGTATTATAACCATTTTTATGAGTTTATTTTGTGATTCAGCCCTGTGTTTCATGATTCTAGTAATGCATAGGCATTCATAATTAAGATTAACAAATATGTATCTTTCAATTAAAAGATTAATGGGAAATTGCATTTAACCACATAACCTAGTAATAAAGAATTGAAAACTACACAAAAACCACAAATAATTTATGAATTATTGACATCTCTCGTTAAAAATGTCTATTAGGTACAAAGAATATTTTGTTTACAAAAGTTTTTTACATGTTCACAATTTTTCCTTCTGTAATTAAGTTATGAATATAATCACATCGAAGATTGAAACAGTGATAAATTAGCATATTTACTATTTACATTATTAGTCCAGTCAATAAAGGATCAAAAGAGGGGTGTAGAGTGCATGAAATATACCACATTTTTTGACTTTAGGAATTTGTTAGGAGTAGTTAGGAGGTAAACATACTTAAAGTCCTTTTTTTCGAGTTTCGATTATATCTCGGAAACGGTGGACTCTAGAAAAATAGGTTGCAAATAAAAATTAAAGCCTATTAAATTTCCTATAAAATTGTACCTATACATATTTGTCGAAATTCCAACGGTTTCCGAGATATACGTAATTGAAAACCGATCATTTTTGAAAAATATTATTTTTACCTCAGGGGGGCTCTTAAACATCACTTTTTCACGTTTTTCTTGAATAACTTGAAAACCGCAGACTCTAGCTAAAAAGAGTTTATGTACAAAATTAAACTACATAAAATTTCCTACAAAAAAGGTCTTATTAATACTTTCTCTAAAAGTAATAGTTTACGAGATGCAGGGGATGGAAAAAGCCTTAAATATTAAAAATAGTGTTTTAATGGATATAAAATTAGTGTTTAATGTTAATTAAAGTGGGTTAAGACCGAATATTTAATTTCTTAAATATACAACATCTAAGTGCAGTTATATACTTTTTTGAGGGATAAATTGTGTACTAGGTACAATTGAGGAGGGGGGAGGGGGGCAGAGGCGTGAGAGAATGCAGGACCTTCTTGTCCAGTCAATGAGTGCTCAAAAGAGGGGTGTAGAGTGCATGAAATATGTGACGTATTTGACCTCAGTGCTTTTTTAGGAAGTCAATATACTAGTCCCCGTCTCTGGGAGGTTGAGCATAGCGTGTAGGGGGGAGAGGGGGTAGAAGTTTCAATTCATAAACTACGATAGCTGGAAACATGAAATTTGGCACACAGGTATATCTCGGCATTTTAGACAACTGGACAAAGTTTGGAGTTTTTACACTTAATATTTCCAAGATGGTGGCCCGGCCAATATGGCGGGTGACAAAAAAAAGTTTTTAGTCACCATGGCATGTTATACACCAATTTAAAGGTCTTGAAGTGTAGAAAAAGAATATGTAACTATTAAAATAACACACGTAATATTTTCAAGATGGCGGCCAATAAAGCGAGTGACTAAAAAAAGTTTTTAGTTACCATGGCATGTTATACATTAATTTAAAGGTCTTGAAGTGTAGAAAAAGAATATGTAACTATTACACTTAATATTTAAACTTTATTTAATTTTTTGTAGGATTAAGACAAATTTGTATACATACAATTTTATAGGAAATTTAATAGGCTTTAATTTTTATTTGAAACCTATTTTTCTAGAGTCCATCGTTTCCGAGATATAATCGAAACCCCTATTTTTGGGACCTTCTACCCCCCCTCCCACTCTATGCTCACCTCCCAGGGGTGGGGACTTTTAGTATGTTTACCTCCTAACTACTCCTAACAAATTCCTGAAGTCAAAAAATGTGGCATATTTCATGCACTCTACAATGTCATTATTGACTGGACTAAATACATACATTATTTCTTTAAACAAATTGTGACGGTTGTAAAAAATTTATTCTATATCTACTTATATAGAAATGATAATATAAAATAAATAAATTAAAAGTTAATTTTGAACAACGAGTCATATGGTCGGTCACAAAGGGTATTTCGAACTGAAAATTAATATAAATATTTTTACCGAGATTTTGTACTCGCACTTATTAAAATTAGAATGATCGACTCACAATAGTACTTTTAAAAATTAATCTTGGTTCTGAGATTGTCTTGGTTGTGAATGCTGATGGAACGACATCCGGCCATCCACTACATAATGGTAGTTGGCATACTGTCTGTAGTCTAATTGTCTGTAGGCGGCTTGGGCCATCATAATGCCAACTACCATTATGTAGTGGATGGCCGGATGCCGTTCCATCAGCATTCGCAACCGAATACGACTCAATCTCAGAAACAATATTAATTATTGCATGACGTATAATTATCATTATTATTCTGGGATTGTGTTAATCCAAGGAAATCACATAATCTTGGAGTTTTAACCTCTTAAAATTTTTCTTTTGAAGGCAGCGTGTTGATAGAAATGAATTCCGCAGCTTTAATCATTAAAGAAGTACATTCTGGCGTGTTGTGGAGACCTTTGCATTGTCTTACTGCTATAATGAACTAAAGTTTTTTTTTGTGAATACAGTTCGTTTTATTAACTTACCGATATTTAGTGTCTTTTTAGTTCTAAAAAGTTTAGATCATTGTTTAGTTTATTTTCATTACACTTTTTAACACATTTTATGACGCTTATAAGTTGCGGAAAACGTCAAATTATATTTGCCAACAAGCCTAGTATGTTATGACTCAAGTCGAGGATACATAAAGTTCATTTAAGTTTTTAATGTAAAAACGACTTTATTTTTTAAAAATCTTATATATTTTATTCTTTTGTATGTAAATTACTATTAATCCTACAAAAATACATCGAAACCTTTAACAAAAAGTTTGATGAGAACAAAAATGGTAAAAAAAACAAGAGACATGGCAAATGATCAGGTGACGGAAATTAGTTCTTTGGATAAAGATTTTTTGTCTCGCTTCTAACGGTTAATGTTGTTTTTTAAAAAAGGTATCTTAAAGGGAAGCCGTAAATTTCTTCGTCGGGGTTAAATGGAGAATAAATAGTAGGGAGAAGCATTTAAGTAGTCATTTATCTTATCTACGCTGGTTTCCCTAGGTTGGAAATAAAGCTACTAGAAAGAAGGATTAAGAGGTTTGTGTTGAAACTGTTGGGGCAACTAACGGTACACTTCTTTGTCTGTGCTACTCGTATTTTTATCAAGCTATTTAAAAGTAATTAAAGCGAAGAAAATAATCTTGATTATTTCTTAAAACTAAACTATTTTTTTTTTAGCTCTGAAAATGCGTGAAAAAAATAAAATTTAAAAAAAATGGTTCCGACGATTTAGATTAAAAGATTCTAAAATGCAGTCCATTTAAATTTTAATCTAATAATATAAGTTAAACCTAGTTTCCGAGATATTAATGAAAATGAATATGATTTTATCTTGGTGTGTAGGCTTCCGGGAGTAGACTCGTAATAAACAGCTTGGTTTTTTCGGTGAAATCCGTGTCACGAAGGGGATGAAGTCCTACGTTTCGCTTCCACTACTGGAAGCATCTTCAGGGGGGTGGTATATCGTGATGTTAACTTAAAGCAACACATCTATACCATATATAGCATTTATATCTAGTTGCTTCAAGTAAACATCACGATGCACACCCCTAAAGATGTTTCCAGTAGTGGAAGCGAAACGTCAGAATTCAACCTCTTCGTGACGCGAATTTCACGGGAAAACCAAGCAATTAATTATATTCATACAATGCTTTTATCTGGAGAATCTGCATGAATTAACTTAATCCTACTTATCCCCACTGTGGTTAATTATTCGTATACTTATATAATTTATTCTTGTACATTCTTTGCGTATTTGTTTAGATCTCGGTCCAAGTTAATAAGAATAATAATATTATTTAAACTGATTCCTTTATGATGCTGAAAATAATTTTATAATAATAAAATAAGTTTAATAAGTTTCTCTATGAATTTTCAGTTAAATTATTCACACGCCTTTCCTAATTTTTTAATCTTCATATAAGGCAGTGAACTCTTATCATATCAGACTTTGAATAAGATAAGTATAATAAGCGATTAAGATTTACTCTTATTATACTACGCTCGTTCGAATTAGTAATATCCATTCCTTTTTGAAAGAAAAAATATACTTATATTTTCATATGCTCACTGTAAGTGTTTTGTTAGATGGCTCAAATAATAGTACTTAGATTAGAAAGATGTGAAGGGTATTATTAAATTATATCGTAGGATGAAAGTGGTGTGTTTGTTTTGTACAGAATAAACTAATACTGAATAAAAATAACAAGCCGTCTCAATCTTATTTATAGTAAGCGCGGTTAAGGCTTTGTTTGGAATGAAAAAACAAAAAAAACAATGGAAGGCTTCATATTGAATTGTGATACTTTACCTTTTTCCAGGACTTCTTCGCCCAGGAATTGTTTCGAGAGACAATTCGATTAAACCTCTACTCTCTTTAAAGTCGGTTTAATTAATTATTCAGCCGGCATTCAGAGCAACAAGAGCTATAACACTGAATTGCGTATTTGAATGCCAGTCTTCCAGCACAACGAGATGAAAATAATTTAAACGTAATTAGTCCGACCTAGAACGATGATAATTGAATTGAAAATAATTCGGAACTTACAATATCCATTATGAAATGAAAAGTGAAGATAAAAACAGACAGAAAAAAGTACATCACAATTGGTTTTCTAGAGCTCTGGGTCTAAAGAATTCGATTTACTTTGGCAGGGTGAACTTTTTTTCTGTTTGTTCTCACTTCATCTTTTAATATTCATTTGGTTATTGAATTCTTTATGCGTGGAAATGCCATAGATTGTTATTATTTTTTTTTTTCTTTTTCTTTTAATCTATATTGTATGCACAACTATAATTTATGCGCAATGAGTGTTATCATTAACATTGTTTATTTGGCTTGAACGGTATGAAAAGGTGATCATTCAGTGACTATCGTTAAAATCTAATTACTAAATAGTGATAAAATAAATAGATAAATTGAGATACATAAAGTAGTAATGATATTACTAATAAATTATAAAATCAAATAAATATGGAGATATATATATAGAATTATTATACTTGGATGTTTAATTAATTCCTTAGCCACTATGTCTTCAGCGTCGAGCGGGGTTGTCTGGGAAGTGAGGAGATGTAATGTAATAAGCATATAGGGAATGTGTGATAGCGAGAATTTATAGGGCTAGGTTGGATACATAGAAGGGAGCATCAGTAATCTTATAGGTTGGAGCATTATAGGGTTAGTTTGGTTACATAGAAGGGAGCATCAGTAATCTTATAGGTTGGAGCATTATAGGGTTAGTTTGGTTACATAGAAGGGAGCATCAGTAATCTTATAGGTTGGAGCATTATAGGGTTAGTTTGGTTACATAGAAGGGAGCATCAGTAATCTTATAGGTTGGAGCATTATAGGGTTAGTTTGGTTACATCGAAGGGAGCATCAGTAATTTTATAGGTTGGAGCATTATAGGGTTAGGTTGAATACATAGAAGGGGGAGCATCTTTCTTAGGATCGTGGATTGGATGATTTGGAGTCAACGAAAGTTGAAGGGCCTTGGTGCAACCCCCATTTGCATTATAAATTTTGAACTTGATATTAAGAGTGTTTGGACCTGCAGTCCAGAAGACGAATCAATAACTTCTTTCGTCCGTTCCGTCAGTCCGTTTTGTTTTTGTGAGTTGTTTCCAAGTAAGACTTATTTCGAGGATAAGACCAAGGTAACGGAGTGTATCAGGTTGAGGAACAATAACTTGGTTAAGGATGACAGGATGACAAGAGCAGCTATAGCGAAGACCAAAGGTGACGTGCACACATTTCTCTTCGTTTATTTTTTTTCTCCATATCTTTAACCAAGGTTCAAGGAGGGGGTGACTTTGAACATGGTCCGATGCAACTACAGGATTCTTATGTACGGAGAGGATTTCCTTGTCATCCACAAAAGGTGGCAAGAACAGAGAAAGATTGTAGCGGAATTTCGTGTGTATAGAGGGAATAAAGAAGGGGTTCTAGGATACTGCCGTTACTTTTTTCAAATATGTATAAAACAATTTTTTGCACCATACAACCTTCAGCAAGATAAATCAACCCTTCATATAATATATATGTCTGACACTAAGTTATTTGTTTCAAAACTTCTTTATTTGCTTTAATTTGTAAACCACAATATAATTAGACACTTGTAGAAAGCTTTTATTGCAATTCTATACACATAGCTTATTTCAAGCTATATCTTATTTCATACTTCTTAATTGATATTATAAAAAGTATTACTGTTTTTATAGCTTTATTAAATTAATGAAAACGTTTTCCAGCTTAAAATAAGTAGTTTTAAAATAATAACAATATATATATATATACATAACTTCAGAGATAATTTGACCCACTAGAATATATGCTCTTCATATTACTTTGAAGTACTCAAATAGTTTGTTTATTTGATATACTTCTCTATTTATTTTGTCAAAAGACCTTCTTTAGTTGGAAAAATGTGGATTTTTTCCAAATAAAACCCTTTCCGATAATCTTGGTGTCTTCTTCTCCTTGGGGGGAAAAATATTTATCTAATAAGACATAACGAGCAAAGATAAAATTTACTATAGATTTCATCATATATATATATATATATATATATATATATATATATATATATATATATATATATATATATATATATATATTTATATATAAATGAAATATAAAGATCGTAACTTGAGCAATCTAATTCCTTTTGTTTCTTTGGTACTTATGTGCAATAGTTAAAACTACATATTTTTGCAGGAACTGCTTTTAAAAAAATAAATAAACTTTTTGTAAAATAGCTTCTCGAAGAAAGTTGGCTGGCATCTTGCTGACATCTTCGAATATGCGTGATCGCTGGCTTGTGCTTACAAAGGCATTCAACTCTATTTTCTATTCATTCGGTTCGTTTAGATTTTGATTATAACTAATATAAGATTTTTGTTTTGTTATTTGTTTTTATTGTTGACTTTTATTTATTCTTGAGTTTATCTTTAATCTATTTCTGATAGTTGGCAATCTCTGGATTGTTCTGCAATTAAAATAAGCTAAGTTTTATCTACAACTTTAGTTATCAATGCTTGTCTAACTGTGTGTTGAGCTGTTTATAAAACAATACAAGTACAATGTGCTGTAGGCAAATGGGTACTTATTTAGATTGTTACTCCCCTATATTTATTTTATTAGAATATAAACGACTTTGATTAAATAACTAGTAAGACGGGATGTTTAGTCCAAAGTACTTTGGGACAAAGGAATATAGTACTTCTGTTTTTATAAGGGGAATAACAGTCTAAAAAAGAACATTTCGGACACCTTCTTTAGATTGTTACTCCCCTCTGTTTTTCTTATAAGGGGAGTAACAATATTAAGAAGTGCCGGTTTATCAAATATGCATCAATCAATCGGTATCAAATAGGCAAGTTAATATTCATGCATTACTCTTAGATCAGATGTTTTATCGTTTCTTTAATACGTAGGAGAAGCTTACAATCAAAATCCTAAATACGTTTTATTTTTATCTCACTATTCAATTTTTTAATTGAAGCTTAATTATTTTATCATTGCTTTCAAGTTCAGCGCTTTTCGCCGCTCAGAATCCAGCTATTCAAATTAAACCTTCAATTAACAGCATTGTTTGAGTACAATTTGGATTTCCTCCAAAGATTTTACTTTTAACGCTAATTCCCTTCTCAAAGATCATTTAACTCAATCTTAAATGGGTGAATAAGCTCATATTTCTGAAGTTAAGGTAAGGCTTCTATGATATGATCTGTTGTATATTAAAAATATATTTGAAAGTACACAAACAGTTTTTTCCCTATTATTATATATTATTCCCTTGCTTCGTAATAGTGAGTCGGACCTCCTTATAACGAACTTCTATACAACGAAATACTATTTTTTTATGTCGCACAGATTCTCTATGTATAATAGTTTTTCTTTAGAACGAAAATAATTTCTTTTCATATTTCTCTCTTAAATTGAAGAATACTCCGGTAAGAATTTATGTGTTTTACTTCTTTATAAAGGTTTGCCTTTATTATAGCAATATACTATCCGGCATAACATCAGCACCTGTAGTTTTAACCGACCCGCATATTAACTAAACCTGAGTTATGCATGCTATTGAAGTAAGCTCATAGCATTATATTAAGGACACAACTTTATGATACGGCGTACTAGAGTCAACACCTTCTTACTCATTATTATGATTATGTATTCACCTCAATGGTATAGTAGCAAATCGTTTATCAACAATCTTTAAAGAGTTTTTTCTACTTTTCAGAAAAAGCAAATAACCATTTAATTGATTTTCAGTTCCGCGTAACTTTCTTTTTTTTCTCTCTTGAGTATTCTTTTTTTTAAGTTTTCATATTTTAGCTATATTTATATATTCTTGCATTCAGTATGTCTATCCTTCCTTATTCTGTCTTATTTACTTCCGCCCCTGTGGGGCGAATACGCAATGGTAAATATGTGAAAAAATGTAAATTATTTCATTTTTCCCTATTTGCTTTGTTTCTTTATTGCTACTTTTGGTCATTCGTAAATCTATTACATTACAAATTGCTATCACATGAATTATTTTCATAAATAGTAGTAACTGATCATGAGACATTAAAAATAAATAAATATATAAATACATGTTTTAACATAATTATACTTTTTTTTAAATTACGTTTAGATCACAAAAATAGCTTCTGGAATAGTACCATCATAACAAAGTTTCATTAAATCTTTTTTTTTTTTTGCAACTGAAATAGGTTTTTTTTTTCTATATGCAACTATTGGTTCAATTTTGACATCTGACAAGCATTTGCTACCTAACTGAAAAGTTTCAAAATTGTTATCATTGTAGTTAAATTTAATAGATATTTTACTGTTTACTCCCTTCCTTTACTGAATGTGAACTGCATGCTGAACCCGACAAAGATGGATATCTTATGCAACATGCCTAAAAGGTTTTTGTATTAAAATTATTAAACTCTGAGTGAGTTTGAGGATTTAGACAAAGTGGATATTTCCTCGCCAATCTGATATTTGAATCCATCCTTCTGGTGTGTATACCGGGAGATTCTTTCGTTTTGATTCTAATTTTAAATGTGCTGAAACGCATTCATTATGGTTATGTCCAGGTTAAAAAAGCACTTAATCAATGAGGTCTATTGTGGGATGATTAATATAACAGGATGAAATAACATACAGCTGAATTTGTAGTTTTTGCTACCCACCACAGCTTTCCGAAATAATTGTCGCATGTTTCATGCCTTTATGACTCATAATGTACTTGAATACACTTGTGGATATTTCGATGCTCCCTCTTTTGCCCTCTGTTTCGTCCCAGATGCAACAATTGACATCCTAGGGTTCCTAAATTGTAAAATGTAAATTTTCTTACATAATAAAAGGGCCCAGCAGGCCCTTTCGGAAGTTGTACAACTGCCTCCAAATCAATGTTAAATGCTAAAACTTCGCTATTTTCTTTGGCTGCCTCTTTATAGGAGCCACGTTAGTCGGGCAGCTAATTTTCTGCCTAAACGAATAGAATGGTTTTGCTCATTAATTTCTTTATCATCATTAGACAATGAATTAAAAACAACACACTCTTTGCAAACATCATTTTTTAGCTTATGGAATCTCAGTTTAAAACTCCTAAAAACTTTTCTGTACGTTTCTAATGAGCATTGTCTATGATTATTTTCTACACACTTTATTTTGTAAATCTCATGACAGGCCAATTCTTCTTAACTTTTACCTGATAAACATTTCAAAGAAATAAAAAATGTATTATTGGTTATTATATTATACCAAATTTAAATTATATTAACACTTAGATAATTTTATTTATAAAAAAAAATAAGCAGTAGATATTTAATTAAGTAATGTAATTATTTATTAATTATTACTCAATTGAACAATCAATTATAGTAAAATCACGAATATGGTACATTCGCTGTTTTGTCGAAGACAATTTATGGAGTTAACCAACAGTAAAGTAGCGAATATGCGTTTACGTTACTTTACCATTGTCCAATTTGATTTACTTAGAATCAATTTACCATTGTCCAAATAGTGACTTTAGGGATTTAATTGACCTAAATTATGGTATTTCCACTGGATCGAGCATGAAAAATTACCTAGATTTCAATAATAATCTCTATTTAGAAAAAAAAAGTTGGATACGGTACTTTACCATTGGGGTGAAGATGTTATTATGTGTTATGTTATTATTTTAAGTTAATAATTTATGTTAAATTAATAAACCTACTTTAAATTATGTTACGTCTCCCGTTTATGTGTTTTATTTTATGACTAAACTATTCTCACAGTTTTTATTTTAACATTTTGATATGTTACATTTTTTCGACTGGTGCATTAGAATACGTGATTTTTGGAGAAAGCTTAATACAAAAAGTCTAAATTAGGTAGAACCCGAATTCGGGTGTTCATAATATGAAAAGGTCAGTAATAATTAAGTCGCAATTGAATGAAGGTTTCTCTTAATTTGTATGTATTCTTTAATTTGAGCACCCCAACCATATAATTTCCAACTCTCCCCTCATCCCCTCATTAAATATTTAATGAACCCCTAAACATAAAAAAAAAAAATGGAAATCACTCAACTTTTGAGGCTTATATCTCCATTTGAAGGAGTTCGGATAGAAAGAAAGTTAAAGTAGGGTACCATCTTCAAAGGGTCTTCGACAAGTTAGGATTTTTATATTCGGTTTGGTCTTCACTTAAAAAAGTACTTGTTTTGGTACAATATCATAACGACCTCTTTTGGCGCTGGAGAGGTCTGATCCAAAAATAAAACCTATCTGCGTCACATCAAGCCCTACAAGATAGGCTAGTTAGTTTTTTAAGAGTTGCGCATTAAGTCAGAAATATCGCTTCTACCAAAATCCTGTAGTGAAATCAAATAGTGTACATATTTCATATAAACACAATAATGCGATAAAATTATGCAATGATACCTCTAACATTACGAATTAGGCTCAATATGATAGAAATGATTTTGTAATTTTGTTTGTATTTTTATCGCTTGTATTTATTACATTTAACAAATTTGCGCATATACAATGTATAAACGTCTTTTAAATTACTTAATATTAATCCATTTAATACACCTTTTATTACATTTTTTATTAAATACTCACTGGTTCCCCGTGCTTTGTTACGAAGTGTTATTTTATTAATTTGATGGGTTTATAAACCACCGTCAAGAAACATTAACTGTTATCCTACTAAGCGAGAATATCTAGATGCCACAGAGTTTCTTAAATCCCCTCTACCCTTAATTCTAAGCTCCCCTCCCACCATGGATAAAATTATTAGCACAATCCCCTAATTAGTAATTGAATCCGACTACTGGAGAAAAATGTTTTCATGTTAACTTTCCAGGAAAAGCAGAGGTATTTTCCTTATGTATTATGCTTCTCCGTGTCTTAGGGATCAAATATCATTTTAGAAAGTATTTTACAATACGATTGTTTTACTTTATCTTTTCGGCGATAATTATAGTGGGGAGACTGGTTTCTTGAATTAAAAATGGCAGATTAGAAAACCCTTTCAGAAAAGATAAAAAGAGGAAGTATATTTCCAAATTCCAATGTTATAGAACAATTGGTTTCGGAGGATATCGTCATGTCTAATTCTGAATATAAACGACCTCCATCTTAAATAAAGATAGCGGATCTTAAAAATGATTTCTTAGCGTGCATGTTAGAGGACCCTACCTTAAAAATTTCCTGGCCATATGCCTAGTGAATTCAGAGATATCGCTATTAATCTTTCAGCCAGCATATATATATATATATATATATATATATATATATATATATATATATATATATATATATATATATATATATATATATATATATATATATATATGTATATATAGATATAATAGGAGTCTAGGTATGCATTCCGTATATCCAATTAATTGTTTAAATTTTAAATGATTCTCTATATAAACGCACTATTACAACCAAGGAAGTTGAATGTACTGAAAAATAATAATTTAAAAAAATAACAAGACACTAGATCAGCGGTTCCCAAGCTGTGGTACGCGTACCACTTGTGGTACGTGAGATCGTGTCCAGTGGTACGCGCCGCCTAAATATTTGAGGCTGTTAGGAGTGTATTCCTCCCTTATATACCTCAAAAACAAGTATTGAAACATACTGTACTGCGTTGAGGATGATTTGCGTTTAAAACTCAGGCCCATGAGTTTGACCCTATTATTGCAAGCACATCCATCCCATTAAGCTGCCTAACCAGATAGTTTATTCGGACTATTCTTTCATTTATGTTCTTCATGGGGATTGAGGGTAAAAAAAATATGTGTGAGACTCTCACGCATTTGAAGTGAAACTTGTTATAGAAATCGTTGCTTTTATGTTCCCTCCTACATAATATTAATAAGATTAATATAATATAATTAATACACAATATCTTCGTTTTGTGTCAATAGGGGTTTTTATAAAAATAAAAAGAATTAACTAATTCATTTATGTTTTTTAAAACTATGGAATTTTAGAGTTCACAGTTTCTAACTTTTTCCTCTAACTAAATAATTTCTGCATTTGTCATTACATTATACATATACAGCACACTGTTTAATAGGAAAAAATAATAAAAAAAAACCTATTTCTAAATTTGTGGGGTGGAGTAGTGGTAGTAAACATTTTAGGTTTCTGTACGAAGTAAAAAAAGAAACCTTATATAACAGCTCTGTCTGTCTGTCTGTTTGTCTGTCTGTCTGTCTGTCTGTCTGTCTGTCCGTTGGCATGATTCAATTCATAAACTACTATAGATAGGAACATGAAATTCGCCACACAGGTGCATCTCGGCATTTGAGACAACTGTGCACTTTTTGGAGTTTTTACACTTAATATTATCAAGATGGCGGCCAATATGGCGGGCGACTAAAAAAGTTTTTAGTCACCATGACATGTTATACATCAATTTGAAGGTCTTGAAGTGTAGAAAAAGAATATGCAACTATTCAAATTTTACACTTTAATCGTACAGAAACCGGCGATTATCACCTCACGTACTTACGTGAAGCGCGCCTTACTTGTTTATTTATTTATGCGACTGTTAACTCTGTGTTTAGCGTGAATCTATTTGAGATCTTATAATGAAAGAAATTATTTTTATCGGAAATTAAAGGTTTTGTTGGTGCAACGTTTGTTTTGATTTGGACAACTAGGTTATTTATTACACTATTTGTGTGACCTTCACAATGAGAAAACATATATATATATATATATATATATATATATATATATATATATATATATATATATATATATTTATATATATATATCAAATCAAATTGCTCCTCTTATTATATACTATGTTCATTGAAATAAGGATTTGTAGGTTCCAAGATAAAGGAACAAAAAGAAAAATGTTATTACTTTGATTTAATTAATAATGAAATAGCACAATAAACCTTATTTAAGTAATGCGCATTGTATAAATCATTTATTAAATACGCAACAAACAGATTTATAAACAAGAGTTTAGAATGTCGCCACAGTCAGATAACTTCTCAAAGAAACGTAAATTCAATTAATAAAATATTTTCATAAAATGTTAGCGAATAATAAAGAAAAAACATGAAAAAAACATTTATATATACAGGGTGGAGCACGGCAGACGTATGAATTTGAAAATGTAATAAAACACAGAATGTTACAAAATAATTTTTTTTTTAATTTTTTCCTGATTAAATAACATGGGAAATTTAAATTTATCTAGATTTAAACAAAGTATCGGATAAGTGGTTCCCCTCATATTCCTAACACTGATTAAGCCCTTTTTTGAAGTTTTTGTGCACTCTTTCGAACATTTCCACAGGAATTTTGGCTCGGAATGTTGTTCTTGAGGGCTTCCAGGGTTCTGGAACGATCGCTGTACACCAAGGATTTAAGGTATCCCCACAGAAAAAAATCACAAGGAGCCAAATCAGGCGATCTTGCTGGCCAGTTTAAATCGCCTCTTAAGGAGATGAGACCCCCGGGAAATTTGTCTTGCAAAAAGTTTACGCAAACCCTTGCTGTGTGGGCTGTGGCCCCGTCCTGTTGAAACGTGGAACATAAACTTCCCGTCCCCCTCTTTCAAACGACCCTACTCTCAAACGTATAGGACCAATAGGATGGGAGCAATCCCCTCTTCAAATTCATACGTCTGCCGCGCTCCACCCTGTATTATATTAACTATCAAAATGTATAATAATACGCTTATGTACCCATTCTGTATATAGGAGAAATTATCTACTCCCATGGTGTATTGGTTATCACGTCTGACATCAAATTCAGAGGTCGATGGTTCGAAACTCGTCCTTGTGAAAGGTTTTTTTACAGGTAAATCAAAAATGTTTCATTTGGACGAGTCTCGAAACACGAACTTCTTTTCTCGATGTCAATTTCATCCAAGCAAATTTACTCTGCCGCGGCTAAAGAAGTTTCACTTCAAAAAAATAATGATACAGTACTTTGGTCTGGTACAACTTAAATTTAAAAAAGTTATTGTATAAAAAAAAAACTTGAAATGCCTACCCTCTTTGTATTAAAGAATAGCCCTACGTTTTTGAGCCATTAAAACTCAAAATTTTTGGGGGCTTTCCCACTGGGCAAGCCCCCGGACCTCCTTTCTTCTGTAAAAACGCCCTGGTCGTTCCTGTATAAACATGAGGGGTACAAGAAAAAGTCAAGACATATTAAGTGGTACGCAACCAAAAAAGTTTGGGAACCCCTGCACTAGATTATAGCAATTATAATAACATTTATTTTATTGATGTCTTCGTATATAAAACTTTATTAGATGAGGACATTTGAATCTCTTTAATTTTGATTTATTTGGAATGTGATTCTAATTATATAACTCAACAACTGATATTCTCTATAGCAATGTATTATGTCTGAATTTTCATTTAATGATAGAATGACGTGATATCATTTTTAGTTTAGTAACGTTGTAAAGAAAAGTAAATCAATAGTTAGACATTGGTAAAGTATTGTAAACACACACCTTCCCTTCTTTAGAGTAGCAGAATACTTAATGAAATTAGAGGTTAGTGAATTATTGATTTTATTGTATCGTAAACCTTAATAAATTGTAAAGTATATTTTTTCCCATTTTTTTTTTTTTTTTTTTTTTTTTTTTTTTCTGTATTCAACTCAATAAATAGTTGACAATATATACACATTTTGAAATTTATAGGCCCACCGACTGAAGGTAGAATATCGGTTTACCTCAATAGAAATACTGGATTTGACCACCAATGTAGAGTTCGATATAGTCTGGTTTTGGGAGATGGTGATAGAAGACTCGACTCGGGAATTGTCGATGATGTTTCCGATTTGGATGGCAAGAGTTATGGATGGCACCCAAGAGCTAGATTTTCTGACTTCTTGTATAAGGTAGGAAACATAAAGATGATTGGCCTAATGTTAAAATATATTTTATTTGTTTACTTTCCAAGTAAGATAGCATCGTTAAAATTAACTTTTTTTCAAAAGTTCAAATCTAAGTCAGTGAAGATTTGTATCTAATTATATAGATTCAAGTATTTCAGCTCAACCATTAGAGCTGTTTAAAATCTCAGGATATATATTGAATGCTCTCCTTGCTGTTAAATAATGTTTTTCAAATTTTGGCGGAGGCACTATCGTAAAAATCTTCAAAAGCCAGAAGAAAATATATCCTCCTTATGGCAAGTTATCTATGGATAACACACTTTTAACACACCACATAAGGAGCACTCCTATTAATCAAAGCGAAAGAAGATCATACTGATCATGACAGAAAAGTAACAACAATATTGTCGCAATTTTATATTAATTATTAAAAAACGTGTTTCATCATTATATTTCATAATCAGTGTTATTGTGTTTGCATAGTAAGAGTAATGATTCTACTTAGATGAATCGCGTCTTACGCTTACTATGCTAAAACTTAAAATGTCGAAACGCGTTTGTTAATAATTAATATAAAATTGTGGTGACAATATTGTTGTGTTACTTTTCTGTGTTACATTTTTTTATTAAGCTCCCTTGCTATTCATCCTTAAAAATGTAATATCAACTAGAGGTCGACCAAGAAGTCATGGAAAAGAGAGGAGTGCGCTAGTGTCGCCATGTACAGTCAGTTTTTGATATAATAGACCACCGTCAAAAAACACAGTGTTGTCCTTCTGTTATTAATCATTTTATTTTTGATAACTTCTATATTATTTGCAACAGGCAACACTGTACCTGATAAGAAATCACTAATAATATACGATAATATCTTTATATTATTATTTATTTATTATTCATAATAATATTCTTTAAATCTAAATCGATATTCTTTTTCCTTAATCTATTTTTTTTCCTTCTCTTTATTTCTAAGTTTGATTTGGATTTAGAACAGTTGTGACTATAGTTCGTGCTGTATGAAAACAAACAAAACAGGAAACCTAACAGATTGGAAACCTTCCTGTTGTTATTCGTGAGATTTGACATAACTGGGCATGTCATACAAACTAGGAATGGTTATTGTCTTAGCACCCGACTGTACTGACTTCGGCACTACTCGGAAGTTCCGATTTTAAACGAAGTTAAGCTTTCCGTTTCTCCCGTGTTCATGACTTCTTGGTCGACCTCTAGTTGGACTTATTTAATAACCTATCCATTAGAATTTAGAATATACTTGATGCCAAATGTAATTTTAGACATCAATGGAATCCTCAGTTTGGTTTACCTATAATAGCCCTTGGCGAATTATTATTTATAAAATATTTATTTTAATATTTGTAATCAATTCGGCCCTTCCAATTTTTTCCCCAAATGTACTCTAAGTTATCTTATTTTTTAAGTAAACAAGATTTCTCACACTTATGTATGTATTTTCGTTTACTAATGGAATAACATAATAAGTAAATTTTATTAATGAATACATATATAAAATAAATCTTTAAATTATTAAATGTTGAGATTAATATTGTGAAAACAAATACCTGATGATGTTGTAGGGCGGAGTAAGGGTACATGTAGAAATGGTTTTGGCAAACACCTTAAGTGAGGTAATAAGCAAAGTGACCCATGACCCTCAACTTGGACTACCTAATTGTGTAATTACTGGACCACCAACTCAGTGTTACGATCGAGATAAACAAGGATGGTCTATTCAAATGGATTCTAACTCGGACTCAGTCAGGCTTCATATGGTCTTCAGCGATATTCACAACATACCAAGAAACCATTTAAGGTCAGGAAAAGGGTACTTCTTTAGGTCGTTACTCCCCTATTTTTTTGTTAGAATATAATAATAACTTTGACTAAATATCAATTGAGACAAAGAGATGTTTAGTCCAATATACTTTGGGACAAAGGGATATTACACTTCTCTTTTATAAGGGGAGTATCAGTCTAAAGAAGAACATTCCATACAGCTTCTTTAGATTGTTACTCCGCCTCTGGGTTTATTTTTAAGGGGAGTGACAAACTAAAGATGTGCCAGAAAAAGTTATCTGTGTTGCGTTACACAATGAAAGTATGTTATATTATACATATTAGAATAAAAGTGACTATCTAAAATATGTTTACAGGTATGTTTCATGGTCTGCTTACATCCTACGATTTACTAAGACCGGTCAATTAGAACCGGTTATACTACCAGGATCACCATTCAGCCATTACTACGCCCAAGAACCTCAAGATGAAGGAATTATAATGGAAACTGATTTAACTATAAAAGAGGTGAATTTATTCATTATTTTCATTTTATTAGTAGCAATAAGCAAATCTTGTTATACAAGGTAACTTATTCGTGAAATAACTCTTATATACTCAATTTGAAATTTTTATCGTTGTAGCTCTCTGAACCAGGATGCCCATTTTTATCTGATAAAGGACAACTAAGAGTTCAAGTGGAATGGGAGGAAAGTTACCTATTGTTTCAATCAGTATATCACAAATACGATGATGTCAGTCGGCTTCACAACCACCAGATGAGGTATTTGACGATCATTTTGTAATAAATTATTTTCTATATTTTTACAAATGTATTTTGTTTTATTAAGGGTGCTTTATTATCAGTAGATAGTATAATTTAATATTACATTAAAAATACCAAAGTAAAAATACTTTAAGGTTTATACAGATGATGAATGGAAACGTTATCACCGCGACTTCTATAAACTATATAGTAGTTTAAGGTGTTTGACTGGCCTTAGTCCTCCGCTGCCTCCTCCGAGCACCAATTATATTAAATGCCAAGCGGTAAACTCAAGTGTGAAAATTATTATATTAATCATTGTAATTTAAATTAGAGCCTTCATAGAGTGGAAAAGACCGTCAAAATAGTTATAAACAAAATGAATAAATAGATTAGCAGTAACGCAATACGATATAAATATACTGTGGAATATAAATACATTTATCTTACTCGTATAAAATAATTGAGCATTACAACTTCATTGAAATTCCGTGACCCTCATAACTAAGCTATTTTAATATTCATTAAAATATTATTAAAACTTAAATTCATAGTAGTATTATTTATTATTAATATATTCATTACTATAGAATTCATAATTAAATATTTATAATAATAATTATATTCGCATTCTTATTATCATTGATAAAACTCATATTGAAATTTGAGTAGTATATTTGAAAGCTCCCGTTATTGTTTAAAGGAAAGAAATTGCGGCTCTCCAAGCCGAAAATTACAGTTTGGAAAGGCAGCTGTTCAGTTATCAAAAAAGCATCGCTTTTGCCCACTCGCGCGGTACCTATTCGGACGATTTAGCTTCTATCGAAGGAAGGGGCGCGGAAGAGGAAGAAGATTACTACGAGGAAAGAGCGACTTACTCTATGGGAGAGAGGAGCCTATCGACGGACACTGAGTATGCCTGAGAGTTAGGGAACATGAGCCTGGAAGTTGCTTCTAAATCTTCCTCGTCCCCCAGATACCTTAGAAAAGGCTCTCCGAAGAATGTCTAGTGTTCACCTCAGCGGATATTTTTCTGCTGCTTATAATCCGCGAATATTCAACAAACCATTACAACCACCTATACCAAATTATTCCCTACAAAATCACCAACAATTATAATGAACAAAACTGAAATGTAACTTTCGAAATTTCACAATATCAAAATATAAATATAGGGGACGTAGATTGATTAATCGGTAAAATCAATTCGACAAACTAGTTAAAATTATTAAAGACAATCAGTTTTGAGACATTCCTCGGGTATACCTACACAAAATTAAAATTGATAAAAGAATAATATAGAATCGGTATAAGTATCGGTGATAATATCGAATTGATTTTTTGAACAAATAATAAATAAATGCTATACGTCGGAGAATAACATTTAATTATTTATTTTGTCCAAAAAATTAATTAACAAAACAAAAAAAATATATATATATATAATAATAATATTTTTATAATTCGATGTTCAAAAAATTCCATCCCACACATAGATCTATATAAAATACAAAATATAGATATATTTTTTAATCGAGTATATATCTATATAACTCTTAAATAATTAATTTTCGAAGTAAATTTAATAATATACAAAACTAAGAACATAAAATAAATTGAAAACAATTTATAAATCCTAAAAAAAATAAAAAAATAACAGAAATTTTGGGACCATTATTAAAAGAATACATTATGTTGTTTCTTTAATAAATACCACTATAAGGCATATAGTAAGCATGAAATTAACCTGTAAAAATGATTCATGCATTCTATACTATACAAACGCACTCATTTTCAATTAATGTAACGTAAAAGAATTATTAAATATTAAAATTCTAAGGCTACGTGATACATTCATGTGAAGGACAAATCTCAATTAATAATGGGGTTGTTTTAATTAAATTATTTTCCTGACGAATATATAAAGAAATATTATTACCAACAATATATATTTACAATAACATATTTATTTATAAAAGAAAATAAAATTGCAAAAATTATACCAAATTATTACATATAAAAGTTAATAAGTAATTAAGTAAAAAACATATTTTTATTCATAACTGAGTTGATGTTTCTAAAACATACCGCGTTTTTATCATTTATAAATACGAGCTATTCTAGTAAAATTTAAATCTTATCAGCCAAATTAAAATTTATAGTCATGCGGGGTCTTTAGTCGAGTAGGTATTTACCTATTCTTCCTTGCAGCTAATGACTCAATACCCTTATTTTATTGTTCAAATCTTAGGGAAGATAGAAATTCTGAGTAGATGTTTAAATTGATCGATCCATCTATTCTGTAATGAGTGTTGTTCAAGTATTGATGAGCACTTGAGCCAGGAATAATCCACTTCATCAGAAATAAAATAATAGGTCTCTCCACTAAAACTAGCTTTATTTTCCAAAGCTGGCACTGAAAATGGCCATTAATGGTTGAAAGCCGACTTTCACCTTTAAGGTACACAATTTGTGTCAAAGAGAGACACCAAGGGATGTAAGGAACTGTTCCAACATCAGACATTACGTCAAAAGATGTTGGCTCGGCATTACGCCATGTCCTACATCGTTTCGTCGCGTCCGACTCATCAGGGGCCCGACGCGACGATGCCCACCCAACTCTGGACCTATACCAGATCAAAAAGATCAGATATAGGGCTTATGAGAGCGTGCTCTCATACCGCCATACTTGCTTGGCTGGCAAAACACATTAGCAATGTAACACCTTTTTTTTGCACACTGCAATAAGGTACACAATTTGTTCCTATACACGCTCGTCTCTGATAAGCCTTATGTCTGATCTTCTTGATCTGGTATAGGTTTAGAATTGGGTGGGCATCGTCGGGACTCTGATGAGTCGGACCCGACGAAACGATGCAGGAAATGGCGTAATGCCGAGCCAATCTTTTGATGCAATGTCTGATGTTGGAACAGTTCCTATGTGCCGCACTTGCGTGGCACATATGACACATAGAACATCCCTTGGTGTCTTTCATTAACACAAATTGTGTATATATATATATAGCTTCCGATCTTATAAATATTATGTAAGCTTTACACCGCTTAAAATGTTAGGACTCTAAGGCTATCACAATATCATGAATTTGGCTTATAAAGACCAGTCGCACACACTAATTTAGCCTTGATGCCTGCTTATTAACAGGTTTGAAGCAGTTTTTGGCAATTAATATAGATTTTTGGGGAAGAATTTCTACAGATCATTGATTATGGACTCAGACTCAACATCTTCTAATAATTATCTACCGCAATTATAGTGATGTTTACCGCGATCCCAATCATGTATTCAATGTACTGGGTTACTAAATACATAGAACATAGAACTTAAGCAAGCTCATTAATGGTTAATCATAATTAACTTTTCACATGAAAATACTATTTTTTTACCATCGGCTCATCTATAAATATTTTTTTTGTAATGCAGTACGCATCCACGGGCTAGCAAAGGCCAGGAATAAGTAAAATAAAATAAATATGACAAATGCTCTGGTAGCAACAGATAACACATCACTTTTGTGGCGGAGCGCTCACCTACTAATAGCGCCACCATCTAATAGATTCGTCAATGAGGAGTAGTCATAATAACCAACCTCTAAAAATTGATCTTGCATGTTTAAAGCAAACAAAAAATGCATGTGTAAAACATCTTGTTTAGGGACATAAATATTTGACTAATATTTTGAATTCAAAATATACTCGTGATATAATTTTTTTATTATTAAAATAAAAGTATCTTACAAACTATAACATCCTGTTTTAAAACATTCAACTCAGCTTCTTTTGTAATTAATTTAATCTTATCAAACACTCATTAATAGTATGGTTAGAGTATACATCTATATTAATAGCTTTGCAGAAAATATTTAAAAAATATATACAAGCAGCAAGCTTGCAGCTAAACTGAATACTTTTTTTTTGTAAAACTCACCTCTCACTGCAATCTTAGCTCTGTCTACACCACAACCTAATCTACTACCACCTTTAAGTTAATTTAACTTTTAATTTTTTTTTTTTTTCTGCTCACTACATTTTTTCCAAACTCTATTTTTTTATACACGGTTAATTTTAATTAAACAAATTATATTACACTCTATTCAAGATATATAAACAATAATCTATATAACAAATAAAATATTAAATTTTATTTATATAAAGAAATATATATATATATATATAATATATAAGCTTAATGCTTATTATGAATATGTGATACATTTAAATTTTAATTCGTATGATTTTAAACAAGCACAATAATACAACTATCAAATTTTCACATTCTATTTACTATAATATAATTGTACATAATTCTAGAAATCTTACAAATTTAACATTTCTCATTTATATTATGCTCTAATAAGCTTATATAATTCACTAGTATTTTATATAAATATATATATATATATATATATATATATATATATATATATATATATATATATATATATATATATATATATATAAAATATTGAACCTTATTTAAAAAAAAAGAAACATAAACTAGCGTGTATTTAGATAGAAGTAATATTTTTAAGAAAATGTATATATTACATGAAATAATCATATAAATATCAAATTATATAGATTTAGATAAAATAATATAATTAGCTATAATCGTAATATTAAGATAAAATCTATTATTTTTTAGATTAGATCATTTTATAGAATAGTTTATTTTATTTTGTAATTTTTGCCCATTGTTGATTGAATATTCGTCACAATGTACGAGTTTGTTTTCCAGCGTTATATTTCTAAATGTATTGCATAGCTTTAGCAATAATTATATATCATATAATTAGAGGAAATCGTTAAAATAAAATAATAAATAATTAAATAAAAATTATATAATTAATTTTATGCTATATATATTATTTTACATGACAAGCATAGAGGAATATTTGTACAATAGCAAATTATAAATATTGTGTTGCTTTGTAGAGAGGTAAATTGCTAGGTCATACGATGTTAAATGTATGACATTGAGAAAAAACTCATTAATTATTTGAGAAAAAATAGAGGGAACAGTAGTATAAGGTAATATCAGTATACGTTGAGGCCCCCATACAAGACCCGGAAAATCAATCTGAATTTCCGCATAGTTTTTGGTGAAGACTATTTTTCGGAAGCAGATATTCTGTTCATCAGAATTACTAATTCATTAGATTTTTTTTTATATGCTTTAGAATGATTAGCGTAGACGCGATTGCTGTAGAAACAATAATAGTAAATAAGAATATATTTATTTATGTTTTCTTTTAGGGTATATGATTTAATTGTTAGGCGATACCTTAAGAAAAATATCGAAAAATATCAGTTTGTGTAACAATAATGTCAAAAATAATATAATAATAATTATATCTTAATATATAATAATAATAATTTCATTTGTTCAAATACGGGATTTGATTGTGTACTAAGAAATGATTTCGTTAATTTAATTTTAATGTTAAATTTTTTTTTTTTTTTTTTTTTTTTTGTGATAATAAGAATAATACTTTTTTGAGCCCTGTCGTCTAATGTAATAATTATTTTCGGATTACTTAATCAGAGGTGTTATATACCAACATTTTTTTCAATTCTTGAGGAATCTATTTTACTGTAATATCCTTTAGAATGAGGCATTTTTCGGACCAAATCCCGACTAAAGACTTACTTTATAACATTATACATGTTTTGTTTTTTTTGTCGATTTAAGTAAAAGTATTTATATTTTATTAAGTTATTCCTAATCTATATAATAATGGTAAAAGAATTTCTATCGTTATTGGGAATTAAAAATTTCCTTTTTCATCTTGCAGGAAGCATTAACACATCTGTGAATTCGTAATCTGCAAGTCAAAAAACAACATCTAGACAAAATACCAATAACAAATTTTAGTCGGAGGGACAAAATAATGAAAAATAAGCAACATTAAAATCATTTAATTACTCAAGATTGATATGAACGAACAACATTGCCAAAATATGTTGGGCTAGAAAAAATAAACATTAACTTTTCCTCAAATTATAGCAGATATAGGCTATGCCTTACAGTGTATAAATTAGATAGTTAAGCTAGACGTACTTCATTATATATTTAAAAAAAGATGGACAATTGTTATCTTAAATTTGAACAACACAAACATATATAAGAAGGATAGTTTATGCAGATATAATTATTAAGTAGGTACACACTTTCATTGGTATATACTTACATAGACATATACTTACATAGGTACATAACTTACATAGGCATATACTTAAATAAGTATATACTTACATTAGTATATATTTACATAGGCATATACTTACATACGTATATACTTACATAGGCATATACTTACAAAGGCATATACTTGCATAGGTATATACTATTCTGTACATACATTCTAATAAATTTACTTTGTACATATATAATTTTGTCTTCTAGAAGACGCATAATATATATATACATGATTAATTACCTTAAAATAACATAGTAAAGAAATATGTAGAAAGGCACCCTTCTCCCCCACTACACGCCTCTGTAATACAACCATCCCCTTTAACTATCAACTCATCATGATTACCTATCTATTATTTATTGCATTACGCTCGCTTAAATGATAGAGCCATGCGATGCCTAGTATATAATTTAGCTTTCATTGGATAAAATTGAGTTATTCTTCTGAGTATTCCTCGTAAAAAAAACAAAAAACAATTAACTCAAATTTTGTTTATTTTATTTTAAATATTTATTAAAAATCTATAACTATAGTTGAGAGGACCGGCGTAGTGTTTCCTTCACACTGATGAGCACATCGAGTAGATGAGTAAAGTGCCGTATCCCCCGTCCTGTAATAATTCCCTGATGATGTGTTGATCAGAAGTAAGATCAATATATATTGATTATTGATATAGCGCATCTGGGGCTACATGTATAGAAACAGACTGTTTACAGTAAGATTTACTAAAGTTTTGACTTTTGACAGAGCGGGAAAATCCGTCGGGAGCCAATGAGAAGTCAGGATTTTGAATTTTAGAAGGTCGGGCCAACCAGGCAAACAAAAATGTCACCGGACCCACCCCTCCTACAGGCATAGTGGCATTATTTTTTTCATCATTTAGGTTGGCCAATCTGAGTGTCAAAAGTCAAAACTTTAGTAAATCTTACTGTAGACTGTTACTCCCCTTATAAACTAAAGAAGTACCTCTCTCTCTCTCTCTCTCTCTCTCTCTCTCTATATATATATATATATATATATATATATATATATATATATATATATATATATATATATATATATATATATATATATTATCTGTATAATTTAAGTTTATTTTCTGTATATTGATCGAAATTGCATTATGAATTAATACTTTTTCTCGGAAACCAAGGTACGTTGCATTGACGCTACTCCCGATACTTACGCCCTAGATTTGCTACATCGACTTAATACAGTATGTTCAAAGATAGAGGACTAATGAGGAAATTATCTATAAATTTTGCAATTTTGATCAATATAAAGAAAAAAACTTGAATTACACCAACTATATAATATTAGTTAATGTCTATATATGTGGCCCCGGAAACGCTTTATCGACCGAAATTTGATCTGTAACCATTACATAATTTATTTTTATTTGACAAAAGAACTTATCAATTAAAGTCTTTATGTTTCATTCTCTATAAATGTAAATGCATAACATCTAGAAAGGAAATCATTCAACTACGTAAAGTGCAAGGAGATTGTTCAGTAATTGCAATATAGCAATATTGTTGAGGTAACGAGTCAAATTATATACATCAATAGTGAGTGGTTCTATTAAAAAAAGCACCATAACTCTGTCAAGTAATAATTTGTAATTTCTTGAAAACATACAATTAATTTTCTCAATGAATTTCTATTTCATAGGATTTCGATCAGAACCGGACACCGTCTTGAAGTTGTGGTTAAAGAAACGGAAATGTTAGGTCCTCCTATAAAAGTTGTAAAAGAAAGTTGTAGAAGTGGACCATCTTGTTCAAAGTCGAACAAACAGTTCAAAAGCATATAGGATAATAGGTAAAAAAAAAATAACTCGGATAATAATCCGGAAACAAGGATGGAAAATGGAGGTTTCATTTGTATTATTTTATTGGTGTGTAGGTGTATAAATAAATGTTCAAGCATCTTGTAATTGCTTTTTTTGAAAAAAAAAAAAAAAATGCAGCACTTAATTACAAATACAATTGTTGCTTATATTTTATACGTACATGGTGTTCGAAAAAGGTCAATTATTTTAGTAGGATCCCTAATAATTTACGACATAATTGTATATCTTAAGGTCAAATCCTTTTCACACAAAATAAACTAAATTATTTTCGTCGAAAACACAGAGTTATTAACTTTTCAAATTCGATTATCGCTGGATTTAGTGTAACCAGTAGGAGATCAAGTGATCGAAAGAAATAAGCTTAAGAAGAAAACCCCATAAAAGAAAAAGATTTGACCTCGTCTAAACAATTTTGCCATAAAACTTAATCTTAACTGTACCTGAACTTTTTAAACACTATGTAGTGGCTATAGTAATGTTCAATAGCACGATTTTTATTATTATTTACCTGCACTATATTGTAATATAAACGCACGATATATTTTTTGTGATTTTATTATGAAAATATTTACCATAATAATATTGCACAATTTAATTTTGACTATTAAATGTTGCACATTTAAAAATTGAACATTTTTGTTTTAATTTCAATGCACATTACTAGTTTTTAAATGCACTATATTAAGGGATACCCCTTAGTTCTTCATTTACCCTGCCTCGGCTACGATGATCTCAGGCAGGATCAGCGTAATATTATTATTAATATTATGTAACTGTACAGTATCATATTTATTTAAATGTGCAATGTTATATTAATTTACCTGCACAATAATATTATATATCAGCACAAAATTATATTAATTTATTTTTATTTCCAATTATTATGAAACTGCACAGTAATATTATATATCAGCACAAAATTATATTAATTTATTTTATCTACGATTGTTACTACATATAAACATTGTATCTCTGTTTAGATGCGTAGAAAAAGATTCTTTACGTACTCTAAAAATTTAGTCTTTTAGTCACTAAAAACTCGATATAAACAGTTACTTTAATAAAAGAACACCAAATTAGTTTTGTTAAATGTAAACAAACTCGCTAATCGTGCGTAAAGTTGAAGAATTCCTCTTCTTTACCGCCCTAGGGTGGTAAAGAAGAAGAATTCTTCAACTTTACGCACGATTAGCGAGTTTGTTTACATTTAACAAAACTAATTTGATGTTTGTTTAATAAAAGTAACTGTTTTTTGTATTTTTTGTGAAAATCAATGCGTAATTTAAGTGATTATGACGAATATGAGGAGAATAATACGCCTCCCGAAATAGTTAATTCCGCACAAAATACAACTAATGAATTAATGTCATCTTTATCAAAAGAGAAATACGAACTTACATACTGGAAGTTTATTATTTTTTTTCTGTATTTATTATTAAAATCTAACAATCGTAGATAAAGTACAGTACACAACTCGTGCGATAACGGAATTTTGCATTGCTCGTGTGGTTTTACTACCCTCGCTATAGCTCGGGTGCAAACTCCACACTCGCATGCAAAATGCTACTTTTCGCACTCGACGCGTAATGTACTATTTATTTCTAATTATTATGAAACTGCACAATAATATTATATATCAGCACAAAATTATATTAATTTATTTTTATTTCTAATTATTATGAAACCACAATAATATTATATATCAACACAAAATTATATTAATTTATTTTTATTTCTAATTATTATGAAACTGCACAATAATATTATAATGTAACAGCACACAATTATTTTTATTTATCGGCACAATATTATTAGTATTTAAGTGTACAATAGTATTATTATATTGCACGATATATTTTTATGTAGTCTTAGAATTATTGTTTAACTGCACAATATCATTGATATTAATATGAAACTGCACAATAAAATTTATTGTTGTTTATTTTTATATATTTTATCAATTTTACTGTTTCTACTACCCAAAATGATTTTTACCTAATCCGACAATATTAATATTATTTACCAGCAAAATAATATTATTATTTTCATTACATGTACAAATATTTTTATTATATTATGCCTTTTCAATGAATGCTAATTACCTGCTCAATTCTTAAAATTATTTAATGAAGAATGTATTATACAATGATTATTATTTAACTTCTATTTTATTTTATTTTTTTTTTTTTTAACTGCACAAAAATGTTATTACTCATCCCTTCAATGTAATTACGATTTTAATATAATTACGATTTCAGCGCTCATTTTATTATATAATAAATAAAATGACTGCATATACACTATTTATTTATTAAACAATAAATAAATTCAATACCTCAATATTATTGTTATTTTACTGCACCTTTATATTATGATTTCCCTGCACAACTTATATTATCATTTAATTATTATTATACTATTTCTAAGAATTATTATTCATTACCTGAACAATATTATTGATATTAGAACGGACTCTAATATTATGATTTCTCTGCATAATTTATATGATTATTGAAAATATTATTATTATTCATAAACATTTTTATTAATTACTCTAACAAAATTATTATTATGAAACAGCACCTAAATATTATGATTTCTCTGCACATTAATGTTATTATAGAAACATTATAACTATTCCTAAAAAATAATATTAATTACCTCCTGTTAATATTATTTCTTTATTTTTTAACTAATTTTGATTTTGGGATCCAATTTTTTTTTTTTAGGGGGGGGGGGGGAATTTATTTCTTATTTAGCAATATTTTTTCCGAAATTACCTAATAATATTTCTATTAAAATATTGCTTTATTATTTGAAATTATTTTCAAATTAATTAATCATTTAAAATGATTTTATTCCTAATTATTATAATATTAATAACTAATCTTTTCTTTTATATTTATTTTACGGGGGCTTTCTATTTTTAGTATCAATCTTGTTTTTCTTAATAATATTTTTTTTTTAATTTAATTTAATTTTTTCATTATACTTCTACTATTTTTAGGACTATTTATCTACATAATCTTATTTAATAATTTACGTATTTTAGCACTATTTTATATATAATTTACTTTATTTGAGGAAAAAATATTTTAAAATATTCCTGCCATGGTCCCAAAAAAATTAAAATTGTTTGAGTTAATAGTCCTGTTTTAAGTTTTATTTAACATGAATATTATTTTTTTTTAATATGTAATAATATTTTACACAAGATTGATACATTTTTTTTTTATTTAAAATTTATTAATTACTGCACGGTTTTCATTTTTTTTTTTTTTTGTTTTTAGTACCAGCATGTATTTGTTTGTTGTATAGTTAATATATTTCGTTATAAGTATTTATTTTTTATTAAAATTTTTATTTAATTTAAACTGCTATGTTAATTTATTTTAAAAGAATCATGCATTTATCGAAGAACTGCTCTTTATTTTAAATTTTATTCAACTGTTCTATTAATTTTGTTATTCTATTGTGTTTGTTTTTATGTGTATTACAGCCCGTGCAATTATTTTTGTTTAAAAGTGGTTTGTGGTTCACCACAGTAATAGAGAGTTATTTATAATATCTTATGGTTATAAGAAAAAGTTTTAATTTATATTAAGCAGTTGAATTTTCTGTTAGGCAAAAATGTATTAGATAACAACATAAAAAAGGGACTTGACAGTAAACAAATATAACTAAATATAATTTTTTATATACATGTATATTTACATAATATACATATTTATATAAATTCTGTTGTGACATAATACGTATATTTGTTGTATATATAATTTTAAATCATTGTGGCTATAAATGAATAAATTGTTAAATGTTTATAATTAATTGTTAAATTAATCAAAGTATAGATTATATAATATACTAATTTTTGTGTCATTTCTTTATCAATGTTAGGTGTTTAAATTTAATCAACATAATAATATACTAAAAGTTAATGTATTGTCAATTTAAGAAAAAAAATAGAAATAAGTCTATATTAATAAATAATTAAATTTAGTTTATGTCGCGCTACTGGCCTGAAAATTGTATTAACAATGGGGGAAAAACCTGTGTTTAGAGTGTTCTACACATTTTGAAAGTAATGAATTCCAAAGGGTATTCCAAATAGTAGGCAACGTTTAGTTTAATAAGGAATTGAGGTGTAGCATATCTATTACGATGTGGACTCGCACCGTCAGGACTTACATACTAAGCTTTTAAGAATTAAACTATATTGTTAACTCTGAATAGAACAAGGGGAATGGTGGGGGGGAGTGCACTACTTCCAGAGTTGTGCACGTGATAAACTTGGACCAAAAACATCATCTTATAATGATCAACAAATACCTGCTTAAAAAACGATAAATATTGTCTGAAATTACCTTCTAAGCGGGTAAGAATTAAACAATAGTATTAACTCTAAATACAGCGGGAGGGGGAGGGGGGGGGGGGGGGGGAGTGTACCTTGACGAGAAATGCGTCCATGCACAAACATCTTAGACCGAAATCATAATGAACATATTTTACTTATCAACTAATACCTGCTTAACTAACGATATATCGTCTAGACTAAAATTCACACCGTGTAAAAATTAAACTATAGTGTAACTCCAAATATCGCAAGGGAGAGTGGGGGGGGGGGGGTGCACGATGTCCAGAATTGTGCACAAGACAAACATCATCAAAAAGTCATAATATTTCAACAACAAATACCTGCTTTACAAACGACATTTTATCTTCTAGAGGTACATTCTATACTTCTTAGAAATAAACTACATTTACTTTAAATATACCGGGGGGGGGGGGGGGGGAGGAAGGGAAGTGTACCTCGTCCAGAGTTGTGCACGTGACTAACATCTTAGACAAAAATCATCAAAAACGTCTTATAATATTTATCAACAAATACCTGCTAAAATAACGATATATCGTCTAGACTAAAATTCTAAGCATTAAAAATAATTTATAGTCTATGCTCTAAATAAAAAAGGGGAAGAGGGAAGGAAGTGCACATCATAGGGAGTTGTGCAAACGACAATGATCTTAGACCAAAATCATCATGAACGTTTTATTAATTATTATACCTACTTATCAAACGATATATATCTTCTATAGTTACCTTCAAAGATTGTAATTATAAAACTACAGTATTTACCATAGAAGTGTACCTCCTACAGAGTTGTGCACGTGACAAACATCTTAAAATAAAATCAAGAACGTCTTAATGTTTCCACAACAAATATCCGCTTAAAAAACAATATTATATCATCTAGAGTTACATTCTAAGAGTGTAAGAATTAAACAATAGTATTCAGTCTAAATACAGCAGGGATGGGGGGAGGGGTTGGAAGAGCACCTTGTCGAGAAATGCGTGCACATTACAAACATCTTAGACTAAAATCTTCAAGAACGTCTTAATGTTTCCACGACAAATCCCGCTTAAAAAACGATATTATAACATCTAGAGTTACATTCTAAGAGTGTAAGAATTAAACAATAGTATTAACTCTAAATACAGCGGGGGTGGGGGGAGGGTTGGAAGTGCACCTTGTCGAGAAATGCGTGCACATTACAAACATCTTAGACTAAAATCTTCAAGAACGTCTTAATGTTTCCACGACAAATCCCGCTTAAAAAACGATATTATAACATCTAGAGTTACATTCTAAGAATGTAAGAATTAAACAATAGTATTAACTCTAAATACAGCGGGGGTGGGGGGAGGGGTTGGAAGTGCACTTTGCCGAGGAATGCGTGCACATTACAAACATCTTAGACTAAAATCATCAAGAACGTCTTAATGTTTCAACAACAAATACCTGCTTGAAAAACGATATTATAACATCTAGAGTTACATTCTAAGAATGTAAGAATTAAACAATAGTATTAACTAAAAATGAAGCGGGGGTGGGGGGAGGGGTTGGAAGTGCACTTTGCCGAGGAATGCGTGCACGTTACAAACATCTTAGACTAAAATCATCAAGAACGTCTTAATGTTTCAACAAGAAATACCCGCTTGAAAAACGATATTATAACATATAGAGTTACATTCTAAGAGTGTAACTTTAAACAATAGTATTAACTAAAAATGCAGCGGGGGTAGGGGGAGGGTTGGAAGTGCACCTTGTCGAGATATGCGTGCACGTTACAAACATCTTAGACTAAAATCATCAAGAACGTCTTAATGTTTCAACAACGTATACCTGCTTAAGAAACGATATTATAACTTCTAGAGTTACATTCTAAGAGTGTAACTTTAAACAATAGTATTCACTCTAAATACAGCGGGGGTGGGGGGAGGGTTGAAAGTGCACCTTGTCGAGATATGCGTGCACGTTACAAACATCTTAAGACTAAAAACATCAAGAACGTCTTAATGTTTCAACAACAAATTCCTGCTTGAAAAACGATATAATAACATCTAGAGTTACATTCTAAGAGTGTAACTTCAAACAATAGTATTCACTCTAAATACAGCGGGGGTGGGGGGAGGGTTGGAAGTGCACCTTGTCGAGAAATGCGTGCACGTTACAAACATCTTAGACAAAAATCATCAAGAACGTCTTAATGCTTCAACAAGAAATACCCGCTTGAAAAACGATATTATAACATCTAGAGTTACATTCTAAGAGTGTAAGAATTAAATAATAGTATTCACTCTAAATACACGGGGGGTGGGGGGAGGGTTGGAAGTGCACCTTGTCCAGATATGCGTGCACGTTACAAACATCTTAGACTTAAATCATCAAGACCGTCATAATGTTTCCACGACAAATCCCGCTTGAAAAACGATATTATAACATCTAGAGTTACATTCTAAGAGTGTAACTTCAAACAATAGTATTCACTCTAAATACAGCGGGGGTGGGGGGAGGGGTTGGAAGTGCACTTTGCCGAGGAATGCGTGCACGTTACAAACATCTTAGACTAAAATCATCAAGAACGTCTTAATGTTTCAACAACAAAACCCGCTTGAAAAACGATATTATAACATCTAGAGTTACATTCTAAGAGTGTAACTTCAAACAATAGTATTCACTCTAAATACAGCGGGGGTGGGGGGAGGGTTGGAAGTGCACCTTGTCGAGAAATGCGTGCACGTTGCAAACATCTTAGACAAAAATCATCAAGAACGTCTTAATGCTTCAACAAGAAATTCCCGCTTGAAAAACGATATTATAACATCTAGAGTTACATTCTAAGAGTGTAAGAATTAAATAATAGTATTCACTCTAAATACTCGGGGGGTGGGGGGAAGGGTTTGAAGAGCACCTTTTCGAGAAATGCGTGCACGTTACAAACACCTTAAGACTAATTACATCAAGAACGTCTTAATGTTTCAACAACGAATACCTGCTTAAGAAACGATATTATAACTTCTAGAGTTACATTCTAAGATTGTAACTTTAAACAATAGTATTCACTCTAAATACAGCGGGGGTGGGGGGAGGGTTGGAAGTGCACCTTGTCGAGATATGCGTGCACGTTACAAACATCTTAGACTAAAATCATCAAGAACGTCTTAATGTTTCAACAACAAAACCCGCTTGAAAAACGATATTATAACATCTAGAGTTACATTCTAAGAGTGTAAGAATTAAATAATAGTATTCACTCTAAATACAGCGGGGGTGGGGGGAGGGTTGGAAGTGCACCTTGTCGAGAAATGCGTGCACGTTGCAAACATCTTAGGCAAAAATCATCAAGAACGTCTTAATGCTTCAACAAGAAATACCCGCTTGAAAAACGATATTATAACATCTAGAGTTACATTCTAAGAGTGTAAGAATTAAATAATAGTATTCACTCTAAATACAGCGGGGGTGGGGGGAGGGTTGGAAGTGCACCTTGTCGAGAAATGCGTGCACGTTACAAACATCTTAGACAAAAATCATCAAGAACGTCTTAATGCTTGAACAAGAAAAACCCGCTTGAAAAACGATATTATAACATCTAGAGTTACATTCTAAGAGTGTAAGAATTAAATAATAGTATTCACTCTAAATACTCGGAGGGTGGGGGAAGGGTTGGAAGAGCACCTTTTCGAGAAATGCGTGCACGTTACAAACACCTTTAGACTAATTACATCAAGAACGTCTTAATGTTTCAACAACGAATACCTGCTTAAGAAACGATATTATAACTTCTAGAGTTACATTCTAAGAGTGTAACTTTAAACAATAGTATTCACTCTAAATACAGCGGGGGTGGGGGGAGGGTTGGAAGTGCACCTTGTCGAGATATGCGTGCACGTTACAAACATCTTAGACAAAAATCATCAAGAACGTCTTAATGCTTGAACAAGAAATACCCGCTTGAAAAACGATATTATAACATCTATAGTTACATTCTAAGAGTGTAAGAATTAAATAATAGTATTCACTCTAAATTCACAGAGGGTGGGGGGAGGGTTGGAAGTGCACCTTGTCGAGATATGCGTGCACGTTACAAACATCTTAGACTAAAATCATCAAGAACGTCTTAATGTTTCAGCAACAAAACCCGCTTGAAAAACGATATTATAACATCTAGAGTTACATTCTAAGAGTGTAACTTCAAACAATAGTATTCACTCTAAATAAAGCGGGGGTGGGGGGAGGGTTGGAAGTGCACCTTGTCGAGATATGCGTGCACGTTACAAACATCTTAGACTAAAATCATCAAGAACGTCTTAATGTTTCAGCAACAAAACCCGCTTCAAAAACGATATTATAACATCTAGAGTTACATTCTAAGAGTGTAACTTCAAACAATAGTATTCACTCTAAATACAGCGGGGGTGGGGGGAGGGTTGGAAGTGCACCTTGTCGAGAAATGCGTGCACGTTACAAACATCTTAGACTAAAATCATCAAGAACGTCTTAATGCTTCAACAAGAAATACCCGCTTGAAAAACGATATTATAACATCTAGAGTTACATTCTAAGAATGTAAGAATTAAACGATAGTATTAACTCTAAATCCAGCGGGGGTGGGGGGAGGGGTTGGAAGAGTACCTTTTTGAGAAATGCACGTTACAAACATCTTAAGACTAAAATCATCAAGAACGTCTTAATGTTTCAACAACAAATACCCGCTTGAAATACTATATTATATCATGTGGAGTTACATTCTAAGAATGTAAGAATTAAACAATAGTGATTACTCTATATACAGCGGGGGAGGGGTTGGAAGTGCACCTGGTCGAGAAATGCGTGCATGTCACAAATTAGACCAAAATCATTAAGAACGTTTTTTACTACGTTGTCAACGTATACCTGCTTTAATAACGATATATATCATCTGGACTATTATTCTAAGCGTGTAGGATAAAATTTTTAAATTTTATAAATAAAGCAGAGAGGAGGGGGCAAGCGACATACGTAATGAAATTAAACTATAAATTTTTTATTTTTTTTTACTCTTATTAAAAGGGTGAGAAGGGGAAGGGAAGAACAATTTGTTAAAAGTTGTTTTGAGAAACGTTGTAGACAATCAATGGCTTCATTTGCTAGATCATTATATATAATAGATCCTATTAGTGAAGCTTTTCTTTTTAATGTTAATTTTAAGTTATTCGTACTATACAATCAGGAGGGTTAGTTACTATATAGTCAGGATGGGTTAACGAACTGTAAAGGTTTACTAACGCAGAACGTAGACTTATTTGACTTGAATTATTTCTCGAAACTCCTGGATGGAGCATAGGGCATTATAAAGCATTGCTATCTGTCACGATTCTTGGAGATCGCCTTCAAGGGTGCATTATGGTAGAGTGTGTGTTAAAAAGTGGATTTCGGACCAGGGTAGACACGATAATCTCTCCTGAGGCCGGGTCCATAAAAGAAAGATAGGTCTGCTTGAACAACAGGCCTATCAGGATGAGGTAAGCCGGGTGTAGAGTATACTTATCTTCTTACTATTCTTATCTTACTTACTTATCTTCTTGTAAGGGAGTGGAAGAAGTAGTAGCAGTCAACGGTGGTTTGCTCAGATTCAGTTAAGAGATCTACTGAAGGTGTTGGTAGAGGAGCTCTGGAGCCGTGGTAGAGACAAACAGAATGAGGTGTAAGAACCTAAAATAACAATTTAACAGCGATTTAGGAAGTCGACCTTAGCATAAAATTGTTGGAAATTATTTAAGGCACACGAGTAGTCTTCGTAGCCACTGAACCCAATCGACATTTGCTTTCTTGGTTACCCTCGTGTAAGTCATATTAGTCTGCTATCCTACAGTAGTAATTAATCAATCATGTAGTATTTGTAGGTTTTTTTTGCAAAATAGATAATATATTTGTGTAGAATATCTATTGCAATTTGCAATTCAAAATTATTTGGGTTTTAAACCAACGAATATATATAATTCTATTCCTGTAGTGAATAGCTGATTTTATATAAATAATTAATATAAATATAATAATATTAATCATTTAAAGTAGATTGAAAAAATAACATGTACCTCCCCCCCCCCCCCCCCCCCCCAACCCCCTTCTCATCCCCTCCTTCATTTAGCTTTCGCGCTGTCAAAATAAATGTAGAAAATAAGAAATTATTCGTTGAAACCAATTACACGTTTTATACCAAAATATCTTTCCATTTACGCATAATTATTTACTTTTATTATTTTTATTTCTTTTACAATTATTATCTCTTCTGTTATTCTGTTTAATTAATTATTTTATAATATAACACCTTAATTAAGTCTACTACTTCATTTATTTCTCGCCCAGGGTACATAATTAGATTAGTGTTCTATTTAAAATAAAATCTGTTCGTAAATTTTTATCTATCTTATTTTATAACCCATATTATCATATAAATTCATGCTTATTAATTATTTTCATACTTTTAAATGAAAACGATTTTAAGGCGTTTTATATTTTCATATAAATTCACTAATTTTGTACCATTTTTTTTTTTTTTTTAGTCGATTTACTTAATATATATTTAATTTAGTTTATTAATTATTCGAACATATAAATAAATAAACATATAATAACATAATAAATATTGTTGGTGTGTAAACATTCCTCTACCACATAGATTTTACCCTAAGCAGACTAATAGACTTGATGAAAAGGACCATTCCTTTAAAATATTCCGATGCAACCATTCTCAGACAAACAGTTGACCATTCAAGTTGTGCTTTGGTCCAACAAGAGCTTTTTCCTTATTGATCTATCAAGTGAGGCCTAATGCTCACCGAGCAGGCGTCGAGCGAGGCGTGAAATGTGACGTTTCTACGCCTCTTCTATTTAGAAACAAAAAGTCTGAAGCAGTTGCAATTGTCTGCCCGAATGATCAGAAATATAATAAATATATAAGTCATACTAACACTTGTATCAGCCAATAACAAGTTTATGTTTTCATCAATTCTATTTTCTAAAAATTAAACCTATTTCTTTCACTGTTACATATATTTGTCTATACTGTCAACTAATATGCTTTTATTTCAATGCTTATTTCTATTTACTCTATGAACTATTATGATTTTATTTCAATGCTTATTTCTATTTACTCTATGAACTATTATGCTTTTCTCTGATTTCTTTCTTGACTTATGATATTATTTATTTCATCAAAAATATATATTTTTGTCAGTAAGTACTGTTTGTTTCTCAAAGAAAACCCTTATCTAAACCATATTTTTTGGTTAACGGATGCTAGGTGATAGTTAAAATGATCAAATACACAGAACTGAATACTTCCACACCGTTAACATTGAACATATTATTTGCGTAAGATAGACATTATTTATTCATTTTGAGGACAACAAAGGGGTTTGCTTTAGATAATCCATTTTGAAATACCCGCTTTCTTTATGGCGGCCATACACGTTGTGGTATAACTGACAGGTAAACCTGTTTAGGTAAACCGGAGCATATGTGCTCTGAAATTATGACATAACCTTACATTTATAATAGCACATACGCTCCGATTTACGTGACAGGTAGACCTGTACAGGTAAACCCGTATTTGCTAGGAAGTTATGACATAACTGTACGCTCCGGTTTACCTGTTAAGTATACAGCAACATTACTATCGCCTTAACTCCATTAGCAATGATCCGATTATTTAAAATAATTGGGATTTAATATTTTAAAAAATAAAATATTTCTAGTTATTTTAGCCAAATTCTACAATTTCAAATTGCTTGATTGCGTAGAGGGCTGCAAATAGTCTTACTGACGTATTAATCAGATAACTCCACTCTTGAACTTAAAGCTATATCAGGTTTTGATTGGCTGATAAAGCAACTAACCACCATTTACCTAGGTTCTGTTCAATTATTTTTCTTCTTCATGATTTTCTTTTTTTGTGTATACCATTTAATGCATTGAAAAATCTCTACATTTTATTTGGTATTTGGTATATTTCTTACCATCTGTTCGTACACTTAGGTTACTTTAGAGTTAGAAATATTTGTATAATATAAATATGTTTTCTGTCAAGTCCGACTGTTGTTATTTTTGCTCTGTTAATTTATAATTATTGTGACATTATAACTGTCTAGAACAGTGGTTTCCAAATGGGCATTAAAGCGAGAATACATGAAAAAAAAAATACACTGAGATAGTATTCGAAGTGTTTTATCTATTATCAGTATGCAAATGTGATGATGTTTTTTATCTTCTAATTTTCGGTTGGCCAGTTGCATTAACATTGTGTTTAATATTTTAAAAGTATTTATATATGATATGTTTAATTTTTTTCATGTTTTAGAATTTTATATTATTTTAAAAGCCAGGTGATTTTTAGTACAAGGCAAGATTAGTAAAGAATATAGGGGACTTTTATACACTGGTACTACAGGACCTTTGATTTCCTGGACCAAGAGCCTACCTGTTGCACTTCAAGGTACTGGAAGGTCACATAGTACACAATTCTTCCTTTCAACTTGTACTTAAAGCAGGTAGCTTAGGTTTATCTCTTTGAGCGACCTAAGTTCGACTTCTCTACTTCGTTAATGGACTTGAAGTGACTTGAAGTGAGCTTAAAACGTCTCTACATGTCTCAGGCTGATCAAAGCGCAAGTATCCTTGTCTTACTGTCTTGCTTACCCTAATTATCATTTTAATATTCAATTTTTATATTGAATATTAAATAGTTAAATAAATGTGTACAGTTAAAGCAATTTGTTTTATGTATTATTTAAATTTTACCCAGGCTTTTCCGATTTATTTACTTGATTTAAATATATATCGATTATCACTACCGTATACGAAGTTAGAGCATCTGTTAAGGGTATTTCGAATATGTAATATATAAATTTAATATCTTTTTTATACAAAGTCGCAATCCAAGAAAATTTGGGCAACCACTGGTCTAAAACATTGTTTAATGCAAAGTCCTAAAATTTATTCCTCTAGAAATTGAGAAGAATTAAATTTGTTGTAAAAATCATATATATATAAAATATATTGTATTGTTATTTGTAAACTTTATGTATAATCAAACTTTATGTATCTTATAATATTATAATATTAATATTTTAAAAATTAAAAGGACTTTGCAATTTTGTATTTTCAATTCGAACTGACAATATATCCAAGTCACAAGGATATACTTACACTACAAGGTTTCGATTCAATCAATAGAAGTTTAAGAAAATATATCTTTATTTAAAGATAAAATTAAAAAAAAAAACGTTTATGTAACAAAAAAAAGTAACGTTTATGTAACAAAAAAAAGTATGCCCAATAGCTCGCGGAGCAAAAATCTTTTTTCTATAATATGTATTACTACAGTATAATATATTATATTATATCACTGTAATATATTATATTAATTACACAATAAATATTCATTATATATAAAAAAAATTAATGTTACCCTAGTTATAGTTAAGTGTATAGTGTATATATATATATATATATATATATATATATATATATATATATATATATATATATATATATATATATATATATAAGTGTATTTCTTTTATAACCGGAAAGAAACTTCGTCAATTATAAAGAAAAAAATATACTATTGAACAGAGAAAATATTTTTCCAATATCTACTTTACTATAAAATCCAAAATTATAATCTTTAAACTGTTTGCATTTTCAGCTTTACTTATATGTTTAGATAATCTAAGTCTATAAAAGAATAATCTTGACTGTTACCCCGACTGAATGTGGTTTGTGAACGGCCGTCATTTATTAATTAATTAATAATTAAGTTTCAACAAACTTAACATTTATTGTAAATTTTAATTATATGTTTATATTTACTTTTTTTTTTCTTTTTTTTTAACATGTGTAAAAAGAGTTTAATTTTACATATTTTTATAATTTATTTCCTTACTTGTGAATAATCAGACTGTCCTAAATCGTTGCCAAAACACCGACTTATATGGTTTAAACACCTCAAATGTTAGATATTTTCTATAGCAATGAATATATGTAAAATAACAGATACCTCTATTCCGAAATGACCAAATGTATGTTATACTTAAACTTTAATAAATAGAGAAAGAACAAACAATTACATAATAATATTAATCGCACATTAATTGCACATTACATACTTAGAATATTTTTTATATTTTAAATTTGTTTTCTTCTCCAATTATGGGCAGTTGAAATTTTCAATTAATTTTTTTTTTTTTTATTATAACCTTTGACACACACACACACACACACATATATATATATATATATATATATATATATATATATATTTTTTATTTTATTTTTTTATTTTTATTTTTTTTTTTTTTTCACAAACCACATCTTTTTGCTGTAAATTTTAACTTTTATATTTTTAATTTAATATCAAATTTTGATTTATTGTGAAATTGGAACAAGAATTTCTAACTCTTTCCTAAGTGTTCGCCTTATTCCTTATAAATGTTTAATATTTTCAAACTCTATTAATATAATAATCAAATTAATAACATATAAAAACACATTATTGTATTTGAAGAATAATAAAGGAAAAAAATAGAGATTTCTAAAAATGCTGTTATTGTATTTGAATAAAATAAAATTTTGTAAATAATATTAAAAAAATAATTGTTTTATTTTAATAATATTAATAAATATATTCTACAATACTGTTGAAAATAATATATATGTATAAATAATATTTACTTGAATAAACAAATATTATATTAAAAAAATAATTACTGTTAATATTAGCATATATATTAGAAAAGAAAGGAAGTAAGACAAATTTGTGTCCCCCTCGAATTCGGGGAATGTTTTTCTCCTTTCTTTTCTAAAATATATTAATGATTTTAAAAATGGCACATTACGCCATTAATTTTAACTTATCCATCTCCTATAATATTTGTTAAAAAAAAAAAAAAAAAAAAAAAAAACTTAATTATATTTGAAACTTTAATTGTATTTGAATTATTAGAAACAATTGTATGGATTAAAACAAAAAAAATAATTTGGGATTTAAATGTGTTAAAAAATATTGTATAAATAATCAAATTAAAAAAGAGCATATTGGTTTATAATATATGTACATTAAAATCCAAACATGTTTTTTTTTTTTTTGTCAATTCTTTAATAATAAAATGTAACTTTGGAAAATATTTGTTTATTAAATTATATAATTATAGAATTAACACTTCGGAAAAGCGATCCATTGATAAACTTGCGAATACAGTTTTTGTAGAAATTGCCAGAAGAGAAAAGGAAAATATTTTTGCGATAAGGGGATAATCTTAACATTTTTTTTTAAATATTATTCCAGATAATATTTGTTTAAATATCCTAATGTATAATTTTAAAAGACCAAAAAGTTAAATGAATGTGATAAATGGTATTTACGTTATTTTGAATTTTTAAAAAAAAACTGTATTCGTATATCACAGTAATCACAGTGATGGTATTACTCTTTGTAAATTAATACATTAATGGAAAAAATATCCTTAAAATATGTTAGTTATTATGTATGTTTGTATATTTAAAAAAAAATTGTCATACAGAAAACAAAATGAATATAAAAATATTTTTATTTATATAATAAAAATTATTGTATTGTATGTAAAAGATTTAAAAAAAAAAAAAAATTTAATTAAAAACTTGTTATTTGATTATTTACACGTTTTATTTTATTATTTCATAATCAGCCCATGAAATAATAAAGAAAAATATAAATAACAAGAAAATAATATGAAAAACAAAAATAAAATTATTAAAAGAAAAAGTACGCATAGGAAATTAAAAAAAAAAAATGTTTATTGTAAATAAAAATGTTTAAAAAAATAAAAATAATACTACAATATAAAGTTGCAAATGATTAAAAAAAAAAAATTTAATACAATAATAAAATAAAAAAATGAATTAAATAAATATTGTTTGTCGGATTTATTATATTATAGAAAAAAAAAATTGAGAAAAATAAATTTGTAGAAATTAAGTTTTGAATAATAATAAAAAAAAAAATTTGCATATATAAAAAAAAAAATTTCAAATTATTAAGAAAATCGACAAATAATGTATAAAATTTAAAAAAAAAGAAAATTGAAAACAATTTTGAAAAAACATTTTAATATTGAAAAAAGATTGTTGTTGTTACATTAATTTTTGAAAACAATTGTTTATATAAATATATTTGAAGAAATAAAATGAAAAATTTGATGTTAAAAGAAAAAAAACCTTATCAGTTACAATATAAAATTGTAAATTACTTTTAAATAAACTTGAAAACATTAAATTAATAAAAATATTTTGCATAGTTGGTTATTACGATAATGTTATTTATCAAATAAAAAAAAACATTTTTAATGATAATAAAAAAATTATGTAGCCAAAAACTTAAAACAAAAAAAAAATTTGAAAACATTAATAAAGAAAAGTGTTTTATTATTGGTTATTTCAATTTATTACATTGTACAAAAAATGACATTAAATATAAACTTGTAAATTAACAAAAAAAAACTCAGAGGTCATTAATGAAGAAACATATTTGTATTCGGTTAAGACATATTATATTATTAAAAAAAACCTTGGAACGTAACGTGTTTTTTTAATAAAAAATATAAACAAAAGGAAATATTACTTTTGGCTATACATATATATAATTGTTTAAATTAAATAACATTTTATTTTATTATATAATAAAAAACATTTGATGACTGAATGTATTATGTTTTAAATTAAAAAAAAAAATGTATTTGTTTTAAAAATTTAAACAATATGATACGTAATTAATACTTTGTTAAAATAATATATTAAATAAAACCAGAAGAAGACGATGAAGAAAATGAAGAAAAATGAAAATAAATAATTGAAGTTGGAAAAAAACATTAAGAAAAATAAGAAATGGGAACTGAGAAAAAAATTGTTTTTTTTTTTTTCTTTAAACCAATTTATTCTTTGAAGTTTAAAAGAAAAAGGAATTTTATAAAAATAATACTTTCAGTAATAATTGTCTTAATAAATTTATATTTAAATAATAATATTTTTTATAAACTTAACAATAAAGAAAAAACCACAAATTAAATTTTGATTATACAGGAAAAGCTGTGAATTTACCAAATATAAAAAAAAGCGTGTTGGAACACGTATGCTTATATCTTTCATAATAATATTAAATTTCTTCTTTCTTTATTCTGTGTTAGATTGAAAATACTATAACAAATATTAAATATTATAACATTTTATCCAAAATATTGAAATTATTAAAAAAAGAAAAAAAAAAGATTGTGTGTAAAGAAAATGCAGCATTTAATTTATTATTACTACCCTTTTATTTGTCCTACACCTGTGAAATGGGCACTGTGAAAAAGCCATCAAAAGCCGTCAAATACTGATTTTGGTGGCATAACCATGCTAGATAATAATAATAATACTTGTTTTATTTGAGATTATTATCAATTACATTAATATTCATAAATTAATTTCAAATGATTGGATGATTTCACTGAGATTTTGTGGTACCACTTCATAATTATAATTAGAAAGGTTAACTGATAGTAACACAACAATATTGTCACCACAATTTTAAATTAATAATTAACCAACGCGTTTCGACATTTTATTATCATCATCATGTTTTAAGTGTTAACATAGTAAGAGTAAAGGTTGTTCTAGCTACATATTTTACATGCTTTTATACACTTTGTACTGTTTAAGTCATAAAAGCTTGTAAAATATGTAGCTAGTAGAATCTTCACTCTTACTATGCTTACACTTACATTGAAGATGACATAAATTAACGAAACGCATGATAAATTATTAATTGAAATTGTGTTGACAATATTATCGTGTTACTTTTCTATTAATCTCTCATAATTATTAGATTTAAAAGTAAATAATGCTATCATTTGAAGTTAACTTCTTCGCAATGTTATAGGGATTACACAGGGTGAGGCAGAAAGGACGGATGTTTTTGGAACAGCTAGTAGTCAGGCTGAGGTAGTGGGAGTGGGGGTACTGATGTGGTCCCGTGTTGGGTAGCTCCTGCCATTTGACAGGAGCTACCCCACTCCCAGGCTGAGGTAGTGGGAGTGGGGTAGCTCCTGCCAAATGGCAGGAGCTACCGAACACGGGACCACATCAGTCCCCCACTCCCACTACCTCAGCCTGACTACTAGCTGTTTCAAAAACATCCGTCCTTTCTGCCTCACCCTGTAGTGTCTAAGTTATTATCTTATTATTTATAAATACATACTTATTATTCTAGAAAAATATTGATTTCGCTTGAAGGAAACGTCCACACCATGCTTAAGTGGTAATAAGTAGATTTATATGAGGATTCCACTCACTAGTAAAGTATTTATCAGTATATTTCAAAGTAGGCACTAAAGATCATCATTTATCGCCGCAAAATAATGGACACACCACCTTTGTAAGTATTTTTAAGTATCACAATACTTTTGAATAACAGTGAGGGGATATTTAAATCAAGTGATATTAAAATATATATACATTTTTTTATTTTAAAATAACTTTTTACTGTTTAAGAACTCTGAGAGTAAAATTAAGTTGCTTATTAATTAACTAAAACAAGAGTTGTTTATTGCTTTAACGATTTGCTTCGTCAGAGCTTTAATAGGTTAAAAGTTAATGATTGTGGGTTTTTAACGAACTGACACTTAATACACTTTAATCTGGGGACGCATATTGCTTGTATCAAAATATTAGTCAGTAAAAGAAATATGTTTAACAAAGTCTTATACAAATATTTAAAAAAGTTCATATCTATATTTAATGGTAAGTACCGTTATGCCACAAACTCAGGTTGATTGGTTTTGGGAAACACCAAAGAACAAAATAGAAAACTTATGGAAGACAAATGAAGATACAGAGATTGAAAGATACAGAGCACAACTTCGTTACAAATACAGACAATGAGGTTAAGAAAAGAAACGATAAAATTCTTGCGTAAAGGTAAGTGGAGCAAAAAGGTAGGAGAGTAGAAAAACACTAAATTATGGGGCAGGATTGTGTTAAATAAACTTGAAAGTGCAATAATAATTAATTATTAAGCATAATAACCTGAGACCTTCAAATGCCTTTTTGCCATGGCGCCATACTAAAATGCCACATTTTGCCTATTTTTCGGTAAAAAGCCACATTTTGCCGGCCAAGTTCTGAGAAAAAAATAGAAATATTCTAATATTCTAAGGGGTTCTGCTACAACCCATAAAACCAGGTAAGATACGCCCTTGCATGGCAGGATTCCAAGGTGCTGAGGATTCCCCAAGTGACGTGGATTCCTATCTTAGGGTAGTGACACAGCACCACTCGAGTGGTGCTACCCAATCACCAATGAGAATAGAATGCAACCTAAACCTACCACACGAGGTGGCGCCGGGTAGCACTACCTGGTCCACCGTCCCTCTGTCTAGCCGCTCCTGCGGGTGGCGCCACCCGGTCAGCCCATTGTTTTTAATTGAACCCGTCAGACGTTGCCATCCAAGCCACTGCCACGTTAAAAGTTCCACAAGACATTTGGCAAAAATAATTACTGTCCTCTTAGATACAGTATGAAACAAACTAGTAGATAATCTTTTTGTCTGAAATAATATGATAAACCCAAAAACGCCTTTTTTCCTTCTTATTTCAACATAATGATATGCATTCACAGCTATCTCCTCCGGGTCCATTTCACGACTGCCCGATAAAAGTAAAAACTCGGGTGGCAGAAAACAGGTGTCGGAAGCAAGTGGTATCAACAAGGTGGCGCTACCCGGGTGGCGAAGTGTGTCACTACCCTAATGATTAAGAGCCATTAGCTCTAGCTCATCACTACTCAATGTGGGTCATTGTAGGGTATTGTAAATACCTGTAAATTGTAATAATGTAGTTAATAGGACTCAAGTTGCCCGATTTAATATCCCTTTTACAATGAAAGGGGGTGGGGGGGGGGAGTTGAAAAATAAATGCCACATTAGCTAAAATAAATGCCACATTTGGCCAAAATAAGTGCCATATTGCCACCCTTTTTAGTGCCACATTTCATAAAAATAAATGCTACATTTTGAAGGTCTCTGATAATAACGTAAACATTTCTTATAACAAAAATTTGGTTCAATGGACTTGGTCCACTTTAATACTGAACCCTTCATATTTACTATATCAAAAAGTCCAATTTACAGAGGGGGGTTTGGATTACGTTTAGGGTATATATAGGGCCAAAGGGAAAGTCCGTGATTGATTTGGCTTGCTTAAGTGCGGGAAGTTTATCATTGATCGGTACTTTATTGGTCGGCTGAGGAATGAAATGTTCTCTAATCACATCATTCATGTAAACTTAATAATGAATTACAAAGAGTTAGAAATCTAATATTTTCCTCCTTCTCCCTAAATTGGATTGGGAAAGAATGGATGATGAAACGTTTGAAAAGAAAGTTCAGTTCAATGAGAACGAAGATATTTGCCAAAAACCGAATTTTAGTTCTTTTTTTTCAAAATGGTGGCCAACGCTACCTCCTTCGAGGGGAGAAACTTAGTATGTTCATCAGGGGACCAAAATAAAGCCATAAACCAAAATTCAGCTTTATCCGAATTTTTTTCCCGTTAATGGCCTTTTTTGAGGTAACGCTCTTGGCCTAAAAGGCTTATAACTGGAAGTTTATCGGTGAGCCATTTAAAATAGTAAAGGAATATAAATATTTGAGCATGGCCCTCAAGTCCAGCTTATCATACAATAAACAGGTCAAGTGTGTGCTGGTCAGCACACAGCGAGGGTCCGTAGGCCACACTGTATAGTTTAAGTAGTACCCTATTGATGGCTTACTTTGAACTATCCTATGGGTCTGATATTCTCAAAACACATAAACAAACTTCCGATAAAGTATTTTTTGCCACTGAACCGGACTACAACATTATAAATACATCGAAAAGACCATAGTTTTAAAAAAGCGTATTTTGTCAATAAAAAATAAAATAATATTTTTTTCAAAATTTCCAAAAAGTGGCATCTTTCAGGATTTTTTTCACATTTTTTGCACTTCACATAAGCGAGATAGAGGGGGGGGGGGGGACACGTTTCACATCCGCTTCAAACTCGCCTACGCTCGCCCTATCAAAGTTATAACCAAAGAATTATATATTTTTGTAATCAGCTCGACGTACCCTTTCATATGATACCCCTCACGGTGTCGAAAAAAAATGTAAAATTTTTAACCCATAAGTTTTTTGACCCTAATATTTTTGAAAAATATTTTTTTTAAGTCGCTATATTTTTAAAATATGTGGGCAGGTACAAGACACATACATGCCAAATTTCAAAGTGATCGGACGAAAGGTGTAGCCGTGAGAGCATGTGATAGGACAGACACACGCAGGAAAATATAAGGGTCCTTGGTTTTGCCTACGGACCCTAAAAATTATGTAAACAAGAGGTGCTGGATAGGGAAATCCAGAATGTGCGTTACTTAGGCTAAATTATGGAAGAAGACAAATAAAGAATCCACGAAAATGGAAGAAGACCGATTTACATTCAATAAAATATGCATCATGTCTGTCTGTAACGTTTACTTGCCCGACAATAACTTGAGTAAAAGACCGTTTTAGTATACATGTTCCTTATACTAATGCTCAGGCTAAGTTCGTTGGACAGCGTTATCCGTCTAAGAATTCGCGTGCAACGCTCGCGTAAACGTAAGCGTCAAATGTAATAGTAGAATTTCAGGAAGAGAAAAGATTCATCACCTATTCGATAAGACAAACATTTTTTACACATACATTTTTTTAGTAAAACCAACAGCGACACTACTACTACTATGAAGTGATAAAGATCGTTAAGACTAAAGATCGTTATTAAAGCGGACCTAAACGTTTAAAGTAGAGAAAACAACGTTTCTTCCGATATCATACGGTCTAACGTGACGACTTTATAAAACTTCATATACATAGTCTAAAGTACAATTGTAATAGGCATGTAAAATTCTAACTTGATAAAAGCAGAAGTTTTTGAATAGTGATGTGATACATTTTATAATAGTTGAAAAGAAGATAGGCGGAACATGTAAGTTAAGGAATATGTAGAAAGGCACCCTCCTCCCCCACTACACGGCTCTCTATTACAGTCATCCTCTTTAACTACTAACTCATCATGATTTTCTGAATATCTTATATTTATCGCATTACGCTCGCTTCGATAATAGAGCTATGCGATGCGTAGTATTAGATTAAGGATTGGAAAATAAGTTGAAGTGGTCAAAAGAATGGGATTCTCACATTAAGGTGACTGACTACAAATAAATAAATTTAGAGATTTGTACTTTTTGGGTACAGAGTGCATTGTACAACATTTTTTGTACGATGTATCTTCGTTTTAGAACAAACATATTTTTTATAAAAAGATTTTTTTTGGAATTTACACGTATAGGCAACCCGAACTGGGGACAGTAGGGAGGGGGTAATTTCTGACATAAATTTGTCACTTTTGTATGACATAAATTACATTAGGATATTAAATAAAAAAATTTAAAAGAGTAACATTTTTTCGAAAACTCAAAAATAACATCACTTTACTCTTGATAGGTACTATATTTGAAAATTGTAATTTTTGGGTGCAATTTACATAGTACGAAATTTTTAATATGATAATTCTTCATTTCAAAACTAGCAAAAAATAAATGTTTCTCGAAAAATGAATTTTTTTGTTATTTACACCTATGGGCAACTCGAACTGGGGACATACTGTATGTATAAATATATATTTTATAGATATTTTTAATGTAAGAGGGCCCACCCCCCGAAGTTATACAGCAGTGGTATACTGACATTCCTATGTAAGCAAAAAATAACCTTAAATGTAAATACTTATTCTTAATAAATATATTTACTTTGTTTACTTCTTTCTAATAAAGTAAGTAACGTTCCACATGCCCAGGTTGGTTGGTTTTGGGAGACAAGAAATAACAAATTAGAATAACGATGGAAGACAAATGAAGATAATGAGCTTAGAAAGAAACAAGCACCACTTTGGGCTGTACACCAAGTGCGCCGGGATAGGTCGGGTCACGGGGGAAGTGCGCCAGCCCCTTTTTGAAGGGTATGGTCAAAGTGCGCCGGGTAAATCCTATCTCTCGACCCAGGTAGTCCACCCACCTCGGACACGGATCCTCTAATCTAAAGGACTAATCGTTGTCAATATTCCCATATACTCAATATAAAGCGATTTCAAGTTACTTTGAACAAACTGCTCAGAGTGATAAGGCGATCATTTGCCAATCTCAGTGCATATAGGAGAATCTGTAGAATGTTCTCGTAAGAACAAAATCCAAATTTAGTCAGAAGATACACTTTAATTTGTGAACATTCAAAATGAAAAAAAAAAACTTACAAAATCAAAATTAGTTTTTAATGATAAAAATACATAGGAAATTTAAGAAAATAATCAAAAATACGAGAGAAAAAACAAATTATTTTATTAATATTAAAAATTAAAGAAATGTTTCTTACATAAATTATACTCACTTCTAAGTAAGTGCTAATATTTATTAGAAGGGCTTAGATTAACTTAACATTAAACGTACTTATGAAAACTAAAATCTTCTGCATATGTAATATACATTATAATACAATTCAGTCTATATTCAATAAATAAATACAAAATACATATTGAAAGGTGTAATTTATTTATGTACATACTCCTAAATAAATTAGAAATTACTTTCACATTTCAAATCTAGATACTTTATTATTATAAACAACCAACACTAGGCGGCTTGAATCCCACATTGGTATTGGGAATTTAGTCGTGGACAGATCAATATAGTTCTCGGTGATATAGTCCCAAAATCGATCATTGCGATGGCTTATTTAATCTTCAATATAACATTCTTCAACTTCTTCAGGGTCTATATAGGGTAGTTCGAAGATAAACTTAATTAGTTAGCCATCGTTGGTATAACATCGGTAGTCCTCAGTAAATCCTAAATCCTGAATTTTTCTAAAGTGCTTGGGAAGACATTTTTAACGGCTTGTTGGATTCCAATTTTGAAGTCCACTACAAAGTTCTTTGGGTTTAGACGGGGTGCAAGAGGTATAACCCGGGATTACCTGACCCTCACCCTTTAGACACTTCCAGACTAAGAGGCTGGTGCACTTCGACCGTAACCTTTTTCTAATCCGAAGAGGGGCTGGCGCGCTTGGGTACCAGCCCCACTTTGTTCCAAATAGAGAAAATAAGATTAAGAATAAACGATAAAATTCATCAGTACAGGTAAGTGAAGCAAACAGGTAGGAGAGGAAAAAAATACAATATATTATCATATTATTATATTTTTCTACTCAAACGTCCAATTTACACTGGGAGGTTTGATTTAAAAATTAGACTATAGTCATATTATAGGAAGGCAGGAAAATATGTTGAGAACGGAAAAGACTATAGAAATTTAAATTTGATAAGTTCATAACTACAGTTTGTGAACTACGATGTAAATCTACCAGCTGCCGTAGGATGAAAGGTAATGTTCATAGAGTTATTTTAAATGTATAAAGGTACAGGTAGGGGTTTTGTAACTGAAAAAACAATTTACGCATCATATATATGCTACTCAATATTTAAAGTGCCACATCTTGTTATAAATCGTATGTTAAAAGGCATCTGGAATAAAATTAGGTTTTCGACAAATTCAATAAGGTTTATAAGACCTAAGAAAGGCTGTCAGTATAAGATTATGTATCTTTTAATTCCTCTAGAGATCAATACTGAACTAGTAATGAGTCCAATTTCTCTCCGACAAATCTCTTTCATCCGACAAATTTTACTTGAGAAGATAATAAGTTGGGTTATGATCATTACTTTATTCGTATAAAACTGTTTCAGACAGTTTTTGCAAAGAGTGTTAGAAGGGAGTTGTAAATGAAAATATTTTGATATGATACATCATAATATATTATATTCTAATCAAAGTTTAAAAAACTTGGCTCTCGCAAATCGTCATGAATTGTATGTTAAAAGGCATCTGGAATAAAATTATGTTATCATATCAGCAAATCTTTTAGTATTTCAAAGACTTAAAAAAGGGTGACAGTTAAGATTCTGTATCTTTTATTTTTCTAAAGGACGATAGTGAACTAGTAATGTACACAATTTCTCTGAATCCTTTTCGTCCGACAATTTTTATTTAGGAAAATAACAAGTTGGGTTATGATAGTAAGTTTATAAGTCTTAAACTGTTTTAGACAGTTTCTACAAAGAGGATTTAAAGAGAGTTGTAAATGCAGATATTTTTATACATCACATATTATATTCTAATCAAAACTTTGACACATTTTGTAAATAGTTATAATTTGTATCGTTGTAATAAGGTGATAGGTCTTAAACAGTTTTAGACAGTTTTTACAAAGAGGGTTACAATTTTTTATAATGTTAATATTCTTGCAGTGCATAAAAACCGGAAATAGAGAGAAAGAAATTGTTTTAAAAAGAACGTGGTTTAGTCAAAGCAACTGGTCCAAATTATTTATATTCTAGATAAATTAGAGCCATTTCTAACTACATTTTAATGTGTGAACCCCTTCCCATGCAAACAAGACAAGACATTTTATTCCTACCAATAGATAAATAAATATAAAACGTATTACATTTGGACTTAATCTGCTAATAGCAGCTACAATGATGCATGATATATGTAAAACTATTCATTTGTTATCACGGGCGTTGCCAGGGGGGGTCGGGGGACCCCCCCCCCTAAAGTTTGGACATGATATTATATTGCGAATATCTAAACTGCCTATGGCGTATTAGACACTAATCAAGGTAGTTGTCAACATTAAAGATACAAATTTTCCCACAAAAAAGGTCCCATGCATTTTTTACGTACAACGAGCGGTTTAGCAAAATCTCTAGCTTACTATAACTTGCGTAGAGTCTGTTTTTGCAAGACTTTTTACGTATTTTTGCGAATATCTTCCTCTGGCTCGGAGATCAAAATTGAAGAATATATATATATTTTTTTATTGTTAGTGATTGGACTTTGTTACGCTTTCTGCGGAAACGGAGCACTATATCGTTCGACTAGTTCATTGTACGTAAAAAATAAACAAAGTGTTTCGTGTGTGAAATTTTATAATCTTCAATTTTGAGCTGATCCTTAATTGGTCTCCGAGCCAGAGGAAGCGAGATATTCGCAATAGTACGTAAAATTTCGTGCAAAAACAGACACAACGCAAATTATAGTCAGCTTAGTCTTTTTATAAACCGTTCGTTGTATGTAAAAAATGAAATATTTTTGTGGGAAATTTAATAATCATACTTTTTGATAATCACATTAATTTGTCTCCGAGTCATTGGAAGTGAGATATTCGTAAAAATACATAAAAAGTGGTGCGACAATGGATACTAGATTGATATTCATAGATATTCTTTGCCCTATATTCGTAAACCGTCCAGTGTACGTGAAAAAATGAATGAGACTTTTTTTGTGGGAATTTTTGTTATCTTTAATTTCGATAACTACCTTGATTGGGATAGAAAAACAGGTTATACAGTGGTTATGTACTATGTACAGTTAGATCGTTCTTATAATTTTGTTATAAGAGTTTGGATTTAACTCTGGTGTCAAATCATGCTGGCCGCGAATTCTAGCGGACAACGACAGAACTAACATCTTATTTTCTATATTATAGTCCAGCAATTCCCAACCTTTTTGATGCCGCGACCCTATAAATTTCTCCTTAAAATTTAGCAACCCTACCGTGAATATATTATGTATATTGCATATTGGATACCCTAAGAATTGCAGGGGTATAAGGCTCCAGGGGCTTGTATTACTAAAATCATTACTAAAATAGGGAGGAGCCACTGTGGGCTGATTAATTTTTGATAAAATTGAGCACACTGATCATATAATCTTAATAGCATATTCCTTTACTCTTATGAATTTATTGATATCAAATTTTTTTAAATTAAATTTATCTTAATTAAATTAAATTTATCGAATATTATAATTCCATTGAACTTATTTATACAGGGTGGTCCAAAAGTCTCCCCCCCCCCCCCTCTTAACTTTTGAACGGTTTGAGATAAATTAATGAAACTTAGGGGATCTCTACCATGCTAAGGGAAGTTTGTTTTCATGCAATCGCCTACTTGGGGCAACCACACACTTTGCCCCCAGGCCACCCAACTTCAAAATTTCAAATTGGAATGTATATTTTTGATAGCATATTTGGATTTTACGGTGAAAAATAATAAACTTTTACTTGAAACTTTTTTTTCTATCTCCAATATTTTGCCCCCTACAGGGGGGCAAAGATAGCAAAATAACCCTTCCAAAATAGTAAGAAAATAACACTTAGATCGTAATAAAATCTGAACGGTTAGAAATAAAGTAATGAAACTTGGGGGATCTGTACCATGTAAATGGAAGTGTGTATTCATCCACTCGCGTACTAGGGGCAACCACCATTTTGCCCCCAGGCACTGAAATTTGCCACTTTTATACCTTTCACCCCTATAGGGGGCAAAATATTGAAGATGGAAAAAAAAGTTAGAAGTAATAGTATATTATGTTACTAGGCTGTGAAGTGAGTTTTTTCTTTACCGCGGCAATTACATTTACTGTCGAGCGAAGCGAGGCAGTAAATATTGCCAAGGTAAAGAAAAAACACTTCACAGTCGCGTAGCATATGCTATTTTTTCAGAGGTAGCAGACAATGAAATAACATTAAATATTAATCACTAATCAATATATAATAATAAGAAATATTAGTACATACTTAAGACTTAAAAAAAGAAACCTTAAAAAGAGGTTACACTATAAGAAAAGATAAATAAAACGCATTGACATCTAGCGGATTTTAATCGTACTAGAAGCATTTCTACAAAGACTGCAGCGGTACTAACGGAAGTTTTGACAACTACCCGCCGGACATAAAAAATCTTTTAGTTCCTAGGACGTAAAAGATTTTTTCTTTATAGCTAGGAGTAATGAAAAGATTTTTTAAGTCCACGTAATGAAAAAATGGATTTTAGCTATGTCTTTTAGGCTCTAAAGTTACTATTTCACAGCCTACCACGGAAAAAATATTTTTATTTTTTGCCGTAGAATCTAAATCTGCTATCAAAAATATACACTTTAGGTTAAAATTTTGAAGTTAGGTGGTCTGGGGGCAAAATGGGTGGTTGCCCCTACTGAGCAATTGCATGAAAACAAACTTCCCTTTACATGGTACGGATCCCTTAAGTTTCATTAATTTATCTCTAACCGTTTAGATTTTACAACGTATTATCGGAAGGGTTATTTTGCTATCTTTGCCCCCCTATAGAGGGCAAAATATTGGAAATAGAAAAAAAGAATTCAAGTAAAAGTTTATTATTTTTCACCGTAAAATCCAAATATGCTATCAAAAATATACACTCCAATTTGAAATTTTGAAGTTGGGTGGCCTGGGGGCAAAGTGGGCGGTTGCCCCTAGTGGGTGATTGCATGAAAACAAACTTCCCTTAGCATGGTAGAGATCCCCCAAGTTTCATTAATTTATCTCTAACCGTTTAGATTTTACAACGTATTATCGGAAGGGTTATTTTGCTATCTTTGCCCCCCTATAGAGGGCAAAATATTGGAAATAGAAAAAAAGAATTCAAGTAAAAGTTGATTATTTTTCACCGTAAAATCCAAATATGCTATCAAAAATATACACTCCAATTTGAAATTTTGAAGTTGGGTGGCCTGGGGGCAAAGTGGGCGGTTGCCCCTAATGGGTGATTGCATGATAACAAACTTCCCTTAGCATGGTAGAGATCCCCCAAGTTTCATTAATTTATCTCAAACCGTTCAAAAGTTAAGAGGGGGGGGGAGACTTTTGGACCACCCTGTATATACATATATATTGTGTTTTTTTTTAAAGTATTATTTAATTAATGACTACATAATTTCAAAGCTTTTTTGCAACCCTACAATATTTTGTCGAGACCCTGTTTTTGGTCTTGACCATAGGGTTGGGAAACACTAGTGTAAACCTCCGCACCAGTCTAGTAAGTGTTGGATCTTGCGAAGGAAATCGAGTCAAAGATTTTGCATTTCCCGACAATTCGAACCCAATATCCCTGTAAGATATAATTTATTGGATTTTATCAAACTCGAACTTTAACTAACATGATATTATAAATATTTAATGACATAAATGCTTTTAATCAACAGTTAATGACCCTCATCATGAGCAACTCACTCGAGAATGATTTCTGTGAAGGTTAGAGCCGCCTAGATTTACAAATTCTCTTGACTCCTCCTAAATGGACTTCAAATGACTCTTTTATTGGATTTGATCAAATTCAAACTTCAACTAACACATTTATAAATAATTATTGATATTAAAGCTTCAAATCAACAGTTAATGACTCTCATCATGAGCAACTCACTTGAGAATGATGAGGTTAGAACCGTATAGATTTACAAATTCTCTGAAACAGACTCCTCCAAATCAGACTTAACTTGCCTAGCTACTTAACTGCATCCTCTTCTACCTGCAGGTGTAAAGGATTTGGCCAAGATTTTTGCCGAATCATTTGCTTGTGCCAACATCAAACAACGCGTTTAGAGAGTAGTTTTTTGAAGTACATGTTTACCCCGATGTTCTACACTTTTGAAGTGGCTGGCTTCTGCCAGAACCATCAGAGTTGATTGGTTTAGACTTAGACGATGTGATGGATGTAGTCTGAGAGAGCTTCACACTTTACTAACAAATTCTTGATGATTCTTAATTTTTGAAGTTGATGGATGGTTATGGTGTGGTAGTGATAAAAACACGTCAACGTTTTTAACCAATTCTTATAATATAACAAACGTAAAGCAGGATTTGAACACAACAAGAATAATCTGTTTTTTAATATAGCGTTGACAACTATCTGACTTAAAAATAAAAATAAAAAATCACAGGGAAGTACTTGCGTCAAAGTACTTTTAGGGTTTTGTAGATGAGTAAGCATACCCGTTATGTAATAATGATTTTTTTGTCTTCGATCTCAAGGGTCCCGGATTCGATCCCCCTGGGGGTCACAATGTTTTTTATCAGTAATAAAGACAAGATAAATTACATTTTTCAGGAAATTTGCATCGCCCCACCATAAGGTATAACCATGAATTATTTCGAAATTTTAGGACCAACCGTTATATAGTGGTTGGGGGGGGGGGGGAATGTTTTTTGGGTATATTTTGATTTATTTAACCAATAATAAATGCAAAATTTAAAAAAGCATATATATATTTGTGTCTTTCTCTTCAGCAGCTTTCATTTGATACCCAACTCAAAATTTTCAAAAAATAAAATTTTGAGCGCACTTCACTTTTTCGCTCCCAAAATTGGCAATTTTTGAAAATTTAGGATGAACTCCCGGAATTTTTATCGCGCCACAATAAGGTATTAGCATGAATTATTTCGAAATTTTAGCACCAGCCGATCTATAGTGGTTGGGGGGGGGGGAATTTTTTTTGGGTATATTTTGATTTTTTTAACCAGTGAGAAATGCAAAATTTAAAAAAGCATATATATATTTGTGTCCTACTCTTCAGCAGCTTTCATTTGATACCCCACTCAAAAATTAAAAAAAATTAAAAATTTTGAGTTTATCACATTTTTTTGAATTGCGCATGCGCATATCTAATTTTGAACTTCTATATAATTTTCCTGTGGTTGGGTCGAAAAGTTGCACCAGTGTTTCGAATTTCAGCACTTTCGCTTCAACGGTTCGGGCCCTATGAACCAAAGAGCGACGGACAGACGGACACATCACCCTCGGCATAAGGGTTTTGAGAAGTATCTACAAAACCCTAAAAATGTTGAAGGAGAACCATCCACATAATCTCCCTATAGATATGATTAAATGGGAAAATACAATTATTATTTTAACAATTACATCAAATTAAACCTACAAATTGCCTTTCCGCACTCAAATTACTATAAAACTATAAACCTAAACTACAACCACTAGCTTTGATTCTGTCAATAATCCAGACTAATAAAAGTCAAGCATGTTTATACTATGCATGTATAAAAATAGATTGAAAATGCATTAAAGTGAGAAATAGTTCTTTACGCACCAAGGGAGTAAAGTCAATGATTGTACCCAGAGCGATGAAGTCGGTTCCTGAGGCGAAGCCAAGGGAATCATAATGTTATCTCCCGAGGCGAAGCCGAAGGAGTTAATGATCGCTCGGGTACAATTGATTTTTACTCCCAAGGTACGTACAAGATTTTATCTACAGAAGGGAGAAAAAAAATGAACAAGATTTTAATTTTAAAGTATTTTAAATAAAAAAAATAAATAGTTATATATGATATTAACAATTCTCTAAATAAGTTTAATCACGTAAATATAAAATGATAGATAACAATTATTTGAATTTCAATACTAAAATTAGATGGGAGAATTAGCTGGTTGCTGTGTCGTATTAAATAGTATTGACAACTGATGTATGTAATACATATTGATTAGTTTATCTACATTTAATAGTACATTACGCGTCGAGTGCGGAAAGTAGCATTTTGCATGCGAGTGTGGAGTTTGCACCCGAGCGATAGCGAGGGTAGTAAAACCACACGAGCAATGCAAAATGCCGTTTTCGCACGAGTTGCGTACCGTACTTGATCTAGGATTGTTAGATTTAAATAATAAATATAGAACAAATAAACTTGCTGTATGTAAGTTCGTATCTCTTCTCTTGATAAAGATGGATTAATTCTTGAGTTGTATTTTTTGCCGAATTAATTATTTCTGGAGGAGTATTATTCTCCACATTTTCGTCAAAGTCACTTGATTCACTCATTGTTTTTCACTAAAAACTCGATATAAACAGTTACTTTAATAAAAGAACAGCAAATTAGTTTTGTTAAATGTAAACAAACTCACTAATCGTGCGTAAAGCTGAAGAATTCCTCTTCTTTACCGCCCTAGGGTGGTAAAGAAGAGGAATTCTTCAGAACTATGAGACACGCATGCGCAATGAATACAAGTACTTAAAGAATTACTTTCTACGCATCTAAATAGAGATACAATGTTTATATTTCGTATCAATCGTAGATAAAAATTATTATTTTACTTCTAACTTGTTTGTTTTACTGATGAATCACTATGACAACATGTGTGAAGATGACATTATACATTTAGACATTGAACAAAAGTAAATCAATTAAATTGTGTATTTAGCACCAACCTTACTTACTTGTGCTTTATCTAGGGCAACACTGGAAGGAATCATGACACTTTATGATTCCCTTATTTTCCATTACTCCCTGTTCAACCTGACAGGGTGCAATGAGTAAATTTCCTTCCTGTAAACAAGGGAGAAAATGTCAAATGTCGAAAATGTTTCTCCCTTCTGATAATGGTCAACATCTAACCATGTCATAAATCTGAACATATAATGGTCAAGCATTAACTACCTCTAACCATATAAATAACTCGATCATTGAATAGTAATGTGTTAAAAAGTTATTTATATTTTAGATATGGTACAAAATTTCCCTTTGAACGAGGTAAAATATTCAGAGCTACCTATACAAGGGTCTGTTTTATATTACTTGGTAGTTTTAATAATTTTTGTGGACACACTTTACTTGAATGTAAGAAGGGTAAAATTGATTAGTTTTATTATTTGTCCCGGTAGAGACGCTACTTGACAGAGCGATGTTACTGTCAAATGAGTCTTAAAAAAAGCAAATTTTATTTTATAAATACTAGATTAACTGAATTACTGAATTAATTTATATTTAATATAAAATGATCTACGCTGAAATAATAAAGCGTTAGCTTTATTTACTTCATAGTAAGCTTTTAAATTAATATAACTGAAAGAAAATTCAATGATTTAGTTGAATAAAAGTTAGTTTGGAGGTTGTTCGCTAGAATTCACTGCAAGTCATTATATTTCAACCTTTTCAACGCCCAAAACATCTTATCAATACAGAATATGAACTGTCCCCTACAAAAATTATTAACTTAATATGTAATCAATTTAATTTCATTATCAAATTTAATTTAAAGACTTAATGATATTATTTATTTATATTAAGAAAAACCGTGATTTCATTTTTTTTTTGGGCATAGGTAATATTTCTTTTAAAATTTGATAACGGCCCCTCATTCTCAAACGCTATAATTTTGAACATGAAATGTTAAATTTGTTCATTAACAAAAAATATATTAAAATTGTGTTCAGAACAAAAAAATGTGTTTGCTAGTATAAAGCATTTGTTTTAACCGCCATATTGAAACATTATTCATTGTGGTTTTTAGGAGTCTGTAAATATGTAACGTTTACTTAAAGAACACAACCCTGAGGTTACATATAGGTTTTAGTATTGATTTTTCACGAGCTTGCTACCTCCTGTGAAGTTCTAGTCTCCTGATACCTAGGGTCCCCAAAAACTTAGATTTTCTCAGTTGAGTCATGCCCAATATATAACAAATATTAATGGGTTGGCATCCCGCGGCTCAATTCTGAGGGAGTAAAAATTGTTAAAAGTTAAACACTACGAAAAAATTGTATAAGTGAAAGTCGTTTGTGTTTGTATTAAAATATCTCAGTAAATATCACTAAAATAGTTGTAACTTCGCAACAACAAAAATTAGTTTATCCTTATAAAAATGTATACGTATTTGCATGGTACCGTGAGCAATATTCAAGCAAATATTCTCATTTACAAATAAATACTAAATCAAAAGAGTTGTAAAACTTATATTGCACAATGAAATTTGTTTCATATCGAACGAAATAAATGTGTACCTGTAAACATTTAAAGACATTCGCGAATCTTAGGAATTACTTAATCGAATAAATAAACCAAATTATATCTTGTAGGAACATTATCACGAGAATTAATCACACCAAGGCTTAGATTCATAGTTTACGGTCCCAGAATGCTTTTTATAGGGCTTTCAAAAATAATGTTTACTTATTTTGCCATTGTGGGATGCCATTGTGGGATGAAAACAAAGAAAGTGATGGCGAGTCGTATATGGCATTTCAAGCCCGACAAAGTTAGCCATGATTTACCACATTTTACTATTATCCATATACGGCACATATTAACTGTATTTTTTTGACAATTTATCCAAAGAATTAGGGAAAAAATTAAACATATTTTTAATTAAAAAAATCTTATAGAGATCAATTAATGCCTCAGAAGATCATAAAAGATTTAATGATATGTAAGAGAGTTAAAATTTTATTATTCGAAGCTTTTTAGATTACCCCACGAACAATAAATGTTACTTGCCATTAATTAAATACTTTTAGTAATAGAATAAATTCATTAAATTTTGTAGATGATAAATAAAATGTATTTACGTGCATCGAATAAAAGTATGAAATACTATCAATAATATTGAGTGATGCATTTACGTTTAAAAACAATTCCACCTTATTTGTTTACGATATGTTAAATCTGCAATGCATATTTGTGTTGCGGGTTAGTATAGAACTGTTGTGTTTCAAATTATGTAGTTCCGTCATTGTCCGCTAGATCGTAGGTTAGTTCACTTCTTACTTTGAAACCTATTTTAGCTTACTTGTTGATTTATTTATTATCTATCTATGAATCTAATATAATGGAGAATAATTAAATAAATAAAAAAAAATTAAAACATTTCACGTTAAAGAATAAAAAAGAGATGCAAAACTGTGTATTAAAACTAAATATTTTTTACTAATTATATGTGTAAAATAAGAAGTAAAGTATAAATTTAAATATTCTATTTTAAACCAATGTGTCAAAAATATCAAGGATTTTAAGAACGTAAGATTTAACGGGTGAAAGAACATGAAAAAGTTTTGTGACAGACATAATATCTAATTTTAATTATATTGTTCCTAATATATTATAGAAGTTTGAGGCATCTTAATATTATTTTTTTTATTGATTATTTATTTTTCTCTTCAATTATTCAAAAATTGTCTAAATTTGCAGCAAAATATTGTATTATATAATGGAAACAACTTCTTTTGTGTAGATTGGTGCCCTTAAATTAATTAGCCTTAACCTTAACTGCCTATTACCAACTTTGTAATTAGTCAATCATATTATGAATAATTATGAATGTTGGTTTTTTACTGTCTTACACCACAGGTTGTTTTAAATTCGCGGATGATGAATTTTCTTTTAGTATGCCACATGTATCTGCATATTAATGCAGATTAATATTTACTCTATACAGGGTTGCAAGTTTCAATATGGATGGCAGAAGCTTTCAATCCTCAAAAAGAAAAAGGGATTGGTAGATTTCTGGATTGAAGATTCCCAGACCACTTTCCATGGTACTCTGGCTAAAATCTTCTCAATTTTTATAATGATACGAATTTCCTGACTGTATTCAATTAAGTTTCTTTGCTATTTGCTTTGATGCAGTTTTGTTTTGTCTGAAACCAGTATGTCCTTCGTAAACTCTACCGACTTTCGAACACTTTCCTAAGTCTCTTCTACAATATTATGCTACATACTTTTTACCAGTTCACTCTAGGAGTGAAGAGTACACTGGAATCAAGCACGAAGACTATTACCTTATGATACAAATAAATGTAAATTTATTTGTCAAACCTCTACACCTCAGGGTAGAAGAGGTAAGTAGGTATATCTTTTTCCCAGGGATGCTGATTAGAGATATCTCGTTGATTATTAGTTCCCTGTTTTTTTTTTTTTTTTTTTTTTAAAAAATTCCCGTATATCGGCTGAAACTTCTCAAAAATACTCATGCAATTTCCATGCTCTCGAATAAAAGCTTTTCTCTTTCAGGGCCCATATACTTTATCATTTCTGGAGAAATTTCGTCGTGCCTTGATGCTTTTCCTAATTTGTTTTCTTTACGGCTAACATCCTTTCTTCAGCATTTATTTCTTGGTTATTTCCATCATCATCTTCATAATGTCAACATGTATCCTGTTGTTATTGAACATTGCTTTTCAAAGCATTATTTTCCATTTGTTTATAATCCTACATTCGTTTTTTAAAGCATTTCCTACTTTATGTAAAGTTTGTTTTTCTGTTTTCTTTTACGTCCCGATCAACACATTTTTAGGTTATTACATGACGATTGACGGGGAATACTTTACTCATCTACACGATGTAATCATCTGTGTGAAACATGTCTCAAGCGTAGTTGCACAAGCTCGCTAACCACTCGGCAACGCCGGTCTCCCTATGTACTGTTAATTTTGATATAGTTAGACAACTATTCGCTTTTCTCTAAATTTTTAGACTTCTAGAAGTTTATTTTGTTCAATGGAGTAATGAAAACGAAAAGCCTCTCCACAAAATGAATTTTAACTTCTCAAACCTAATTTTTTGCCTCTCGGCCATCACCAATGCTCGTCATTTGTCTCTTATGTGATTCGACGTCAGGATTTTCCTTTATTTTTCTTCCCTTTTTTTATTGCTCATTTCATTGAATTTCTGCTCTGCTTCTTTAAGATGTTCTTCTTTGCAACTGATTTCATTCATAAATAACAGCTTTAGCTTGACATGCAGAAGAATTTAAACATAATAATATAAAATCAACACAAATCTCTATTCTAAAGAAAAAAATAGTAATTATAGAAAAAAAACTTTTAGAAGCCACATTAATATCGTTTAACCCGAATACAATGAACTATAGAATAATCAATGTTGTTAATTATTTATAACATTATTAAATCTTAGTATTATTGAAATATTATAATGTATTAAAGTTTGCAATGTTGTTAGTACTATAGGCATGGCGTGGCTCTATCATTGAAGCGAGATAAAAAAAAATCATGGATCATAATGAGTTGATAGATAAAGGGTATAATAGTAGTACAGCAACTAGTAGTAAGGGAACCACCCGGCATTCTTACTATTCCTCCAACCACAGATCTCCTTTTCAATTATTATAAAATGTATGACTTTACTAAAAAACTTCATTAGTACTGAAAACAAGTCCAATCGCCGAAAGATGGTAGAAGCCTTAAACATAGCCATGAAATTAGATTCCACAGTAAATATTAAAATCGATTCAAGATCCCTGAATAAATATTACTGTGGTATATATACTAATTCAATTCAAAATTCCCGCTCTGAAACTTAGGATTTTTTCTTCGAGACAGATTTTATTTATTTATATATTGTTAGAGTTAACTTTGTAATATTACAAATTATTTAACACTTAATTTAATGAGTTGAAATTTATTTTATTTTTCTAAATTTTTGTTTTTTGACTTTAAAATGTGAGACCTGCTAGTCAATGATAAGAGTGTGATAAGTAAACTTTTACGCTCCAGAATTTTTTTCAGTTACCTTGTTAAATTAGTCCCATTGTTATTATGTTTTTAGTTTTATCTTGGTGTTAATATTTGTTATGTTTAATTTTTATTGTTATTGAGCTGCGATGCAACCGTAAAGTTGTATGATCAGTAGTGAGGAGATGGTTTATTTTATGTTTCAAAACCAATGTTTTGACGAAGGAACTTTGTTGGTTCCGATTTAACTTTACTTTCACAATCACTTAACATGTAACGATCCTCACAGTTTCAAATTACAGGTATGCTAGTCAAATGTTAATAAGGAAAAACACTTTTGTAGATTTATATATATTACGTCGTTTTGCTAAATAAATTATATTTTTTAGGCTTGAGAATGGCCGGCTAGGCCGAAACGTTGCCACGTAAATAAGAGTTTTTGCATTATTACCCTAAAGGATCCAACACCATACATAAAAAAACTTAATAGTAAACTAACTTACTACTACTAACTACTTAATAATAAACTTAACAGCTTATATCAAGTTGAAATTTTACATGCCTGTTTCAATTGTATATAACAAAGTTATCGTCGTACGTTTCAGACACACAGCACAGACACGGAGCATAATTCGTTGATAGTAGGAAGCTCTCTGCGCTTGCTTCGATTAAATGTTATGTAAGTCATACCTTATATATGTAAGGTGAATATTGTACAAATAAAGTAAGCCAGCAATGCACCTTAGGCAATAATTATTTTAAATTAACCGGACAGTTTAAATTAATTCTCTGACAATTACCATATTAATGAATGTATTAGTTTTAGTACATGTTTTTTTTTAAAAAAAATCTTTTTACCATGTATTTGTAAATTTTAATTCTTTAAAGTTTATATTTTGAGTAGCAGGTGTACCCCAAGGAAGTATCCTAGCCCCAATCCTATATTCCCTTTACCCATCTGACATTCCTGAACATCCTCACACCACTCTGACATCTTTGGCAGATGACAAATGCATTCTACCTTTTCACAAATCTTCCCATATAGCTTCTGACCATGTTCAACAACATCTTACACTTCTTGAAATTTGGCTGAAGAAATGGAGAATAAAGATAAATGAAAATAAAAGCTAACACGTAACCTTTGCTCTGGGACAACCTGTAACCCTTAACCAAATCCTTTGTCCTCATTCTAGTACTGTCCGCTACCTTGGGTTACACCTTGATCGACGTTTAAACTGGGCACACCACACAAACTCAAATGACAAGAAACCAATCGTCGATATAAACTTCTTCACCGGCTCTTACATTACAAATCACAACTCAGTACACATAACCAAACTTCTCATATATAACACAATGATAAAACCTATATGGACATATGGCATCGAATTATGGGGTTGTAACAAGCGTTCTAACTCCTACCGCATCCAATCCCTTCCGTCTAAAATTCCAAGAAGAATAACTAATGCTCCCCTCTTTGTTTCTAACTTCATACTTCATAAGACCTAAAAGTACCCTTTGTTTCTGACCTAGCCACTTCCAGATAACAATCCTTTCATGATTCCGTATCCCATCATCCTAATCCTTTAGTCCAAAAGCTATCTTCAAATCATTTTCCTGGAAATCCTCTCCGACGACTCAAAAGACAGTGGCCACGCGACTAGTTAAATATTTAAAAGAAAAAAATGTATGCATAATAGACATTAGATAGCATGTTCTGTCACTGGACAGTATCTCACATCAAGAGTACCACGCCATGTAAAACAATTATCCTTATTACTTATAACAATGTAATTTTTTGTTGTTGTAATATACAATAAAACGAAAAAAAAAATCGGTCCGAGACAACTCAGACAAACTTTCTCATATACGACTTCATAATTACTTAGACCAGTGTTTTCCATTTAATAGTTTTCGTATGTACATTTAAATATTATTGAACATTTTATCAAAATTTATCATAAAAATAACTTCTTCTCGGCGGGGAATCGAATCCCTCGGGCTCTCTCCGTCCGCGTTTTAATCTCAGGATCTAGATTTTTCCCGGGGAAACGGCTTATGTCGTAGGATTCGTATTCAAATGGACTACATTTTAGAATTTTTTAATCAAAATCGTCGGAACCGTTTTAGAAATATATTTTTTTCATGTTTTTTCAGAGTTTTTGGGGGGTTAGCGCCCCCAAAATTTGAGCTGAAATTTATTTCTCGATTTCTCCTCGGGGTATGATTTTTCTGAACATGTATGCCAAATTTAGTCATAATCGGCCCAGTAGTGTAGGCTCCAAGCGTCTGCACAGACGACAGACAGACATTTCTTAAAAAAACACTTTTTTCGACCTTAATACGTGTAAATCCATCAAAATGGAATTTTCGCGCCATGACAATACTTTCTCTTTATATGAGAAAGTAAAAATATGTTGAGTAGTTGTGGAGATGGATTATTTTAATAGTATTGACAATTGTTTTATGTTTAAAAAAAGCTTTGTCAACTTTTACTTTGGATTCCACCACTGAACACAAATAACAGGTAATTGTTTGTCTTTTGATAATTATATTCATTTTTATAAAAGATTTAAAGTAAGGAAAGAGTTGAATGATATATTTTGTATAGTAAGTTGGACAAATGAATAAGATGTTTGATAAGGGAATATTATTTAATAAATCTGTTAATTGTTGAATAATGTTCACCTACCTTGTTTTCAGGCTTAATAATGTCCGTCAAGAGATGAAATACAGCCAATTGTGTATGAAATAATTTTCGACTATTTTTTTTTTCTCCCCTGCAAAACCCAACAAGAATGATTTCATAAATAATTCTACAATTTCGTTTTTGAAAGATCAAATCACGAAATATTATGTTTAGGTCTAATAGTATCAATGATGCAATTCCGTGATTTTCAAAACTTTCCTTATTGTATAACTACCAAACAATTTTAAGAGGAAGCACTGTTTTTTTTTAAAGTTTCGATAGTGATAAAAAATAAATGAGAAATTAAGGATTATGTTATTAAATTAAATTAATTATGGTGTGGCGTTGGAATTTCAAACTTAATTAACCGTGATTTCTTGTTAATTGACATTTTCACTTATTTTTTAAAAAGGTAAAATTCTCATTGATAAATTACAATTGTTTTGTATATAAAAGTAAACAAGTAAGGCGCGCTTCACGTAAGTACGTGGGGCGATAATCGCCGGTTTCTGTACATTAATGTTGTACATTAAAATTATTAAGTGTAATATAATTACACTAATTTTAATAGTAATATTCTTTTTCTACTCTTCAAGACCTTTAAATTGATGTGTAACATGTTATGGTAACTAAAACAATGTTTAGTCACCCGCCATATTGGCCGCCATCTTGAAAATTTTAATAAATGCATATTCTTTTTCTACACTTCAAGACCCTTAAGTTGATATATAACATGTCATAGTTACTAAAAACTTCTTTTAGTCGGCCGCCATATTGGCCGCCATCTTGAAACATTTAAGTGTAAAATTTTAATAGTTGCATATTCTTTGTCTACACTTCAAGACCTTTAAATTGATATATAACATGTCATGGTGACTAAAACTTTTATTTTAGTCGCACGCCATATTGGCCGCCATCTTGAAAATATTAAGTGTGAAAAATCCAAAATGTGTCCAGTTGTCTAAAATGCCGAGATGCATCTGTGTGCCGAATTTCATGTTCCTAGCTATACCTATAGTAGTTTATGAATTGAAACAAGCAACGGACAGACAGACAGAGCCGTTATATAAGGTTTCTTTTTGTACTTTGTACAGAAACCTAAAAGTTATGATTAGAGCAAACATAATTTACTTTTACATTACATCTGTATCCACAACATATTTAATGAAATCTAAAGGCAAGAACATGCGATACTCAAGTTAACTCATTTTAGCAGTCATAATGACCGTCGGGTTACCATTTCATTAAAAGTCAATTAATGGTCAAATCAATTCTTATGTATTAAATAAATAAACAGTTCAATTATAGGTTGACATTCACAACCTGTAATTAATAGGCCATTAATCGATAGAATATTAAAAATAAAACATTTCGACAAATCAATTTTTTCTTTCTTTTTCTATATCACCAATAAAGTTTGATATTTTGACTCAAAAGCTATTTTTAATTTCTCATATATACGTAGTATTGTAACTGGACAATAAGGCATTGTCAGAAAATTTGACTTGGAGATTTTGATAGATTTATACGTTTTAAAAGTCCTCTAAGTCCAAAAAACTTTATAGAGACGTATTTCTTTGATTTCTAGCATTAAAGTAATAAATTATCATTAGCTGATATTTTTAATATCAGTCAAATAATTAGTTAGAATAGTCGAATTTAGATTACAACAAAATTAATATTTCCACTGAGATTTTGAGGAATTTTATCTGCGAAATTAATATATAATACACCACCCTCTCTCCCCCTCCGAAATCAGGGGCCCCCTTCTCAAAACTAATTCTTTGGCACCTATATCATTAGTACAAATGTAAATATATTAGTAAAAATATCACAATTTGATTCATTTTTAGGGTCCGTAGGCAAAACCAAGGACCCTTATATTTTCCTGCGTGTGTCTGTCCGTCCGTCCTCTCGCGTGCTCTCACGGCTACACCTTTCGTCCGATCACTTTGAAATTTGGCATGTATGTGTCTTGTACCTACCCACATATTTTAAAAATATAGCGACTCAAAAAAAATATTTTTCAAAAATATTAGGGTAAAAAAACTTAAGGGTCAAATTTTTTTATTTTTTTTCGACACCGTGAGGGGTATCATATGAAAGGGTACGTCGAGCTGATTACAAAAATATATAATTTTTTGGATATAACTTTGATAGGGTGAGCGTAGGCAAGTTTGAAGTGGGTGTGAAACGTGTCCCCCCCCCCCCTCTATCTCGTTTATGTGAAGTGCAAAAAATCTGAAAAAATTCCTAAACATTCTTCGACCAAAAGTAAAGATACCACTTTTTTGAAATTTCGAAAAAAATATTATTTTATTTTTAATTGACAAAATACGTTTTTTTATAATTATGGTCTTTTCAATGTATTTATATGGTTGTAGTCCGGTTCAGTGGCAAAAAAATACTTTATCAGAGTGTGTTTTGAGAATATCAGACCCTTAGAATGGTTCAAAGTAAGCTTTTTAGCATTTTTAAAAAACACTGTTTATACACTTAACACACAGTTAATACACAGTTAAAACACTATATATTGTGGCCTACGGACCCTCGCTGTGTGCTGACTAGCACACACTTGACCTGTTTATTTATTTTATTATGCAATAACTAAAGCTATATTAAAATAGTGGTAAATATGTGATAAATATGTGATAAAATAAAATAGGTGCCAAAAAATTGTGTGTAGATTCCAATGATTATATAGAGACGCTAGAATACTTGCACTGTTCCGTGTTGTTTTTATTTTAATCATTATTATTATTTTACGAATACGAATAGGAATAGTGGTTCTCCTTCCCCGTGGTCTTATTCCTTCTGGCTTGGCTTCATATCTTTGTTTTGAGTATCTCAGAAATTTATAAAGAATGCCAAAATCTTGCGGGTTTATCCTATATCTGAATTTTTGTTCTAATCTTCACTGATTTATTAAATATAAAAATTTATATTTTGGGCATATGGGTAACCACAAAAGCATATTTTCAGTACAGCCTTCAGTGATCTTGGTTCTCTACTAATTAAGACCTGACTTTCGTGATCTTGGTTATTCTACTTACTTATAATCTTATCTTATTATTACATAAAGAAGAAACTTTCAAAAATCTTAACAACCACTAAACCAATCATCTTAAAATGATGACAGTAACAGTATTATGTATTCCGAAGTATAATAGGCTGTATTTTTTTACGTTCCACATTCTTGATTCAAGATGGCGGCCATTTATATATTCAGAATTTGACATGACTATATCTCCTGAACAAATTTAACTAGGCCCTTGAAATTTAGCTTCCTCTTCATGACATAAAAAAATGTTTGTGGAAGGGTTTTCCAAAAAGCCATTTTGATTCAAGATGGCTGCCATATAGTATTTCAAATCAAGTCCTCTTACTATATTAATCATCATTTCTTTGAAATGCTGGAATAAAATTATTGTATTTGGAATGATGATTTATAATATAATATTCATGTCTCTGCCAAGAATGTTTCTAATTTATATTTGATACCTAAAGGGGGAAATAGGGTTAAAATAAAGAAAAAGAAGACGGAATGAGCCCAGACGCTGATTTCTGAATTGATGAAGTTAATACTTAGGGAAGGGTTTGTCTTTCCTTCTTTCCTAAGGATGAAAAGTATATTAAAAAAAGAATTGCCCAATTTCAACCCAAGGATGCTATAAAACACTGGGGGTCCTCCCACCCCACCACCTTTAACGAAAATACCTCTACTTTTTCCGGAAAGTTAATATTTTAAACTGTTTATTCAATAGCCTTTGAAATCTATGACTAATTATGGTTAAAGATGGTTAGACTGTCGCCGGTTACAAACCGCCTAAATATTTACTACTGCTCTGCTTATAAACATATTTAAACAGCTAGTATTTTATATTTTATAAACAAATATACAAATTGAACAACAAAATAACGATTGATAAACAAAATAAAAAAGGAAAATAAAAGAAGAACCAGACAAATATATAATAATAATAATGTATGTATAATAAAAAATATATTTAAAATTTAGTAAGACACACATCAAAAAAAGTGTGTGAGGAATTGAAAAATTTAGAGGAATTATTACGAGCAAGACATTATTTAAGATTAAATTTAAAAATTAAAGATATGATTTAATATCAATATTAAAATATAGTTCTACAATGAATACAAGTGAAAACCAATCTACCTCCTATTATATTCTAACTTCCTGGTACGATATTTATGAATGCCATATTTTGCATGTCGTTTATTGAAATTTAAGCCCGCCTATCGTCAAAATATTGTACTATAATTGAAAACCTATTGACCTCCTGAGATATCCTAACTTCCTAGCACGATATTTAAAAGTGTCACATTTTTTCATGATGTTTTTTGCGTGACGGAAAATTCTTCTGTACCCTAGAGCTAAAAAATATATTCATGTTAAAAGTTATACATATGAATTTTGCTAATGATTTTGTTTTCTTTTTAACTGTATGTTCAATAGCCGTTTTAGAAAATAATTCTACACTATGTAACATTTTGTTAATTGTAAAAGATTTAAAAACAATATTTCAAGCTGTTGGTTGAATGCTGTAATGAGACCTTTCTATGTAGGTAAATATCCGAGTTTAACCTTTTGCCAGTAATTAAGATGAGGTTCCCACGAGAATTATTAAATAAGGGTAAGAAAATTCATTAGAATTTAAAAAGAAAAACTATTTATCTTTTTTTATAAATTGATTTTTTTTTTTAAGTTTATAATTTTATTTTGCCTTTTTTTTACGTCCCGATCAACTCATGATTAGGTTATTACAGGACAAGGTATGAGGCCATTTAACTCATCTACTCTAAGCTATCATCAGTGTAAACTATATTACACATATCTGGGATTCCAACTCACCAGATATATCGGTGTTTTGACCTAGCTTTTAAGCGGAGTTGCGAGTACGCTAACCACACTTATATTTTTATAGATATTGGCTTGAAAAAGCATTTTACCTCCAGCAGGGGGGAAAAAGTGAACTTTCCTCCCTAGTTTACAGGGAGGGAAGTTACTCATTGCACCGGGTCGGGTTAAACAGGGAGTAATGAAAAATAAGGGAATCATGAACTTTCATGATTCCCTCCAGTGTTGCCCTAGATAAAGCACAAGTAAATAAGCTTGGTGCTAATACACATTTCATTTACTAACTTTTTTTTAATGTCGAAATCTATAATGTTCTTCACACATGTCATGTAACCTCCACAACGGTTGCCATAGTGATTCATCAGTGAAAGAAACAAACAAGTTAAAAGTGGAAACATAATTTCTAAATGTAGATTAACTAATCCATATTTAAATACATCAGTTGCCAACACCATTCAATACACGACTCAGCTTCCAGCTGATTCTCCCATTTATTTGAATTGAAATTCAAATAATTGTTATCTATAATTTAATTTTAACGTGATTAAACTTATTTAGAGAATTGTTAATATTATATCTAACTATATTTTTTTTTAAAAAAATAAATTTAAACCTATGTATTTTTTGTTGAATAACGTAATTTAAAATTAAAATCTTTCCATATTTTTTTCTCCCTTCTGGAGGTAAAATCTTGTACGTAGGTACGTACCTTGGGAGTAATAATCACTTGCACCCTCGCGATAATTAACTCCCTCGGCTCCGCCTGGAGAGTGAACGTTATGGTTCCTTCGGCTTCGCCTCAGGAACCAACTTCATCGCTCAGGGTGCAATCTCTTACTTTCCTCCCTTGGTGCGTAAATAACTATTAAAAAATGACAAGATGTATATAAATTTGATTATAACATTTTAGCTGATTTCATAGTAACATTTATTTTTGATTTTCTCACTTACTTGAATACAAATAACTGTTGAGTTTGAAGCAAATGCTACTATGTGTCAGGGGTGGGTAAAAACTTCCGATTGACGAGAATCAAGTTTTTTCCATTCAACTTATCTACTGCTATAATAGTTAGTTAATACGATACAAGAACACTTTATCGTCCTCACTGACAAATTTAGATAACACAATTAAAGAGAAACACACAGTCAAGAATAGTACATTACGCGTCGAGTGTGGAAAGTAGCATTTTGCATGCGAGTGTAGAGTTTGCACCCGACCGACAGCGAGGGTAGTAAAACCACACGAGCAATGCAAAATGCCGTTTTCGCACGAATTGCGTACCGAACTTTATCTACGATTGTTAGATTTAAATAATAAATACAGGAAAAAAATAAACTTGCTGTATGTAAGTTCGTATCTCTTCTCTTGATAAAGATGGCATTAATCTTGAGTTGTATTTTTTGCCGAATTAATTATTTCTGGAGGAGTATTATTCTCTACATTTTCGTCAAAGCCACTTGATTCATGCATTGTTTTTCACTAAAAACTCGATATAAACAGTTACTTTAAAAAAATGAATAGCAAATTAGTTTTGTTAAATGTAAACAAACTCGCTAATCGTGCGTAAAGCTGAAGAATTCCTCTCCCTTACTGCGCTAGCGTGGTAAAGAAGAGGAATTCTTCAGAACCATGAGACGCGCATGCGCAATGAATACAAGTACGTAAATAATCACTTTCTACGCATCTAAACAGAGATATAATGTTTATATTTCGTATCAATCTTTGATAAAGAATATTATATAGTCGCACTAAAAAAATAACTACGGTCAATGTTAGGAATTAAATACAAAAACATATTATCCTTAATTTTATTTTTTACTTACATATTTTACCATTTAGACTATTTTTCCATATTTGTTAGAGTATTTGAGTAATCTTTTTCTATTTAGAGTATTCTATTTCCACAGAGCGTTATTTATCCTTGAAAAAGAAGTTCGGTAAATTTAATCCGATCTAAACGATATTTATTCTTCTCTTCTTTGATAGTTGTCTAATACGGTATAAGTAAAACAACTCTAGTAATCCTCACCTCATTTATTTTCTTTTAATAGTTGTCTAATACGGTATACATAAAACAACTCCAGTTACCCTCACCTCAATTATTTCTTATAATATTTGTCTAATACATTAACAGTAAAAAAACTAGCAATCTTCACTTCAATTTTTTTTCTTTAATAGTTGTCTAATACGGTGTAAGTGAAACAACTCTAGTAATCCTCACCTCATTTATTTTCTTTTAATAGTTGTCTAATACGGTATACATAAAACAACTCCAGTTACCCTCACCTCATTTATTTCTTATAATATTTGTCTAATACGTTAACAGTAAAAAAACTAGCAATCTTCACTTCAATTTTTTTCCATAGTTGTCTAATACGGTATAAGTGAAACAAATAGTAATTTACAGCGCCATGTGTGCGATATTCTAGTTAAAACTTTTGTCTAGTTCATGTTCAATAAATTAGCCTTCTTGTCAAAGAAAGAAAAAAATATCACTATTGAACGGGATATGTATCGCATCGGGAAGTGAACAATCATTCCCTGGTCTAGCTTAAATATATTAAAATATATACTTCTATCTCCCTTCTTCTTTCTAATTAAAATAAAAAATGTTTCCCAAAATATGTCAATTCTTTAGTTTTAATTGTAAAAAGATATAAGAAGTTACAACTTACTGAGAAGTTCATTATTATAATTGTATATGGAGGACGAAGAAAATGGCGGCCACGTTGTATTACCGAATATTGCTTGAGCATTAATGCAGGACTGCCGTACATTTGTCTTTATCAAATTAAAACGGTAATGTATTAATTTCATAATAAATTAATATCGCCTTCTAATTCATAAGTTCGATTTAGAGCCCTACACATTGACCATCACGAAGGGATGCCCCAATACTGATTGGGAGAAGCGAATAGCATCCCCAATATTGAGCAGTAAAGCCTCTAGGTAACTAAGGTAGGGGTTCCAGGGGCCTCCTAGTTTGTAAAATAATTTTCATATAAAATATAGTTTTGTTTTTAATCCTATAAAGACTTTTGTATTATTTATTGATGGTATTGTGCAACAAAAGTGTTAGATATCCTTGGAACTAAATGTTTGCTTAGGGCGACTGCGTCCCACAAAGTGATCCTTTTGATAAACGGATCACTGATGTGTGACTGATTATACCCAGGGATTATCGCAATAATGTTGTTACCTATAATTTTAAGTTAGATGTGCATCTATAATAATTGCATCTATATAGGTATTCATACTTGAATGTCCAGGTTTTTGTTTTAACACATTCGTTATAATTACTGTATATAAAAGTATTTTTCTGATTCCTTGGTTTTAATTATAGTTATTTGGTCTGTGAGGGTATATTAAGGAGTGATGGTGATGTCTGTCTGTCTACGGGCGTGTAAGGGGACCCGTTGTGTGCGTGTGGTTGAAGCTGGAGCTCGGGGTTGGGAGGGATAGGGATTAGGGGTTAGAGAACTCCTGTTCCGGAAAATAAGCAATCTATATGCATAGATGTCTGCTCCTGCCCCCACGGGACCGCCCCGGGGGCATTACGGGGCACCCGACGACCAAACAACATATAATCTATATCGATAATCCTATCCTTACAATAATATTTTCTTTCCATATTTCGATTTTTTCTTGGGCGAGGTTTTCGATTCAGAGGTAATTAAGTTTCGGCCCTCAAGTGGGGAAGTCTGTCGCTTTCATCCGTCTCGGTATCCGAGGGTTGAAGGAATTTCATTGTCGGTACATTAATTCCTCATTTCTACATCACCTTCCCCTTTCTCACAGATGTTTGCAGTTGTGATCATATATAAAATACCTCAATACTTGTTCAGTCTACAAAGTGATTGACACTCGTGGCTGTAAATCTCATTTTCACTCGGTAGAAACAAATAAGCTGATAAGGAAAACATATCTTAGAATATATTTTCCTTTAATCTCAATATTTTCATCTTCTCGTCTCATTTTCTGGTAATTGGTATTGCCTTCTTCTAAAAATTAATAAATTATATCCTTTGGTTCAACTTAGAGAAAGAAAATACTCTATTTTATTTGTTGGTTTTTTTTTCTCTCCACTTTAAATATAAGTTAATAACATAAAAATAACATAGCATTATTAAAATATATTTGCTAAATAAACATAATAATTTCACAAAAAAAGTTATGAATTTTGTTTTACAAAGCTCCTTAGTAAACACAAAAGTCAACTTAATTTGAATCTTAATGATTCCATTTAGAAATTATAAATGTATAACAATATAATCGATACGGATGGCATAAAGCCGGCCCTACATGTTAATGTAAACCTGGGCAGGTTGGTTAAAACGTTTATGCTTTCAGGTTATAACATAACTGGACCTGCAGGTAAACCGAAGCGTAGGTGCTACCATAAAAAATTTGTAGTTATGTTATATATAACTAGAAAGCACAAACGTATTAATTACCTTCACAGGTGTATCTGACAGGTAAACCGCAACGTGTATAGCCGGCTTAAGGCTCTAATATTTTGATTGGTGTCTCATAATACCTATTGGAATGTTGAAGATATTATTAAATTAATGTTATTTTTACCTTATTTCAAAATCCTAATACATACAATATGTAACATGTCATATTTATAAGGATCGTCGACATATAAGCTTCCAAAATACCAAATCTTACCAGCCACAAGAGAGCGGTTGGGGCCCAATTTTGTATCTTTAATGCTCGTTCAAACAGGGATTGGACTCTGTACTCTGTAATATTGCATCGTCCGGATTAAACAGTAATCTAGTTCTGTTAAAACAAAACAGAAAACACGAGTAGAAAAAAAAGAAAAAGAAAAATCACGCAGTAGGTACGCACTTGGTTGCGAATGTTTTCACACCGGGATCGTCTGTTTGATGATCCCCATCAACAGGGAGCGGACTCTGTACTCTGTAATATTGCATCGTCCGGATTAAACAGTAGGCGGCCTATCTCGACGGACTAATCTAGTTCGCAGCCGAAATATGAGTAGTATTTTCCTCAAAGTTCGTGGCTGGCTGGAGGCAGAAAAATGACTGACGAAAAAGATAAATTCTTTTACAGTGTGCTAGAGTTCACTCTTTTATCTGCGCAAACGGTAAAACTGACTGAACTCTCTTTTTTATTCATTTCACGCGCCCATTTTCTTTTACGTCTTGTTTTCCTCCAAGCTAACAGAAAAAGTCTTCTTCGGAAGAGGTACTGCTGGACATGTTGATTAAAACAAAAGAGAAAACACAGTAGAAAAAAAAAAGAAAAAGAAAAATCACGCATTAGGTACGCACTTGGTTGCGAATGTTTTCACACCGGGATCGTCTGTTTGATGATCCCCATCAACGCTGTTTTTTACGTCCGCGCGGACAATCCACTTCCTGTTTCAGATCCTCAAAAGTTCCATAATGAAAATTCTTGCGCACCTTTGATGTCGAGGAAGGTTTACTTGAGAATAATTATTTTGTGCTATTACAATGGTGTTAGCAGGTGAAAGAATATTATATGGTTAGAATACACGAATATACTATTGGAGCTTCTAAGCAAATATAATTTGTTTTAATGTTTCTCTAACTCTACGTGTTTTAGGGGAATAAAAACTCCTGTTTAATAGTGTTGTTCTTTTGATTTATGTTCGCAATTTAATATTAAAAAAATATATATATTCACATATATTAAAGAAAAGAAACAAAATCGCGTGACAGTGGTACATGATTCATTAAAGAGAGGCGTTAATGAGATGGAAGCAGAGGAGAGAAGAGAAGAAAAACAACTCTACCAGAAAACTCTAATTCAAAAAACACTCTCAATTAAAATGTGACAACAAAAAATAATGATGTCGAAAATACTAACCTAACAAGTGGAAGACTCACAACGTTTTTAGATTGATCGAACAGTAAATAACAAGATAAATTCTGAGGAATTAATTACATTTGAATAGTTACTTAATCAATTGACGGTGTCGCGATATCAATTAGACTATTTTAATTTATCTAATGGGACAGCAAGTTTGGTAGTAAATGCCAGCATGATTAATAGCTATTTGTTTCAACTGAGATTTTTCAGAACTTTTTTTCAGAGTGAATAAAAAGATAATTGCAAGAAGACTCAAGTAAACCGATGTTCATTCATTTAGAAGAAGAAAAAAAAATCAATATAAACTTATATATGATAACCATCAACAAATATATCAATCAAGAAATGTCATTGTATGTCCGGTTTCGTATTTTTTAACATTTATACTTTATAATTAGGTATTTTTTATATAATTTAAGCTTCAGTATTATTCATAGTTGCAAAACACTTTATACTTATTGCCACAACATGTGTCAAAGTAGTATATTTGACATTATTACATTAGATAATTAATAGTAATAATTATAATAATAATAATGTCTATTTCTTTTCCTATACTAAAACATTACATGCTGTTACGTAATTATAAACATAATAATAATAAATATAATTTTTACAATTTCTTTCGTTAAGAAAATAATACTTATATAACAAACGCGTAAAAAATTTGTAATTACAATAATAACAATAGTTATTGGTTTCCCTACAAAAATATTAAATGTTGTTAGCATGTAAGTAATTAGAAAATCTGTATTGAATGTAAGAAACTAATTATTCATTCGTCAAATAGTTACTTCTAGTCCAAATTAAGATTAATAAATAAATGTTGGTAAGCAGTGATCCGGATTCTGTCTTACATGATAGAACTCACTCATAGCTAATAAATCATAAACAAAAAAGATTTGTGCAAATAGCTGAGCTTGTTACTTCAAGCCAATAACATAGCTATTTTCAATATTGGAAACGGTGCAGCCGAGTGGTTACCGTATTCGCATCTACGCCTAAAACCAAGGTCAAAGCACCGACTTATCTGGTGAGTTAAAATCCCAGAGAGGTGGGACATATCTCACACTGATGATTACATCAAGTAGATGAGTAAAGTGGCCGCGATACCCTGCAGTATAATGATGATGTGATGATCGCGACGTCACAGTCCAGCAAAAAGTAGAAAAGAAACATCGCTATTTACATGTCTTTAGGAAACGGCAACAAAGTTCTAGGCCTACCGGTGGGAACCGTTAAATTCCTTGTTGTTATCCATATGTTAAATAGTTATGGAGTAGTTGCAAACATGACCTAACATTGGGTGTGATATGTCGTGGATACCATTGGAAGACCTAGAATTTTATTATGAGACCAATCGTAATGGCCCACGTAATAGTATTGTTTTTATAACTCTAACCGATGAAACCTTTTTATAAGATCGTAACTGATAAAACAAAGTTTAAATATTATTAGTTTACTGTCAACCCACGACCGCAAATTTTTAATACTAATTCAATACAGACCGGTTTTTTGTACATAATAAATTAGTCGGTATATACACTCATCAAACTGCTTCCAAAATAGGCATGGGGGAGTTTTACACGACTAACCCACCGATGGAAGTGAGAATGACCTTTGAAAACATGTTCCACCTCAGTAATAACCTTTTAGTCAATCCGTGAATAAAGAAAGACTTGATACGGTGCATCATTTTGAGAGGTAAATTTTAAGTTTGAAGTCTAATTTTTCCCGCAATTACTTTTTTTTGTACGTAATACTGGTAACAATGGTGGTTGATGGTTGGTAACAATGTGGTTAAGTATTATAACTTCTTTGTAAGTAAATAATATGATGTTTGGTAGATATACATATTTTCTTATACACACAGATATAGATATTTTATTATGCAGTCTACTTGGTCGAGGCTTCTTTTATTAGCTGGTGCAGAGGGTTGACAAAGATTCTTCTTCCAAGCTATGGGATATTCAGTAAACCTACTTGCTAGGGTCCATTAAGTGTACTATGCTTTTGGAGAGTAATTTTAATATTATCTTCCTAGGTAATTCATCTTTAACTTCGTTGTCTCTACACTTCCGGTTTTGCTTCATCACTTTGTTTGCCCTCTTCATCAAGAGGTTATTATTCAATTTATTTCATACAGTTATCTAGAAGCAATCATGTTTCTCCGGGAGAATATTTAATAATTAAATTCGTATATAAAGAAATTTAATAAAGCAAATCTTCGGTAGTAAACTGAATTTTATCATGGAGTTCTAGGTATTCCAGAGGTGAACGCATCATAATGGATATAGGTTCCGATGATTCACCTCTCGAGCTAAAGGCATCTTCAGGGTAATGTGTCTTTCTCTGATTAAAGTAACTAGGCATCGCGTGGCTCTATCATTGAAGCGAGCGTATTGCCATGAAATACTGAATATTGAAATTTATTAATCATGATGAATGTCATAGTTGAAGATAAGTGGAAGAGGGTAGTGTGGCGAAGAGTGGGGGTACTCAGTACAAAGCTTTACTTTCTAAACAAACATATACACTATACGACTATAACAATCTTCACCACCCGCGGTAGCTTTTAAACAATTATTATAAATGTATCTCGTCACTACGCAAAGAATTTTGCTTGTATCAAGTTGAAATTTTGCATATCTGTTTCAATTGTGCATTAGATGGTGTATATGAAGTTTTATTAAAATCGTTACGTTAGAACGTAAGATATCGGTAAAAAGGTTGTTTTCTCTATTATAAACGTTTAGGTCCGCTTTAATAGTTTTAGCGATCTTTATTAAGTCATAGCGGTGTCGCTGTTGGTTTTAGTAAAAAATGTTATTAGAAAAAAATGTTCGTCTCATCGAATAGATGATAATAGAATCTTTTCCCGTCCTGAAATTCCAATTTAATTTTTGTACCTCTCGTTTACGCGAGCGTTGCGCGCGAACTCTTGGACGGATCACGCTGTCCAACGAACTTAGCCTGAGTATTAGTAAGAGGATCATGTATACCAAATTTCAACTAAATCGGTCAACTTTTACTCAAGTTATCGTCACACGCGTGAACGTTACTGACAGACAGACAGACAGACAGACAGACAGACAGACACGGAGCATATTTCGTTGAATGTAGGAAGCTCGTTACGCTCGCTTCAACAACATGAACTGTATATACGAGATAGTCGAGACCTGGATGTTTTATCCCTTTACGAGGCCTCATGTAATACTTGCTATCTGTTTTATCAGGTATTACACCAGCAAAAGAGGCGAAACATTGGAACCTTCATCCATTATGACGCGGTCACCACCGGAAGACCTAGAACTCCTTTGTGAAACCAACGGTAGAAGCCTCACTAAGCTAAATTTAACTATCTTAGTCTTGTACAAATTTAATTTTTCCCTTAGAAATGTATCCCATAGCCAATACCGATACAGTTGGAGGAATCAACCGGTCAAGTATATTAAGAAGAGGGAGAATTGTGTCGACGCAGGATCTGCTCTAAATATGATGGGGGAACTACCGTCGAACAAATGAGCCGGTAAACTTACCGAAACCGACACTGATTTATTATTTAAAAGGGAGCCTTCGGGTAGGGCTGCGGGTATTCGGTCGGAGCAAGGAGGCATTGGAAATTCCGACGCGGGGGTGTAGTAGGCATGATCAGATGTTCCGGGACGTAGAGCTTTATCAGCATTTTCCACTCCGGTGGTTCTGCACCCTCTCTAGGGCAGAGCCGCGTGTCCCTCGGAACCAAGGATTTCTTATGGGGTGTGCACTCGGTACGAATCTTGTAGGGAATGTGCTCTCTAGGGTGTGGCTATAAGTATTGCACCAGTATGTGTTGCATACTTTAATAGTGCAAACAATATTTCACTTCATAACTAACTCCTGTCATTAATCACATCTACTATAACTAACTTACATAATTAAGAATCAGAACTAAATAATATTATGCAATAAACATTGTCAAACCAATGTTAAAAGTACAACAAATACAACTTATATCAATTAACTGTTATTACTTTAAAAAATGATTTTATTTACATGATTTTGAGCGAAGTGTTAGTTAATAAAAATTAAATGAAGTATGACTATTACTAATGTTTTCCTAAAAAAAATAATTACACGAATAAATTCAATTTGTTATACTCTTTTACCAGGTCACTTTCTAAATATTGTCTGAACATTATTAATAAATAACATTTATTAGCGGAATGTAATTAATATTATTATTTGTTCCTCGTATACCGACTAATACTAACAAACTTCGAGTTCAGCACACAGATATGCCTGATGAACATCTACTCGATAAGTCACATTATAAATCTGTAAAATGTATAACCCTGTCCTGTAATTACCAAATTATATTTTGATTAGAACTAAAGATAATAAGGTATTATGAAATGCAAATAAAACATTTAGAAGTTGATCTAAAATTCATTGCAGTCTAAGGTTTTATTATGTTGGTTTACTATGGTGGTCTTATTATGTTGCTATATTATGTTGGTTTACTATGGTGGTCTTATTATGTTGTTATATTATGTTGGTTTACTATGGTGGTCTTATTATGCTGTTATATTATGTTGGTTTACTATGGTGGTCTTATTATGTTGTTATATTATGTTGGTTTACTATGGTGGTCTTATTATGTTGTTATATTATGTTGGTTTACTATGGTGGTCTTATTATGTTGTTATATTATGGTGGTTTACTAGGATGGTCTTATTATGTTGTTATATTATGTTGGTTTACTATGGTGGTGTTATTATGTTGTTATATTATGTTGGTTAACTATGGTGGTGATATTGTTGTTATATTATGGTGGTTTACTAGGATGGTCTTATTATGTTGTTATATTATGTTGGTTTACTATGGTGGTCTTATTATGTTGTAATATTATGGTGGTTTACTATGGTGGTGTTATTTATGTTGTTATATTATGGTGCTGTAATATTGTAACAACAGAACAAAGCTAATTGTTTATGACAATGAAAATATAATTAAACCTTGAATATGAAATTCTAGAGACTATTACGAAATTATAGTTATAAAGGGTAAGTTAAATATAATAATTAAGAAAAATTATGTATCAAAATTTCACTATCTCACATTCGTAGTATATATAGTTATATAAAGAGTGAAAATATTTTGTTGACACGAAAATTGGATATTGACAGATTTACACAAAAAAATTGGATTTTGATAGATTTACACAAAACATTGGATTTCGACAGATTTACACAAAACATTGGATTTTGACAGATTTACACAAAAAATTGGATTTTGATAGATTTACACAAAACATTGGATTTTGACAGATTTACACAAAACATTGGATTTTGACAGATTTACACAAAAAATTGGATTTTGATAGATTTACACAAAACATTGGATGTTAACAGATTTACACAAAAAAATGGATTTTGACAAGAAGTCTGTCTGTTGACAGCTTGTTTTCTGTAGTCTTTGCAGACGCGTGGAAACTAGTTGGCCTAAACTATAGTTGGCCGATTTCGATATGTTTTGCTTTATATTTAATTTGGGGGCGCTACCCCCTAAAAACCCTAAAAAAAAATATATATTTAATTGAAAACGTTTCCGACGCTTTTGATGAACAATTTTGAAAAAAAGTCCGTTTGAATACGAATCTTTCAATATGAGTTGTTTTTCCTGTAAAAAAAAACCGCTGTAATTGCTGAAAATCGAAAAACCATTATAAACAAGTTATACCTGTTGAACACTTGTAAATATGTTAATTAATTGATTAATTAAAATATATAACGGGTTTGAATTCAGTCTTACTATGTATTTAAGCCATATTTGATCGAGTTTGTCGTACCAATTTTTTCTTATATTAGTATTTAGTATTAGAAACACTTTTATATTAGCAGTTCACTAATTAAATAACGAACTTTTAATGTTTGCATACTGTGAAGGACAAACCGAGTCATATTCTCAAGTAAAATTAAGAAAAGGTCGCTTTAGTTTTTGCAATAGCTTCGTTTGGGTTTTGAAATAATATGGTTTACGAATAAAGAGAAAGTTTGAGAACTAGTAAGGAGAATGAGATGGGGTATCTAAGAGGGCAGAGGGTTGAACGACGTTATAGAGCGTGGGGGTAGAAACGGGTGTAAGCTGCTGGGGCCGGCTATCTGCTCGTGGATCAAGGGGTGGTTGCAAGTCGCACTCTTGGGACTGTGACTCTACTAGATAGAGAAAGACCGGCTCTTCCCTCTTCGCATTCGGACCCCACAGATAAATATCTAATATATAGTGGGTAGGGGAGTAACAAAAGCGAGCCCGATAAACCGCTTTATTATTTGTCCCTGACCTCGGGTTGCCATTACCCGCTCGAAGATTTCTGCCTTTTTATCCTGCCCTCGCGGGAGGTGTGTGGAGGGGTAGATAAGAGGTCTTATCTGGGACGCCGGCGACGCCCCCACCCTCGTCCTACAAAAGCTCGCCTCCAACCCCCTGTTATTAACATTTAGATTGTCGCACACTGGGACTCTCCGGCTTCAGAAGTAAACAAGTCCCCGCCACATCTTGTGTTCGTTATCGCAAGTGTGATTCGGATCCGTTTGGGGTCTGAACATAAATAGCTGACGGTAGACGGACGTCGAGGAAATGAATCGACGGACACTTTAAATCTAACTTCATTCATTATTCATATCTTTTGTTCCTCGATATGAATCCGAGTGTCGGCTTCGTATGGAACACGCCTCGTGCAAAAATAACCTCCAGAATATCTTGAACGAACAGTCCAACACAAAATCAGACAAACATAACTAGCTAATATTTCCTTCTTTTCCTTTCTCTACAAAATCGGCTAAAAATATAACTATAAAAAGTTACATTGCATGCGAAGTTCTAAATGCAAGTAGAGACTATTAGCACCCACTGCATATTTAAATTTAATTACCACGTGTTAAAGGGATTATTCATACATAATAAACTAATAGTCATCTATTAATTGTTGAAACTGATCAGATTTAAATATTTTTGGTATTGTGTTTTGACACTAAGCTCAATTTTCATCAAATTTTTACTCTTAGAATCAAGAACCCATTTATTTGAACAGCAATAAAATACGTGAAATATTAATTTAAAAAAAAAATAAATTGTTGCAGATTGAAAGTATATATCAGGGTTGGGCTAATACAGCAATCAAAGGTGTATATGGGCTCTTCTATGACTTTGTTTTGGCTTCCATTGGAAATTTAAATTCTTCTTTTTTTAAAATATTTTAGACCATTTTCAAGAATATAGTTAAATTTAAGTATAAGTGAAGCGTTCAAGTCATAATGTACGTCACTTTGAAGTAAGTATTTCTTTGGATCGGTTAATGAAGTGTAGAAGTCGTACATAATCGCTTCTAAAGTAGATCTTCGGTTGCATCGAAAGGTCTTAGGTAATTACGCTATTCGCTCTTAATACTAAATGACAAACCAGACTTCATGCGTAGCCATCCTTGGTAAATGCCTTCTTTTATATATAAAAAATAAAGTTACAGTATTTATTTATTATATTTTTTTTTATTATTATTATTATTATTATTGTTATTATTGTTTTTTTTTTTTTTTTTTTTTTTTTTTTTTTTTTTTTTTTTTTTTTTTTTTTTTTTTAGATAAAACTGTATCATAAATTATAAATCACTAGGACCACCTCCCTTAAACCTATGTCTAAACTCCGACATATCTGGCGAGTTAAAATCCCAGAAAGGGGATGCATGTTTCTCACTAGTGTTCACATCAAGTTCACATGAGTAAAGTGCCCGAACCCCCATCCTGAATAATAATAATAAATAATGATGTATTGATCGGGGTTGTAAATTAAACAGCAAAAAACACTAAAGTTTAAATTTCCTGATCGAAAGATCTCATACTTTTAATCAGAATTTTCAAAATTTAGCCTTATATTGTAAACCTTTCCTTCAGAATGTTTAGTACAATTCCATTAAACTACCAATTTATTCAGGTAAATGCTAAAAATAGTTTTATGGACTGATGTTTTATACTCATTAATTATGTTTTAGTTTTTCCAAACTGATCGTTTCATTTAATAATATTTTACGTCCGTGAGTGTGGTATTAAATTATAATTATTTATTTTATCTCAACAGAGTTGAGTTCTTGGAGCTTAGATCACACCGGGATTCAATGCTATGCGTCTTTGTTGTGAAGCTGGCTCGCGTCTAAATTAGGGCTACGATTAAGAGCCGCAACATGTTCCCTGAGTTCCCGGAACGCATTGCGGGTCTACTTTAAAATTACTGGGTTTCATCCTTCAAAAAAATTACAAATCCAATGCCATTTTCAAGTTTTAATGTTTCCAGTGAATCATGGCATGGCTCATTGGTAGAATTTGATAGCTTCCATACCTACCATCATTTGCGTGTTCGCATATTTCGATTTTTCATTAAAATTAAAAGCAAAGCTGAGACACCTGCGAGGGCAATTTCCTGAGATGTTTCGAGACGAACTGCACATTGAAGTGTGGACGTGACTAGTTGCGTGTTATTGCTGAATAGACACGGGATAGTGAATCGGGACAGCGCCGCAATAAAGACACGCAGTAATGTTCCTGGTTTGGACTAAGTTGTCTTCCGTTGGTATCCTCATCCTAGTATATGTATGATCCAATTATAAATATATATACATATAAATCCCTGAATATGCTGAAGAAGCATCTATTATGATCATATAATAGATACATTTTGCAACGGAGTCAAAACGTCGGCAGCTACATCCCTTAGGTCATTACCGGAAGACTTAGAATTAATTCCATTACATAAACTGCAGTAGTCACTAAGATAGTATTTAGATAGTTAACAATTATTAAGATACGAACACTAGTAATATTATGAACAATATGTTGTTTTGCTAAAATGAGTAAGTAAACTTTTTCATAAGATATACGTTTTCGACATTATGTACATTTTTAAGTATTCTATAGTGATCTGTTTTCTCGTCTTGTTTTTGTTTTCTTAATATTTAAGATCTTAATCAACTTATTAAGAACCCCCAAGTCCTCGACAAAGTTGCATAAGAATTACTTATTTTGCTGTTTACGATAGTAAGAAGGGTTTGATTTAGCAGTAAAATAAATAAATAAAGGATGCAGGTGCCACAAAGCAGTTAAAAGATACCCACTGATGGGTAGTATGGCTAATGACAGTTCTAGTCAAACAAGGGCTTATAGGTTAGTGGGTAAATTATGCAAATTAGTTTTAGCTTAAACATAAAGGAAATTCGAGGGTGGTCTCGGTAATCCTCGCGTCCGAGTAACATGTGTCCTATTTACTTAGAGACAATTTTTTCCTTCCTTCTTTACAAGCAGGGAGCAGGGGCAATTTCACGATGTGCTGAGCCCCACTATGCTAATGTTATTACTGACGTGGCTTTAGTGCAGAGCTAAAGATCGTCACCCCGTGTCCCTTCACTCCCTACTTTATTTTTAAATGCGTTCATTATTCAACCATATAAAAGAGGCATAACTACATCGAACCCTTGGCACCAGTACATCCATTCTCGATCTTGATTCCTGTTCCGTGAAATTGGCATGCGATATCCGTGACCGTTTCGACAGTAGCCGTAAAATATTTCATCGAAACCTACCGTATAGATGGACATTTGTTATGTTGGAAATCGAACGACCGTCCGTCTGCCAAGTTTTCTCGGCTAGATCAGTAGATATACTTAAAAGCTCCGATTTTCTAAAGGTGGTTAGAGGTGGTTAGAGTCTGCCAAGTTTTCTCGGCTAGATCAGTAGATATACTTAAAAGCTCCGATTTTCTAGAGGTGGTTAGAGGTGGTTAGAGTCTGCCAAGTTTTCTCGGCTAGATCAGTAGATATACTTAAAAGCTCCGATTTTCTAGAGGTAGTTAGAGGTGGTTAGAGGTGGTTAGAGTCTGCCAAGTTTTCTCAGCTAGATCAGTAGATATACTTAAAAGCTCCGATTTTCTAGAGGTCAGGTTGAAAATTTATGAATTTGAAAGAAACCAGTGCTATAAGATAAAAAAGAGAACAGATATAAATATAAACTTTAGAATAAAGTTATAATTTAAAAACAAATATGTGAACGGTCTAAAAATAAATGAGGTTGAAACTGAAAATATGATTACATGATATTTGTAAATAATATATAGAGGTAAAAGGACTAAATAATTGTAAATACTATTATGGCCCACAGGACCATGAAATGTAAATAAATATTCGTAGCTCAAAGGTCAAAAGAAATTCAAAGATAATTATGTTAATAAATATGCTGATAAATGGAATAAGGCCCAATGGACCATAAAATAGTGTATATTAAATATTGGGGCCAAAGAAATGTAGGCAAAGTGGATTGGGTTCATTACTTTGGTAGGGTGTTGGTTTTTCAGATATCAATGGTAATGCTAGCAGGGCAATGACAGGGAAAATAAATGATATAAGTCGCTTGACAAAAGGACTTAAATATATTAAAAGGTGTTAAACAATAATGAAGAGGTTAATATAAAGAATTAATACAATTAGTGTATAAAAAAAGGGGTTAAATAATAAATAGAAATGCTATGGCTGTTTGGTGATCTAGTGGATAATGTGGAAGAGGTGAGATGAAAGGTGATTGAAGTGATGGGTGAAAATATGATCCTTTACTAGAGTGAAGGTTAGGTAGCTACGGCGCGAGTGGCAACGTCGCGTGGTGAGTCACCAACAATTAGGCCAAGGTACCCTCTGGACTAGGTATGGCTGCAGAGTTTAGGCGGTACTTCTGTAATGGTTTTATACTGACGCTAGGTCAGCTTTAAGATACCTCCTAGGCCGGCTAAAAGGTACCTTCAAAATAGTTAAGTAAGGGTTAAAAAGGACGTCTACAAGGACGACTGAGTAAAATGTCAGGATGTCTTCGAGGTGTAGAGGAGAAATGAGTCGAAGGTGGCCATACCAAATCAATTAAAAATTAGGCAAAATTGGAACTTAGGGCAAAACGGTAAAAGTATAAACATAATCTAATATGCTGGCTAATAGATTCCATAAAATTAAAAGCAAATTAAATTATTTCATTAAAAGATAACAAGAAGTAAGGAATTTATAAAAATAATTAAACATCTAATCAAATAAAGACTGGCAGACTGGCAAATAGGGAAGGAATTATTCAATTAGCTAAACGAAGCCTACCAGTTCCTTCAAAGTAAAAATTCTTTAAAACTTAATGACAAAAATTCTTTAAAAAACTTCTTGCATACAAGTTTGCAAGATAGTGAGACATTTTCATGTAACGCTTTTTGCTGCCGTTTTTAAGTGTAGTTTTTTGGTAACGCTTGTGTAACGCTTTTTGGTGTAGTTTTTTGGTAACGCTTTTCGAGTTTATGTGCCAAAGTAAAAACATGAAAATGTAAAAACAATGGGGCGTGCAGATTCTTGCAAATTAAATTATTAATATAAAACTATGCCTTTTTTGAGATAAATTCATAAACACATAAAGTCCCATTAAACACATAATTAGTTTATTACAGGACAAGGGATGTGGCCACTTTACTCATCTAGTCGATGTGACCATCAATGTGAAACATGTCTCACCCCTCTAGAATTTGAAATCACCAGAGTGGTAGGTGTTTAGACCTAGTTTTCAGGCGGCAGGGCCGGGTGTAAAAATAGGTCCCATTTTTTACGTGTGTCCCCTTGATTTGTGCAAACAATATTGTGAGTTATCTTACGGGGTCTGGAGTAGGGTTGGTACATCGATAGACAAACATCGATGTTTCCGATACATCGACATCGAAAGAACAAACATCGATGTTAGCCAAAACATCGAAAGAAAACATCAATGTTTTCGATACATCGACATCGGTCCTCCGAGCTGAAGAGCAAAAAAAAAAAAAAAAAAAAGGTCACCACTTTCAAAAAATCTCTCCTTTTCGTCCCCGATTTTCGTTGTCGTCCATTTTTTAGGCTGCGATGGATCGATAACATCGACCTTTTCGATGTTTCAGGAAAACATCGATGTTGACCGATACATCGAAAGATCAACATCGATGTTAAACATCGATTTTTTAAAGTCCGATACATCGATGTTTTCGATACATCGACATCGATGTCCCAACCCTAGTCTGGAGTTAGAGAGGGAAAGGGTGTCCTCCCTCGTTGAGTTTTGAAGAAATCAAGACTTAAAAATATTTTGATTAGTCTCTTCTAGCTCCCTGAATGCTACATCAAAATGTAACAGTTGTTGTTAAGCCTCGAGTAAACAATGCTGATTTTATTACAATATTATTATTTTATTTTTATTATAACAATTTTAACGCAGAATGCACAATACATATCAGAATGACGCAGCACTTGGCTTACGCGGATGATCTTAATCGTATTGCGCGTTCAAGACAAGCTCTAGAAGAAACGTATTAACAGCTTTAGAAGGGAGCAGAAGCTATAGGACTAGAAATGAACAGTACAAAGACTAAACATTTGATAGCGAAATGGAGAGCTTACGCCCCAGAACCTACTAATACTCTTATGTAATATGTAATGCTAACCTACTCATATGTAATTCTTTTAAATATCTGGTGTTTAAATGTGATAACAGCTGTAGAGAGAAAATTAAAGCAAGATAAGCAGCAGGAAATAAATCTTATTACCCCTTACTACCAATCATTTAAAGCTAAGAGATAACCAAAAATACTACGGTTCGGGTTAAGAATTTAAGACAACAGTAGTTATTCTGCAATAAAACTTACTGAAAATTGGACCATAACTTTAAAAGACGAAGAAATGCTTAGAAGGTGGAAAAAGAAAATCCTGAGAAAATGTTTGATGCTTTTTTGTATTATTGGAATATGGAGTAATTGTCTGAGGAATCGGGACTAACTGTAAACTTAAAAATCTCAATAATCATTAATTTTATTGAGATTAGGACTGGAAGATTAAGATGGACTGCCAGTGCAATTATGCCCTAAACCTAGAAGGATGTTCTATGGAACACAAGGAGGCAGAAGAAATTGTGGTAGACGAAGGAAAATATGGGATGAAGATATAAAGGAGACTTTGCGATGGCTTAGAGTCCGTGGCTGGAGGAGACAAGCTCAAGACAGAGATGACAGGAAACAAGTTGAGCAGGCTAGAGACCTTCTCGGGCTATAGCGCCATAAAGTAAGTAATTAAGTTATTAGAGAAATGTATATAAATTAAAGCTGAGAAAATTTCCCATCAGACCTTGTACGTCTGCATATTTTATTGCAATTAGAATATAGTTTCAAAAATTAAATCGAATTATTTAATGATTCGATTTCAGTGTTAGTTTGATAAAAACAATCATATATTGCAACTTTATTTAATTAAAAGAAAAATTTAAGATAAAACAACTTTAGTAAGTCACAAAAACGTTCAATAAAGTTTTTATGGAAAATTAATTTTACTTTTACATATACAAGTAGAACAATGGAATGAACCCCCAGAAGTAGATTCTGGTTATGGGAAACCACAATTTTAACTGAAAATATCTCGAAAATCAAATAGAAGAGCAAATCGCGGACACTCATTATCGTCACCCTCTCACTACCGAGGCCGCAGATCAACTGAACGTATCCATAGGAAACCCTCTAACCTGCGTCAGCCGCACTGGGATTCCTATGCTGCATAGGAATCCTAGCATTTGTTTTGGTGGTCAAGTCTTTTATGGTATAGTTGTAATTTAGTATCATCATTCGATGCAGTATTCACTTGGTTTTGATTAGGTTTACCTAACTTAACCCTCTTAAGAGCAAGTTTACATATCCTACAACCTTGTTGTCTTACGCTAATAAATTTGATATTTTCATGTATAGTAAAAGAGCAAAATTCAGTTTTAGAAGTAAACAAAATATTTGGATGTTTATCATGTGTTAAGTCAACATCAATTCATTGGACCTTCGTTTGAAATATTTACTTGAATAGTTCCTTTTCAAGTAGTACCTAAGCATCTTCACTAGCAGTTATTACTGAATGATAGTTCTTTATACATTTTATAAATATATTTTTCTAGTGTGTATAATGACTTGTGGCACCATTATCAACATACCAGGAATCACCACTTTTTCCAGTCTAAACAGCAGATGTCAAGACTTATTCTTTTGGTCTGTTTAGAACTATTGCCATTATTAATTTAGATGTAGAAGTTTTACCTTCATGTTCCACTGTTGCTATTGTTTGTCTATATTTAACGGTTTCTTTCCATTCTTTTTATACCATTTTGACTTGTCTGCAGCTAAGCTTCTTAAGGCTCCTCTTCATATTTTAATTGCAGAGCACAGCAGGGTTTGCTAAGTTTTCCACTGTCCTCTACGCTTTAGATAACAACAGCCAGCTTGATTTAATAGAGATGTATTCCTCAGGTAAGGTATCAAGAAATTTTACAGATAAGTAATAAATCAGGCAAATATCAAGCAGCAAGCAGTATTTATATCACGCTTCATTTCAACTTTTAAATAATTCCAGTGCTTTTTAAGTTTAGACATTTATAAGAGATGATTATATCATCTTTAGATTTCATAGTAAAACTGAAAAAACTGGAGACGTAAATCAAAACTTTAAATCAAATTATAATTATTATTTACTACGGGAAACAGACAGTGAAAAATACACTCCCGCGCCGGGATTTGAACCACGGGTCTCCTGTATTTCCAGTACAGATGCTCTGGCCAACTAAGCTACGCAGGAGAATGATTTTTAACTGCCGTAATCGATAACTAGTCCCGAATCCAAGCTTTCAATATTCATATACATTTAGACAGTCAATATTTATGACATTAGAACTAAACCAAGAATTAACGCATATAATTTTATAAAGTACTCAATTAGTACCTGTACCTTGTACAATCAATTCGAAATTCAATTTTAAGTTTTTGATAGTTTTCATACTACGGAAAGTTTAAATTTTAATTTAAATCAAATTATAATTATTATTTAAAATAATAATTATAATTTGATTTAAATTAAAATTTAAACTTTCCGTAGTATGAAAACTACCAAAAACTTAAAATTGTAAATCAAAACTCTATGCTTGGATGAGCCATCAAATAATCTATGCAATCCAGTTCAACACTTCATGAGAAATTGAAAATCTCATGACTTTTTCGAGAGTTTCTTTACTGGTCGTTAGCATAATTAAGGCATGGGTAAAAATTTTCATAAAATTATTTAAATGTACTTTTATCTTCGTTTGAGGATTACTGACTAGGATATGTAGATTTCTGACGTTTTCCATTTCCTAGAAGCGACTAAATGAGTTTTATTCCTATCAAGATTTATAACTGACTTTTCTACGTAAATTCACAGTGACATTGTGTTTTATGTCTGTGTTTTATGTGATTGTGTTTTTCAGTGACTTTTTATCAGTCTTTAAATTACACCATTTACAGATAAATGATTAGATAGACATATTCGGAACTTGGAAGGTTTGTTTACATCAGGGAAAGAGCAAGAGTTAGGTTTTATAACCTGCACACGGCAAATCTTCCTTAAATCGTATTTATGTTACAACACAGTGGCCAATTTGATTAAAAACGACAAACTAGCGTACTCCTAAGATTGCAATCTCTTCTTGTCGACCTTTAGTTATTGGCCTCCCTCTACGATTATCTATGTCTACAAACAACTGGCAAGGGAAAATTGATAACGATAATATAACGCAATGTTCTAAACTGCGCGAACCAGTTATCACTTTTCGTGGTTTTCTTAGATTTTATAATTCTGCTGGATTAGTATTCATATCGAATAAACTCCTAATTTCGAATAAATGCAAATGAAATATCTTTATAAATGCTTCAAGAAATTTTAAGTGATTTTTGTCGTATTTAGGTAATTTAATTATACACTAAATTTTATTGCACTATATTATATATTAATTAAATTATAGTATTATATTTATACTAATTTATTTACGTAATTATTTGAATTTGTTCGTTTATTTCAACTTATCCCTCAGTTTAAACGCCAAAGATGGCTGCCTTGAGGTGCATGTGGAACTAATGGAGAATCGCTAGCGACTGCGATTATGAATGCTCCTGGAGCAGGCGGCTGCAATCACTCAGCCATCGACGAGCCATCGATCGCTCTAGCGATTATCGCTAGAGTCGCTCAGCTAGGAAAACGATAACATGCAAACTTAGAAGAGGAGTCCTCAAAGATAGTGGCTCAGCGACTATCGCTAGAGTCGCTCAGCTAGGAAAACGATAACATGCAAACTTAGAAGAGGAGTCCTCAGAGATAGTGGCTCAGCGACTATCGCTGGAGTCGCGTCAAGGAAAAAGTACCTTAATTTGACACGACTTTGATGAGAAAGAAACTTTGACAGAACTTAGGATGACTTCAACAAAACTTTCCGATTTAGATTCGCATTACTTCCTTCGTCGATTATGATATTTTAATATAACTATACTTGAATATAAATTGACTAAGATATTTAAAGGATGTTTGTACTATAAACAATAAGAGCGTTCAGGGTAATATATACTGAGCACACGGCGAGGAGTGACTCCGCTTCAATCGGCTCACCACAGTCAGCCGGAAGAGTTCCATTGCATTTTGTGAAGAGCGTAAATCTAAATAAAATTGTAAATCCATGTATCAATTGAACATTTTCTTAAATGTGTGTAGATTTTGAGACTACATTAATCAGTCCTTCAATCTCAGTGAACGTATAAAGATTTATTAGAATAGATTCAGCTACAATACTGAAGCTCTTTTTTTCTTAAAAATAAAATATATCAGGGGCCTAGCAGTTGATTAAGACGTCATAAACTGTCGACAATGTCTTACCTCCAATATAAACAATTTGGTACGTATTCTTTAATTAGAGAAACTGAATATTGAAGTGCTCATTAACATAATGTACCAACACTGTCTCTTTATGTTACTTGTATTTTCTTGAGTTTCTAAAATCCTCTCTTTATCCAGTTCAAATAAGCTTTACAAGAATATCAAATAACAAACTTACTTTTAAAAATGTTTGCCCTATGCCGTTTTATAGAAACCTATTATACAATAGTTTAAACAGCACCAGTCCAATGTTCCTCCTCGTAGAACGAGCTTAAACTAAAAGACATAGAAGAAGGGGTGGGTTGAAAATTTAGTACAGTTGCAATGTTGTATGCTGTGTTGGAGCCACTAATAGTGTTGGATCGCCATCTGTTACATTCAACAGTTGCTAACCAAGCTCCCTATTAGAGCGTGTAAAGGGCCCGCTTTACTAGTCCCCATTAGATTTAGCTAACTGCACCACATGCTCACCCCCACAAAAAAAACCTTTTTTGATAAATAGTCAATCTTTGTTTAAAAACTGTCTTCTAAATAGATCTCTACAAGTAATAAATCTAAGTTTAAGCTTTGTGTAATGCTAATATGAAGTATTAGAGGTGAAACTTTAGTCTACTGACAGGGGACAATTTACGTTCAGATAACTGGATATGATAACAATTGAAATGGCTGCGATTGACTTACTGGCTAATCTAAAGACTATAAGGTTTGTAAATTATAACTTATAAAAATTTATAATTGGTCAATTGGCCATTATACTACTTACTCCAACTAAATTGTTAGAATTGTACAATAGGTATTTATAACTGATTACCATCTTTGCAGTACATATTTAAGGTAATTTGGCTTAAGACTAATTATTTTATGGACAAAGAATTTTCGTTGTAATTTACTTCAGAGCAATTTGAGTTCGTTGGATTTTTCCGGCTCGTGATTCTACTCTTTAACGAATTTATAAGTTAAGAATTTTAATTTATGTATTGGAGAAGATTTATATTTGGTTAATGTTGTAATTATATATTAATTACAATATTATATATGTATGTATGCATATATATACATAATATTATATAGGTTCATAATATACATATAATATTACATAAATAAAATGCCTTCCTATAAATTTATATTTGTCCATGACGTACACGTACAGTCTACATGCATTTTTGAGATGAGTGTTGGTAGTATGCCAAAACTCAACAAAATTTACATCCTAAATAATTGTTCTGAAGTATAAATATACACATTGCAAGCAGAACATATAGAAGTTGTATGCCAATGGACACATGTTGCCTCATAGATCTGTTATCACGTAATATATAATTATGCGCGACAGTTCTTGTATCTGTCACTTGAGTAGTCTGATTGCCGTGTTGGAACATTCAACTATCTCGTAAGTCCAGATAGTGTGATAGTTGATAGTTTTATTGCAACAGTATCTATTAACTTGTAAACGGGGCTGTAGTAATTTACCCCTACTACTTGGGAAACAGTTTTAAAAGTTACGTATTTTCCATCTTTCCTTTTCCTACTTTTAAAAACCTTTAAAACGATGCATGACATTGCCATGCCGATACTATAGCTTTTTTTTAATTGTTCATTATGTTAGCCGCCATCTTGAAAATATGAAATTGAAATAGTTACATATTCTTTTCCTGCTCTTCGACACATTTAACACGATATATAACATGTCATGCTGACTAAAATCTTTTTGTTTAGTCGTCCCCCATGTTGGCCTCTATTTAGTGTGGAATTTCCAAAACTATACAGTTGTCACAATTTATGAGATGATCTATTTTTACGTCTGTTATCGTTAGAAAAACAAAGACACAAATTTTTCAAAGCCCAAGTCTCTGAAATGATGAACTCACTATGCTCGTTCAATTAAACATATTTTAATTGAATTAATTGATTAATTTGATTCATTAATTTACTGAAATCCAGCTTGGATTACCCTATATTATTTATTATTTATTGATTTTAATATTTCTTGGTCTGGAATAGACCATGGACGTTCTACCACGGAATAGATGTTCTGATTAAATTGCTATTGCCCGAATTTCCAAATCCTTTGGCATAACAAATTCATCACCAAATTATGATTTTCTTCTTTTCGACAAAATTACATGAATTTCTTTTACGAGCGCTTTGGTTTCCTCACCTTTTGCTGAAGGCCTCTGCAAAATCGAGATAGTTGGGAAACGTGTGCGAATCCCGTGGGGAGCCTGAGGGTGGGATACAGAAGCTTAGAGCCATGAGTGTCGGAGGTCTCCCATTCTTTCAGAGTGAGGCCGAGAAAAGCGGCCTTATCTCTGCGAGCACGCCTCCCGCCACGTGCCCTTTCCCCCTTTTCCATCGACAAAAATTAGTTTGTAAGCTCGCAGACCTTATATTTTAATATTAAAGCAAATCTTTTTCTCAGACGACCCCCCTCCCCTTGCAGACTCCGTTAAACATTGAGATATTTAATCAGGAGCACGCGTTCTCGAGAAAAGGATAAGCAACGGATGGTGATCTCAGTTCTGCTTGTGACAGTGTAATTTTAAACTAGTAGCCTGGTATTTCGGAAGAATCAAGTGTCGTTGTCAGTTACCAATTCTTTGGTTTACACCGAAAAAGACTTGATCAGGAATGATTTCAGGAGCTAGAGGAGAGTTGCCCCAACAACAACAAAAAGATCTCAATATAAATACACATCTTATATAAATCTCAATAAAAAAAAAAAATGTTTACTAAACCACTTGTCATACTGCAGCGACAACTTAACCAACCTGAGTTGTAAACACTTATTTTGGACATAACGCTTCCGACAAAGCATGTTAATCGATGAAATGCAGATACTCCTCTTTATTTTTTTTTTAATTATACAAAGTCAACGATTTTATTTTTTATAATTGGCAATTCTGGATTAACCCTAAAAACAGATTATAACCTACTATCTAAAGAATGTTTTGTTTTTATTTGTACACTAATGTAAGACTTCTAGGTCTAAAAAGGCTAATAGAATATCTCAATAAAATCTACATCCGGCAATTTTGAATGATTTACGAATATTAAAATTATATATCACTAGCCAAGCTAAAAGTCTTAAGTCTTATAATGTTTTATAAATATGTTGTATAATGGGGAAAAGAGGTGCCCAACCCGATATGCAATGCAGCTCTCATCATCAGTCCGTTTATAGATCCACAGGCCTCTTTGTGTCCAAACCCAAGCTAGCAATGGCATTGACTACCAATTTAGGCTATGCGGAGTTTATAAATTTATAATAAGAGATTCTAATTTATAATTTTATTATTGCATAGTTTTTATTAAGAACTTCATAAAAATTAAAACTTCCTCATCCCTTTGTAAGGGGTTATTCCTTAGGGATTTGAGAACTGTGTGCGGACAGTTAATCTCTTTTGTGTCACGCTGATCAGGCTGGATCAAAACTTGTTGAACTTGCTGAGAAGCTTTCAAATCAGAGTTGACTAGGGAATCTGATCGAAGTCGAAAGAAGCAGATGGGAAGCTCAGCACTCAGTACCAAGTTCCCTATCGGATGTAACAGGATAGGCACTCATCGGTTCAAGTGGGAGAGGGTCAGCGGTTGCCTAGCCGTGTAATCCCTTTTACCCGCTTACCATCAAGTAGGATCAACCGGTGTTTGCGGCCCAACACCGGTTTTTCTCTTTCCTCTCCCTTGCTAGGACAGCACGTTCCACAAAATTACAAAATAAACCACTTCCACAAAATTCGATTTAAGATTTAATCCTAATTCAAGCTCAGCACATGTGTTCTCTTTTCTATTGTTTGACTGTCAAATCCACTGAAAATAATGTTGATTATTCATCTCAGGTAGCCGAGATACCCGTTCTCAATTTCATGAAGCATATAAACTTATCATTACTTGCCGCTGTAAAAAATTTACTATACTATAAATAATTTATAAGTATTATATTATTACTCATTCTTTTTAATTTCAAGAATTATTTAAAAAGTGACATTTGAGTGAAGGATGATAAAAAAATATATAGAATAGGCATACAGTTGTGATACAGGCTTCAAGACGAACTACAGCGTAAGATACAATTTGACTTAATTATTATTACTAATTACCATAAAGTAGTTATAGGAGTGAATCATCTTCACATGTTCCCTTTAGTTCCTTAATTTGCACGAAAAAATCGGTTTTGCGTACTGTTTTGGTATTCCTTTCTTTCCTTTTTTTTTTAAATATGTGTGTTCGTGAGCGCGGGCGTGTGTGTGTATGTCTCCTTGTTGATTGTTTAAAGGAATATATGACTAGTAACATTTTTACTAATATGAGAAGAAAAACCAATGAATTTTATAAGAACGTTCCATTTTGAACCTAACTATCAGGAGTGTATATGATTAAGGTAATAATATTTTATACAGCACGTTAAATTACACTACTTGCGGGTTGAAAACAATTCAACATATTTGTTTATATCTGTTAATACACATTAACTTTATATTGAATTATAGTTAATGTTAATTTCCTTGATCACAATTTCTACCCCTTAATTATATGTTTAAATCGTAAGTTGAATGTTTGTGTAATGGTTAAAACTCGGAATTTTCGATCATGTATTATTAACCTTCGTTAAATAATTTTACAGTAAAACTTTATAGTAAAATCGAGAAAAGAGAACGAAGTAACCTTCTGGTAAATCATTGTACGGGTAAACGACTGCCAGAGGAAAGAGAGAAAGTGAACCTGCAAGTGACATGGCATTCCCCCAGCGCAGTTGTATCCAGGTATAGAGGGCCCTTTGCCTAACGCCTAACGCCTATCGACCGGCTTTCCCCCTCGTAGTCTACCACCGGTGTACGAACACCCTCCATCTAAATTGCCTTGCTCGACATAATTATTAACCGAGTATGACAACGTTGACGGGTTGGACGACATATATTGCAATGAAATAGTATATAGGTACCTCTCCTCTGATAGTCTTAAATCACCAATGACAACCGTTTAAAGTGCATGCATTGCAGATCCAGATTGCAACTAACGTATACCATCTACTAATATTACATCGTTCATATCTTTGCAAAAAAAATCAAATGAAGAAGTTCTATAATTCGGCCTTGTTACGCACAATTTAATAGTGTAGGCTTACTGTTCGCACCAGGGGGGATTTGCCCTGACCTGGCCACGAAATGTTTAATAGGTATTATAAATAAAATAATACATTTTAAGAAAAAAAGTAAATTAGTTTTAATGGACCGTAGGTTTTGTAATATGTACATAACAATAAATAAATATATAATAATTATTGGCCTAGAAATTATATATATGAATTATCTAAGTGTGGGGAGGTGGAGTGCTGTGGCTGAGTGGTTTCAGATGAATGTCTTATTTTGTGTGGGCAGAGCACCAAGGCTGGATACCAGCAGAAATAATGAAGAAAGAGTTCTCCCACCTGGATGCCAAGGCTGGTTGAACAACATAAATGAAAAATGGCTTTATATGTAAAAAACGTGGATTGCCACAATGCCAAAAACTCAGGATCCACATACACTCACTATCTGGTCTTCAAATCTCCCTCCAAGAATTTGGGCAGTTAGATATTTGAATTTTTGAACTTTGAAGCACTTCTGCCAGTGGAGTGAGATCAGAAAGTCTAAACAGAGATCTAAGTGGACTCAATCTCTGAATGAGTCTGGTACTCTGTATTGCAGGTTTAGCAGATCAGACAAACGATGATGTAGGTACAGGTACTAGCAGGATGGTGTAATATTAAGTGTTCAAGCGACATTGAACACTTACTATGATAGATAATACGTTCTCAGATCATTGTCAAATTCAGCAGCTGTAGATATTGTTTCAACTTCGAATTAGCATCTCTCGAGATTGGTGCTGCGTGATGAACGTATAAGTCGATCATTTAAGGCGTTTTCATCTTCTAATAAAAGAAAAATAAATCAGCTTTTACAAAAAAAAACAACAATTAATCAACAAAGTTTAATGTAAAAGAAAGTGTATAACTGGATACAGTATTGACAAAATTGTTGAATGTTTAATGACAGCAGAGCAGAACATGAGCCAGCAAAGATTTAGTCTATAAGGCCTGTAAACTACTTGTGCCGATATGTCTTTGTCAGGCAGGTCCTTTGGGACGGATAAGCTTTAGGTGCTCGTTAAGACCGCGGAATATAAAAAAGGATGACATGTGTAAGCGATGAAAGCGCCCGGCACGAGTAGGCTCTCGGCTTTATATCTCGAATCCCAGAAGGGAATTTTATTTTAACTCGGTCCATCGGTCGGAGGGGGCAGTCAGTTGTGCCGTATTAATTGGAAATTAGGGGGAGGGTGTAGCATGTGCGCCGTGTTTACAGTGTATCCTTATTTCTCCGGGGCCCCGGAGGCGGCTCGGCCGAGGGTGCCGCCGCCCCAGGAGTCCACTTGACCTGAGCACATCTGCGAGAGTCTTCCCCCGAGCTTGTACCCACTAGATCCGCCACATGACACTGTTTGAAACTTGCCAGATTAGAGGGGAGGTCGTTCCAAGCGACAACATGGTTTTAGATTCCAGTATAGTTCTCTCAAGCGTGTTATTTCGACAGCACCTTGGTTACCATTAAGTTAACCTGTAATAGGATGAACTCTTCTAAAACCCCTTTCTTGAACGATATGCCCAATCGGAATAAACGCTGATTTAGGCATACTTTCATGTTTATTGTAATAAATCACCAGGAGAGCAATTTGAATAATAATAAAAAAAAAAACATTAACTATGCCATCTTAATATACAAAGAAAAAATATAACATAACACTGTAATTGAAACTGGTTCGAATTTAACATATTCTTAGTCATTTTTACAAATTATATACGAGAGTTGATTCTTAATCCAGCAGTTAATCTTGTATTTTATAAGTCATCTGGCAATAAATTAATTAAATATAACATGTGAATAAAATACATATTTCAATTGTAGTTTTAATCGACATATTTTCAGAATTATAACCAATTATCATCTTACTAATGTAATTAATCTTAAGAAAAAGCCTTTACTAGGAATTTTTATAGTGGTCCAGCTAGATAAAAATGTTATGGTCACACATTGTGTTTATGAGTACATCGATATCCAAGAAATGACTATAAGATATAATAGCTAGATACATTACAGTAAGTAGTATAGGACTTGTTTTGATAGCTTGCCCATCAAAAACATAAAAAAGGGAACATTATTTATAGTCCTTTTTACACCCTAAGGTCTACGAGTCCACTGGGTGCCAGATATTTTCCTAGTCTTGGACACCCTGTTGTAAAACCACTGACAGAGGTCTATGGTAACAAAATATGAGAGTTTTAATCCCAATGGGGTAACAAAAAACTCTTCGCAAGTTCTACTCTTATTTTTACATGTAATCGTCTTATTAATTCAAAATTGTATTAATAAATATTATTAAAGTTGTCTAAAATATGAAAATAGAGAGCAAAAATAGTACATTACGCGTCGAGTGCGGAAAGTAGCAATTTGCATGCGAGTGAGTTTGCACCCGAGCGATAGCGAGGGTATAGTAAAACCACACGAGCAATGCAAAATGCCGTTTTCGCACGAGTTGCGTACCGTACTTTATCTACGATTAAAACAAACAACTATTTATCTACGATTGTTAGATAAATAATAAATACAGAAAAAAATTACTTTCCTGTATGCAAGCTCGTATATCTCTTTTGATAAAGGTGACATTAATTCATTAGTTGTATTTTGTGCCGAATTAATTATTATGAGGCGTATTATTCTCCTCACCTAAAGGTGAAGAATTCTTCTTTTTTACCACCCTAGGTCGGTAAAAAAGAGGAATTCTTCAGAATTATGAGACGCGCATGCGCAATGAATACAAGTACGTAAAGAATCACTTTCTACGCATCTAAACACAATACAATGTTTATATTTCGTAGCAATCGTAGATAAAGCTAATTAAAGGCGGAAGAAATTGTTCTACCTTTCTGTGTCCAGTTGACACAAGATAGTAGATAGTTGATGTCAGAAACGAATTACTTGTCATTTCTATACTCATAAGAATTGCAATACCCATAAACCACTAAACTGGGGTAAATAGATGTGACATAGATTCCATCCTCTTTATTTGAGTTAATCTCGCATTAGTCTCCCCTTTATATTTGGACAGCAGCCTACCCTATAGAGTATACTCATCGTCTGTATCATAGCTCATTTTGTGTAAATAATATTAGAGCTTATTCAGCACGAATAGGTTTTGACAAAATAGCTAACTTTAAATCTCAATATATATTATAATAAAAACAACTTTTGCACTGACTTAATTTACTTCTCCTGAAAACTAAAACATTTTGATTGTGAAAAAAAAGAAGAAAAAACTGTTCCTCGTGATAACTGGCTAGTCTGCATAATCTCTCAACTTTGCTACTCGGCAATGACTGTCCGCATGTCTACTAAAAAAAGAAACAGATATTGCAAAAGGAGAATGTTTCTAGAGATGTTTCTTTCCTGTAACTTAAGTCGGCACTATCAACAGAAAAAGCCATACTCAAAATAAGTGTTTAACCTGCCTAAAAGTCTCTCGGTGACTTAATTCGTTCTTTATCATGTAGCCCTTTCTTAATTACACCAAAGAACAAAATTACCAGCGAAAATTCTTAACCCTAGAACCACTTATTGGGGTCCCACAGACCCCATACAAACTATAATTAAGTTATTTTTTGTTTTATTTGTATTTCTCTAAACCTAGACTCTCTTCTAATTTACCTTAGAACCTTTCTGTGTAAATACTGATAACAATACCTATGTGGAGCATTCTCAAATAAACTGTCCCTTTGCTGTTCGGAGGTTACCGGAAGCTCTACAAAATAGGGTTTTTTTCCTATATCTCAACCTACCAAGAATCATTGAGTTCGTCTCGAAGCAGTGTACATTTTGAGCTATCTAATGTTAAAAAATAATTAAAAATAAAATATATAAAAATTATTTTTCTTGGGAAATTTAACAAAAGTAGCTGTCCGGAGTGCATTTCGAAAATTTGCAGTGAAGATTTTAGTTAATAAATATGAACTTAAAAAATTAGGGCAGGGTCCTAACTTCAATATTACTTACGTAGATGACGTAATAAGGAGCAAATATTTTTTTAGACACATCGATTTTTCATTAATGGAGATAAAGTGTGTGTCCTGAACTTTCCTTTAACCACAATTTACACAATCCTTTTTTTTTTCACAATCCTTTTTTTTAATAAGAGTCACGGGAGTGACGATTTGGACGGAAGGTGACGTGAGGAAGGGTCTTTTGTTGTTAGCGGGGTGGGGAGAAAGGGAACAGCTCTCATGGCTCGAAGGATGCTGATAGCTTCTCACATCAGCATCCTTCGAGCCCGGTGACGGAAGTACTTCTTTTTTTATGGTCAGCTATCCCTCGTCACTATGGTGCGTATTTTAACTGTAGGTCACGCGAGTGACGTGTAATTTAACTCGTCAAAAAAAAAATTAAAAAAAATGACATCTTCGAACAGTTTCATATAGCTTTTACATGGCTAGTAAACATACAGTTGTCTGTTTTTTCCTAGGTTCTCTTACGTTCTCAATATTTTATTTTTTCTGCTAAAATGTCACACTAGTGACTGTTAACGTGAGTGACGAATTGCATTGAGCCTGTTAACTAGTGACTATCCCTAGAAACAAATACCGAATATATAGTAAAAACAGCGCTGTCTGGGAAGTTCCAACCTATCATTAAAAAACTTATAATTTCGTTATCTAATGATTTTATGGTTTTTTAATATGCCTTAATAGTTGTATGTATAAAATTTTATAAATTGTGGTTAAAATGTACTATATAAAGCTAATATTTGTTCAAACTAGTTCTATTACTATTATTTTCCCTACTTCTTTTTTCTCAAATTAAAAAAATATCTCGTATAAAAAAAAAAAAAAAAAAAAAAAAAAAAAATCAAAAGTCTGAGAATTAGTTTTTTCTTTAAGATTTTTAATTAAACATGAATTTGAGCCCTGAAGAGCATTTATTTCAAGAGCAGAGGTGAAAGAGATTGGAAATTGGATGCTGAGTAAAATGGGCTTAATGTTGTCAGTTAAATTATTTTTAACAATACCTTTCTTAATCAAATTGCGCTAGACTGCCACATAAAAAATCAATTTCATTAATTATTTTGATGCTCTAGGGTACTCTGCATAAAAACAACTAGTTGTACATAGTATTGACTTAAAAAACTAAAAAATAAATCAATAATAATAATAAAACAAGGCCGTCACTCGCGTCACCAAACCTGGTATTTTGAAAATTCGTAGAAAATCGGAAAATTGTCGAACTCACAAACCATATCACTTGTGCACTCTTATATACACATACAACATTTATATGGGGTCTAAAGCTAGTTTTCATGAACTTTTGAATTTTTCGTTTGGTTCATTTTCCAGATTTCAAATGTGACAGTTTATTTGAGAATGACCCATGTTATTAGATTTAGTTTTCTTTCAGTATTCATTAGAATCAGAGTTGGGGTCCCATAGACCCCTATATACCATTAACGTAAAATTTTTACATATACCACTGTTAACTGTCTTATTTTTTTATTGTATTAATAAACTTATTCAAATTTTTTTTGGGCTGCTGAAATGTTTGAATGTCAAAAGTTCCAAAATAAAACTATTATAACTATTAGTAGACGTATATAACTATATTCAAGTTGAAGGTTTAGTGGATCACATTAAAGATTTAAGGCCAAAAATGCATAACTTTGACAGAGTGTGTAAGAAAATCTATAATTTTTTTAAATCATTTTTGTTCCTGTTTTCTGTAAAACAACTCTTAATATATATAAATAAAAAATATTAACCCAATCTAACGAACACCAAATTTTATCTATATATTTTTTTTAAAGTACAAATTTTTCTAAAAAATATTTTGATGAAAATATATATGTATACTATTTAATTTTAAAATCCTTATTTGTTTTGGTCAAAATTAAATGGTATTTTTAGTATGATAAAGTATATTTACAAAAATATATAAATAATTAAAAAAGAAAATGTTTAATTAATTAATTTTACCCATTAATTAATTGGGGTCTCACTGACCCCTGTGTGGAGATTACGTTAAAAAATATGTGTGTCGTTCTAGGATAAAAATTCTGATAACTAATTTATAAGAATTACTTGAAATTTTCCATGCCAAATTTTGAATTCCAAATTCAAACAAGAATCTAGATTTTATACCCAAGAGGTCATGTCTGTCTTCCCTATCATTGGAAACAAATCTTATAACACTTAACAAAAAAAAAAACTCAATCCACAGGTTTTACATTTCAAATGCAATCCATTAAATTCTTAATTATATGTGTATAAAGTAAAGAACTTCTACTTAATAGGTACGCAAAAATGATTGAAATTTCTTATTAAATATGAGGTTGAATTTGATGTGTAAGCGTTTTATTTTGAAGTATAAAAGGTTGAATTTTATGTAAAAGGTGTAATTTAAATTTTGATGTCGTAGGCGGATCCTTTAAGGGTAATGTGTAAGAAGAAGTATACTCTAATTCATGTTTACTCTGGCAACGTTTCGGCTATTACCAGCCATTTTCGAGCCTAAAAATAACAATTTATTTATTGCAAGCATGACAAAATAACAATGATTAACAATCAAAATTCACAAGAAAAACGCTACAATGTAATACCTGTCCAGTCTAATTGAGCCCTCAGGCTAACGAGTCAAAAAATACGAAACATTTTTCTCTGACGTCAAAGATTTTGAAAAGGATTTGGGAACTGGTAGTTCACCACGTCTAATCCTAGAACCATAAAAGCACACATGGTAGTTACTTTGCTAGTCCTAAATCTAAATAGTGAAGCATATCAGAGTAATAAACAAAATATAATTCCCAATATGAAGAGCTGGATATTTAATGTTAATGTATAAGGTGTGTGTTTACCATATGTACGAATTAATCCTATTAATTATATATAAATTAATTAATTATATGAAGAAAATAATCAAATAAATAGTAATGTAGTCACTGGCGCTATCTGGTAGTGAGTAAATAACTAACTTTCTTTCAAAACATTGTTTGTTTGTTTATTTAGAATTAATGAATATGATTTAAGGCTATCTGTTTATAAATGGTAATTTTAAATAATATTCCTCAAATATGAAGTGATACTTTATTATTTGATTAACTTTTAAAACGTTTAAATATCAGACTATAATTTTTGTTAATGTTACTAGCATCAGTTTTGAGGTGGACTGTGCTATCAGAATTCTTGTAGATGAGAAAAGCTTCCATAATTCTTCTTTTATTAGTATTACTTTCATATCCCACAATTTTTAAAGTCAAAATTATGACCAGTGTTATATGTATGAATCGCTAATGCCGTCTTCTGATTTCTGTTTTTAATATCATTCATATGATAATATTGTCTACTACTAAGTTTTTGAAAAGTTACTCCAACATATGTTTTATCACAATTTTAACAATCGGTTTTATGTATTAAATTTGTTCAATTTTCATTATTGATTTTGTCTTTTATGTTATTATATAAGTGTAACAGTTTATAATTTGGTTTAAAGGCAATTTAACCTGTTCAAAATCATTCAATCTCGTTGTTTTATGAAGTTATCCCGGCAGTCCTTGAGTGTATGTTAAGCTGTTAAAATATTGTTGTTTATTGTTATTATCATTATTGTTTGTGGTAATGTGGTTCTTTTTTGTTCATGACTTTGTACCATAAGGATGTTATTATTTTTAGTGTGTAAAGGTTGTCCATTAATTTAGAAAAAATAGTGGTTTTGATTTCGATTATGAATTCCTTATCTGTAATTGTTATGGCTCTTAACATCATATTGGAAGCTATGTTGATTATGACGTGTTTGGGTGATTAGATATAAAATTAAGTAGTCTAATACTTTTTAATTCCTTGGAATACCATTTTGTCTTTTTTAATTTAAATCAAATTATAATTATCATTAACTACGGGAGACATGCAGAGAAAAATAGACCCCAGTACCGGGACTTGAACCATGCGCCTCTTATATATCCGTTACAGGCGCTCTTACCAACTGAGCTATACTGGAGAATGAATTTCTCTGTCTTTACCGATACCAAGTCCCGAATCCAAGCTTTCAATCGGTAACGACAGAGAAATTCATTGTCCAGTATAGCTCAGTTGGTAAGATCGCCTGTAACGGATATGTAAGAGGCCCGTGGTTCAAGTCCCGGTGCTGGGGTCTATTTTTCTCTGTATGTCTCCCGTAGTTTTTTTTTTTTTCTTCTTCTTTCTTTTGGGTTTTAGTCCCGATCAACTGCCAGGGTTATTACAGGACGGGGGTTATTCGGCCACTTTACTCATCTTATCTATGAGATCATTAGTGTGAAACATGTCTTACCCCGCTGGGATTCGAACTCACAGCCGGGGTTTAGAGCTTGGTTTCAGAGTGCGCTAACCCCGTGGTTACACCGGCCCCCTCCAGTAGTTGATGAAAATTATAATTTGATTTAATTTAAAATTTAATCTTTCCGTAGTATGAATACTACCTAAAACTTAAAAATTTGTACCATTTTATCGTTAATGAGCTGATACATTTTAATGTAATGCTCAATAATAACTCGAAAACTAATAAATGGAAAACACTGGGCTAAGTAATAATGAAGTCGTGTAGGATAAAGTTTGTCTGAGTTGTCTAGGACCGATTTTTATTTCATACATTACATTAATTTATAAATAAATAAGTAAACAGCAGAGGTTTGAAAATATAAACTAACATCAATATCCAAACCTTAAAAACATTAAGAATTCCACAAGAGACGACGGGTTACATATAAAATATCTAAAAGGAATATTGAGTAATGCAACTAATTCAAGCATTTTGTAATGACCAGGCATTTTTTAAATAACGTTATACGTTTTTATGTTTTTGACAGTATATTATTTTTAACTTCTCTATTCATAAAATTCAATCAAAGAACCGCTAATAATGGATTTTTTTTATAAATTACGTCTCCTTTGATGGCCCAGAGACCAAAAACTGTTTACACCACATACACATAGTATACAAATATTCACCCTGGGGTTATCGTCAAAATAAAATTATGATAAGCCTATATTAACTCTTTCTAAAAAAAACACATTTTTAAAAAAATAAGTCTTTTGGAAAGCAATAAATGTTGGTAACTTTATTATAGGTTGTTGCACATGTAACATACGTGTAGGGTAGAAATGCAGTTTGGGGTTAACAAGAGATGAAGATTGGTAGGCTGGCAAATTAATTGCCCGTTTTGATCCAAACCCAATTGTTTTCCGGGGAAAATTTGAATTTTTCAATTATCTCCCTCTTTGTACAGCAGAACTCTTCGTACGGCAATGTTTGGTTCTGTACATTAAAATAACAATCGATTTATTACAACGCAGTTAACACAATTTATACTGGTGTTAACTTATAAACCAATATAATGTATACTATGCAAATATTGTGTTGAATAATTAAAATGTAATTTTAAGTTGGCGTAAACTTAAAAACAATATAAAGTATATTTTACAAACATTGAATTGTACAAATATAATTGTAGTACAAGATGTGTTTCATTAATGTTTTCGATTAGAAGATGTGTAAAGTGACCGTTTCCTGGTCCTGTGATAACCTAATTTTATATTAATAGGAATGTAGAAGAAGCAGGATGAATTTTTTTTTTTTTTTCACAGTTAAGGACAAAATTTTGTTAAGGTGTATTTAACCATATGATACATCCTAATTTTAATCCAATAAATATTGGAATCCAAAACGTTTTTTCTCTTTCAACTATTATTGTATTACTATTGCAATTCACGCTCAATGAATTACATAATATGTTTTGCTTTTAAAGTACTCTTATTGAATGTATTTCTCAGTTGTACATTAGTAGGTACATTTTTGGAGAACAAATGTCACCAATTTGAAGAAAAAACATTTATACAAGATAGAAAAGATATTTATACATAACGTGAAGCCAATCATCAATGATCGAGACTACTCTATGCTACGTGACGATATTCTATGAATGTCATATTTAAAATTATTGTGATTGTAAGGAACTGAAATTGATATTGTTCACGTTCAAAGAGTACTTTCTTCAAATAATAATCACAAAATAACGCTTTAAAAATAAGTAATTTTCAAAAAACGAACATAATAATGGTCTCATCGTTAATGATCTTTAAGTTACTTACTCTTAAAAATTACATTAGAAAGAGGCGAAAATTGTTATACACGTAGTTCTCTTATCGACGATTCCCACCACAAATTCATAAAGAGAATGTGATTCATGCATGTTTCATTTTGGGCGCTTTCCTCCTCGATTGTTTCCATGCGGTGGGTGGTGGTGAACAAACATTACATCATGGCTAATTTCCAAACAACGGTATAAGTTACATTAAAAAAATATAGGCGTCGAAGGAATGAATAAGGAAAACGACGTGTGTGAGGGTGGTCTTGTAGTTAATGTTGTTGTTAGGTTAGGCTGAAGGGCGTCAGAGCGTAGCCCTATCTCGAGAGCAAAACAACAACAATATCATAACCTTAAAACCAAACAAGGGTGCTCGAGCCGCCATTGTTTCGGATAGGATCCGAGCTCGAGGGCCGATCTCTGTGTAACTCGGCCTGGGTTACGGAACAAGGGGGGTGAGTCAGCAGCCTCAGGCTCACATAGCCCGCTCTATCAATTACTTATTTAAGCGGCCTCCGGTAAAAAACCTTTCCCACAGAAGCGAGTGTCCTCGACCTAGTGCAAATATTTGAACAAGGGGATCTCTGCAGCCGGTGTAGAGGCAAGACGTTCAAGTGGTGCTTGTCCGCCACCGCACCTGACTCTCCTTGTTGCGAATTTATGATATGATGTTAAGATCCTTTTCTAACCACACATTGCATTTCTCATACGATAGTTCTAGGAATAAACAGGGCATGATGTTAGTAACAATGTCCACGTCACATTGTTCTTTTTATCAAAGAACCCTGATGCCATATTACAACTGTGCCTATGACCATGTTGAATTAGGCATTTCATCAGTAGATCCAAATTTTATTTGAACTAATCGCGATCATATAAGCATAAATCTAGTCTTAAAATCTAGTTTTAAAAATATTTTGACTGTTACAAAAAATAAAATTGGGATACGCCGATTTTCTCACCTCACAAGATATTTTAATACTGACGAATCGTATAAGAGGACTTTAGAATATTCTAGGTTTGAACCATTCAGGACCAGGAGGTGGTTTGAGTAGAAAAAAATTAGACTTAAACCATATATATATATATATATATATATATATATATATATATATATATATATATATATATATATATATATATATATATATATATATATATATATATATATTTAGTTTAAAAAATGATATATAGTTCCTCCCTGTTAATACAAAAATGTTGTAGGAAACCGGTTCACAATAAATATTCGCTGTTACAATTGATTGACAATATGCATGTACAATTTTTATTGCCGATGGATTTTCTGTATGTTCCACAAATTTCAATACATCGAATCAATTATGATTTTTAAGATTATTATAAATTAAGAAAGTGAATTCCATCAAAATTTTCATACAACTTTATATACAAATAAAAATCAAAGGTGAGACATAAAATTAATTGAATTAAAACCGGTCAGTATTAATTGCATTATCGTGGTTTAAGAAACGAATAAACATGTTTTACCTGTTTTAATTGAACTTAATAACTATAAATAAATATTAATTCACTTGGAAGTTCAAATAATTTATAAGTAATTAGTCTGAGTTGTTCATTTCTTTTAACACTGTAATGCCATTGGCAATTTATACTTCCATGCGTGGCAACGATTCCGCAGCGTTCCTTTTTTTTCAACATACCATTATCATCAGAACCTTTAAAATTTATTCTTCACTGACCACACTGCTGTTTTGATCTTTCTCATGGGTATATATATATATTATATATATATATATATATATATATATATATATATATATATATATATATATATATATATATATATATATATATATGTAAGGTTATTTGTGTGTGAGTGGGTGTGATGTGGGTAATGGTTCTAATCATTGTCCATAAGGTAGGTAGCTTCTTCGGTATAATTATAGGCTTCTTGATTGTTGCTCATCATATTTTCACTAAGTTAATTTCCGGTGGTGGGTCGGTAGGAGTGGTCGAAAGACGCAGCCACGGTAATTTGTTGGAGAAGCGAGCTAGAGGCCGAGGAGCAGAGGATGGGTGCAAGGTAACATCACTCCTACCTAAGCAAGACCCTTTCCAGTATAGTTTAGTTATAGCTCTCCCTTATAGAAATTCCATGCATCCCTCTTTCTCACTTTTTTATTATTTTTAATTTTTTTTTATAACTTTATATTTTTTTTTACTTTTTTGCCTCATCTATACCCTACCCCTTATTTATATACAAGTACTGTATAATAATCATATGTTTAAGTATTAACGACAATACGTGAAGTACATCAGCATAACGTAAATGGTAAAACTGTGAGAACATAAGGAGTGGAGGTCTGCAATACAGGTAAGGTATAAGTTGTAGACAGCCTTCAACCTAACTTAATGGATACAAGGAAGACTGCAGTTTATTAGGGAATATATATATAAATTAAAGGGTGACCTAAACACATGGTACCAAACTTCATAAGCAAATTCTATGGCTCAAATGAAACAAAATTTGTCTTAAAACATGTTTCAGAGCTTGTTTCGAGATAATCATCTTTGTTTCAGACATTGTTATTTTTTTTTTTTTTCTTTTACGTCAAAAGTAGGTAGAAAGATTTTTTTTTTTTTGCAATTATAAAAGGCATTTAAGTTCACTTTTAAATAGATAATTTGGTTTCAACTACTTGAATTGAAGCAGTTTTAAGACGCTAATTTTGGAAAATATAATTTATTTTTGGGAGCAAATTTTTTTTTTTTTTTAAATAATTATCTAATTTTTATGTATAAGGTTGAAAACGAAATATTTCATGAGCATATTCAATGTACATATCTTCTCCACAACCTCAGGAAAAAATTATTGATGCAACTTCTGCTTGTTACCTGAAATTGTATTACTCATACTTATAAATTTTACGATTAATTTACAGTTGCAAAAGTTACTTGTTTCCACCTACATGGTAGTTAAACCTTACACTAATTTTGCCTTTAAGAGCAAAATAAATGGATTTAATTGGGTAGTTATTATTAGCAAGTGTGTCTGCAGTAACATGACAAAGGGGAAACATTATAAACACCCCTCCATGCTTATCGAATACCCGTGACCATTGATTCAAATAAAGGCCCTCTATACATGAGTTGTTTTAACAGTATATGACATTTGTAGTGTCGAGTCTAGGTAATAATCATGGTATGTATCAGACTAAACGTCGATTACTACAAACCAGATAAGGGAGTGATCTAAATTTAGGCTTCAAATTAAGTTTGTTCTGCATGGAGCTAGAACCTTAAATATTGGGGCTATATTGGGGTATTGGACACCCAATACCCTTCAAACATGTCTTAAGACCTAATTATCTAATCATTGCCCCACGTCGATACAACTTGTACACAAGGTAAATTGAATTGTATAATTCAACATTTGAGCTATATTTGTATGCATATTTTAATAAATCAACAATATTAGATATTGTGTAAAAACAGTAGATGCTGTAGAGCAATAGCAGATATTGTAGAACAATAGTAGATATCTTTACTTAGAACAGCAGAATCAACTTTCAATGTCTGAGGAAACTTCTGGTCAGTGGCGTATCCATGGGGGGGGGGGGGGGGGGCATAAAAAAAACCGCCGTATTCTTTTTTTTTTTTTTTTATACATATTTTTTACATTCACCTCATATTCAATTTCACCTCAGAAATGAATAAAAGCGCTGTTTTAAGAGGTAATATTTTCAAAAATTTAAACGGTATCGTTGATTTCCTTACTTATCTTCATATTCATTTTTTACCTACATATATTTTATTAAAATATAACTGTTTAAGACACTTTCTTTCCCTCCAATTTTGTGGGAAAAGGGAGATAAGGGATGCAGCTCTGTATTCAGGTGTAGTCCTCTGTGGTGTCAAGGGTGATGGCCATTTCTATGGTTTAAACATTTAATTTAACTTTTATATTATCTAAGACAATCTTTTACATCAAAGAATGGATCATTTTCGGGGGCCTGGGTGGCTCAGAGGCTAGCGCGCTCGCCGTGTGATAACGCTAGTTAAGCAGCCTCGAGCATGGTCAGCAGATGGATGGGCAAACACTTCTGACCACAGCTCTGGGTTCGATTCCCGGACCGGGCCCCCCGCTCAATGTCAACCCAGCATTATTTAAAAATAAATACTTACTTTTGGAACTTACTCTGGTACCCAGGGAAGTAGGTACTTCACCATCAGAGCTGGTACCCAGCTCCAAGTCATCAACTTTTTTAGATAGAAACCATTACCACTACACATCCCATCATTTCACATCCCTCCAAATTGCTAAACTATTATTATATTTATTCATTTCATGCTATACTTTCCTATAAACTACAGTCGGCTCAATCCAAATTATTTATGATTTGTCTTATTATATTATTATTATTATTTTTATATCCCAGATTTGTAGCAAGGTCAGGCTCCGTGTCCCCTCGGTACAAACAATAACTTTTAAATAAATATTAAAAAATCGATACCCTGATAGATGAAAAGTTCACATTATATACTTTTAAATGCCATTTAAAATGTAATTTTTAACAGGTTTTATTTTATAAAGTCTATAATGATTATTTTCTTGTTTTACTTTCCCTTCCTAATTAGACTTTCAGGTATTATTATTTAAAAAAAAAAAAAAAAAAAAAAGGTTTGTAATTAACTTTTTATTTATTTTGATAAGAGCAAGGGTTGTTTTATCGGGAGAGCAATATCCCACTTTCCCGATCCCTTATTCAAAGCCAAAGATAGATTCGATGATTGGAAAATCGCCAGTAATTTATGATGTAATTATTTAACTGCTTATTTAAATTTCACCACTTCACTTCTTCAGTGAGCAACCGGTAATTCTTATTTAAAGTTTATAATTGTTTTTTATTTGCACATTATTTTGAGGAATTAATGAAGTCGCATATGTTAGAATTCCGTCCAAATTTATTTCCTCAATACTTATCGAAAATATATGTTGCAAAATTTGTCATTGATTTCATCCAAAAATACTATTTTTGCAATCCACTTTCTAGTTAAGAAGATACACTTCCAACGAAATCATCTGGATCATTTATTCAATTGAATTCTAATATTATAAATCAAGTGAATAAGTGAAATTTATTAATACCTTGTGTAAATGCCTATGAAAGAGAAATTAAAAAAAGCCTAAGACATTCTAATCGCAATATGACCATAATGACCTTTAAGTTTTCAATGATTAAAATATATTAATGCGTATTCATTTTATATAAGGATATCGTTGCAACTGCTTGAAAATTATTCTAATTACAATTACTATGATCACTATGACCTTATGAGTTCACCATGATTGAAAAATATGAATGAATATATCGTATATTGTTATAAGTAAGAACTTAGATAGCCAATGATGTTCATGATGGAATGTCACCCTTTAATGTTATTTTGTCCTTCTTTATATATTTTGGTCACTACTGGATGAGGGTTTCCAGATTTTTTTCTTTTTAAATGATCGGTCACTTTAAAAATTATAATCAATATGATAATTAGTTTAAAAAATAGTATTATAAAACATGTCACCACTCTGGGAATCCAAACATCACTAGATAAATCGGTGTTTCGACCGTTCTTTTGGGAGTTTTAGGCCAGTTACGTGTACACTATAAGCCTCGGCTAGTATTGATACTTTAATTTCTGTAAACTAATGAATATCAATATCCGTATGTTTACATTATATGGGTTCGAATATATGGGTAAGAGAAAGAAGTATACGGCTGGACAGACCTGTAAACTGGCTGAATGGGCAAGTTCACAGCTCTGTCCAGCTGCTGACTCCATGTCACGGGAGCTTATGATGACTAGTTGTGGTAGAAAGCTGGTTTCAATAATTGTTCTGGTTCATAATAACCAATCATGAAAAGACAGTACTTTACTAATTTACCTCAATCTCGAACAGGGGTCGCCAACCTACGGCCCACGGGCCACATATGAAGTTAAAAATGAACTTAAACAATGCAAAGTTATAAGTTCTCCTTTGATTCATCTGGATATTCCCTACCATCGTAAAGTCCGATGACTGTGAGTTGAAAACTTCATCCGGCCCACTTTCGATCGTCCTATCCAGATCCACCCCATCAATCAAAAAGGTTGGAGATGTCTGGTCTTGAATAACCTTACTGCTCAATTTTGGAAATATACTACCTATATTAATCTGTTCAGTATCTGCGCAATAATGGAGTAACAATCAAATAAAAACGTCATGTATCATTAAACCATTAATAATTAGAAGATTAAGTAATTCCTATCATTAGCTTCATTGGTATATTACCATTTAGTTAGTTTCTTCATGATGACCAACTAAGGTGGTTGAAACCGGCCTGTATTAAAATATTTACAATGTTGATGTTTGGTACCCAAACGCATATTGCTCTGAAAGTTTTATTTCATATGAGTAAGTTTTAAAAAATATCAGCAGAAAGAATAAATTATCCTAGCTAGATACATTTTAGCACCTTTCTTAATGAGATTTAAGGTAAAGATTTGAATGAAATTATCAACAATTTTCATGGTCTGTGGCAAATTATGCAATCTGTTTACTAATAAGATAGTTAGCTCTATGATGATTTATTGCATTTGTAGTTAAGAAATCACTTTTTTTAACTACACCTTGGCGAAATTTGACTATCAACTAAAAGCAAATTTAAACTGTTTTTTTAAACGTCATTAATATGTTAAATTCATTCATTTATTATTGTATTATTCTTAACTAATAGGGTATTTTCCTTTGTACTGCCGTCAGGAAAATTAAAATAGTAATAGCTTATGAAAAGTTGAAAATCCTCGTCCTATATAACTGAGGTGTCGGAAAAGCCGACTTTGTCTTATCCAATACTCATTGTTAGGAGCGAGGGGAAGTTTAAATTAGTTGATGACTTAGTTCCGCTTTCGGTGTCACCTTGTCTCGTCCTGACCCGATCACGGTAGCTCGGTGGAAAATAGCCTATGCATTTTTTAAACGTCTCTCCCTCGCTCCTCTTTTTTCCCCAGTTAGACCGAAAAGCTAAGAACGAAAATCGATGTCTGGCAATATGGCGGGGGCGCGGGGAACCCGGAGAGGGTGAGTGACAGGGTTGCTAGGCGACCGGCGGCTCCTCCTACCCGGTGTCTGTGCGAAAGCCCGCTCAAAGGGATCCTCAGACAGCGGGAAAGCGTTACCGCTACGAAAATCCCTTACAATAGCTTTCGGCTTTCACGTGAGACGACAAGACAAAGAAAACAGGGTAACGTCTTGAGGACCTTGAAAAATTCTCTGGGTTCTTTGAGACCTTATTAGCCCAACTAAACTAACTCTGTGGCACAACAGCTCGTGGATGACCTAGGTATGCCAAAGTCAACCTAACTGTCATCCTGAAATCAGTATTATGATACCTTATTATTAAACATTTGATGGATAAAGTATCATCTTGTCTACCACAGACTTATGTTTATTAACATTTCTTATTTTTAAAAGCAATTATTAAAAAAAAATACTACTTTGCTGTATAACACCCAACAAAATAAATAAATATATTCTTTGTTTGCTATCGGATGCTACCCGTTAGTTAAATATTATACATTAATAAATAAAACTTACAGACCGAATTAATAGGCTCTTTTGAGATATTTCGAGTACCAGTGGCGTAGGAATTCATTTTTGACGGGGGTGGCTCGGCATCTCCACTAAGGGGGGGGGGGGGGGGGGGGGTACATACTCTTTATCAGTAATCGATTTCTAGAAATTGAGGTGCCAGACTACAACCTACCCTTTGTATACCCCCCCCCCCCTATATTGGAGGGGGGTCCGGGAAAATTTTGGAAAATAAACGTTCAAAGACAGCATTTTAAGCAGTTTTAGACATAAACCCACGTACTATTTTTTATTTTATTTGTAATTTTTATAGCCCCTTCAAGTCTGATGGGGGGGGGGGGGGGGGGCTCAAGCCCGATAGCCCCCCGTTCCTACGCCACTGCGAGTACCTATACTAATATTAAACGTTTTGTTAAATATAATTTTGCAATCAATAATAAATCTTGGTTTTTTAGTACTTACTTACTCCATGGCGCTTACAGCCCTTGTAGGCCTGTAGGGCACTGGCCTCCTTCCTGGCAGCCCAATCTGCCAGATCCTCAACCTGCGTTATTACCTGCCTAATAGGCAGGTGTCGCAGATCTTGCTCCACATCTTTAAGCCATCTCAGCATTGGCCAGCCACGTAGTCTTCGTCCGCCTGGACGCCCTACAAACACTTAATTTGCCGCTCTGTCTCGGCCCATTCATTGCTGGTGTCCTAGCCATCTTAATCTGCCACTCTTTATATCATCCACTATGTGAGAATCGCCAAAAAGATCTTCTAGTTATCTGTTGTTCCTCACTCTCCATTCACCATTTTTGCATATAGATCCATAGATTTTTCTTAAAACTTTTCGCTCTCAAACCTTGAGCAAGTTTTCTCTCTCCCTGGGTTATCTGCCAAGTCTCTGAACCAAACATTACAATTGGCCTTATTACAGTCTTATATATCTGTCTTATATAGTTGTGGCGACTTCCACAATTTACTAAGTTTTAATATTTTTTTTTAAACTCTGTTTTAAAATTATTCCTATATAATTGCCTTTGATATAATACATTCACTGTAAGATATTTTCCATAAAACCGTAGATGTGTATAATGCTTGTTCATTGCTCACTTCACAGGGTAAGTCATAATGGTTTATTTTTTAACAGTTCAATCGCTGTGATGGATAAATAATATATATATAAAAAGGTATAAGAAGTACAATTGAATAGCTATATTAATTCTTACTTAGATAATTTATGACATCATACATGATTAAAGGGTATAATGTGAATTAAAACCCCTGTATACTAATAAGTTCGATAAACCAATTAAATTGGCAAAGGATTTAAAAAAGATGTCTGTTACCTACATGCTACCAATGCTATCGTTATAGAGTAAGGGAAAATTTGTATAGCAGGCTGACTTCGAAAAATTGATTGCCCAGTGGACCTTGAGAAGTGCATCAATCTAAGCCAGGGTTGGTAACATTGTGTGTGAGAGACTCCCTACTGCCTCGTGCTGCCATCTACTTCTTCTCGACTTGGTCGACGTTTCTTTCTCCCCAAAGACAATCCTGATATCCCATTTTTTCATTTTTAAGTCTTTCTCTCTTTCCCATCTTTTCACCACCTTTGTTAACTTTGTTTATCATTTAAATTATTCTTCCGATGCCTGTCGTCTTGTCTCACAAGCAAAATTTCAAAGATCTACATTTGTATTATTATAAGCTCTAACACCTTTCCTATTAACAAAGCTCTTCAATGCACAATGAAAACAGTATTAGAGTCGTGATACTGTGTAGGTATAGTTAGATGTACCATACATACATGGCATAAGATGTACTAGATGATTTCACATATATTCAAATGATATACAAGTACTGTCTAATTATGTATAATTTAAAGAAACAAGATTTTCGAGATTGTATTTTATATATACAGGGTGTTCCAACTTAAGTCTGCCAAAAAGAAGGGGCATATAGGGGACCCTAAAAGGAATCAAAAATGTCATATTAACCTATGTCCTTTCGGGCTACGTTTTCTGACTAGAGCCATTTTTTTAAATTTTTTGCTAAGCTTATTTTTTTACACTTAAACAAGTGTATTTGTGAGAACAAAGAGGGATAGCTCATTATTAAAGGTATCGTTTGAAACCTAAAAACATTTGCTAAAAGAAATTTAATTATCAATTTTCATTTATTTTTATTCCTTCTAGTTCAAATTTAACTCAAAATGTCTTTTTTTGAAAAAACGAAAAAAAAAACTTTTTGACGGCCCATATTGCTTAAACTAGTTAGTTTTTGAATTGTCCAGGCAATGGAAAAACTACTTTATTTAAATACCTTTTAATGGATACCCATGTCATTGTATGTTAAAACGGAAATTTTCTACGTTATAACCACATTTATTGAAAAACAACTAATGTAAAGGAGAGAGAAACCTACTTTTCTTTAATAATATCTCCTCTTTTGGACTTTTTTTTTTAAAATTAATTTAATGTCTAAATAAAGATGAAACAAACGCATAGATACAAGTTGTATGATTGCTATACAATTTAGAGAATTTAATTTGTTCATCACACATTTACTTTGAAAGTGATTAAGATTAAGTCGAGTCAAATGATTATACCGTTCAGAAGAGGAGATATTAAAGAAGAAGTAAGTTTTTCTCACATTTACATTAGTTTTTTTTTTTTTCCAATAAATGTGCTTATAACTTAAAAAATTTCCTATTTAACATACAATAGGGTATCCATGAAAAGGTAATTAAATAATGAAGTTCTTCCATTGCCTGGACAATTAAAAAACTAACTAGTTTAAGCACTATGGGCCTCCAAAAAGTTGTTTTGTTTTTTTCGATTTTTTCAAAAAAAAATACATTTTGAGCTAAATTTGAACTAGAAGGAATAAAAATAAATGAAAATTGATAAAAACATTTCTTTTAGAAAATGTTTTTAGGTTTCAAGCGATACCTATAATAATGAGCTACTCCTCTTTGTTCTCAAGATACACTTGTTTAAGTCTAAAAAAATAAGCTTAGACAAAAATTTTAAAAAATGGCTCTAATTAGAAAACGAAGCCCGAAGGGACATAGGTTAATATAACATTTTTGACTCCTTTTAGGGTCCCCTATATGCCCCTACTTTTTGGCAGACTTAAGTTGGGACACCCTGTATATATATTATATATACACTGTACATATACATATATAAATGAATAAATTCTCGACCGTAAATATAAACAGAAACAGAAACAAACAAAACTCAGGTTTCGGTCACAAAAAACGTCACTATGTTACAATTCCGACGTTTCGGTTTTTTACTTAAAACCTTCTTCAGGGGCCGAAAAACATCTAAACAGCGACTCCCACTCTCTCTCTCTCAGTCGTTGTTTAGATGTTTTACGGCTCCTGAAGAAGGTTTAAGTAAAAACCGAAACGTCGAAATTGTAACAGTGACGAGTTTTGTTACCGAAACCTGAGTTTTGTTTGTTTCTATACATATATATATATATATATATATATATATATATATATATATATATATATATATATATATATATAACTTTATTTTAATTAATCTATAGTGGCTACATGTACATTGTGTAAGATACTTATGACATTTGACGAATAAGTAGGTACTATGAAATAAAGATAGATAAATAAGTATATGGAGTAGTATTGAAAAGCTATATTAATTAATAATTAGGTAATTTATGACATGATACATGATTAAAGGGTATAATGAGAATTAACCTCTATTCAACAGTGATAAACCAAATAAATTGGCAGAGGATTTAAAAAGATGTCTGCTACCTACATGCTTTTGTTGTGGAGGAAGGAGAATTTTCTGTGGCAGGCTGGCTACGAAAAAAGTTATTGTCCAGTGCCCAGTAGACCTTGAGAAGTGTATGAATTTAAGCCAGGGTTGGTAACATAGTGTTTGAGAGACTCCCTACTGCCTCGTGCTGCCATCTAACTTCTTCTAGAGTTGGTCAATGTTTCTTTTTCCCCAAAGAAAATCCTGATATCCCTTATTTCATTTTAAACTCTTTCTCTCTATCCCATCTTTTCACCACCTTTGTTAACTTTGGTTATCATTTAAATTATTCCTTGGACATCTGTCGTCTCTTCCCACTAGGAAATTTCAAAGATCTGTATCTCTATGACAATAAGCCCTAAAACCTTTTCTATTAACAAAGCTCTTTAATTAACAATGAAAAATAGCAGGAAAGTCATAATAATATGACCTGATAGTATTATGACTAGATTTTAGTTTGGATTGATCAATTGCATTTTGATTAATCCTCTATTAAGGTAAATTATAAACAGTGTGTCCTTTTTTTATATTTGGGATTTCTAGAACGAGTCATTATTTATAAAAACTCCTGATTTTTTTTCTTTAAACTCTAAATATATCATTTTTTAATTTAATTTTTTTTTTGTAAAGGATTTTAAGTTTTTGAAAACTTTTAAAAAAATACTAAGAGTAAACTACCCTTATTTTTAATGCTATAAAAAATTATTATTATTTCGAAAAGTAGTTAAGTATTGTAAAACATACCGGTAAATATTAAATATTATTTTATTTTATGAAAATAAAATAAATTACTGACAAATCAAATAATATGGTAACATAAGAAAATTGCAAAGTGTTTGCTTAGCATACAAGAAATTTAATCACTAATTCTAATATTCACACCTATAATCATAAAACATGTATCAAAATAACCTCAAAAATGTTAAAAAAAAAGAACAGATCGTTTAATTGTATTGCTACCTACTTATGCGACTCCATTTTTAAATTTTCTATTAGTATTTTCAATGTGCTCACGGGGAATATTGGCAATGACATAAGTGTTCTTTCCTTTATCTCATCCCCGCTAATATCCAGATTTTCGGCATAAACTTTTCTGTTTCATATTTGTTAATCATTCAAATCCCGTGAGGTCTTTGTTGTTTGAATACTGTTTATTTTCAGAAAATAAACGAAAATTTAATATTTGTGAAAATTAACTAAACTTTAATATTTCTGAAAGTTAAGTAAATTCTAATATTTACCTGCTATTCTAAATCACTTAATTAAATCATGTTTTTATTTGCTATTTGAAATAAGGGTAGTTCAGTCTTGGTCATTCGTTAAATATTTTAATATACCAGACAAAATAAAATTATCATTATTACAGATTTATAAACAAGCAGGAGTAATTATAAAGAATGACTGTTTTTCAAAAACAAAATAAATTAAATAAAATGCCACCTTTCGTTCCAGAGTCTACTCTATCTAGAAAACCTACTTATTACCAAAAAAAGTAAACTTTGCCACGTTTATGAAAACTGCACAGTTAGTGGCGCAGTGTAATATTGAATCAAAATTAGTAGTTATAGAGATTCTTAAATATTTAAAATATGTCATTCATATTTTACGATTTTGGTAGTATTCATACTACGGAACGATTAAATTAAATAAATCAAATTATAATTATTATTAACTACGGGAAACAGACAGAGAAAAAAGACAGAGAAAAATAGACTCCAGCGCGGGGATTTGAACCACCGGCCTCTATATTTCCAGTATAGCGCTCTAACCAACTAAGCTACGCAGGAGAATGAATTTCTCTGACGTTAATGATACCTTGACCCGAATATATAGAGGCCGGTGGTTCAAATCCCCGCGCTGGAGAGTATTTCTCTCTGTCTGTTTCCCGTAGTTAATAATAATTATAATTTGATTTAAATTAAAATATGTCTTGAAAAGGGTCAGCTGCCCATCTACCCGGTTATTAGGAGCATTACAGGTAGTTGAAACCAGTCTAAATCACCAAAATGAAGATAAAGTCTTAAAGTTCCAACAAACACTTTTTTCATTTTAAGATTTGCTACGGAACACTGCAAATAGTTAAAAAAAAAAAAACAGTTTTAAGAAATTGTAGCTTTTATCCATTTGTAGAAAACGACTAACTGACCTGTCAATTTTCAGTTTGTGGAAAACAATATACCTACTGAACTTACAACAGGTTTTGTAGCAACAGCAAACTCAATTCTGTCAGTTTATAGAAACAAATCCCAACCACCAATGTTAATTTTGTAACAACAACAACATTTATGTGTAGAGTGAACAACCCATTTAGTGGGGAGTATAAATAGGACCCATCTTGAAGAATAAAATGTTCATTGGTTGTCATCAACCCGTCGCTTCATATCCCACCATCCCAATCCTCTATTCCACAATATAAATTTACCATTCATTCCTAAAAAATACTCCTTGACGCCTAAAGAGCACGTTGCTACTTGACTAATTTAACGATTTCTGACTTTCTCTGAGTGTGATATTGCAAACTAATAACTGTGAGTCCTGCTAATGGACAGTTCCTCACTTAGTATCTATCAAGCATATACACAAACACATTGCCGTCAGTATTTCTGATAAAATCTTGTAATCTAGCTGTATCAAATCAATGTTGTGATGGCCAATGTCGAATTATAACACAACTGTGATGACACGATTGTTTTATTAGTTCCGTAAAATTTTAACATATACCTTAAATATCTCTCAAATGACAACCACAAATTACTACTACCTAGAAGTGTGTTTAGTGGTCACGTAAAATAAATTTTAATTTAAATCAAATTATTATTATTATTAACTACGGGAAACAGACAGAGAAAAATAGACTCCAGCGCGGGGATTTGAACCACCGGCCTCTATATTTCCAGTATAGCGCTCTAACCAACTAAGCTACGCAGGATAATGAATTTCTCTGACGTTAATGATACCTTGGTTCAAATCCCCGCGCTGGAGTCTATTTTTCTCTGTCTGTTTCCCGTAGTTAATAATAATTATAATTTGATTTAAATTAAAATTTAATCGTTCCGTAGTATGAATACTACCAAAATCGTAAAATATGAATTTCTAATTGATTGTACGAGGTACAGGTACTAATTGGGTACTTTATAATTATAAGCGTTATTTCTCGGTCTAGTTCTTTGTCATTAATGTTGACTTCTCAGACTTGTGGAAAAATTGAAAGCTTTAAATTCGGGTCAAGGTACCATTAACGTCAGAGAAATTCATTCTCCTGCGTAGCTTAGTTGGTTAGAGCGCTATACTGGAAATATAGAGGCCGGTGGTTCAAATCCCCGCGCTGGATTCTATTTTTCTCTGTCTGTTTCCCGTAGTTAATAATAATTATAATTTGATTTAAATTAAAATTTAATCGTTCCGTAGTATGAATACTACCAAAATCGTAAAATATGAATATGTAAAATAAATTGTAATGTATCGACTTTTTTAGTCCTTATGTACGCATAGTAAAATATCTTTTAAGTGACCACTGAATAAACCGCTTAGTAGTGGTCACTATAAATAAACTGTACAACATCGATTCTTTTAGTCCTAATGTATTTATCGAGCACAACATATTTAAAATGACCAATATATAAACCGCTTGATGGTGGTCACTTTTGGTAGATAATATTACCATGTATTGAGAGGTATATGCCTACTTTATGTTTCAGGTTGACTGATCATCGTGAATGCAAGATTATAAAAACCACCGTTCACACTACGACGGCTTTCCTAGTTATATTAAATGTATTTACAAAAGACAAACAATATTAAGGATTATACATTAAATATATTTTTATTACATATTTACAAAGAATATTATCATGCTGATTCAACGTTAATTCAAATATTTGTTAATTACGATCATATCTGTTTGAATTTTAATAATAATTGAGCTAGATTTATTAGACAAATAACTAATATAAGGTAATTTGTAGGATGTTGCAATGACGACATGATGTATTTCGAACAAGACTAATAATTAACATCATTGTCTATGTATTTGATTTGGGCTATACTCCTTACAGACCAAAAATTTTGGGCCAAAAATAGTACCCCCCCCCTGACTGTAAACGATGTAGTGAATACAATTCAATGAAAGAAATGAGTACGAAATTTGTTGTATAAGAGTTTAGTCTAATGCATCGTTTACCTGATGATATATTTATGAAACAGGTCTTCATTTGTGTAATTGAAGGTAGTAAAAAATAAATCTTGGTAGACTATAAAAATTAATATAACTAGACAATTATATCTTTATTACTTAAATATTGATTTCTAACTAAAATCATTTGAAAATTCGGTGTTGTTTCTTTCTCTCTTTTTACATCTTGATAAGCAATTCATTAGGATTTTAAAAGATGAAGAAATGACATTACATCGAGCCCATCAATTCGAAGTAATCATCAGTCTCTCGCCTCATGAAAACGAACTTGATATTTTGGTATTTGAGGTTTACCTATATAGCATAAGGTAAGTGAGTTACCACTTGAGCACACTGAATCCTGTGGTCAACAAATCAGTGTGTGGTCAGTGAATAAAAGATATGTACGAGTATTGTGGTGGAAATGTGCTCCTTGTATTACGTGCTTACGGATTTACAGATTTTTCTAATGCTGTAACAATAAGAGAAGAATATAATATTCTTGGTAGAAGAATTGAGCTTTGTTTTCTTTACTGCGACCATACAGGTAATCAGATATATTTAAATGCACATAAAATTTCCTCCTTGGCAGTATTATATCCCTGTTTGTTTTTTCTTTATTTTTGTCTTTTCCTGAATCATTGCCTCGATCTACATAATAAGTCATTACACTCGATTAATTTATGTCGAGTTAATATGGTCATATCGAAATTCCAAGGAATCGAACTTGCTACGAATTGAACCAGATATGTTGTTATTTTGAAAAAGCTATTATACTAGGCATCGCGTGGCTCTATCATTGAAGCGAGCGTATTGCAATGAAATACTGAATATTGAAATTTATTAATCATGATGAATGTCATAGTTGAAGATAAGTGGAAGAGGGCAGTGTGGGGAAGAGTGGGGGTACTCGGTACAAAGCTTTACTTCCTAAACAAACCTATACACTATACGACTAAAACAATCTTCACCACCCGCGGTAGCTTTTAAACAATTATTATAAATGTATCTCGTCACTACGCAAAGAATTTTGCTTGTATCAAGTTGAAATTTTGCATACCTGTTTCAATTGTGCATTAGATGGTGTGTATGAAGTTTTATTAAAATCGTTTTGTTAGAACGAAAGATATCGGTAAAAAGGTTGTTTTCTCTATTATAAACGTTTAGGTCCGCTTTAATAGTTTTAGCGATTTTTATTAAGTCATAGCGGTGTCGCTGTTGGTTTAAGTAAAAAATGTTATTTGAAAAAAATGTTCGTCTCATCGAATAGATGATGATATAATCTTTTCCCGTCCTGAAATTCTAATTAAATTTTTGTACCTCTCGTTTACGCGAGCGTTGCGCGCGAACTCATGGACGGATCACGCTGTCCAACGAACTTAGCCTGAGTATTAGTAAGAGGAACATGTATTCCAAATTTCAACTAAATCGGTCAACTTTTACTCAAGTTATCGTCACACGCGTAAACGTTACTGACAGACAGACAGACAGACAGACAGACAGACAGACAGACACGGAGCATATTTCGTTGAATGTAGGAAGCTCGCTACGCTCGCTTCAATTAAGTGCTAACCAACATATTGATACCCAAAAGTGCCTGTTATAGCTAAAGTTTTGAAACTGATTTTATAGTTATAAAGTTCTTTCTTTTTGCCTCTTTAATTAAAAGATTTTGACATAGTTTTATAAATATATTGTATTGTCCCTGTTATATAAATAAAAAACCCTTTTTCTCTTTGTGTTGATTAAGATAAAAGTACTAACAAATCTCAATTTCAAATTGAAGTCTGGATGGTTAATTATATGTAAATTCAAAAACAAAGATCTATATGCTTTATTGTATTTAAGTATTCCTAATTTTTGTATAGTATACTGTAAACGAACATTGCTAATCATAGAATATTTCATATTAGTTTTGAATGGAAATATTAGAGGCCTGATACTAAGAGTGAATAAAAAAAAAACTTAAGTAAACATAACTAAAAATTGGCATGTAACCCATAACTTTTTTTTATGTTCAATGTTTGATTATAGAAGTCGGAGGCGATAAGTGCGGAAACACAGTGCAGTAGACGGTTTAAGTAAATATTGTTAGTTGAAGTTGAAGGATCAACAGGAGAGAGAGACGGCACGTGACCAGGCACGTGTTTCCGATCGGACCTCAAGGGGTATGTCACTTCCAGGTCCCCAGATTTTAGACACAAAAAGGGCCTGTCGATTCAAGCCACTTAAACAACAGACCTTTTCCACTCACCACACGTGCGTCACCTGAAGCATGGTCCAGCCTTGGTATCCAAGCAGACGGAGCAAAGTCTGCTGCTTGATAATGTAATGAGGGGATATTACGTCAACTATGACCGAATTCCCGACTATTTACAGAAACTGATTATGGGTCCCAAGCTTGAAATCACCAAATTTTATCATTTTCTCGGCTCGTATTAATTTTATTCTCATTGTCAATTCCATTTTCTCGTTTCCATTATTAATCACGGCAGGATTGCGGCTAACTGTAAACTACGTCAACTCGACAAAAAGCAAGCTAGACGGTATGTCTGCCTCGCTACTTTTTTACGTTGTGGAAAAAGATACAATATTGTACAGGATAAAACTGCCCCTAGGTCCACTTAATAGCTTCGACTTATACCTTTATTGTTGTATAGTTAGTTGATGGAAGAATACTCCTAGGTTAAAGTCTTCCAAGTGTTTAGGGTATAAAAAAAGGTGAACCTCGTTTATCGGCTGTTATGGGTTCTCCGCAAAACGTAAGGTCTTTTATAATATATAACTGCCTCCGGTGTCAAAAAGGGCACTCATATACCGACCACCCCCGCTTTATAAAAAAAAGTAAACGCACACGGTGAATTATGGTCCTAATGGTGCACCTCTATAATGATGCGATGGAACCGGTTGCGAGCCAAAAATCGAAATCGTTCTAATTGACGGGATCGATCTTCCGGTGAGAGAAACTTCCTGCAATTAAAGACGATCAGTCGGGACATAATTACTATAATTCCTAGGCTGGACTCCCACGCCACGGGACAAACTCGGCTCATTAAGTCATTAAAGGAGTCGTTCCTTGACAAATAGCCCGACTCGGCCTTTCTACAAAATATTATAGATAATAGAAACAATCGTATAAAAAAAGAAAAGAAAGGGAGCCCTTCCAGTTTAAGTGGTGCTGGGGTCGGGGGAGGATCCCGGATTCGTGATTACCGTTATTATTTATACGGGGCCTTCTACAGTGGGGATCTATCCTCGAGATTATCACGTGTTGCTACTTCCAATCTCCGCCACCGAGCACCTTGACTTTCCTTCGCCCGTTTCTAACACTTAAATCTATAGAAGCTTTTTTTCTAAAAAATATTGTTTAAAGTAGTGATGAATTTGCTGTTGGCGAGGATGCAGAGAAAGTATACCAGAGTCGGAAAGTCGGTTGAGAATGTTATTGGCCTTTCAACTTCAGAAGATGATTGTGGCCTTTGTTACGTCTGCCGATGCAATTAACTTAAAAGTCGCAAGCATTTTTCACATGTTTACGACGAAGGTTGTGATCATGTCCAGGATGTCGTGGAGTACCTTTTCAAAGTACACAGAGTCAGAGCACGAAAACGAAAAGTAGAGACTGGTAATATGACTTCTTGATGACGCTATGGCGTCCTATTTCATTATATCCGGGATAAATGTATAAAAAAATATATTGTATATAATTTAAAGTAAAAATCGTTCACATGTAATGTACTCGTATATAATAAACCAGTTTGAGTGATAGTGCCTATGCAATGTTTGTTACAGCTATGATTTATATATAATTTACTGAAGATTCATTTACTCGAAAAAGTTTGGTCCCATTAAGTTCGGATAAACAAGTTTTTAGCATATATACATTTTTTTAGTCAGTTATACCAAACTGAGATTCGCTTTCGTGCTTTATCTAGTACTGATGCTAAAACTAATAATTTAATCGAGGATATAAGGTATATTTAGCTTTATATAAGAATCTAAAAACAGAGCTAAATTAAAAAAAATATATTATTATAACTTCATCTATTGTCCAAGACACTCTTACCGACACAGTACAATTTAGATTTCAAATGACAACTTTAATGCTTAGAAATTCTAATCGCAATCTATTTACTAGAAATTGATACTACAACTACTAGAATTGAATCAACTAATAGTAATAGTAAGTAATTTGTAGTACTATAGTGGTAACTAGATCAAAGTAACAGTAAACAACCTACAAGAGCATTAAGTTCTAGACAACATAGTGGACATTGACGCGTTAGAGGAAACTATTAGCGATGCTTATCAACTCTGTTCTCAACCGTTGTCACCCTAAATTGAATAAATTAGCATACATTAGTTTGTAAATATTCTTTTCTAGGCTTTACATTATACCATTACTCCGTTACAAAGATGTAATTACAAAATATGGAGAAATTAAAGTAACTACGTCACAAGTGTAGGGAAACTTGATACATCAAATAGGACAACGTCTGATTGATAGTTTGCATCTTGTACATGGCTTTATACTAATTTTTTTGTTGATATTTGAAAATAATTAAATACCCTAATGCCCTAATAATTTAAGGTTGCAGGCAGTCCCTGATGTGCTACTAGGCAGAGCACCTGAGATGTAGTAAATATTACTTAATTAAATAGAAACGAAATGTGCGAAGAATTTTGTTGCTTGAGTAAGTATAACTATCTTGGTTCATTTAACCAAATCTTGACTGTCAAACCGTCTTATGTTGAATTTTCTCCCATGGCTGGGGCAGGAAGCATGTTAATAGGTTTGGACCATCTTTTATGTTGATTTGAAGCAGCCTTAAACTGAACACCGTTCAGTAGTGCTTTATCTAGGACCTGTCGTTCATGAGAAGATCCTTCTAGAATTATTATAAAAAAGATCTTTGTTGAATTATTAATTATTATGAAAGGAAACTTAAAGTTAGAATTTTGTTGGCCTTGGAAGGCCTTAGCTTCAGGGTCAATCGATTTTACTCTAAGTGTAGCGTTAACCACTAGTGTTATAACTTAACAATATCTTCAGTGTCAATACTGTTTTCCAAGAAGACCTGTTTGTTTAATTAAATTATTTATTATGATAAATCTTCTACATAAATTATTAGACTTCTCCAGTTTCTTATTCAGTCATAATTCCCCAACGATCTTTTCAAGAACGACAGGAGCTTCGTTACAGAATTTCTCTATGGAAATGGGCTTCGAAAAAAGTGTATAATGGTCGCTATATATCACTTTTATTTGGACAGGCTCGAGGCATTTACGCTCTGTAAGGACGCCCTAATTTAAAAACAAATTTGTATACGAGGCCCTCTTGGACGAGGCATCAATGAACGATTCATTGACGGTTTTTTAGGTAGCCGTGAGGAGTTTTAAAGTTTTTCTTCTTTTTAATGGTTACATTGTTTATTTTTTAAGGATATACTTGGGAAATTGCAGGGTGCTATTTGACCTGGGGGGTTTAGCTTGTTAACCGGTAGCGCGGGACCACGTCACCACTCGAGGCCACGGCGCCCTAATAACAGCCCTGAAACCACTTCTAATAGGAAATAATATATTTAGGCCGATGTGTTATATGACAGAGTAATGGCACGGCCTGAGGCGAGGCCTTCATTCACCTCAGACCTGTCCGCTTCCTTTCCTTCCCCGGCATCTTCACCTTTCTCGTAAAAAAATATACGAAATGTGCTCCTTTAAACTCTCCTACCAGTGATTATTTGGACAAAATTAGGCCGCAAAAGGTGATATACTGCCTTTTCTATTGACCGTTTACCTGGCCGGTGGGAATTGTTAAATAAAAGGTTGCGATGGTTATATTTACGAACCTTCCACAACCCAGCAAAGAAAGTGCCTAGAAAAATGTTTGAAAAAACAACATTATTCCATTTATTATCTACTATATTATGGGTTAGGTTCTCAGGTGGGTTTTTTACAAGCATTATTTTTTTGTTTAAAGTAATTGATAAGCAATTAAATTATTCATACATTTTGAGAATGTAAATAATGTTAGCAACGTGACTGACAAAAAAGATTGATAAAAACGTGACTTAGATTCGATTGGAATCCTTAAGAATATTTTGTAATCGAAGTTGTTCAAAATGTCCGTCTTAATCACGTTTGGGAAACAGGCGCAGGTCCGAAGAAAAGGGGTTGACGTGGACGATCTTCCCTAGATGTCAGGGAAAACTACAAAAAAAAAAAATCATCAAGGGTTATCAAGGGGGTAACCAGTGCCTTAGGGCTTACGGAACAATTATCAAAGAAAGAAGGGGGCAAAAGGACGGTCAAAATAAATAGGCATCTGAAAGATAGCAGCTTGTAAAAAAAATTCCATCGTCTTACGTCACCAGACTGACGTCACCCCCTATTTTCATGATTGAAGATACCGAGGTAAAATTAATTGTTCTGCTAAAAGTAATAACCTATTGCAAATTAGTTCTTTCATCCTAAAATTATGGATCAAAAATTACTTTTTGGCTATGATTAGTTTACTTATAATGAATCCAAACTACAAATACTATGGATAAATGTGGAAGCAATAGTGATGAAATAAAAGTACAGTAGCGACTTATCTGTACGTACGAATATGTTATTCCTCTGTTTAAACAAAATCTAGGACAAAACAAAGTTTTCCTACTGTTAATTCTATCTTTCCTAGGGTTCTGTTTCCTATTCCACTCTTCCAGGCTTCCATTCACTAGCGAAATATTTAATCTTGCTTGATAACTTATAGTAATGAAAATAATTTGACAAATATAATTGAATATGGGAAACTGGTGTATTACTTACTATACTTTTGTGGGGAATATAGGAAGGATATGACATTTATTTAACTGCACTCTTTTCCACATAGATGAGATAAAAGGATAAGGCTCTGATTAATCCTGACTCTTTCAATGTCAACAGAATATGAACGAATATTTATGGTGAAGAGTATTATCCTCTCCATATTATTATCTAGAACTATTGGAATAGCATCAGGAACATACACAAAGCGCCCCCCCCCCCCCTTCCACATAACATATGGGGAGGCGAGTCTCCTCCTTCTTCGTTTAGGATCATAGGACCAGATACCGTTGTGTTCCTTTGTCTAACTCGTGACCTTTCAGCTGGGAGAGACGTCTGCTTCAGAAGCAAAATTGTGTGTACTCCACTTTAGGCTTTTCGACGAGCTTGCTTGAATAAAATGTTGATAAAAACTCAAGTGAGACTTTTTAGAGAAACATTTCGTTAGACATCCAGGAACCACGAGTATTTTGGTTTTCTTACCGAGTTCAAAACCCGAATACTAATTAAAAAGAAGGAAAAAAGTATCTGTGAGTAAAGGTCGTGCCCGGTACCCACCTATGTCGGTTATGAGAAAACACAAGAGGCTCATGAGAAACAGATTTCTTCCCCTTAAGATGGGTAGGAAGTATAACATTTACTGTCATGAAGGGGAAAAAGCCTGGGCCAGAAGATGAGTGGGTGGAGCCACAGACCCTCCCATCGGACTTCCATAGAAGCCTCACCTACTCCTCTTCCACGCTCTCGTAATTATTTATCTCGACAAAGAAGAAGGGGAAGATGCCTCCTTAATGTTATGGTACACTCGAATTATTTATGTGCCATCTAACCGGTAATTTAGAAGTCTGTGATCACGCCCCTCTGAGCTTCGGCCCGGCTCCTATTTAGTGATTCCTTTAATTGGCTCTGCCCAGTCAGGTCGTAGTGAAGGTCGACCCTAGTGAATGCACATCGTTCCACGGCCGGCTTACAACTATACTTGTAACCCATGAAAAATGGCGGTGTACAAAAAAATAGATTTTCCCTAAATTATTTTTTTTTTGTTGGTAAGTCTTTGTTGTTAGATCACTGAGTGATTAAAATATTAATGCATAAGAAAGGACGAACAAAGCTAGTCGAGGGTTTTACATTAGGATGGAAAAAAAATAATGAAATGGTAATGACTTTTTAAGGTATTCACAGATGTTAGCTGGCCCACCAGCTAACAGCAAGGTGTCTTGGAAGAAATTCTGCCTTGACTTGTGATACAATTTTGACCTCAACTATTATTGCTGAACACATAAGAGGCAGTTTTGTGTAAAACCTATTTTTAAGTAGGTACAACAAAGCATTAATTCTCACTAACGCTTATTCATTTCCATGTCATCTATTAGCTCTGCTTGTGAGATTAAATTTAATTTTCAATTGCTTTCACTCCTGTGAATAAACCTTAACGAATGAATCGTTTCGATATTGTTGGAACTGACCCGTGAAAACACAGATGACAAGTTTATGTTTATTGCGTTTATGGTGTGTGATTATAAAAGTGTTAAATAATCCTCTATTACCAATTTTTTAATTCATAGTTTTAAGTCTCAATCCTATCAGATATTTCTCTTATTCAATTTTACTAAATCATATTTCACATAAACACGAGGAAATTGTATTTATATGTGTTCCGGGTATACATTTTTAAAAGTATTCAAAAACTATTCAATGCGAACGAGTGAGAAGTCGGTTCTTCTGTTTTGGTCGAGATAAATATTTAAGAATTATTTAAAAGGAACTGGCAGAATCGTTTCAGGCCGAAAACGCAGGGGGCGGGTCTCGAGTAGGATTCCGTCCGAGTGAACCAAGGGCGTTGACGGAGGCGGGGGATCCCTGGAAAGAGGTTCACTCACGTTCACCTATGCCGATATTAAGATAATTATAAGGAGAAGTCCGGAGAGGGAAGGAAGGCCGAGCCGGTAAGCCTGTAATTGGTGAAGGTAGCCGGGCTGCCGGTGTCCGACTAGCATCTCCGAGCCGGTTAAAGGATCAGCACGCCTACCACGGAGGCCTTATCTCGACGACTTATCTTCTATCTCGACCAATATATCTTGCTTCCCCACCCTTTATTTTATAATTGGCTACGCCATTGGAGGATGCTCTTCTTCTGGGTCTTTAGGACCTTCTTTCACACCGTCTGCGCCATTGATTATTTATTTAAAAAACATTTAGATTGGTCATTGGCTCCCTAAATATTTATAGGTTAAACTACTTCAAAGCTTTTGTATAATCTGACTTTTAAAATCTTTCCAGATAGTTCAACGACCAAACTAAGATATTTTGACGAACAGTTTCTACGTTAAACCTTTATTACAGAATACTATATTACGGCTATAGCATGGTCGACGCATCCACCAAAATCACGTATTGCTCTTTTAGTATTCCTTAAAAAATAATGTATTAGAAGACTACCACACTTGCTCTATACTGTACCGATCTCATAATTTACACATAGGTATACTTAAAACATAATCATAGTCACATTCCTACTAAGAGGTGTTCCACATTCCTACTAAGAAGCTGCAATGTACCATAGAATGGACATATATTATGGGGATAGTAACATTATTTTTGGAGAAATTGCATTATGTATTGTATGTTATTTCTTTTTAGACACAATTGAATAAATCATATTATAAAAACGATTTTATTCTACAAATTCAAATCCACAAAGAGGGATTGCTAAAACAAGTTTGTTTGGAGAATGTAGTTTTGCTCCTGTCGTCTTTTCTTTAAGAATATTTTCCTTCGTAGCTTCGTCTCTAAGTTCCTGCCGTTTTTAGTAACTCTCGTTTAAGGTTTTTCTTCGACCAACTTTACAACATTGATCTACAGAGAGAGAGAAATTGCCCAAAATTGTTTAACTCACCTAAGGTATCTACAGTCGCAGTGTAGAGCATCGACGAGAATGGGAATCCCTTAATAAGAGAGTAAGGGCCGACCAGGTTTGAGGAGCTGTATCTTGTTAGCAGCCCATCTGGAAACCTGACTGTCAACAGGTTAAGGATCAAGATTTCATGCCGCCTTGGAGCAGGTGAGCTCGACCTCGCCTACAGGCCTAATTAAGGTACCGAGAATCACCCTATTGTCCTTTGTAACACTTCCTATATTTTTTAAATAAGACTATTTAAACTTCGACTTTAACCAAAGATTATATCGTCCTTAGTTCAATCTGTTAATTTTAAGTAGTTCGTTTCTCTACGTTAGCTATGAAGAAAAATATGGTTTTGCTAAGCTTTTAACAAAATATTTTTACTTTATATGTATTTATAATTGTTATTACTTTTTTTAACTTCTTGACCATCTATGATAGGTCATCTCAGGAATTTATTATTTTCTTATTTTTTTTTTTGTTTTTAATTTAAAATTTTGCTATTTGTTAAAAATCTCCCAACTATATAATTTTTGATTTTATTAGATTACTGCAAATACAATATATTATTGTTATAAGCAATGCAGATGCGAGAATTAGAGACTTGAAAAATGACACGACGTAAGGAACTATCCAGTGACAGCACTTACTGAATTGAGACAGATTTATATGTGTGATATAATGAAATAATAGGAATAAGTGACATCATTAAATTGAAATAAATATAATTTAGCTGTCTTAGAGGTCATGTGGTCACTACCTCTTCAAGCGTTTGGGAGAATTGTCAGGAATGGTCCGGGAAAACGAACTGTGGACTAGTGGATTGATATGGTCAAAAAGGGAGTTATGGCAGGATTTATATCTGGAAATGGCTAGTTCATGGACAAAAGGTACTTTGAGGTCATTATGAAGGATGAAGATAGAAACATAGAAGAGGGCGTTACCTATTTTTCTTAGAATCTTGGATTGGAGTGATTCGATGCGATAGGAATCGCAAGGTTTTGTGCAACCCCATAGTTCTATGCCAGATGTCCATGAAATTTATTTACATTACCTAACCATAACCAAGGTAAAACTAATAGTGAATAAAAGAGCGATGAAATAACTAGGTTTAAAGATTACGACTAAGTTGACCGTATCTACTAAAATGTTATACTAAAGGGGAAAGTACTCATCATTATATTGATTAATGTACAGTCAAAACTTCATATATGAGACTAGGGATCTTCAACGTTTTATATCGAAGATAGTCTAAAGCTGCCCGGATGAAGCAAGCAACAGTCAGCCATCTGACTTCACAATGGTATATATTAGGGAACTTTAGGCCAAAAAAACTTTAATCGGAATCGTGCTGATCTTTTATGATGGTTGAAATGGCATTTGACTATGGAGAACTTATAACTTTGCATAGTTGGGCCGGAACCTTTAGGTTGAATTAACTTAAATAATCCGCAGTTTCAACCGCTGTAGTAGGTCACCATCAGTAAAATATTAATAAGTTTACATACCATAACGAGCCAAGATTTATTGAAAATAGTTTCAATTTTGGTTTATTGTAAATCAAACCAATTAGTGATTTTTTTCGATATGGGTATCTTCTGCAAAATGTCTGTTATAACTTCTATCTAACTTATTATCAAATAAAATTTAAAAGTGAACAAAATGTTCCATTGGATCCAACTAATTAGGTTTATTTAAAAACAATGTGTAAGACAACATCTACCATTTAACAAATTAAAATACGCAATATGTGCAAAATATGATTGTTAAAAATATTATGATGGACATGATCCTAGATCTCGTAGGAATGTTGCTAAAACCATTTGTTCCAATCGATTCTTCATCCAAATATATATATATATATATATTATTTTTTTCATCTTGGAGCGGAAAAGGACAGGGACCCTTCTACAACTCACTAATTTAGACAAGAGGCCAAAAAAAATCAAGGGTCGCGATAAATCATCCCACCGAGACCCAGGTATAAGTCATTAAAGAAACAATAAGCTCATAAATAATCGACACGCAGCTTTGAGGTAAAGCCTTCCGATTTGTTAATTTTTTTTAAAAAACACAAAACATCCCCCTTCTTGCATAAACATGACCTTTTTCTTGGGAGCAGTGAATTTTAACCTAACGCATCTGGAACTCAACAGAAATTAAGACCAAAACACGTCTAATCAAATAACTTTAGTTCATTGCTTGGTTCATAAAAATTTAATATCGTCTCTTCATGAATGAATAAACATTTTACGCTACTTTACAAGATGTATAAAATTATTCTCCATTAACATAGTATTATTCACTCATTAATATTCTATAGTTTAAAAATGCATATGTGCAAGTTAAAAATGAAAGTACGTACGGTGCGGCGTTGTAACAGAAACATTATTTTAGAGTTTTACTTTTTCGGAATTTATGTAGGAGTTGGTTGTCCATGAAGATATTCCAGTAACCTTGAATGCATGGATAGTCCTGGATAAAATTTTTAACTGGAAAGAAATTATAATTATGTCTGGTGATTAAACGAGTAGACATACTCATAAACTCTTATGAGTAGGAACTTCCTAGTCTGATTCAAAAAGCCTTAAATAAATCGATAAGTGATGATGTGGAAGCGGCACTGAATTCGCACTATAACCCTCTTTATAAGTACATAAGCTCATTAGGAACAGGTGAAGAATACTTAAAGCTCAGATTACCTATAGAGAAACAGACTACTTAGTCAGCTAAGAGTAGGCAAGGTGGATAACTGCCGTGTTCTGCTGCAAGGAAACACTTATGTCCTGGATGGCTCTAACAAATGCTCTGTTTGTAATTTGGACGAAAAAGAAGACCTGGAACATTTTATCTTCAGATGTCCCCATTATAAGGCTATAAGGAATTACTGGTTGGACGACGTCCCCTCTAGCTTAGAGAACCTGCTGACAATTAAAGACCTACAAACAATAAACAGGCTATTTCGATATGTAAAAGAAGCACTAAGAATTAGAGCCTTTCTTAGAAACGAATAAAATATTAGTTTCCCTTTAATATTTTATTATTCATACTTAACTGTAAAATTATAATTACCTTTAAAAGAAAAAAAGAAAAAAAAAAAAAATTATAAGCCACCAAATATCTTTATTTGTTTTATTTTATTTTATTTGTTTATTTATTTATTTTACTAATTTAATTAGGTTTTTTTTTTATCAATATGTTAAGATATATATGATTAAAAAAAAAAGAAAAAAAAGTAACTTAATAAAACAATAATGTCTAATAATAAACACATGTGTACTGGAAAGTAACCGGAACTCTATTGTAAAAACGCTATGTTTAAAAACAATAAACTTATTTATTATTATTATTATTATTATTATTATTATTATTATTATTGTTATTATTACTCATAAACTCCCAACGACAAACTAAGTCCAGTCTAGATCCAAACATGTCTAGTGAGACTGAATCTAAGTAGAGTGAGACATGTTTCACACTCATGATCCCTATCTAGTGGATGCGAAAAAATGTAGTGGGCATATACTCACTAACTCCCAAAATGCATGAAACAAAGTCCATTCTAGATCTAAACATGTCTGGTGAGATTGAATCTAAGTAGATTGAGACATGTTTCTCACTCATGATCCCCATCGAGTGGATGCAAAAAAGTGTCGATCCCCCAACCTTTAATAGCCTAATGCTTTGTTAACGGGAACTTTAAATATAAAAAGATCTAACAGTAATAGCGCATTTTGAAGTTACAAGTTGCTTTAATAATATTTATCTACGATTGATAAGAAATATAAACATTATATCTCTGTTTAGATGCGTTGAAAGTAATTATTTACGCACTTGTATTTATTGCGCATGCGCGTCTCATAGTTCTGAAGAATTCCTCTTCTTTACCACACTAGTGCGGTAAAGAAGAGGAATTCTTCAGCTTTACGCACGATTAGCTAGTTTGTTTACATTTAACAAAACTAATTTGCTGTTCTTTTATTAAAGTAGCTGTTTATATCGAGTTTTTAGTGAAAAACAATGAGTGAATTAAGTGACTTTGACGAAAATGTGGAGAATAATACTCCTCCAGAAATAATTAATTCGCCAAAAAATACAACTACTCAAGAATTAATGCCATCTTTATCAAGAGAGAGATACGAACTTACATACAGCAAGTTTATTTTTTTCTGTATTTATAATTAAATCTAACAATCGTAGATAAAGTACGGTACGCAACTCGAGCGAAAACGGCATTTTGCATTGCTCGTGTGGTTTTACAACCCTCGCTGTCGCTCGGGTGCAAACTCCACACTCGCATGCAAAATGCTACTTTCCGCACTCGACGCGTAATGTACTATTATTATGTTTAGAAATATGCTATTGTTGTTTGAGAATCAAATGAGCTCTACATAATTTTTGTAAAGCAACGATTTTAGCTTTATGAAAGTTAAGTCAACATAGCATTGGATTTAATAAAGTATCTTCACATAATCTCTGTCCGTACCCTGTTCATTTGACAAAAAATGCAATAAAATACGGTCCGTGAGGGTTATCTTTAAATGCTTGCAGATTCCGTACAACAATTTTCAAGTGGTGCGTTATTATTTGTCGCTTGATTTTCTCGCTTCGGTAATGGTAACACATCCGTGTCATTAGACTTAACGGAGACCCTGTTATTAAGCAGGTGACATTCAAAGCCCCCTTTGAAACATTCGATAGTACGCATAGAGGAGAAAGCCGTAGCTAAATTTAATAAAGAAAATTTTCTTTTCAAACGATTGACTCGTCGGAATTCGGTCTCCAGGAACCAACAACACCCTTGTCGCAAGAACATCCGGAATCCGTCACGCTACGAAGGGACTTTATACCCTCCCCTGATTCATCCCCTAATGACATCAAATAACATGTTTTATTTAACGCCATTATATGCTTATTAGCGTCAAATATTACCGAACAATAATACAAATAAATCTTATTGTGGGTTTAAGTAATAAAGTTTTTAGGTTACAACTTTCAGTAGTTTGAAAGCGTTCCTTATAATGTATATTACCAGTTCTTCTTTTTTAATAATTAATATTTTGTCTTGATACTTTTCAAGATTTGCTTATTTTACACTTCGTGAGCATTGTACCATAACTAATATCGTAAAAATAATGCCAGCTATAAAGTGAATTCCAATTCCGCAAGAAGCCTTAATAATTAAGACCTTAAAAACGACTGGAACTGACTTGTAATTATTCTAGAAATACCCTTTATTAAGATGTAATAAAGAGTAAACGAATATCTTTATTTTATTTCTTTTTCACGTACGATATTCGCAGTAATCTCAATTATAATTTATTCAATCTATAATAAAAATATTGTATTTATGTAAGTGGCAAAGATACGTTAAATAAAATAAAAACTAATTTCTTCACATAATATCGTGTATTGTGTAAAAATCTAGGATATTCTGTGAAATTGATTTTAAAATTGTTTAGAAATTACCTTTTTAAGGTAAAAAAAAATACGATTTAAAAGATTTTTTATTTTAATTTAATTTATTTTTAATTTAATTTTTTTGTTATTTATTTTTTTATATATATATTTTGTTTTAATGACAGATCATATTAGTTTTTATAATATTTGAGATTAGGATATGTAACGAGACAGATAATATTTTCCCAATTATTCCACAGTGTAAGTGTAATTATTTTTAGTCTCGACTTTAATTATGAGTGTAAAATTATAGAATGATTTTGTGAGGGCAGAGTAATGACAGTTATGTTGTAACTTAAGAAATGCGTCTGTTTAGCTTCGAGAGATTTGTTGAGATCATCTTAGTTGAATGTTTATCAGCTTGGCGCCAACATTTTATTCGTTTCAAGCAACGGAATTAAAAAGAAAAAATCGGTCCGAGACAACTCAGACAAACTTTCTAATATACGAGTTTATAATTACTTAGCCCAGTGTTTCCATTTATTAGTTTTCAAATGCACATTTAAATATTATTAAACATTTCATCAAAATTTATCATAAAAATAACTTTTCCTGGGCGGGGAATCGAACCCGGGCTCTCTCCGTCCGCGTTTTAAGCTTTTTTCTCAGGAACTAGATTTTTCCCGGGAAAACGGCTTATATCGTTGGATTCGTATTTAAATGGACTACATTTTAGAATTTTTTAATCAAAATCGTCGGAACCGTTTTCGAGAAATAATTTTTTTTCTCGTTTTTTCAGAGTTTTTTTGGGGGTAACGCCCCTAAATTTGGAGCTAAAATTCATTTCTCGATTTCGCCTCGGGGTATGATTTAACTGAACATATATGCCAAATTTCGTCAAAATCGGCCCAGTAGTTTAGGCTCCAGGCTTCTGCACAGACAGACGACAGACGACGGACAGACATTTTTTAAAAACCACTTTTTTGGACTCAGGGGACCTCAAAACGTGTAAATCCATCAAAATCTCAAAATCGAATTTTCGCGCCATCACAATACTTTCTCTTTATATGAGAAAGTAAAAAGAAGCTCGAAATAAGTTGACTTTAAGTAGACGATAATATAGCTTTAGTAGATCAAAATTAATTTCATTATTTAAAAAAAATAGATGTAGTATCGGACGTACTTTGAAAATGTCTAGTTCAGCGTTTCTCAAACTGTTTTGACCGTGGCCCGGTACGAGATTTTAAAATTTTTCGCGACCCACCTTGAAAAAAAAAAAATATATTTCAATAAAAATCAAGTTTTTGTTTGTTTATTCATACTCAAAAATTGCAAAATAATTATATAAGAAAAATATAAGTTATTAAAAAATTAACAATTATATTCATTTAAAACTTTAGTAAATGAAGTAAGCTTTGTTGGCACATATTTTGTCCTTAGTGCGAAGGATGATGTTGTTTGCCATCACATCAATTTCAAATTAGGAGGTAATGATGTTAATTTTATTCTCAAATTAGGTTCGACATTCAATATGTTTCGATACTTATTTTTTTAAATTCATTTTTAAATTATAAGTCTTATTTTGTAAGTACACACGTATAAGTAGTGACGAAAGGCATTAAAAATTGTATCGCTTTTTCGCATATGCTTGGATGCGCCTTTTGACAGCGCAACCAAAAAATAATTAGTGGTACAGTTTCAAACACTTTTTTTCAGATCGGTTGCGCATGAAATTTCAATTACATCAACTTCTTGTTCACTAAGATTTAACATTTCTTTCTTTTCAATTTCGCATATTATTTGAAGGAATATACGGAAAGCAGTCTTTAAAAATATTTATTAGCTCCGAAAGATGTTCTTGAATTGAAACTGATAGTGTTTCTAGATCTAAATCTCCTTCATCATAGTTTGCATGGGTTTCAATAAATTTATATGTAATGTTTTAAAAGATTTAAAATTTCTTCATTAATGAAAGAACACCATTTTTACTATTTTTTTCATGCTTTTACAATTTGTTTTCGCGACCCAGCAACATTTTTCTACGACTCTGTGCCGGATAGTGACCCATACTTTGGGAAATGCTGGTCTAGTTCATTGAATCTAAAAGGAATTTTAAATTGAGGAAATTTCAGTTATTTAATTCTTATTACCTTATAGATTTCTTCTTAAGCCTGATTTCTATATTACTTTTAAAAATTAATTTCAGGGCCCAATATTTGTTCCAGGTAATTGAAAAACGGCGGTCGTTTTTTTTTTTTGGTCCCCTGTCTAACGGGACCAGAAAGTGAAGAATAAAGTGTTCGAATCCTGCATTATTCCTTGCTTGACATACTTGGGCAATGACGAAAAAGGATGCCGAGAAGATAAGGGTTGCACAAAGGGCTATGGAGAGAAGCATGCTTGGAGTAAGAAAAAGGGATAGAATCAGAAATGAAGAGCTTAGAAGAATGACGGAAATAAATGATGCTGTTATTGAAGCGAAGTGTATTAAGTGGAAGTGGGCCGGACACTTGGCAAGGCAGGACGACGGAAGATGGACTAAAGCAGTGACAGAGTGGTACCCTAGAGCAAGAAAAAGGAGACGAGGACGACCCGCGACAAGATGGTCAGAAGATTTAAAGCAGGAAGCAGGGGTAAATTGGTCAAGGAGAGAACAGGATAGGGAAGAATGGAAGAGTATGATGGAGGCCTATGTCCAGAAATGGACATAGTACTTGTGAAATAGGACTTTTATTAATAATTTTAATGATTGTAATAAAGTAGTATATTTTATATTTAAATATTAATAATAGTATTAATTATGTAAGTATTTAAATGTTTAATTTGTTTCTTTGTATAAACTACTCAAACTATATATTTGTAAAAAAAAAATAAATAAATAAAAATAAAATGTAACAAGTACTAAATAAAGGCTCTATTATTATATTATTATTATTATACCTTATAGATTTCGAAGTTTTAAGGAAAATTTATCCTAGTTTAAAGAAAAACATTAAAATATCGAATATAATTCTTACTGAAGCTGTTATGTCGGCTTTCTCAAAAGTTGCAGTTTCTCTATTTGTAATCGGTTTATTTCCTCTGTTTCGTTAAGACGCGAGGATAGGAAAAGAGGAGACTGGGCGTGTGGTCCCAAAACCGCAGTTTACTCCGAGGTCGGGGCGGCACCTTTTATACACCGTTGTTTTATTGTATCTTACCGAAGATTACCAATTGTAGCTGCGGACGTGAAACAGTGAACACCCAGACCGCATGAGCTTTAACCAATTACATCCCTTTCCATCATCCGTGTACAACTCCGTTCTTTCTTCCCCTCACTTTTTATATTTCTTTTGCGGCTGGAAAAGTCATGTTTTTTTGTTTTTTTTAACTAACAATTTTTAGCGTTTTCTAGTCATGTGGTTGGACTATAACTTGCTAGTGTTATTTGATTAGAAACGTTTCCTGCCATTTGCACTTAAGCTAGTTTTAGGTTTTTAAATTTTAATTTGAAAAAGATTATATTAAAGCTTAAAAGATGTTTTCAAAAGTTATTACGGAGAAATTTACACCCTGGAAAAACATGGTTTTTTAGTGCTTTAGAAGATAAATTATTTATTTAAATTTAATATGAGCTAAATGTTATATTGAATATCATCAGCTACTTACAATCATTATATTCTTTAACCACGAATTATTTCTTGCTAAATAAAAATTAATATTTAATAAAAATCAAATTATAATTTTCATTAACTACGGGAGACATACAGAGAAAAAAAGACCCCCGCACCGGGACTTAAACACGGGCCTCCTATATATCCGTTACAGGTGCTCTTACCAACTGAGCTATAAAGGAGAATGATTTTTCTCTGTCGTTACCGATACAAATTCCCCGAATCCAAGCTTTCAATTTTTTCTACAAGTCTAGCAAGAAATAGAAATAGACCGAGAATTAACGCTTATAATTATAAAGTACTCAATTAGTACCTGTACCTAGTACAAACAATTAGAAATTCAAATTTTTAAATTTAGCTAGTATTCATACTACGGAAAGATTAAATTTTACTTTAAATCAAATTATAATTATCATTAACTACGGGAGACATACAGAGAATAATAGACCCCAGCACCGGGACTTGAACTCCCGTAGTTAATGATAATTATAATTTGATTTAAAGTAAAATTTAATCTTTCCGTAGTATGAATACTACCTAAATTTAAAAATTTGAATTAAAAATTAATCGTAAAAAGCCAACGGTTCATTAAAAAAAAATATATTACAAACGATGATTATATTGAAATCATTTCGACGAATCTTATGATTCGCTCGAATAGAATTATCGTTTTATATTTTTCTCATTAAAAATTGTTAACTCTTGACTTACATTTAAAATGTTTCAGAGCTAATTGAAACGTGAAAGCGCTGCTTGTCTGTCAGGCTGACGCCTTAGTTAATAAGAAGAGGCATGTTTACCGATAGGATGACTTGAGGGAGGGAAAAAAGTTGACAAGTGGACTAGACGGATGGTGGTGACAGCGTGGCAGGCAGACGCTTTAAAGACAGACGTATATGCTCATTAGAGTGTTTGTGATCAAAGACGCTACTGGAATCTGACTGTGGACGGAAGAAACAAGACTCCCTTATACTGGAAGACACGGTGAAACAGATTTAGAAGTGTTGCACTAACTTGAGCTTCCAGAGAGTACCCAGTACCCGGTTCTAACTATAAAAAGAGGACTGCTTGAAATTAGTTTAATGGTGTGTTCAATCTTTGAAACAGACATTTCGATCAAGAAACGTCACGTAGCGTCGCTCTATTTGACGTGGAAATCATATTTGTGGCTTTTAATCAAATTGAAACAAAGTATTAATAGACCAATGAATTAATATTAACAAAAATCAAATACACTCGAAAAGAAAAAGTTATTTCATTCGCTATGAAGTTCCACAAAATCAAAGCAGACACACCAAAGAAAAGAGTTTTTACATTCACTCTTAAACTAAAACATATTAGTATATAAACGCGTTAGCTTAAATTAATGTGTTTATGAAATTACAAATTTTACATCTACGAAATTCCCCTAATGGTAATAACTTAATGAGAGAAAAACAAGAAATTTAACTAATATACTTTACTGATCTCTTCCCACATCACTTGAATCCATTTGCCACAGCTCCTCAGCTTCAGAAATTTACGTTAGCATTTTTCATTCAGCAGAATTAACCAAATGCTGATAACTTAACTGATACTTTGAACAAAACGTCATTTCTAAAAATATAATTACACTACTCATAATTTTTAAATTCAAAATTAGCGTATTTTTCATGCAAGTATAGTTTTGGTAAATGACGACATTCTGATTCATAGTGAAGATAATATAGCACAGAGAAAAATTGATTTTTTTGTCAGAAAATAGTGCACTGGGGATGACCGACTAAAAGTGGTCGAAAAAAGGTCTCTAATAAATATAAACTATTGTGTTTTTAAGATCTATAGGCAAAACTGAAGACCCTTACAATTTCCTGCGTTTATCTGTCTATCTTTAACGAACCTGTATTTCAAAATTACCCAACAAAAATTTGCAGTAATGCTCATGCAGCAATGTTATGTGTGATAACCCAAACAAAAAATAGAATATGTAGGGACGATTCAAAAAACTAAATGAACTATTAAATAGCCACCACCTTGAATCGGCTTGGCCGATTATGCTGGTTAACGAACTCGTACGATTTGTTTTATTGCTTACGAACTCAATATAAGAACTGATAGATCATACTTGATTACTTTATTTTGTAATTAACTCGTCAATTTGGCTTTTGTCATTTTTCATTATTATTAACTTTCTCGAACTTTCGTATGAATAAAAGCTGTAATATTAAGTCAGTACGTTTAAATGCTTTAAAACTACTTATATTATTAAAATAACTCTATTGCCTATCTGTTAGACTTATAATTCGTATCATTTCGATTCAACCAAAAGGTTATTGGTTATTTATTTATAGTGATAAACGTACATTTGTTTTTATTATAGCACTTAAGTTTTATATAGGAATAGAATATTATGACAATTATGGGAATGTTAAATTGTTCTCTTAGTTTACATAATTCACCACATTGACATATTTCCCTCGACTGAAATTACCTCAAATGTGTAATCCAACAATAAATTAACTTTGATACCACATTCTCAGGAATATTACATTTCTGCAATTTGTAAAGGATATAAATTGGAATAGAGTAAACAGATTGGATATTTGTAATTACAAATCTCTATAATTTAGTTTTGCAGAATACCAATGCGCTTATGATAACCCTTGGATAATTTAATAACAAAAATCAATAATCAATTTGGTCATTTAAATATTGTATCTTTTTGCCCGGACAGAAAATGAAACGATATAATCTCACGATTCCCCGCTAGCTTTGCATAAATTGACTATCTATATTTGGTTTAAAAGTTGTTTTAGATTAATGGTAAAAGGATGCTACTGTCATCGACTCTGTAGATAGTAGTAGCACAATTTGTAAAGATAAAATTAAAAATCTACTGATTCTCTTAGTCCTTGGAAATATCTGTAAAAAGATTATCATTACTGCAAGTTTCACCTTATTACAGAATCTATTTCATTAACACCTGTGTAAAGTTTAATAAGAGTAGATTCGGTTGGAAGGATATCACATCATCCTTTTATATGTGCCCATAAACATTTAGGACCTCCATTTCGCATTTAATAAATGTTCACGTTTAATGAATTTTCAGGAGATATTAAAAAATCGTTAATTGCGTTAGCAGTGTTAAAAATACCAAAATATCTTCTTTTTTTTATTTATTACAAAAATTGCAACTACATATTTTTACATGTTATAAGCAATATTAATGTATGTTTTTACAATGACTTGAAGTGAGGAACTGTCCACTAACAGTACTCACAGATACTAGCTTGAATTAATACAATAATTTATAATTGATAATATATTTAGAAATTAAGCAAATCAATGGTAATCATCTGCCTCTTTAGACGTCGAGGAGGATTTCCAGGAATGAATGGCAATGACAGGTTGAGAATTAAAGGGTTGGGGATATGGAGTCATGGAAGGATTTGTATCGGGATATGGCTAGGTCATGGAGGAAAGGGACTTTAAGGTCGTTGTGAAAAAAATATCAGCAAAAAAATAAAAAATATCAGCTTAAGAAAAGATATGGAGATTGATACTGAAGTTAATCAATATCAGATCATCGACTGTGTTTTTCTCCAATGTGTCATAGCGACTCATCATAGAGAGATGTAGTTCAATAACCAAACAACGTCTTCTCACAAACAATTGTTATTATCCATTGACCGGTTTCGGCTGTTCTAAAGCAGTCATCTTCAGATAATTTAGAGGTTACTGGATAGACTTCGGAAGTACAAGTGAACTTGTACTTACAGTATACACTTGTACTTTCGAAGTCTATCAGATCTATATTGTCTATAATCAATATCAGATGAGGTCTTGAACCCTCATACGGATTAGTTAATATAGTCAAAATCAGATTCTAATTACATTTTTTTTTTACTATTATAGGGTTAATTCACAATATGAGTTAAGTCCCGTAGAATCTCGACAAACAAAACTACATTCAAATTTCATTTTTGACATAGTTCGCGACGTAGTAAGATTTTTGACGTTTTGGTTAAGGCAATGCCAACTGAATTTAGAAAAGTCAATACTTTTTGCTTGTGTTTTTCTTGAAATGTTTAGATTATAATTTTCCATTACTTCCTTTTTCGCATTTGATATTCAACATGTTGACATCGTGGCTATCTCATTTAATTCGGTCATTCTTGTAAACCGTATTCAGTTATTGCGAACATCGAATATAGATCGAGTGCTCAACTCGATCCTCATAGAATTCGTTACTTCACGGATATCTATTTGAGCGAGACGAATGAAGATGACCATTAGTCGTCCTGTCTTGAAACGGCTACAGGTGATACGTCACCGGGAGGAGAGAATTTGATGGCTCGTGTCAGGGTGGTCTTAATAGCCATTGGGAAACAGCTCCAGCGGTGTCTTTGGGAAAACAACACTTGTAACCTCTGGCCAACAAACATTTGGGTGGAATGGAATTGCGGGTTCTCTCCCTTTCAGAACCCCCATATCTAATCGACGAACTGCAGAGCTCCCCTATTCTACAATGACATCACAATGCCTTCCTTTTTTCCCTCTTACATCTCTTCCTATCCATGTGTATACTTCCTCTTATTAATGAGCCTAAGTCTTTTAGCGCCGCAGTCGGAACTAGTTGTTGCTATTCCAAATAAAGAAGGGGAGGCTAATATGATTAACTTAATATAAATAGGATATGATCTAAACAATCACAGCTAATATGACCAGCATGTGCATTAAAAACTGAGATTGTTTGCTCAAATGTCTACAAAACAAAATGTATATAGACGCCCGTGGTTCAAGTCCCGGCGCTGGAGTCTATTTTTCTCTATCTGTCTCCCTTTGTTAATAATAATGATTCCGTAGTATGAATACTACCTATAACTTAAAAATGAAATTTCTAATTGATTGTACAAGGTACAGGTACTTTTATAAGCGATACTTCTCGGTCTATTGTCGTTAATGTTGACTTCTAGACTTGTGGAAAATTGAAAGCTTAATTCGGGACTAGGTATCGTTACTGACAGAGGAAATTATTCTCCAGTGTAGCTCAGTTGGTAGAGCGCTATACTGGAAATATAAAGGCCCGTGGTTTAAATCCCGGCACTGGAGTCTATTTTTCTCTGTCTGCCTCCCTTTGTTAATAATAATTATAATTTGATTTAAAATGAAATTTAAACTTTCCGTAGTATGAATACTACCTAAAACTTTAAAATGAATTTACAAAATGTATAGTATAAAAGATAAGATCGAACTTATTAAGAAAATTAACACGTAGACTAGTTCAAACATAGAAAGTCCTTAAGTTAAATCTAAAATAATTAAAATTCCAGATCGACACCAATAAATAAATTAATACATATAAGGAGGAAAATTCGAATGCGCTGCAAAACACTATTTCTTTCAACGAATAATATCCTGTCTGAATTGGTTCATCAAATCTCCTCACTTCTCTGTAATCTAGTCAAATCACTACTACAGTTCCGAAAAATATTATTAAACAAAGTATGTTTTCTTCAGAAGTAAAAATTGTATATTAGTTTTACATTTTAGCTCTCCCAAAAATGGACAATTTGGATTAAATGTCCCATTAAAGGAAAAGTTTAATGGTTATATCTTAAGGCCAGTGTATTTGAAATATTGATGATATATTTCTTTCTTACTTTACAGATGTTCATCCAATATAAAAATAAAATGTTTTTCAAAGCATGTAATTCTTCTTTGGATATAAATAATGATTTTTTTTTTTTTTTTTTTTTTTTTTTTTTTTAAATTTCATCCCGTGTGTACGAAAAAGAACATCGAATGAAGAAACATTAAAAGAACAACATAAATCGTTCCTAGTTAAATGAAAAATAGTATATATTATATTACAAGCATTATGTTCAGAAAAATTAAGTAATGAACACATACAAACAGAAAAATCAGACTCGACCATACATGTCTACAAAATATAAGATTAATAATTTCAAAATAAAAAGAACTTTTTATATACTACGTTTTTAAATTTTCTGCTGAATCGTATGTAATGTTGATAATATAATTGTTATTGTTATATAATATATAATGTTAGTAAAAAAAAATAGTTCCGAATTTATTTACTTCACATAAATGACAACCATCCAGAGAGCTGATCTTAAACCTATAAAAGGACAAATCTTTGTACAACGGATCTCCCCCACACCAAATCTAAAGCATGCCATCGATATATTTGAAATAATATTAATAATATAATCGATAAATAATATAATCGATATTTCCTGTTTTGCTGTCATTCAATGTTTATCTATCACAAATTTGAGACCCGTCAAAATGAAGATAGCGTAAATATTGGATATGGCAAAACAAATAAAATAACTGGCGGATTTTTTCCGAACTAACTTTCCGCACTGCAAAATTTGCTGAAAACTAATTAAATTCTGCTGAAAGATGGCTAAAAGTATTAAAATAATGCATTGTCATCGTGTTCTGAGCTATGCTAAAAGTTTCAAATGTCTAGCTATTCGGGAAGTTAGTTAGAAATCGATTGCCAGATTTGTACCGGACAAACAAACAAACAAACAAGAATGCAAGCTAATAAAAACGTAGTAAAAATCGACGGTGGCGCTGCGGATATTTAACTATTTTGAATTACTTATTCTATAAAGCACTGCTCTTGAATTCATGTTTATATTGAACATCATTTTTATTATTGGCTTCTTTCAGCTCGATTAGTATGTTCATGTGAGTGTAAATCTTTTTACATGTTAAGAGAACCATAATTTGCTTTGCAGCTCATGTTTTTGTAGTTGTGGCCTGGAGGCTTTACAGTGGATCGAGGGTAATTGTGTTGTATGAATGTGTTGAGCCTATTGTCCAAGTTGATTCTTGTGTTGTCACCGACAACTGACATGATGTTACTTGCGTTGGACAGGGGGAACATTTCACCCTTCGGCCAAATGCGAGGGTCTGCCAGTGTCCTCCTCTCTCCCCGGCCCGCTTGTTAAGTTCAGGATAGTTTATTTGGGGCGAGGCATTTGTCAAGTTCGCTCCCCTAACTGCCGGCATGGCATCGTTGATAAGAAATAAAAGGGTGTGTGGCGAAGAATAGTTTATACAAAGCATTCGATTCCACGTATCAGGGAAATTCGTTCAACATTTTCCATAAGAATTAAGATTATTTAAAAAAAAAATTACTCTAAAAAAAATACTTTGGATTCTTACCTAAACTGAAAACATTAAAATCGTTAGGCTTCCATCCAAGCTCGGGCGCACATTGGGACGCTGGGCAGGACAAGGCAGCAAAGTATTTGTTTTAATCGCAGATGTATACGCACCACACGAATTGAGACGCAGAGCAGGGCAATGCTATGCCACACGACTGGCGTCTCGCTTCGCATGGTTTCGTAGGCTGGTACCGAAGTGCGCCAGCCTCTTATTCTAAAGTGTCTGAAGGGCGAAGGTCAGGTAAGCCCGGGTTATACCTCTTGCACCAGTTGCACCCCGTCTAAACCCAAAGAACTTCGTAGTGGACTTCTAAATTAGAATCCAACAAGCAGTTCGAAATGTCTTCCCAAGCACTTTGGAAAAATTCAGGATTTACTGAGGACTACCGATGTTTTACCAACGATGGCCAACTAATTAAGTTTATCTCTGAACTACCCTATATAGACCCTAAAGAAGTTGAAGAATGTTATATTGAAGATTTTATAAGCCAAAAAACAAGCCATCACAATGATCGATTTTGGGGCTATATCACCGAGAACTATATTGATCTGTCCACAGCTAAATTCCCAATACCAATGTGGGGTTCAAGCCGCCTAGCTTTGGTTGTTTATACATAAATACATAAATTAATTACACCTTTCAATATGTATTGTGTATTATATTTATTGAATATAGACTCAATTGTATTATAATGTATATTACATATGCAGAAGATTTTAGTTTTTACGGGTACGTTTAATGTTAAGTTAATCTAAGCCCTTCTAATAAATATTAGCACTCACTTATAAGTGAGTATAATTTATGTAAGAAACATTTCTTTAATTATTAAGATTATATTCTTTTTAATATTAACAAAATAAACTGTTTTTTCTCTCACATTTTTGATTATTTTCTTAAATTTCCTATGTTTGATAATGATAACTTATTTTGACTTTGTAATCTTTTTTTTTTTTTTTTTTTTTTTTTTTTTTTTTTTTTTTTTCATTTTGAATATTCACAAATTAAAGTGTATTTTCTGACTCAATTTGGATTTTATTCTTACGAGAACATTCTACAGATTCTCCTATGCACTGAGATTTGCTAATGATCGCCGTATCATTCTGAGAAGTTTGTTCAGAGTAACTTCAAATCGCTTTATATTGAGTACATATATGGGAATATTGACAACGATTAGTCCTTTAGATTAAAGGATCCGTGTCCGAGGTGGGTCGACTACCTGGGTCGAGAGATAGGATTTACCCGGCGCACTTCGACCGTACCCTTCAAAAAGGGGCTGGCGCACTTCCCCCCTGACCCGACCTATCCCGGCGCACTTGGTGTACAGCCGTTTCGTATATTCCTGCGGTTGAAAAAAACTGTGCTGTCCTGTCCTGCGTCTCAATAAACGCCCGCGCTAATTCTTCAAAAAAGAATAAAACAAATAAAAAATTACAAAAATACAAACACAGCAAGATCTTTTATTTAACGTCAAATTCTTCGGTAGAAAAAAATCTTAATAATGTCCATGCTTTTTGGTACGAACTCTACTTCAGTGCCCATGTCTTATGTCAAAAAAGTGATAGACCGCATGCCAGGTCTTTTTCTTTTGGATTCTATCTTTAAAGTACCACAGATAAAAATGGCTTAGTAGCACATATTTATTCTTACAAATTAGGTATGTAATATAATGTAAGGTAAAACTCACCATATAATGAAAGTATAGAGGAGTAAAATAAAACATGCGATTACAAAGGATTTAAAAAAAATAGATAGATTTAATTTTGGAGTCCTATTTTTTTTTTTTTTTTTAATCTATTGTTTTCTAAGCAATAATTTTCAAATATGCGGGTATAATGTGTATTTCGTTCTTTAAGATTGTGATTAATTAATTTCTTCTTTATGTAATCTATTGTATTCTTGTCAATAATATTAGCATGTTTGTTTCGAAGGTACTTTTAAACGTACATATTAAATAGAAACCAAATTATTGGGAGTGATTTTACTAACGCCAATTTAATGGATATATTTTGGCTCAGTGGTAAATATATATAATGATAATGGAGGTATTGATCAATAATTTATATACCATTTAGATGTTAATAAATAAATAAATAATAAATGTTATCCCTCTTTTAAGGCTATCTACTTAAAAGAGGGATAACATTTATTGGAAAGAGAAGTAACTAATGAATGCAACTAGTCTATGTTAAAGTAAGATACTATATTTTACAGAAAGCATGAGCCCGTTAACTATATAAAATTCATTTATTTTAATAACACTGTTGAGTATCACAAGCTTAACTTAGTTATATAAAAATTGCTTTCATTTCATTATATTTTCATGTATTTTTTTCTAATTGTTCACAGATGCAAGAAACGGCTCAGGATAAAAAATAACCCACTTTGGTTGCAAGCATGCGCTGTTTTTCCTCTTGTACCACTCTTCTGCAGCAGTCTATGTAATCGTCCATAAGGCATTGTGCTCTTGAAAAATTGTTCAAACAATTAATCATAGCAAGTATAACAAGTGTAAGTAGGATGTATAAAAGAGGGGGCTGGGACGGAGTTTAAACTAAGTTATACTAAGGGTGGTATGGCCCTAGGGCGCCCTTTCGGCCCATATGTGGTCGAGACCAACTAGAGAGGCTCTAGATATAGAAACGATTATATTCGCGACCTGCCCTCGCGCGCCTCCTGCTCAAAGATCATCCTCTCCAATCCGATTTTAGCCCTAACCCGTTTACCTCTTCCAGTACTCGTGACTCACCCTAGAGAGTAAATCGTATTTTAAATACCTCGCTTGTATGAGCATTGAAGTCATGTTATCCTTAGATGTTAATCTAATTTTTCCAATTCTATTTTTTAAATTTTGTTTTCCTCCAATTATTGTAACAATGTATCTGTCGAAGTATGGAGTTACGCATACCTTTAGGCCCGTATGACAAATTATGACACGTCTAGGTCTATTTCTTTATGAGAAAAACTCGATGGCAAAGCCTGACAAGTCTCATTTTTAGATCCATTAACATGGTACAATAAAATATATTAACAAGACTAAAACTTTCTCCTTACTACGGTTATAGTGGATGCATATTTAGTCGGACGTATTTCGCCCAACAGTCAAATAATGTTATGAGAGTCTTGAAGAATAATTCTTACTAATTTGCACCTTTGATAATTTTGGACTACTTGTAATTATACCATAAGGTTTGTAAAATTAACAATTGGTTAATTTAAAACAGGCTAAATGTCACCCATTACGGGCATCATCAGCCCTAAAACAAAATAAAATAAAAAATGTTTCACAAATAAAATGTTTTGTAAAAAAAAAAACAATTAATTTACGAGTTCTGTTTTTCCACTGTTCAACAATAATAACTTTATTAATGGACTTTATTAAATATAAATCCATCTACGGTTTCCATCTTCACCGGTAGTCAGAAGCCTGTTGTGTAAAAATGATAAATACTCAAATTTATCCCTACATAATGAGTTGTATCAATACAGCAAAAATAATAACTATAAATAACATTTCATTTACACAATTTGTATTAATGAGAGACATCAAAGAGGTCAAAGGTGTCTCTCACTAACACAAATTGTGTAACTTATTGCACAGTGCAAAAACACGGTAATCCATTGCTGGTGTGTTTTGCCAGCCAAGCAAGAATGGCGGTGTGAGAGCTCGCTCGTCTCTGATTAGTCCTATATCTGATCTTCTTGATCTGCGTATAGGTCCAGAGTTGAGTGATGAGTCAGACCAGACGAAACGATGCAGGACATGGCGAAATGCCGAGCCAACATCCTTTTGACGCAATCTCTGATGTTGGAACGGTTCCTATATGTCACGCTTGCGTGGCACATCCCTGGGTGTCTCTCACTAACACAAATTGTGTACCTTATTGCAGAGTGCAAAAACATGGTAATACATTGCTGAAACATTATATTTCTAAATAATGTTATATAAAATAAAACATCTGAGATAAATCGACGAAAAATGTCGATCGACGAAATATTGTTTTATGTTTTACTCATTTGCCCCACCAAGTTTACTGATTAATACTCTATACTGCTTTATTGATGAAGAAGTGTTTCATATTAGAAAGTGCATCTTCTTTATGAATGCGGAAATCTAATGAATTTTAACATCTTATTTTGCATACCTATTGTTCCTGTACTGTTCAATATTATTCAAAATTCACAAAAACGTGATCAAATATAAGACGTCCTTATAACCATATGCTACTATCACGATTATGCACAGGAATTTACATATCCAGCCGAATCCTCGTTACTCTGGCATACAGCGACGGCGTGTTTGTCTGATCAAGTAACCTCTTGGCCACGTGTCAACACCGTTCCCTCGATACTGAAGAAACAAAAGGCAATATTTAAAATGGAATTAGGATACTGAATCAAACAAGCTCGAGGGTTATTTGCCAACTGTTAGGGCGGCGGGTGGTACGAGGGTCGAAAGCGTTTTCTAGCGTGTAACTCAGTTTATACATGAGACGGCGTGTAAGTGGCACCGGAGTAACAAAGAGGGCTGAACCGGCTAAAGGCTTTGCTAGTGAAATTTTCCATCGGTCCCTACCTCCGGACAGAAAGCCTTCGTCTATTGTCCCTCTTTTATTAATAGTGCTTTTTGTCGGTCCCTACTTTGTTTCGGTACTAATAACGGACAGTTAACACACCTTCGACCGGGCTGTGAAATGATGCGAGAAAATTTATTTTTAAAAACTAGTATGAGTTGACGAAAGCACTTGAAGATATATTATAATAATTATAGTCGGGTCAAGATGAGTGTTAACTTTGACAGCTCAGGTTGGGCAACCTATGTGACTGAAAAAAGTAAACCACTAGGCGATTATCCTTAGGGCCAAGCTCCTCCGCCAGTGACATTTTGTATCTGCCCAAAGTTGATCCGACCTACTAGACGTAAAAATCTTGAGTTTTCATTGTCTCCTTCTCCATTTTTATCTCCTCATATAAAAAGAAAGTATTGTGATGTGATTTGAGGTCCCCTGAGTCCTGAGTCCAAAAAAGCGGTTTTTAAAAAATGTCTGTCGTCTGTCTATCTTCTGTCGGTTGTCTGTAGTTTGTCGTTGTGCAGACACATGATGCCTAAACTACTTTGTCCAATTTTGACTAAATTTGGCATGCATGTTTAGAAAAATCATACCCCGAGGCGAAATCGAGAAATGAATTTTAGCTCTAAATTTGGCAGCGCTACCCCCCCTAAAAAATTATTTCTCGAAAATGGTTCCGACGATTTTGATAAATAAAAAATCTAAGATGTAGTCCATTTAAATACGAATCCAACGACATAAGCCGTTTTCCCGGGGAAATCTAGTTTCTGAGAATGTAGCTTTAAACGCGGACGGAGTGTGGCCGGGTTCGATTCCCCACCAGGGTGAAGCTATTTTTATGATAAATTTTGATAAAATTTTCAATAATAATAAAATGTACCTACGAATCTACGAAAACTTAAAAACTAATAAATGGAATACACTGGGCTAAGTAATTATGAACTGGTATATAAGAAAGTTTGTCTGACTTGTCTCGGGCCGATTTATTTATCGATTGTCTTATGCTATCAGAATAAACACTCATCTTGACCCAACTGTATTAATCTTTTAAATATAAAAAAGTCCGTCCATCACTCATTAAAAAACTAAAAGAAGAGGGAATCAATACAAAATTTTAGGAGTTAGTAGAAAATTGTGAAAGATAATTTGTCGATTAGATTAGTTTATACTGATACATAACAAAGTAACTTCAATAACATAAAAGTAAATAAAAATCAAATCACGAAGGCATAAAAACCTTTATAAAACATTACAAGGCCAAATACTGTTTATATCATATAGTAAACCTGACTATAATATATTACATTTTATATTGTAGTCAAGGCTAGAATGTTGTAAGGCTTATAACAGAGGCTTTTTCAAATCACATTTTGTTGACAAGTGTGAGGTAATTAAAACTTTGTTGAGTTACCAGAATATACTTGTATTAAAGGCGTTGTAGATGGCCTTTGTAGAAAGTGACGACAGCAAAGGGTGTAAGACCTGAATTTGACATGTTCATTCCGAACTAGTCGAACCTCTAACCTTCCAGTATAAAAGCAGCAATATAAGTTGTCACATACATCCTTGATTCAATTCTTATTTTCCTTTCTGTTATAAGTGAGGGAGTACTTGAATGAAATATAAAAGATTGAGTTGCGTTGGAACTAATTTTCACTCAGTATATAAACGGAAAATTGAGTAGCTTTCCTTCAAAGTATTCATGTTTTTCACATTTATTATCCGTTTATTTGCTAGCAAAAGAGTTATACTGTACTTCACAGTCTGGGCAATACAGTGTATGTCACAAAAAGTTAAATTAAAAAAATAAATAAAATAACACCTCTAAATTATCTCGACCAAATGTATTTGCTCTAATTCTATTCAGATGATCTCTGATGATATTAATTACGTTGTTATGCTTCTTCGGTGATTCTCCATGCATAACATCTTGAACGTTTCTGAATCTTGGATATTCATTAACAACCAAATCTTTTTGAGTTTTTGGATAATAGGTTTCAGTAAAACACGAGAATGCCTAACGCTCACTCTAGATTTTATTACCAACATGACAGAGGTGTAGTTCAATAACCAAACAACGCCTTTACATAGAAAAATTCACTCCTGTGCCGGGATTTGAACCACGGGCCTCTATATTTCCAGTATAGCTCTCTTTCATCTAAGCTACGCAGGAGAATGATTTTTCACTACCGTAATCGATAACTAGTCCCGAATCCAAGCTTTCAATATTCATATACATTTAGACAGTCAATATTTATGACATTAGAACTAAACCAAGAATTAACGCTTATAATTATAAAGTACTCAATTAATACCTGTACCTTGTACAATCAATTCGAAATTCAATTTTTAAGTTTTTGGTAGTTTTCATACTACGGAAAAAATATAGAGGCCCGTGGTTCAAATCCCGGCACAGGAGTGTATTTTTCACTGTCTGTTTCCCGTAGTTAATAATAATTATAATTTGATTTAAATTAAAATTTAACTTTCCAAAAAAATTAACTTTGGAGTGCGATAAAGTATAATGAGTGCGGTAAAGTAGTAAGTGCAGGAATCTGCTGTTTGGCGTACTATTTCGAGTGCGATAACAACCACTTTATCGGTCAACTTTAGGCAAAAATTATTTACAGGCATCTTAAATACGAATTTTTACGAAATAGGTGCTTAAAATTGGTATGATAAAAAATGTATTTTGGTTATTGACATTGGATAAAAACACAGTCGAGGATCTTTATTACCAAGTTAAGATATTATATTTCCAGCCTTTATGACAGGTTATGCAAAGGATTTTTAAAGCTTTGATCAGTGTCTTGTTTTATTCGTTTGGTGAGACGCGGTGCTAAAATTTCGAGCTCTCAATTGATATTCCGTTGCTTTACTTCAAATTTTAAAGTTTTACAAGTCGGATACAACCTATTAACTAATCTTGACTTCAAATTAGTCTTGTTTTCCAATCTACATGCTCCATTTCGACCAAACCAGTTACAAATGATAACGATTTACATTAGCCGTATAAGATTTAAGCATAGAAATTGGTGCATTAAAGCAGGTTGTCATAGAATAACCTGCGAACTTAGCCATATCAAGGACCGGGATATGGAATGAGTGTGTTTAGGGTAGCGAAATAAACGTGGCCTCTCTTCCAAGGACTTTGGTCACACGAAGCCTTAAGCATTGTTCCATGAATTTATTGCGTAACCAGATTTATTATTTATACATGAAAAAGTATATAATTGTGTATGGTTTGTAAAAATTTATTGTTCCTATTTGAAAAAGTTTAATTGAAAAAATATTATACGAATGTCATTTTATAGCTATTTTAAACCACTTTAAATTCGATCAGGGGCAAAAAATGATAATAAATCGTTACTTATTTTGTCCCCAGACATTTAATTGCTGATCTAATCGATATAACTTAATATATCGTGGTCACTAATTACATGTTATATGAAATAAGAAATAAATTTAATTCCTAAATCACAGAATGAAAAATCTATCATTAATTACCTTGCGCATATCCGGATCCTATATCGACGATAAATCTCCAATTTATCAGCATAACTGATAAATTTTCCGAAGGAAGGCTAGCCCGAATTATTCTTCCACCTCTTCTCCTGAGTAAATTTACAAATGTGATTACACTTATTATTACACAGGATTATAATTAACACTCTGATTATGTAGCAACTATATTTTTCTAATTAAAATAGATTTTTTCTTAAGCTATCTAATATATAATTTTGTTTCTTAAAGATATATCGATATCTTGATTTCTTCTACGCACAATAGTTCAATAAGAAAGTCTGTAAGAGAAGATATAGTTGAGTCATACTTCACTTTAATGAATAACTTTAATATTATTTTAATTGTTGTTCATAATGATACTTAATCAATAATAGTTTTAAATAAATAAAATCATTTAAAAAAATTAGTAGGTCATTATTTGCATTTGAAATAGTAAGTTATATTTTTGTTTCTTTAGTCTATCTAGATCTAGATCGTCTCTAATCTTTGACCCGATTCTTTTTAAATGAAATGTTATTTCTTAGTAATTGAAGTCATGATTAGTGAAATATTCAATTATGTAATTCCATCCATTCGAGTGATTAACTATGCTTCACACTCTGTAACGATCCGTCTTCTATGTCACTGTCCTGAAGCGCGATTTCCTTTCGTTTTTTTAAGATACTTACGCATTTCATGAGTGACAGATTAATTCCCAAGTGTTTCAATGTCACACCATCTTTTTAATTACTTTTTAAGTAAAGGGATTTTTTTTTTTTTTTTTAAATTTTAAATTTTTATCTCCTTCAATTCATCATGTATTACTAATGAGCGAAGTGACTTCCTAGACATGAAAGAAATCCAATACAAATTTTAGATTCGTTAATATGTAAATTATTTAATTCGAGAACAAGCATCAATTTTGTAAAACTACTTGTATCAAATAGCCAATATGAGATCTTAAAACGAGTCGACTTGTCATATTTATCAGCTTATAAGATTTTAATAAGATATTTAGCAATCAATTTGTAATTACCATACAAATTCATTCACACAAAAAGCATAGAAACAGTAGACGTTCTCAGCGTGCGATGTGGCACATCTGCCCACCACTGCGCACCTTGGAAAAATCCTAATTACCATCCTTTCACCTTTATTTATTAAAAGGTTGGTCGAAGGACTCAAAAAAAGCCAAGAGGGAGGTTAATTTTAATAAGGGTTAAGGATACCCTTAATAACATCTTAAAAATGAATTATGGAGTAATTTAAGTGACGAAAATATTTAAAGTTAAGGTTTTGAATAATTAGACACTTTAACCAAGGTTGACTTATGACAAGACGCGAACAATGTGAAGAAAATTATTATTCTTAACATTTTTTTTCATAATAAATAAGAATTATTACGTTTAAACCGGAAGAGAATTAGTTGAACTAAAAAAATAAAAATTAACATCAATAAAACAACCTTTTCATTATATTACGAACCTTAAATGTTCGCTTAACTTTTCGTCATAAAACTTTTTTCTTTTTTTTTTTTAATCTTATTTAACTTGCGGCGTTGTGAATTAAAGTGGGTGCTAACCAAAATATGAATGCCTTGTCTTGAGATTATTACTGATCCAAAAAAGCAAATGTATGGTGAACTTTTTATTAGATTAGGCTGGCAGGAAACAAATTGCGAATTTTTATTGTATAGTATAGGAAAGCTCGCTTCATAAAATACTCTAATTTAGTTGTGTTACATATATACAATTATTATATACTAGTAAATCGGAATGAGTTTGGGTTTTACATTTCACTCTTTAATTTTATGTTTAACTCTTTTTGTTATTTGATAAATATGCAATTATTTTTATGGTATACTGACTTACATTAGCTGATATCCTTTCTCTAGATAGCGTAGAAATACTATATATGCTTTATACTAATTTCCCCGTGTTTTTAAACCAGAAGTTACTATCTGTGCCAAGTGCCAAATTTTCTTAGTGCGTTGACATCGCAGAAAAGTAAAATAAACAGGTCAAGTGTGTGCTAGTCAGCACACAGCGAGGGTCCGTAGGCCACACTATATAGTGTTTAACTGTAAAGTGTATAAACAGTGTTTTTTTTAAATGCTAAAAAGCTTACTTGAACCATTCTAAGGGTCTGATTTTCTCAAAACACACTCTGATAAAGTATTTTTTTTGCCACTGAACCGGACTACAACCATATAAATACATCGAAAAGACCATAATTATAAAAAAACGTATTTTGTCAATAAAAAATAAAATAACATTTTTTTCGAAATTTCCAAAAAGTGGTATCTTTACTTTTAGTCGAATAATGTTCAGGAATTTTTTCAGATTTTTCGTACTTCACATAAGCGAGATAGAGGGGGGGGGGACACGTTTCAAACCCGCTTCAAACTCGCCTACGCTCGCGCTATCAAAGTTATAACCAAATAATTATATATTTTTGTAATCAGCTCGACGTACCCTTTCATATGATACCCCTCACGGTGTCGAAAAAAATTTAAAAAAGTTTTTTTACCCTAATTTTTTTGAATTTTTTTATTTTTAAGTCGCTATATTTTTAAAATATGTGGGCAGGTACAAGACACATACATGCCAAATTTCAAAGTGATCGGACGAAAGGTGTAGCCGTGAGAGCACGCGAGAGGACGGACGGACAGACACACGCAGGAAAATATAAGGGTCCTTGGTTTTGCCTACGGACCCTAAAAATGGAGCGGAGAGCCAACGAGAGGATTTTAAGGGTTTTAAAATCCTGAGCTCATTGGCTCCCTACTCCGTTTTTCCGACTGCGCTGTCAACGCACTAAAGGCCCCTATGCACGATCAAACATTTTGCGCAAACCTGATGTCGGGCAAAATTTGCTAAACATCAAACAGCCCCATACACGGTCAAAATGTTATCGCAAACATTTTGACCGTGTATGGGGGTCTTAAGACATCATTTGGCACAGACATGTTATAATAGGTGAAAAATGATGCAGAAGATTTAAGAAGTTTGAGTCGCAAATAATATTAATGATTTAACTAGCGGTTAGTTTCCTTTGGAACACAATAAAGTAGTACAAACGCTTTGCTCAGTATATGAATTTCATAATTGGGAGATACTAAATATCATATCTAACTCAAGGTTTAGTTTCGCCAGTTAAGTCCATAGCTATGTAAAACCACTCTCTCTATTAAATATAGTTTTGAACTTGAACCTACTAATATTTCAATTCAAATCGATCCAAATGACTGATAGTTGTTGGTTTTTGGTTTCACGGGGAAGAACTTAAAAAGGAGTCGTCGAGATTGGGTAGGTTTGACCCTCTGCGTCTTTATCTACTATACTCCCTAGCTAAGATGGCTGTTTGTAAAAAAAAAAAAAACCTTCTATGATAGTACATTAGTAATAATTATGCCCAATATGATGACGCAAACATGGATTTGTTGCTAATCTATTGATTACAATTGCTTCAAATTTGTTTATTATTAATGCCGATGCAAATCAATGTTGGTAACATTGGTTTTTGAATCCGCAATCGAAAATCAAAAGAAAGTCGTGTTGATTCTAAATCATTAGTTTATGTTTAAACTAAAAAATAAAAAAATATCTATAGCTAGTGTAATTGGTGTCATTGGATGGACGTCATTTGGAGCCTAATGTTTAGATTCAGCCTATGGTCTATTCCAAGAAAAAGGTTTCATAAACAACTACAATCTCATAAAAACAAACTGTAGTGTGTAGTTACAATACTGTTCTAAATAGCAGAAACAGAAACAAGAAAACAAGAAAAATCAGAAAAACAATCAGAATTTGAAACAAGAATGATTTAATCATTTCGGTAAAGTCTCTGACTCCGAACCTTACCCACTCAACCACTTGCCTGATTGCACTATGCTTTAACTACACTGTTTAATTCTTGCTTTTTCTAAGTCTGAACCTGATTCGGAACCAGCATGCACTGGGGCCGTGCGATTAATTTGATGCAGTACGATTACTGAAAGATGATTTTTATAATCTATTCTGCACATTGGAAGAAAGACTTCTTCTTACGAGGATAATATATAGCGCCTCAAATATCCAAGCTTGTATCAGACAATGAGTTTTCTTACAAAGAAAATCACCTATTTATTGTTTCCACACACCTGCAACGGGGATTTGGTAAATAAGATGAAAATGAACTGGTTATATGTGGTAATATATTTGTATTTATTAGTAAGATTGTAAGATTTTTATATTGCTGTAAGAAGTGTAAACCTCCAGAGCTAGACAGGACTTCGTGTGACTCAATTCTAAGGGCTTCTGATAGATTGCTGGAGGGGAAAAAGCACCACAAAACAGAAATTTAGGCCTTTGCTAGTCTAAGGCTTAAATTTCTCTGAGGTCTATATAGCTTTCATTGAATATTCTAGACTATCTTACCACCTATATATTTATTAATTTATAATAATAAAGAATATTGAATCCAGAATATTTAATTCTTAAATGCTTTTAGTTTAAGATTAAGCTATGTAAAGGGGACCGTCGTAGCCCAGTGGTTAGTGTATTCGCAACTCCGCCACCTGAAGACTCCGCTGACTGAACCTTCAAGTCCAAATCCCAGAAAGGTGAGACGTGTTTCCCACTGATGATCACGTCGAGTAAATGAGGAAAGTGGTTGGATCACCCGCCCTGCAATAACCTATGATTGATAGGTTGATCGAGACGAAAAGAAAGAGGAAAAAAATGCTATGAAATGATCAAGAGCGTCGCAACACAGCTAGGTTAGGCTTCTCCTATTAATTTTTTTAACCTTTTGTTATCGGTTTACAACCATTAAAACTCTTACACTTTGATCATACCTCGTAGCAAAATGCATCAATATTGCATGGCTTCACATTCAAAAACACTGGTAAACTTGTTTGCACGAAGCCTTTTTATCCGCTTTAAGCAAACAGGGTTTTTCTTTAAATGAAGTTTTTTCACAGAACAATAGCAAACCAATACAATAGATGTCACCCTCAACAAACTGCTCTAAACTATAGTTTAGATGTCCTAGCATAAAAATATCGTGCGGCTACTAAATTCTGGTTTTTCTGCGTTGGCTAGAAGTTGTTAGAGAGAAATGCAGCATAACCGTTACCCTATTCGATTAAATCCGATTCTCGAAGAGTGTAAAATCGGATTATTTGCTTCATGGAGAATGATGGCCATCATTCTCATGATGGCCATCATTCTCATGATGGCTAAATTAGTGATATTGACTTGAAGTATCAACTAATTAGAATTACCTGTGTTTAATTTGTTGTTTCTATACCACCATCCTTTTGATACCAACAGTATTAGGAAGGTAATTTCGAAAATCAACACCTTACCTTTTTTGTTTTGTCATTGTCAGTAGCAATCGGGGCTAAGCATCGGAGGGAATTTTTTTTTTTTTATACTATTACCTTTAAAATATCTGCTACTTTTAAAACCTCTATCGATGCGATAGTTTGTTTAATTTATCTGAGAATTGAACCAAAAGCTTGCACTCAAGTTTCAGGAAGTGAGGAATCAGCTATTTTGTTCCGGACAAAAGCAATTATACCACAAAGGTGATTGAAATCAACATAACGTATCTTGAATTTCCTGAAATATTACCTGTATTGTGATAGAATCATCAGATTTAATATCCACTGTGGTGCAGTCTTCATCGGATAACCTCGTGATTGTTATTATAAGATAATTTACGGTGCATTCGTTGGATACTCCTAAAATGTAAAAAAAATTGACATCTTGTTATCTTTAACATCCTAACACTGTCCACAAATCTTATTAAATAATATTAGATTTTTTGAAGCATAATTACTCATAGAAACACCAGATTTCACATCTATTATGATGTTGCCTTCATCGGGAAACCTCGTGATTGTTATTAAAAAGTAGTTTACGGTGCATGCGTCTTATCTTCTTTACTTATAATCTTTAAAATCCTAACTCTCTACAAATATTATTAAATAATACTCAATTTTTTAAAGCATTAATCAATTATTGATTTATTACTTAAACCATTCGAATAAGAAGTCTTATGTATTTAACAAAGTACCTGGGCTGTATATGATTAGTAAAAAGGAATAGGATAGGATAAAATCTTAATTTCATATTAAGATTAAAAGTTCAAAAAAATAAATCAATCAACTGGATTTGTTTATCTATATTTTCGCATAAATAACAACACAATACATTACACTGGACCCCAATCATCCTCTTTTTTTTCTCTTTTTTTATTTAAATATACATTAAATATAACTACAGTAGTACCTATCTCTGATAGCTATGTAAACTGTAACCATACGGATTTGTTTTTAAATATATACAATAAAGCCACTGACATTTTTCCAATGTGGATTTCCTTTTGTTTAAATATATAATAATACCTACAGTTTTAAAACTGAAAAAAGAAGCATCCTTTTAAAGAATTCTCTATAGGCATATTTATACTCACCGAAATGAAACACCCACTAGACTCAATCCGCTTTAAATTAATTTCTTTTATACAATAAACCTATAGATATAATTATGTACATTTAATATAATTTGTCATTCGTTTTTATAGATTAAACAGGCTTCATTTTTATTTTTATTATTATATTTTATACAATATATTTTTAATGGCATTACACATGATAAAACAAATAAAATAAAAAATCGATATAGTGTAAAAAGGTTTATCGTGTGTTTTTTCTGAGAGAATAGGAATTATTGATTTTTTTTTTAATAAATAAATTACAATTAAAAAATGTTTTATGTAGATATCACCAATAAAAGAAAATAACGATTAAAAAAAGTTTATTTTTTTCTAATTTATATAGTCATTTTTTTAAAAATATTTATAACTTACTCGCTAAAAGACAGCAATAAGTCTAGGCATCAGTGTTTTTTTTTTTTTTAATTATTCTTTTTTTTATAAATAAAACATACTAAATCAACATAATACACCTTCCATTCGCTCTAAAAATAATCATTTAGAGAGATTAAAACACGTTTTGTTTAATTCCACTTTGTTTGTTTTATTTCTTTGTATTACATTATAATATTTATGATATTTACAAAAACAATTATACGTATAAAATTTGAAAATATATAAAACATAAATATCGATCCCGAGAGATGGGCCAATATCTGATCTTACGAAATATTTATGTTTTTTCTTTAATTTATATATATATATATATATATATATATATATATATATATATATATATATATATATATATATATATATATATATATATGTGTGTGTGTGTGTCTGTGTGTGTGTGTGTGTGTTTGTCTTCTTTAGTTAAGAGAGAAAGTCACAGCAAATTCGCTTGTATCATTTTATAATTAAATTTTATTTTTTCAGTCAGCTCCATAACGCTTAAAATTTACAACAATAAAATAACAGAATATATTTAAATAACAGTCTAAGAATAAACTTGATTAGTTAAAAATAACACGAAACGAACGATATAGATATAGGTTTCAATCATTCCATACAATTTCTAGTATTAGTTGATAATTAAAGAAATACGAGTATTAAAATTAGTTAGGTACTTAGTCCATTTTAAGAGATTCTATTAGAACTTATATCTCCGACAATGCATCCAGTGTTAACCAAGAAACAAAAGTAAGTGGAAGAATCAAGAGGAATTCTTGGTTGACGCGATTTAAGAAAGCGTAAACTTTTTAATAATAGCATCATATATCATGAATGAAGTATTGAACTTAAGAATTCAACGAGAAAATACAGAGTTTTTAATTCGAACTTATATTTCCGACAATGCCTCCAGTGTTAACCAAGAAACAAAATTAAGTGGAAGAATCTAGAAGAATTCTTGGTTGACGCGATTTAAGACGTTGTAAACTTATTAAAACTAATATCAGATTAAGTATCGAACTTAAGAATAAAATACACGTAGGTTAAAAAAGTAATTCTGCATTGGGAAGATTTAAAGCAAGAGGCGTAAGGTTTTCTCAAAGAATTAGCGATTACGGCAAGAAAGCTTATAATATAGGCTCCTGGTTAGGCTAGAAATCGGTAAAATACGTGTCTCAAATTCAACATATATTTAAGAATTTACAGAGACAACTCAAAAAGCATTTCTTTCACTAATCTAACAAGAAATTCATTCCGTGACCACCACTATATCTTCCATAAACTTCTTAATTTCGCGTAAAAATTTACTACATCGTAAATATTATGGTGTAAGTTTTTAGTGAAATACCCCTTCGATGATTTTAGAAGAATGATTGAAACCGTGTTATATCATTTTATTAATCGTGTATTTCATCAATAACACATCAAGTCTAATTTTAAAGTTGTATTTAGTTATGTAAGTTTCACAACAAATTCTTATAGTTAAAAATAACCGATTTAGACAAAGAATATGTTTATACATGAAATACGTAAATCGTTTGATTTGGTTCAATATATACACCGATATATAGTATATAATCATATTCAAGACATGCATGCATATTACACTTTTTTTTTTTTTTTTTCAAATCCATATTATTTATAAATAACACCATTCAAAGGATACACATCCATTTATTTAGTACGTATTACAATTATTCTCGAAAAAAAGAAAAAAAAAAGTTTAATTAGTAATAATAAGACGTAGCGTCATATATTCAATAAAAATATATTTTTATGCAGCAAAATAATATAGAATAGTTGCACTGTAAGTACAAAAAATAAATAAAATACAATAATAAATCATGTACAATAGTTTATTATTATATATCGGTAATTAATAAGCAATTATATTAGCATTCAGACATAAAAAATTAACGCGTGAAATGTAAGTAAGGAAATTACTATAGTTTATTATAGATTGCAATTTTGTACGTTTTAAGTCAATTTTAGGTTTTCGATTTTTTCTTTCGTCGTTATAAAGGTTTTATAATGGTGGTTTAAGAAAACATTTTCCACAATAGTAAACTAGTTGAACATTTCATTTGTTTTTTAATTATAAGTTATGTACTTTGAAAAAAAAAAAATAATAATAATAATTATTAGCAATTTGTGCAGTGCACAATATTATTTATAGATGTAACAAGCGATTTTTAAGGGCTTTGCGATATGACGCCCTTAAATTTAATCTTAGTAAACATAAATTAAACCCTTTTTAACGAAACTAACTTCCATACAAATATTGTTTTCGTAACACTAAATTTGACTTAAAATATACATTTTAATTTTTATAAAATAAGTTTTTACGAACTATACAATAATTGCATTAACAGTCGATGAAATTCAGAGACAGAAACCCTTGGAAGGGAACTTTTAAAATAGGTTATTTTAACAATAAAATAAATCTAGACCTTTTTTTCTTTTTAAGATCTATATAACAGAATAATAATTGTCGGAGTGCCAAAATTGCTTATTTGGAGCCGAAAAAAATGAATACAGGTGACAAACGTTTAACAGAGTGTAGGGTGGCTTCTCTCGGTCTATATACGAGTTTGTGTTCATTATGTACAATCAGTTGCGTAGAGGGTTTGTCTGTGACGAGTGTTGGCGGGTAGGGGGGGAAGTCGTAGGGCAAAGGTCCGTGGCCTACCAGACCAGCCCTTCGTTTTGCAAAGGAGGAGCCTCGCTAAAACTGTTACTGCTACCGCTAACTCCTGTAAAATACAGATAAGTCCCTTCTTATTTCTCTACTTCATTTTCATTTTACTTTCTACAAAATATCGTAGACATTTTGGAGAAAAATAGATATTTATGTACATATAACAATTATTTATTTTAAATTATGTGCGACTTTTTTTAATTATTTACCCCTTTATCAATGGCGTCATTGTCATCACTATTCTTTCACTTCTTATTCCGTACAAGTTTTAATTGTTTTTTTTTTTAAACGTTCGTTAAAAATTTCATATTGCTGAGACTTGTAAGTTGTTGGATTATTCAGTATTTCTAATAAAATTCAAAGGTTGTAAGTTCTTAAAATTATAATAGCGTGGGCAAGAGTCGAATAATTAATAGATGTGCCGGAAGAAGCCTCTATGATTGCGTATATCCCGAAGTTTTCGATTTAGGGATCATTCACAGGGTCGCTTGATTACGATTTGGGTCACGTTATTAATAGATTCCTCGAAAATGAACCTTGAATGACGATCTCGGAAAAAGTCTTTTCCGGAAGATCTAGACTTATTGATTTTTTCATTTAAATTAAAAACCCATATCGGTATATTAATGTGAGACTTGAAATAATTAATACGGTCGTTTTAAATTTAAAAATAATTCGATAAATCGGGATTTTGTTGACGGATTATACCACTGTCGTTATTTTTACGAAAAACATTCAAAGAAAAGTGTTATCGGTCTTTACAGGATGTAAAGTTAAAATGTAAAAGTTCCCTCCTGCGAGAACCCGTGAAAGAAAGAATCACCGTAATTGCCAACTTGTCAGCAAGGTTATATTTCATTTATGTTTTACAGAAAGAAAAAATAAAAAGACGGCTTGCCAAAATTAAGTTTACCGTTTTTAAATTATACGACCAACTCAGGTAATTTAACTTGTCTGATATGAGTTACAGCCGTTCCGTGTAAGAGAACTATCCTAGACTAGTTTTTGTCGTCGGCTTAAACAACGTGACTACCACTTCAGTTTTAACATCCGCAGAAAGTAATAAAAATAATTGTCGAGAAAGAAAATATTTTTAATTCACGACGGTTTTCTTCGCCCGTACCGAAAATCACTAGTATAATGTCCTATTTTAAAATTTCTCGATAATAATCCTAGAACTGCGTCGTGTCGCCGGCGTTTATTTCCGACCATCTGTCTCAACCGGGTGTTAGTCGACTTGCTATCCTATCGGGCACGTGCCTAACGGATAATAGGACTCCGCAGCTAAGTAGTACCTTGTGAGGAGATGAACTCGGGACTGGCGCCCCGATGGGGTACCATTTGGTCCGGTGGTGGAGGTCCCTGTCCTCCCATGAAGCCAGGACCACCTTGCTCGCCCTGACCGAGAGCTCCCGTGAACTCGGCTCCCATTCCTCCTAGTCCTTCGATACCGCCTCCTGAAACAAACAAAACTTCTATCTCAATCCCACTTTCGACCTCCCGTCATTACAAACAAGAGAACACAAATTATTCATATAAAGTCCGATTAGTTTTAGTGGTTTATTAATTTTTAAGTACACCGATTAAAGTAAAAACACGATTTTACATTTTTTTCCTCATATATATTTTCTCGGAGTAAAATTAGCAACACGTGAGGGAAATGACGGTTGTCATCGTAATACCTGATAACGCGCTAATTATGAGTTGGGGCCCGTGGTAGACATTATGTAGGTGAGTGAAACATGCACACATACACAACCTTACACAGAAATGAAAAAAAGCTGTAAATTTCAAACAACAGTTAAAAAAAAAAAAACAGTAAATGCAAACGGTTACTAGTGTTAACTGGAAAATTTGATTTTGACAGAAGTCGTGGCTTATTTCACGTCTGTTCATTGAAGAAAAATAAGCTGATATTGAGAGTGTTACCGATGGACCGGAGCCATATATAATTGACGGAGGATCGTAGGCCGAGGTGGTCTTACAGTAGTAGTTGGAGTATGCTCGGTTCAGCCTCCCCAAAGCCTGCGGGCCATCTTATAATGATAGCGGTCGCCCGTCTTTTTACCCGACCGATAAATAATATATGTTAATCAGTTACTATTTTGACAACGGCATCGACGAAAAATATTTCTCCCTCCTGTGGTCGGATATGAAGCCCAATTTACTCAGGCGTTTCCCATTCGTTTCTGTGAACGAATGGTCCGATATTTTATCGCTTCCGAACCCCGACTACATTATACCTACGTATATTATAGGAATGTGTTAAAGGGTGCGCGAGAAAATATCGACCGAGAACGACCGACATGACCCGAGCCGTCCAGAAATCGCTAATAAGCGATCGGATGGCTCAGAATATATGATAAAGGGTTTTCGGAGGTCTCGCTCGAATACCCGAGAGATCGGTACCTGGCGTCTCGGAGTTTCGTCTTAATTGGCATAATATCTTCAGGGTTTCTCGGATTATTCGGTTAATGATACGTCCGCAACGAAACGTCGTTATTCCCGGTATATAGGAATAAGGCAATTATACAGGTCCAGGTATTACGTACTTCGTTATAGTGGATAGGTTGTTTGACAATTTATTTTTAATTCAAACAAATCGGAGAATAATGAAAAACCTTAAAAGAAGTGATGAGTCTATTGGGATGGTCTGCGGTAAGTAGAGCAGATATAATGTAAAGGAGGCTGGCAAGAGCTATACGGTCGAAAATCCAATCATCTTCCTCCTTCAAATTGTTTTTAATAAGGCCAAATCCGTCTTTATTAAAATTATTATAACAACAGCATTTTCAATCAATATTTCTTTAATAATATCTGATAACACAAGATTTTAGAGTTAGTTAAGTAAGTTCATAATTGTGACTTTGATCTTACTTTATAATAATCCAAATGTTCAGTACACAGGTTAAAACTATTTTAGTCTTCGAGCTATAATCCTTCAATTGTGTTTAGTTATGTATAAGGCGAGCTTCACTATGTAAACAATCAGTAAGCGCTTTCATGTAAACCTATTCCTCTCTAACGATTATATTTTCAAAACACAATAATGAAAGTAATTCAAAATTAAAAATGTTTGTTCTCATAAAAATCCACAACAATATAATTCATAGGACAAACGTCTATTGCATTTATGCTTTATATAATTAAAATCTGAATTCGTTTATCAAAGATTAATAACTCGAAAGATGTGAGATACTCTAAAAAGAGAACAAGGTTGATGTTATACATTAAACATTAATGCATATTTAAGGAATAATTTAAAATGTGCATACATTTCTATGCAATAAAGATTTTTTTTAGGGGAATACAGACGATTTTGCTGAATATTAGAATAATTAGTTTGTCTTGAAATTTTTCCAAAATATTTTTTTTTATCATTTAAAAGAACAGGTTTCTGAGAGTTCCCAAATCATGGTCGGCTTGAGCCCATGAATAATTTGTCTAACTTTAACGCATAATCACTATTTTGTTTTCTGTATTTTTATTCCAATCAGTCCGAAGTCTAAGGTCCTTCGCAAGGTAAAGACTAAAAAGGACTTCATTTTGAATTCATTTATTCTTGTCGCGTATTCAAATTTTCGAGCCACTTAATTTGATTTATTATACGGAGCCTTTGAAATTAGTGTTTATTAACATAATAATGTTATAAGAGTACCTCTTTACATAACACTAATCGTACATCATAGTGTATAGTTTTTATTAGCGAGAAAATTCACAGTAGGCTACATTTTCCAGACGGTGATTAATGTAAATTAAATTGAGAGTGCATCTAATGAAATTTGGGCTTTTTAGATTCTATCGGATGAATGTGAAAAATCATTTTTTTAATGTCTTCTTAAGTGAATTCAACTACTGTGGTCCTAAATCCTGTATTCAGATACCCTTAGGCCAACTAAGAGTTCTCATTGTTTAAAAACAATATAGGGATGGAAAAAACTAATTTTTTTGCAGTTATCAGTAAACTTTGTCACATACTACAAACTTAGTGTTCTACAACAACAACAACATAATTCTACAAACTTGATAAAATATATATTATATAATCACCGACTTCTGCCGGAAGCTGGTTTTTTTCGTATGGTAACAGCATAATAACGAGCTTAAAACGGTTTAGTAAATTTCATTTTGCATATAGTATATGTTCCGTACCTTGAGGGTTGAAGGAGAGTGGATTCTGGGTAGGTGGATGCGGATGAGGTCCAGGAAAGAAGTCGTGGTGGAAGCTAGGCGGATAAGCACCGAAGTCGAACTTTCCGTCTGCCGAGAAGTAAGGAAAGCCGGGTGGTGCTTCGTCCATGGCACCGGGACTGAGGTTCATGGGGAAACCTCGCATTTTACGAGATCCACTGAAGAACGGCCCTCTGCCCATAGACGTTAGTTGTTTTAGCCTCCTCTCCTTACTCCTTTTGTTTTGAAACCATACCTATACAGATAAAATATCGAAATTTCTAAATATCATCTATTATAACAACATAAAGTTTCACGAACATAAGGGGTTTCCAGTTTACAACATATTTATATAAAACCTAAATCAAAAATATAATAGGAACCACAAAAAGGACAACCATTTGAAAAATTCTTTTATCAAACTTGCTCTGGAAACATTTTTACATTGAAATGAAATATTCTAATATTCATCTTGAACGACACCGTTCTTTTTATGGTAATTATCTCCGTGTAGCTATAGATATACCTATATTGTGCACGATTTTTTCTTTTTAATTTTCCACGCGTAAGAAGCCAGAAAACGTTGGTGAAATGGTGCGTGAGTGTGTGGGGGGTAGGGAAAGTCTAGTACGTGTAATAATTCCTTAGGGAGAGAGGTCCTCAGGTGTTTTAATAAGGTGGTTTATTCAGAGGTCTCTGGCGGGAGGAACAGAGTCCGGAATCGATTTGTTCCGGGCGCCTATTGACCATCGGAGAACAGAAGAGCGCATAACACAAGGCCTTGTGGTCCTCGCGTTACGGGTTAGGACAGGACCCGAGGCGCTCCGTTCGCCTTGCCACCACAATACCGTCGCGCCTTATTACAATAGCCTGCTACTCGGCCTTATAAAGAGAAGTTTCCACACTTGTACCACACACAAACACTCCAACCCGAGGCACAATTTAAAAAAAAAATAATAAAAATTGTAATTACACACGTTCCATCGACACAATGATCATGCTTTCATTTGTCGGTTTCTGCGTCGTGCATTTGACTTTTGCCGATGTATAAACGTAATAACTTCAGACGAAAATAGCCTTAATCATAATTTTCAAGTCTAAACAAGAGCATTTTTTTCTCAAATATAGATAGGTAATGAAGTTAGATGTTACAGTACAGAACGAACAAGAATGTTAAAGAGATTGTCCAATACCCATGCTGAGAAGTTTTGTGAGTTCAAATTATTTTTTAAAATAAAATTTAGAGTTCAAGATTACTTTAATATAATATAAGTATCTCAACCACACAACTACAAGTTAAAGAATGGGTAAAATTAATATAATAAGAAAATAATTATATTTATTATTATAAATTCTAATTTTTAAGTTTTAGGTATAGTATTCATACTACGGAAAGATTAAATTTTACTTTAAATCAAATTAAAATTGTCATTAACTACGGGAGACATACAGTGAAAAATAGACCCCAGCACCGGGACTTGAACCACGGGTCTCCTATATATAGGTTACAGGCGCTCTTACCAACTGAGCTATACTGGATAATGATTTTTCTCTGTCGTTACCTATACAAATTCCCGAATCCAAGCTTTCAATCTTATTCTACAAGTCTAGCAAGCCATATATTCACGGCAATATAGGAGGCCCGTGGTTCAAGTCCCGGTGCTGGAGATTTTTCTCTGTATGTCTCTCGTAGTTAATGATAATTTATTATTATAGGTAAAATTGATGAATTGAGTAGTAAATTCGGATCTACTTTCTTTTAAATAGTTACAATAAAGTTGAAAACAAGTATTTAATATTTATGGAAGATAAGGTTAGTCTAATTGACTCTAATCAATATTAAACTAAGCTTTCTTTTTAAGATCATACATAATTACAATTTTAGGTTGTCCAAACTCCAAGAATGGTTCAAATCTGATTACATCCAGGGCTTTCCAAAACAAGACTTTTACACTAAAAAGACTTATACATAGTCTGGAAAATATTAAATAATTTTTCCCAATTACAAAATACATTAAAAATTAGTAACTACATTTTCACAGTAACCTCGCGGTTTCTCGTTTTAATGGGGTTTCCAAAAATTAAATAACAAGAACTAAATATTTTTGGGGAACATTTTAATGCGGTCAAGGCAGCGTGACTTTTTAACTCTAATTACGTATATAATTTTTTTTTTTTTTTTAATTACTTCTATCATAGTCTAGTAGAAATTACATGCCTTCATAGGTATAATACCTACGATAACAGTATATTATCGTAATTATAATCTTACTAACTATAACAATTCGACAATTGAAATTGAGCTGCGAATAAATAAATCCGTAAATAATTTTCTTAACTGAAATAATTCTAATTTATTTTTAATAACAATAAGCATTCGACAACTTCTATATATATCCCCCCCCCCCCCCAAAAAGCGATAAAAGGTAAAAAATTAAAAATAAAAGCTAGATAGTGATGGAGTTTTATGTTCCCACATAGGTAATTATTTTCGGAAATAACTACACGCAATTTATCAACCAGATTTCACTTATTAAATTCAATTGCGATGGTAACTTGAAGCCGAAGTTTACTTATTATTATGTAGTAGTCGAAATCCATCATTTTAATTTATATTTCATTATACTGATGATAACTTTTGGTATCGTAGATTTTCGTAAAAAATGTTGATATTAAACTACCATTAACACTCGTAATCTTATACAACAAAATTACCTGCAAAAATCACAATTAACCTATTAATTATAGGTTCATTGTAGTCATTAGATTTTAGAATTAAAAATTTATTTCTAATATAATCACTAGAATTTTTAAATATTAGCGCATTGTCTTTGTAGTGAGTTGTACATCAAGATGTGCATAATGTGAACAACCTGATGTAGTTGCTCATATATTACACATTTAACGATTAACCTATTGATAAAATAGGTTCATTGTAGTAATTGAACATTAGAATTGAAGAAATTTCTAATACAATCATCACAATTTTTAAATATTAGCGCATTATTTTGGATTGGATAAATACACAGATTGGACACCTGTTATAGTTGAACAAATTACACATTTAAATATTTAATGAAATATTGCCAGTGATTATAAATATTTACATGTATAAAACACATATATTTTTTTGTGTTTACCTCAGGTAAGTGAGTAACTTTAAAAAAATAAATGATAAGTTCTCCTACTAAGAATATTTTAAGCAACATAGAAAAAAAACTAAGATAAATTAGTGAGAAGATACCAAAAGAGCGAACATCAAAGAAGACGTCGATAAAGATCTTAGAAGACTTGTTTTGCTCGAGAATCGAGAAATATTAGAGGTTGCATTCTTATAATGATTACATTAACCAGTAATTAATGCCAATGCAAGGGAAATACGCCTAGAATTACATGACGGGATCGGTAAGCTAGGATTGGGCCGGTCGGGACCTCCCCACCCCTTCAGCTTCCATTGACCACTGTTATTCAGAGATAATGTAATGATTGCCGTTAAAACAATTTGCTCGAAATACGTTTCGCTTGTTAGAGCCGTCAAACAAAAAAAAGGCCCTGAAAGGAGGAATTATTTTGTAATTACTATACTCCGGTGTTATTAAGTGTTAAATCGGACGTGAATTTAATAGAAAAATAATGTTCGTACCGTTGTCCTTATTATTCTCTCGCTTGATAAACTTTATAATTTCCACTAATTATTAATAACAAGTGATTATAGTTATGTTCGCACATTTTCTCCCCCGCGAGCCCGACGATTAACTGATTATTTTTAATTACGATAATAAACTCGGATAATTTCGAGCGCACTTGATGGATGGCAAGCAGTTGTTCCGTCACTCGACACATGTCGACGTGTTAAATCCCACACTTGACTCTTTTTTTTCGAAGTTTTTAATAGGTTCACAAAAATACCAATAAAATCGACATTCGTAATCGATTTCGAAGATTAATAATTGAACTTAACTAATTTTAGTTTGAGATTCGATTAAACAACTTTAGGTTCCGTTTTGAAATTCCAAAGGGTTGAATAATTGAAATATTTTAATTTTCTCATTGAATTTTTACTGGTATATATATATTATATATACAAAAATTATAAATCTTAAGCGAGATTCGGACGAGGTTCAATCGGCTCTTTTAACGTAGCTATAGTAAAGTAAAAGTAGAACAGAGTATCTGTTGTAAACAGGGCTCTTTATGAAAATGCATGAGATATTAGCGTGCGATATACCTAAAGCTTTAGAATTAAATATTTGAACCGCTTTATAAGATTATATTTTAAGATGTAAATATTCTCATTATGTTATTAAAGGTTAATAGGAATCGAATGTAAACACGATTATCATGTTCGGGGACGACTTTTATTTAACGTCGCCGGTGGACTCGTCGGATATCGGTCGACTCGTAAGGATGGTGTTACGAGAAAGGATTATTTATCTTTGGTAAGAGTGGCCAGGTCGTACCTGAGCTCGGCTTTTAAAAACGTAAAGGCAAAAGCCGGTTTACGCTTCGAGTCGAGGTTCGCTTGGGAGAGCGGTGGTTACGTATAGCCACACGAGTCCCTACGAGCCGACCTAGGTTGGAACACGGCTTCACGCAAACTCTATCAATTTTGTTGCATTCGGACATTTTTAATTAAAGAAATAAATTTTTTTTTTCGGCATTAATACCGAGAATAAGGGGATAGAGGGCCTTTTTCGGTCGATCCTACTAAGTTTTAGCACGGCGAAGTTTCGCGATGCTCGGCGAGAAACGGGACTGAAGGTTGAGTTATATCACGGTGCGGGTTTCTCGGCTTGGTCTGCTCGCACGCAAAGGCCACATGCAGAATTCCCTAGACTATCGAATATTACAATTTCATTATCACTAGCAACCCGATTCTTCCAAGAAAGTACTTTTTTTACAGTATTGTCGGAAATTTAAACTGAGATGCGAGGCACTTCGATGATAATTAAGTAAATATTTAAGCGTAAAAAAAAAAAAACAGAGAGCAATTCGTCACTCGACGTCGTCGTCTTTAAAACGTACGCCCTAAGACAATGATATATCGCTTTAAAGCAGTCGTCCAATAAAGGTTAATTGTCACTAAGAGGGAAACTAGTGTAAGGAAGGAAGCATCTAGTAAACACATGCTAAGCCGATGTTACCACCGGTTGCCAACAATTAGCACGACATAATATCGTCCTGGCAGAGAGTGACGAAAACCCAGCCACATCCCTATTAGCTTCACCCTAGTACAGCAGGAAACTATAAATACAGGCAGGTGCCTTCCACGGCTTCGGAACCGCTAATGACTTATAACTAGGGCCCTTCGTCTTCCCACACAACTTACCCCTTTACCAACTGTAAAAGCTCGCACAAAACGCTTCCCTTACTTTAGATAATCTGCACTATTCTTCAGCCGAAACACTTGTTTCTCCTTCCCAATTTTCTAAATGAGTCAATTTAAGGTTCCAAATGAGAACGAAAATTAGTTAAAACTAATTCGACTTAAGTAGTCTATTTATTTTAAAGGAAAATGAACCCAACTGGGAAAAATAATAATTGGATTAAAACAAGTAAGATAAATTGGTGTTAATAATTTAATATGTTACGGTTGTCGACACATTGTTAACCCGTAATAGAAATACGAGTTACATGTAGAATTTAGCTTTTAAATTATTAAACACGTTTAAAAATAATTAAAACCGAAGAGCTCACTGCTCTACGATATTCCAAGTGATATTATGTCCTTGAGTGTATTATTTATTAGCATAGTTGTTTAATTTTTTTTTGTGAATATGCATTGTTTGAAGGTGGGGAATAAATTATTGTTATATATGGTGGGATGGTTTCCCCTATTAACGTCGTCATATACAGGGTAATAAGGCGGAGGATTTTACCGGTCTTATGTCCTAGTTGTATTCCCATGTATCAATTTTCTTCATTACCTCTTTTCTTTGGCTCCTTATCGATTTCCGTCTCGTCCGGCCTAGAAGACTCATTAGCAACCCGACTTGGTCTGTACTATCAGGTTTTTCCATTTTTAAACTTCCCATGCCGGTCATTACCCTACAATCGACTTCCACCTTATATCTCACACTCTGCAAGTCTCACATCGCTATCACTATACGACCAAAAGGTCCTTCGACGGATTTTGAACTTCTACAGGAAAAGGAATTATAATATGCAAAAGAATATCTTTAACACGATAATTATAATGGCATCTGAAATATTAGATTTAATAATAATATTCTATTGCTAACCATTTATACAAACACATGGATAGGTACATTTTAATCTAATATAATGCTGCTGATAATATTTTTTTTGACAAAGACAATAACCGATCAACACATCATTAGGGGTTATTACAGGATGGAGGATCGCGGTCACTTTACACATCTAGTCGATTGTGATTATTATTTTAAAACATATCTCACTATTCTAGGATTCTAACCCACCGGATATAGCTGTGTTTAGACCAAGGTTTCGGGCGAGTTGCGAGCACCCTAACCACTCGCCTCCGTATTTAAAGTAAAATCATTTTCTAGTAGTATACATATGTTTATATAATATATATATACATATATATATATATATATATATATATATATATATATATATATATATATATATATATATATATATATATATGTGTGTGTGTTAGCTATATGTGTAAAGGTTTGTTCGTTAGACATTAAACATATTTGTTGCTGTCGATTAGTAAAAGAACTAATAAAAACTAGAAATTTAACAAAGAGGTTGTTTGTAGTAAGATTTTAAGCTTAACGGAAAGGTTTGTTGAATGAATTAGTCATGGTTAAGCACTGAGTAAGCTTCGATGTCAGGAACTCGTCGACCGTCCACAAATATTAATAAACGCCTGTTCTACCAGCAGACCGTGAACAACTGTCGACAGACAAAGCATTAATATACAAATACAGCTGGTAATTATCAGACGTAATTACTGAAATAGTTGATCCCTATTTTGACTTTAATATAAACAACACCTATGTTGCTGCCATCAATTTTAATTTTTTGAATACTTCAAGATTTTTACTTCAATTTTTTTGATGTAATTAGAGGCGTTTTGTGAACATGAAAGAGCTGCAATTAGATGTGATGTTTACTGGCTTAAGTACATCGGTGATTTAACATTTTTTTTAAAAAAATCCAAATAAATAGTAAGTTGACAGTATAAATTGACGAAGTCATAATATGGAGTGCACTTTTGTTGTGATAAGAATGTTGTCGTTAGTCTCAAATTAAACTGGATAGCGTGTTGGTAAGTTTTTAAGGTTCTTCTCGTAAGAGGTAATCGATGTGAAGAGTGCGTGGCTGCCCTTAGCGTGATGTAGCGTCAACTCGACACCCGACGGCATTCGCTGATCATTCGATCACCTCATCAATAATAGAGAACACTTGCTCATACTGCCTCCAGCACTGATTACATCTCTCGACCCCTCTGCTTCTAAAACTCCGTCATTCCTACCACGCACCTATCAGGAAAAAGGTCCCCTTCAGACGGATAGTCTGAAACGCGACTAAATCGATTGTTACCAGATTCTTCTTTTTGTTCCAAGTTCACCTTGATTGAATTCGCAGGAATCCAATAAACACAGTTTCGTCATTTCACGAAAGTTCATGTTCATCTCTTTTCTTAAATAAATGTTCATTCACAAATATTACATCGGACCTTATTTGGTAATAGAATAAAATATTTCTTTTAAGAATCTAAAAATATGTATAATGTTTTTGTTTTAGATATGTTTAAACATCAAATCTAACAATCTATTTATTAAAGTCAAACAGATAATGTAATATAATAATGTTAAGCCAAATATAGAAATTAATTTTCTAATAATCGGATATTTTAATAGCGAAATGATAATAAACAAGTACACTCTCTGAATTAATTCAGAATGAGTAAACTTCAGAAAACTCGGTCCAAATAACTAATTTATTAATTTTTAGTTCAAGGTTATACCAAGACATTGAAGCTTCCGGGTTAAAGAACGAATATAATTTTTTAAATGCCACGCTTTTTTTGAAGAAGGACTTTTACAAGTTATGGAATAAACATTTTTACGACGGAATGAAAAGGTAAGAAGTAGATTTATGTTGTCTTAAAGTTTCGCAGTTCATAATCCGGCGAGCTCGGTCTAAGCCTCGCACCGGCTTGCTTCCCATCGGCATTAAACAAAGCCCCAGACGATCCGTCAAGAAACCATCAAATTTTACTGCTTTCGTACGGATCAAAAAACCGCCTCACCGTCCGACACGACTCTCTTCGTAGCCCCGAAGGAAAAAATAATTATTACGAAAATAAACACAAAAATAATCTGTCCCGGGTCTGGTTTTAACGTCGCCTCTAAAGGGGACTCGAAAGGACGGCCGTAAACGGGCGGCCCGAGAAGGCCCTAAATAGGTGTCTAAAAATCGGCTCGTCCGCCCGTAATGTCGAGTACGTCCCGATAAACGAACTTTAATACCCCGATGCCGGTGCGTTAAGTTCATTTAGTTAAACACTCGGTGTGTTCGGGCTCGGAGGCCGAACTCATTCGCTTCAAGACCGCATCGAGTAAGAAATTACTTTTCTTACATCCTGTGACAAAATAAATCGTCCACACTTACCAGCGCCTCTCAAGAAACATGGTCATTTATTTTTTAGTGCCACTTTAAACTCGAGGAAAAACTATAAAAATAAGGGAAAATAAGCAGGTAGTGATGAAAATCGCAGAACCAATAACCAGAATCGAATTATTTCTACTTAAACTCTTACTTATTCTCTTCTAACATTAAATTGAAATTATAATTCGGTAAAATGTTATAATAAATATCTGCATTGTGTAAACTAAAATACTTCCGTTGTACAATAGTTCTGAGTTCCTTGTGCAATCTTGAAACATATATACACCTTAATTTGTCTCTAATTTATCAGAATGTTTGCAGTGACGAAAATTAATTTCATAAATAATGATTATGTGCACCTGGAGTACAACAGCATAATTATCAATTACTCTGTTTAGATGTATCAAATGATTGATCTTCACCTCTACTCTACGATTTGAAACTCTCATCTCATGGTGCATTAAATCAGACACATAACCGGAGTTGGAATTCAAAACGACGTTTTTCTCTTAGACGCTTACTCACAATAATTAAAAAGCATGAAATTGAATAGCTAACCTGAATAACCCTCATGGGTAGTCCCGTTTCTTTTGCCAACTGTTCCCTTATATGTCTCGTAGGTTTCGGTGTTTGCGAAAAGGCGGTTTTTAATATTTCTAGTTGTTTAGCTTTTATGGTGGTTCTAGGTCCTCGTCTTTTAGAGCCGGAGTTGCCGTCGTCCGGACTTTTATTTTCTGTTTGTGAGTCTCTCGTTTCCGCGTCACCGTCCAGAGAACCTGCAACAGAATTCACGTCTAAAATTACTTAAAAATACCATAAAAATTCAAATAATAAAAAAATGATTACACTATTTACTAACACAACTTTATTGAAACTATTAGTCAGTTAGAGCTAGTACAATCATTAAAATAACACTTTTCGAATGATGTAAAACCACAATCGGAGAAAAAATGATCATATCTGAATAAAATTATCTGTCTTGCTTAATGACCACATAAATATTATATTTAATGGTGTACTCGAATTTTTAATATCATAAGGTAAGTTATTATTTGTTCAGTTAATATTGTAAACATTCAATAAATGGTATTATTATAAGATCAGTATCATAAAGTAAATTGGATGTGGTTTACTAGTATGTATAAGAACATAATATGTCCAATAAAAAACCAGCTCAGAAATAATAATATAAAATATATACATATAAACAGTCAGACGTAAAATATACTTAGAAATGACTTGGTACTACTGATGTTGCGATTAGTATGAATAGTATCAACATGTTCAAGAGTCAAAGTAATTTTAATTTACGCGTCAGAATTTGAACACAGCCCAGCAATAATTATAAAATAAATATTTACCTTAGAGTCTCAGAAAGAAAAAAAATAAAAGTGCATGTTGTTTAACAGGTAAAATAAAAGTATCGAGTGCCCCACTCTCTGCCAAGATAACCGGGTTTGTTTAATAAAGAAACAACTAAAGGCAAAGTGACACGAAGCTAAAGAGGGATTTTTTATTCAATATAATGTACTACGAGAGTTTTATTAGCCGGACCACAAGAGTTCGTACAATTATTCTAAGAAGTCGTAACTCGTGACCACGTCTTTCGAGATGTTTTTAAAAGGCTCTTTCTTCATAATTTTAAATGCCTTTCAAAAAATGAAATTACATAAATATTATACACGTACAAGGCTACTCCCCAGAAAGAGCTTTCATAAAAGTGTTGACTTTTTTTCCACGAGGACATGTTGGGTGGGAAGTGAGGAAGAAGGCCGGGGACCCGACGACGAGATGTATAAACGTCCGGTTTCAGAGCGGCCTCTAGTGGAATTAATGTCGGCATTAAGAACCCACAGACTCCCGGTTCCTTCCACCAGACCGTCCCTCGTTTATCCGTACGGACATTTATGTATAAATTTATAAACATTTAACGTTAAACAACAGATTAGTTAAGCGACGGTCCCCTTTCAGGCCCGAGATTAGAACCCCGAGTGGATCGTGTAACAGGATAAATTTACGGATCTCACACTGAGGGCTATTAAACGTGACGATTCAGAGTCGATCGACTTTTTCGCAACAATGTTAACGACCGCATTAACGATAACGGCATGGATCCCGAAGGCTTTTTAATACTCTGTACTAAATAAATCATTATAATTTATTTCCGGAAAAACATAAAACAAAACAATGAAAACTGTCAAATATACGATATATATTTCAACTACTGCGAAACAACCGGCATATAAGATACATTGATTCGATCGGGAATTGTATAAATTGTAAAATACGATCTATTTTTTCGAGCCAGTTAGAGATTACGACAATAATATATCAGTAGGACGTCTTAACTAAAATAAGGTATTAACAGTGAAAAATATATATGTATAAGCCACTATATACTGCGGTTAAAGAATATGGTCGACTGTTACATTTAAATTCGCGTCGTTTATCTAATTCACCAACACTAATGTGAAGAGAGAAACGGTCCAACAAAAGCAAATGCGTGGAATAATCGAAAGAACAGTAAACTGTACGTATTTGCTTTGGTATTGTGCCAGAATTGGTGGGTGTGTGAAGAGCACAAGCGGACGTAGTTACGAGTGGCGGCGTACGCCCGCAGTATCCGACGGCAGCTTCTGCTCCGAGATGAGGTCAGTCGGCTGGAAAAGCAGCATCATTTTTTCCCCCTTCCGTCGTGGTCTGGCCACACGCTCTGTCACTTTTTTTCAAGCCGGTCCGATCCGAAGGGCGGCCCCCGGACCGACGCCTCCTACCGGCCGGCGCGGTCCACATCAAAGGATCGCTTCACGGACCGAGAGGCCATCTATCTATCCCGTTCTCTCGTACCGACATTTGTTTTCTTTCAGTGCCAATCCCCAAGTGAAGTCTTTACCGCGTGACAAGTCATCGTTTTTCTTCCTCGTAGCTTTCTATCAGTGGCGTTTTGTTTGTACACGGTTCGATGTTTTTATACCTATACATCGAGACTAATCTCGAAAGGAAAAAATAAGATGCTTTTATTAAGGATCATTTCTCTTAGACTAAAACGACCGTCATGGACGTAAACGTTTCGAGCATCGGCAGACTCATAAAACGACGATAAAACATCAAATAATTCTCAGTCAAATTATTTACTCTATCGATCAATCCAACTCTACAGATATTAACGCAGTAGGAGAATGACATTGTTCAAATGTAACGCTTTAAAGTTATCTAGGGCCATTAGTAAAGTTATTTAGTGCCATAAGTATATAGAGGACATTAGACGTATTATCCAACAATATGTACCAATAGCAAACGTTTTACCATTTGTTAATTAGATGTATTTAAAACCTAAACAATTAAACATCCTGGCCAAGACAATTATGTAGCCTCAAAGATAAATAAACGGCGGAATACTTTACAAAACACGCTTAGCCAAGAAATAATCTTTTTCACAAAAAATATAGTAGTAGACTAGTAAATACGCTAAGTGAACCGAAGATATATAAGCTCTCCATAACAGACAAATAAAACAGTGATATTTCGATTTTATTATATTTACACACATTTGAATACTAGTAAAACCGGATTAATGTTAGCACTTGCAATATAAAAATAAGAGTACTGTTTGTTAGCACACCTATAAATATAAAAAATATAATACCGGTTACGGTATTACCGACGGCATTTCATTCATGGTGATGGCGACACTTAAGAGTTAGGGTTATGGCTTTTAGTTTGTCCAGATTATTTTATTGATTATTGTCGAATCTCTTTTCCACTCAGTAGTATTTAAATGCTATAAAAGTAATAAATCGGTAAAAGAGTTAACACCTTTCTTTTAATTTGCAACAAAATTAGTTCACAGATCTAAGGAATACCCGTCACCGATTTAATAGGCAATGAATATTTGTTAAGAAATACTATATTAAGACTTGGTTTCTTCGTCGGCGAGCCTAAAAACAGAGCATAAAGGAAAAACCTTTATATACAGAATGAGATCTTGAACTTCTTTCTTGTACCATCTAGATTTTAACATGGATTTTAGGTATGAAGGACAAAAGAAATTTTCGTCACGCAAAAAGCGACATGAAAAATGTGACGCTTTTAAATATCGTGTCAGGAAGTTAGGATTTAACAGGAGGTCTATAGGTATTTATTTATAGTACAATATTTTGACGACATGCGGGCTAAAGTTTCAATAAACGACATGCATAAAATTACGCTCTTAAATATCGTACCAGGACGTTAGAATATAATAGGAGGTATATTGGTTTTCACTTGTGTTTATTGTAGTACTATATATCGCCGATATAGAAGGTCTAAATTATATATCAAATTATGTGGGAGCTCCTAGCAGACTAAATTAATGGTAATAAAAATAAATTTATGCTTGATAATTTCACAGCTTGAGACCCATCTACTATATCAATTAGATAAATGTTTAGTGATTTTCTCCACTTCATGGACAAACTAATATATGGAAAATATGTGGATTCACTGCCCAAAAACATATCCACGAGTCAATGTTTTTCTATGAAATGGAGAAATGAAGGATATTTTGTTTTCATCGTACCTTAAACCCGGAAGAAATAGCAATAGGTTTGAGAATCAGAAACAAACTGTTTTCTAGGAACACTTAATGGTTTCGAATGGTTATAATTTAAGGCTTTGGAATGGTGGACACGTATTGAGGACGGTTTTCGTCCATGTGTTTATATTTGGAAGAAGGATAGAGAAGAAAATAAGATTTCAAATAAAGCCGAAGTTGAAAAGAAACAAGTCCTGTTAAGAGGAGAGACGATTGTGAAGAGTGCGACCCAGCCCGTGTTCACCGAGGGTCGTTGCCTCGACAGATATAATTAGGCTTCGGTGTGCCCGAGACCTCCCTCTCGTATTATGTACATTTAGAACAATAATTGTCCTTATTATAAGGGGCAGCCCGAAAGTAGTGCGCGCGGCTATTATCCACCCGAGTCCGGCGTGTTGTGATTCCACCGTGTTGCGGGCACTTCGCGTCGGAGCTATTTGGGCAAGGTAAGGTTACTTGTAACCCGGTCATTAAAGACGGAATTATCTGTTATTGAAGTCGGTAGTAGTAGGAGGCAGGGTTAGGCTCGATCGTTTGGAAATTCCCCCCTAATAAGGAACAGCGGACACAAAAAACCTAGGGGAACTAGATGTAATAACCTGGCGCTGACCGGTTCTCCACTATTGATACCAGCCACAAACACTCAAACACTCTGCACCAGCCCATCACTACCCATTATTTACACACACGTAAACACTCACAAAATTATATATATATATATATATATATATATATATATATATATATATATATATATATATATATATATATATATATATATATATATATATATATATAAATTAGTGTTGGGAATATGGCAAAAGCTGAAACCTGTACTTGGATCGGATGAAAAATAATATATATATATATATTTTTTTTTTTAAATTATAAAAACAAATAAATGTATAAGGATGCCAAGAATATAACGTCATCAGTTATTTAACGTATTATGCTTTAAATAGAATAATGAAGAGAGAATACGACGAAACAGGCCATAGTTGACCGAGCAGAGCGAGGTCTCTTTTTCTACTCCAGACTCGGCGTTAGGACATTTTGTTTTTCCGTCTGTAAGTTGGTTTGTTATCCAGTCACGACCATACACGTAGTTCGATTTTCACAAAATTTGGTATAGATGTTGCATGAAGTCATAAAAATCTATGTATATATATTTTTTTTATTTATTTTCAAACCAATTTTATTATAATTTTTTTTTTCTTCACATTTGGCATAAATGTTCCTTCAAGTCATTAAAATCTAATCAATGCAAGGTATAGTTTTTAAAAATTTTCCCCTTTATAATTTTTAGGTCAGACGACTAAACAAAATGTTTTAGTCATCATGACACGTCACAACTGTAAAGTTTTTGAAAATTTCACTCTTAATATTTACTTAGCATGACATGTTACACATCAATTTAAAGGTCTTGTAGTGTATAGATATAGAATGTGTAACTATTATTACATCATCTCTATTTTTTGCCTGCAATTTGAAAACAAATATGGCCGAAATATGTGTGTTGAAATAAAGTTAATGCTTATAATATAGCAAGTAACATATAATTTTAAATGCTATTTTCAGGCATAAGTAGTAAAAGAATATGTAACTTTTTCCTCGCAAATTTTTTTCTAGTAGCCATGTTGAAAAAAAAAAAACTATATAAGAGCAAAATGAAAATATTAATATGAAATGTAGCTTGCTGGATCGAAGTAGCTGAATGGCTAGTATACTTGTAATTGGCCTGAAACGAGGCCAAACACCGATATATTGTTGAATATAAATCGCAGAGAAGTAAGGCATGTTTCACAGCGATAGTCATCCAGAAAATGAGTAAAGTGAACGGTCTTGTGACGACTGACTTAATGTTGTAGTGATCAGGATAAAAATTAAGCAAAGGAAAAAAAAATAAAAATACGTGTGGTGTCGCGGGTTACCCAGTTACCCGTTAGGAACGAAGTTCCTTTCGGTGAACTCTTGGGCGAATAACGTTGTCCAACGATCTCGGCCTATTGGTAAAATGAACATGTATACCAAATTTCAACTAAATCGGTCATCTTTTACTCAAGTTCGTCATCGGTGGATTTCGGATGGACGGTCGGTTTTGTGACGGAGATTTTGTGACGGTCGTTTTTTTCGGATTCACCCCCGGACTCCAGAACGTGCCATATGGAACTTCGTTCCAAAAAACAAAAATGTTTTTTAAAACCGGTAATATTTACGCCAGTGATATTTATATCGTAATAAAGGTAAATGCATGAACAAACTGTAAATGAACATCGAGAAGATTATAACAAAACGTTGAGGAAATAATGTACTCTGAAATTCATAATCATTAGAGCGGAATGAATCGGTAAGGAATGATGGCCATTTTGTCTTCATCAAAGCCTCTCCAAAAAAAACCCTCAAGACTCCTTTTTACTTAATAACCGTAAAGACTAGTTCAAAGAAATAAAAATCCAAGTGTACCTAACGACGTAGAAATACCAAAATATACGAATGAATCAGTTTTTGTATGATGGAGAACTAAGAACAATATGATTCAATTTGATATGGATAAGGAAAATATGTATAACTCTGTCAGTAGGTTATAGTATATAGTTGTATTGTTAAAACATGCAAAATACAACTTTATTATCCCACTAAAGGGGAATCATTTTTATTCCAAATTTTTCAAGTCGAAAGTAAATGTTAACAAATCGATAATATACGTAATAAAATTCTGTTTTTTAATGATCTCTTAAAAGAATTTTTTGTATTTCTGTTTATAAATGCAAGCTTGTGGGGCAGATATCAACATTAAATTAAAACAGGCGAATAGGAATGATGTAGAAGATTTAAAGCTACCAGAAATAATAAACTTTAATAAAGGTAGGACAACTAACTAATTGTCTTCGCTCGGAACCTTCAGGTCGTAAGTTGTCGACTGAATTTGCAAGTTTTTAATTCGCGGAGTAGAACAAATATTTTATTTAGTAAATTGATACTTCAAGTCTTACGCAACAGAAGCTACCTGGCCTGTTCACAAATAAGGACCGAGAGACCGTCATAATCGGAACGGAACAGGTCCGTGCTTTTCTCAATGACGGCAGTGAAATCTGTAGACAAAGGGACCGAATGTAAAACAGACGTGACAGCATATAAATTCGAGGACGTACGATATCATTATAAAGAGGCGACTTTATGAATGTACGGCGAAATTTATGTACGTCGAATGGAAATGTACGTACGGTGGTGGGACGTCAGGTCGACACAAGGGCCCGAACGAGAGACCGAGTTCCGTATGCCATTTACATAATTAGCTGTTCCACAATTTACACTGCTTTACTGCGGACTGGACCACCGATATACCGACCTCTTCCTAAACGGGATCCTTCGAGCTCCGTCTTCTCTTTAACCACCGGCAACCTTTTTGTGACGATTCCTGTAAAATCATTAGGTGAATAAACTACGTCCTACCGGTCGAGGTGACATCTGTAGGTGCCGTATATTAAACGAGGACGTCTGCTTCCAGCTTCTTTTTTCAACCAGAAGCTCTATTCCGTTTCGAACCACACGATCCCAAGGAAAGAGAATAAAGGTTATTTCGGATGTTACGATAAAAATATAAAAATTACGACGAAAAAAAAGAAGTTTCTTTCATGCCCTTTTAGAATAATTTTATTATTAGGACGGGGGGTTATACATATCACCTCATTTAATTACGAATTCTTACTGGAACGAAGAAAATTTAATGTCAAGACGTGAAACAAAGTTCTTTAAGGTACTACATGCACGAATATCTTTAAATTACAATGTAAAAATTTGACTTGATGTTAATAGCTTGCGTCGTGTGAGCACTATAACGCTATCCAATAACCTGAACGATAAAACGCTGAAAATTTTAAAAGAAGATACGAGTAAAAAAAAGAAAGAAAGTTATATCATATTATAGAATTGTGAACTTCAAGATTTAATATGTTTAATTTTAATGGCAAGAATTAGAGGCAAGCATACTTGATCCATTAAGCAAGGTGTCACCTTGCAGGCTTGTTATAGCGTGATGTACTCTATAACAAAGCACAAACATAGCACCCCCAATACTATCCTGACATGTGTTTACTTTCCCAAAACGTCAGCTAAAGTCTGGGTAATTGGTACACTGTTGGTGAGCGATCCCAGTTTTGAACCTCAATTAACCTCACCTTTCTTCTGATAACTACCTTAACAACACGGCAACGTAAACGCAGGGTAATAGTAGTTCTCAAGCGCCCCAGTCTTTCATAACTATACCGAATATTCCTATAAAAACAACCCATTATTTCCGTAAAAAAAATTGTAAGAACCACGATGTTTATATTTTCACAGTTATAATTATCATTAGAATATTATATGAAAGGAAGAGAATAAGGGATTTTGTAAACTTTTATATATTTGATCGAGTTTATAAATATTTGATTGGCTCAAACATAATTTGATATTGTGAATGAAATTGTGATGCCAAATTAATTGTTACCTTTAATAATAACATGGTATAAAAGAGTCTCTCTAATTCCGGATTTGATGGGACTGGCCACTGTCTGGATCACCGAATGTCCAGATTAAACGGAATAATTTTTAAACTGTCTGTAAAACTAGTTTTAGCTGGGAAAACTGTTAAAATCGGTGTTATCAAAAAATTACTGTTTAGCCTCAACTTAAATCCAATTTTTAAACATATAAATTGATTTAGGATTACAAACTTACCAGTTTATTGATATAGATTCAAAGTTTATTGATTGTAAATTATTAGAAAATTATTAATGCCCTATACTTACCACATACTTGCTAGACTCTACTGTACTTCATTTTAAAGGTTCGTACGGCAAACAAAAATTTAGCGATTTTCTCCAAATCATGTAAGTAGGGCAAACCAATGACATTCGACTTGAACAACTATTTTATAAAAATATATGATGGGTCGTATTGATTTTAAGATGGTTTCCTTTGAATATACTTTTTTAAGGCTGGGAATTTGTGACTGTTGAACTAAAGGACGAAGGCGTATAAGTGTCGGAGTATTGCGTCATATAACTATCCTTCCCGGGACCGTCCACAATATTTAATGTGATAGGTAGATTTATGGAAAAGCCTCTCTTTTGTCGATGCCGCACCGGTGCCTATATAACAGTATATGACCACAATATAAACTTATTTCTACCGTATTTCATATCGTGGGAGGGCTCTTGTCTAACTAAACTTATATTAGGATCATTTCCTAAGTGAAATTCGCTGAAGACACTGGGATTTTAATTGCTATAAATAACCTAACAATACTTTTATGTTTAAAAGTAAAGTAGGCCGCAATTTAAGTACGTATTTTGTATAATGTACCAAGTATTGCTACTTTTTCGCTACACTACATTTTTTTCTAAATGTAAGTTAATTACACACACATTTATACATATATATATATATATATATATATATATATATATATATATATATATATATATATATATATATATATATATATATATATATATATATATATATATATATATATATAGTGTGTGTGGGTGTGCGTTCACGTGTGTGCATTCTGAGAACTGACATTATACATATACACCTAATGTTGTTTGTAATATGAAGGATTAGTCTTCTAAACAATATAACATCTCAAGAGGTATATATATATATTTTTTTTTTTGTGTACAAAAAATATACCTACTCACGACCGGAATCAGTTAGGTCTGTCGAACGGTGCCGCATAGTAGAAGGTGTTTTTCTGGTATGACTATAGTAAACGTAGATTTTCAGATGATAGGAGGTGGGCGGCGTAGAGTATTCGGGTTTTTTTTCTCAACTTTTTAACAGTTTCACGAATAAAAAAGGTATTCCTCATACCTGAAGAACATCGTAAGCACGTGGCTTTTTCTGAGATGCACCCGACACAACTATTAGTAGAACCCCGACCCAAAGAAGCACCAAACCGAATCCGTAGATCTTGAGTCTAGACCTCTGAAACTAACTTAAGATGGATGTGTTTCTAACCCGTAGCATTTTGATGGTAGACAGCGTGTCCCCGTACAGTAATCGTTTCATCTCTCTTTTCACGATCCTTAACATTTTTTATTTTTAGTAACAGTTAGATACAAAATCGTATTTTTTTTTCTTAATTGACCTCATACATAAATGCAATATGTATTACTATGAGTGTCCGAATTAATTTTTCCTAAGGGGGGGGGGGGCCTGCCCTCACCGGGTTGTTTATTTTTTTAATTAAAAAAAAATTCTCAAATTTTATTATCTCGGACAAGTAGTTTTTATGATATGCTAGTTAGCATAAATGTTAGACAAACTGACAGACACTCAACCAAAAATGTTCCCTGATGTCTAAAACAGATTTCTGTCTTGGAATTTTTGAGAAGAATTTTCGTTCTTCAGAACGATCACACAGCTCCTGTTCCTTGGAAAAGAATTTTCGTTCTTCAGAACGATCACAAAACTCCTGTTCCTTGGAGAAGAATTTTCGTTCTTCAGAACGATCACACAGCTCCTGTTCCTTGGAGAAGAATTTTCGTTCTTCAGAACGATCACACAGCTCCTGTTCCTTGGAGAAGAATTTTCGTTCTTCAGAACGATCACCTGTTTCCTCCAGTAAGCTCGGAAGCAATAGGGGGGCTCCAGCCTCCCCTTGCGCGAATTGATGGACATTCATTTTTCAAAAGAGTAGTAAAATTAAACCGATCTGTTTCCACTATTCTAGTTGTTAAATAATTGTTTTTATAACTTGGTAATTAATAATTTTTATAAGTCGATAAAAAAATTTTTATTGTTGATTAAGTAAAACACATTGATATTGATCGTAATTTTCCATGTATTAAGAGAGTGAGAGCAAGCGACTAGAGTAGAATTGATAACATCGTTAACAAAACTGCCAAGTATAAAAACAACATTCAAAAAATCACAGTAAGTAATAATAGGCTGGTAACAATTAAGATGTCATTGAAATAAATTAAAAAACGTCCTTTTATCATTGGTAATGATAAGGATTAGACTACCTTATTAGGACTAGAAACTTTGCCACCGAACGTGAAAGAGTACTAGTCTTCTTTTTCTTCCTATCCTTTAAGGATCCAAATTATTTGATAATGTAAATTTTCCACTTTTTTAAAATGGAGAATCTATTTCAAACTGATCATCTTACTATTGTATATCAGTTAATCATGATCGTAATTAATACCTAATATTAAATATAAGGTGAAAAGCAAGCTCACTTATGTTTTTCGTATTGAATCGGGGTAAATTATAGTGATTAATGAAAAATTAATATATATATAATCTTATAATCATGGTCTCAAAAACAATTTAAAGTAATTTATTTAAATAATTTATTTATTTAAGTAATTTATTTTTTGAAAATTGGTCTTGAATTGAATATTTTAAAACCATCACAAATGATACAGGTATAAAAGTTGTGTTTTTAAAGATGTCTTTCAGAAAGAATGCAATTAAATTTTAGTTAACTTTAAAGTGTTTATTTAAGGCTGATAACAATCAATAGTCAATACGCTATGACGAAGAATAGTTAAGATGTCTTAGGTATTCGGGCTTTTTTTAAGGGTGAAAAGATCTCAGGTTATACTACAAAGTTGTTTTTGTTAAACAAAATCCACCGTTCGGATTCTAATTTGAAACTTGTTTAAGGAAATTCATCCGGTCGAAGAAGAGAGACAATTTAATCGGATATGTGGTAGAAACGATAAGCGACATTGAAAGAGAAAAAAGCGAGAAGAGAATCAAGCTGATGACACTAAATCAGAGCCCTCACACCTGGTTTCTTTTAATCTACAGCTAATGTCCCGTAGCAGTGTCACCACTCCACCAGCTCTGTCTCATTACAAGCTCATTAGTTACGACCGTTCCGACCCCCCGACTTATCCTCCTTTTACAAAAACATCAAACATATTATCACCCCGTTTCCCTGTGGTAATCTCTTGTGAACACTTCATTTAAAAACCTGATTTATAGTCGTTTAATTACGATTGTGTATAATAACGGCTCTGTTTATTTAAAAGAAAAAAACAAATTTATAGTCGCCTCTTGAAACTAATTATACTGCAATGTAATGCCTTCTTCGAATCTATTTCTAGATCGTGTTTCATATCAAAACAAACTCACAACACGTTTAGAAAATTCTAATTTACGGGATATAATTTGAATTTCTATTTGCAGATGTAACTCTCGTCTGAGCGACAGTGTCTAGTAGGTACAATTTAAGAAGAAAATCGGACGTGGGTTGTCTCGGAACTTTTCCTTACCAAATAATTCTAAAATGGCGGCAGATATCAGGTTGAAATATGGATATGTTGTATATCTTATATTATACACAGGTATAATTGGTGCGAATTACAGCTCCATTGGCGAAATAGTTTCGAAATGATATAGCCTTTAAGTTTAAAGTCGATATTTTCAAAATAGCGCAATAGGTATTAAACTAAATTCAGCTGAAATGTTTGACATAAAAAAAGGTATATTTGGTTCCAAATTTCAGCGCAATCAGAAAATATTTTCATTTTTAACGAATTTGTGAAAATTTTGCTAACTCAGTAAAATGAGTTAATGACGTCACAAATGTATGATTTTTCGGGTAGTCCAACTGAATGTAAGGGCCGACTTATGAACCAAGTTTCATCTCTCAAGCTTAAAAACTTGGTTAATCGTTGTTAATTATTATTAAATTTGATGTCTTTGTTAAACGGGGTAATGTTTTAATAAGTTAGATGTAGAAAACTTCACTTATATTTTTTCTTGTCAAGCCCTAGATCTCATTTGCCTCATTAAGTAGTATTTTTCTTTGGATGTAAATCCGTTTAAAACCGGCTCAAACAGAAAAACTGGCTTCAAGTTCTTTCTAATTCTTAAACTGGGTAAACAAAGTTATTATTTAAAAAAGAAAAACATAAATGTGACAATAAAAGCAAACGAAGGTATTTAATAAAATTAAGAAAGACAAAAATAATTGTTTGAGGATTCATTTGATACACGTCTATTTCGCAGTTGATGTTCTAATCTAAATAAGTCATTTCTAGTTATACTTTTCTAGATAATATATTTCTAGGTCATATTCCTTACTATATATTGATAAAGACGCCTAATACCTTATATAGTTAATTTATTTTAGTTGAACAGTAATACTCTAATTACTATTGCATCGTTTTGTTAAATCTTCCGATTTAACAAAATGATAAACTCTAGAAGGACATACCTTGATCTTCCGAGTCGTGGTCTTGGCCAGGTTTCGAAGGATCACTAGGCGTGTGAAGACTCGAAGGTACTTGGTTGTTGTTACTCTCTGGAGGACCTAGAGAGTGTTGGTGTTTTAGGACTCCTGAAGACGAAGTGTCTTCTTCATCCTCGTCCTCTGAAGCCGAATCGCCTGCACAGAAAAATTAAAAAATATCTAGATCAAGTGACTGTATATAATATTAAAAACTTTATAAATATAACAACTAAAGACAAAAAAGTATAGAAAACAAAGAATGAATGAATGGTATTTAAAAAAAAGGATTTCATAATAACCCAAATAGCACAATTGATCCAAAAGACATCCCTGGGATATCCTTTTGGCCAGATTTTATTCTGTCCATAATCTTTGGTCCATGGTTTCCCCTATGGTTATCCCTTTTGGATATCTCATTGGATCATCCTAAGAATATCCTTAACGGGACGCCCATTTAAGGGTATCCATAGGAAATTTATTTGTGGGTATCCTATGGACATCGAGTTAAAGGTATCCTATGGGCATCGAGTTAAGGGTATCCTATGGATATCCTTAATGGGATGTCTATTTAGGGGTATCCTATGGATGAATTATAATTTCTAAAGCTTTTAGCTTTTATTAAAAAAATTTAACAAATTTAAGTAGAAGTGGATTTATTTACGTTCCACAAAGGAGGACGTTTAAGTGAAAGAATCTATAGTAAAACAATCTAAAATATATGCTAATTATTTATAAAATTTATATATTTATATGGTGTCAGGTTTAAGTATTTATTTTGAGTTGCAGCAAATCGGAAATTACTCTTAGCCGAGTGAATAGAGCATCAGATTGACATTCTGGAGGTACCTGTTTCAAATTCGCAGGAATAAACTAAAATTACAAGTACTTTAAATTCAATCTTAGAATTCACATAGGGGTTCAACCTTAAGTAGTTATCCTGTAACTGCCGTAGCTGATGATACAAATGTCACAACTTCATTTTTTTTTCAAATATAATTTTAACCATCCAAAATATGTCCCAAAATTGTCCATAGCATATTCTACTGGATATGCTATGAAAGTCCCATGGACGTTAGAAGGGCGGACATCGGGTCAGCCATAAGACATCCACAAGTATAAATTCCATCCTCCATGGGATGAGTAAATGGACCAAGTGACTGGTCTTGTTGATATCCTAGGGACAAAGTCGTGCTACTTGGGAACTCACATAATTTTTGTGTTTGCAACAAAGGTAAGGTTCAGAGGGATGTAGTGACCGACATTTCACTCTACATCCTTTGAAACATGATCGTCTTTAGAAAAATAAGAATCTTGTATTAGTATAATAAAGTGTAATTTAATGGCTCCCTTCACGACCGCATTAAAATAAAGTGCGCGTATATGTATCTATACTGAGGCCACTATTTTACTATATTTCAGAAGATAAATTACTTTTGCAACTCAAATTTGAAGGTGATTGAATGTAATACATGAATTACATATGGAACAAGAATAAAAGATAATTACACTTTATTTAAAAGGAAATAACTAGAACTATAGGTAATGCTAATTTATTATCTATATCGAGAAAATTCGAGCATTTGTGAGAGAATAACTATTTTAAACAGTAATTATTCATGTTTTAAGTTATATTTGATGGAGTTGCATCGAGGTGAGGCTGCATCATGAATATTTGTGGAGCGTTACTAACTTAGATTGATAGCCTAATATAGAAGATAATTGATACGTTTGAAACCTCACAGCATTTGACAACAACTATAACTTCGATGTATCTTACAGTGCATAGTGCGTATTAAAAAATTGTAAAAACATATTACAAATTAGCATATTAGACCTATTAAGCATGAGAGATGATTTGCTGATAACTTGGAATGTTCATTTGAGCACCATGAGAAACTCGAGTTATTAGATTGTGTCGGTTTTTGACAGACAAACCGCTTGTTCTGCATAATTTTTCCACAAGAAAATAGCGAGTACTAGTGGTGTTAAAACTTATAATTATCAGCGTCAAAATAGTGGGCTGATTCGAGCTTCCTCTATAATCAAGCGAGAACACGTGCGTTAACGGGCCCACCGACAGAAAATTCCTCGATTTTTCATTTCATTTAGAGTTTCTCGGATGTATAATTGCATCTACCTAGCTCTATGATTAGATGCCATTTTAAAGCATGTTTTCACTAATGTATGATACTTAAAGACGTGATATGAACTAATCTTTGTTCCAAAGATGTTTTCCTTTACAATCATTTTTGACAAAATTATTTAATTAGCTGAAAGCGTAATTCGTTTTCTGGAATTGAGCAGCGAGAAAAAAAAATGAAAGATTTCAATTCTTTTGAAAATTGATGCCGATTAAGAATACACGGATATAAAAAAAAAAAAAACACAGGCACGCCGCATTTATCGTAAATATGTTTATCTAATTTAAAGTAAAGGAAAAATTTGCCGTGTTTCTAGGTTCTAATATAATTTGGTTTTTTTGGACCTCCAAAACCAGGGTTATGGAATAACATCGACACCTAATAGCTATATAAACAAACCTTTCTTCATAAAAAAAAATTGATGGTCCATTGAATGTTCAAATTTGTTTTAGTTTATAGAATAGCCTCTACAAAATGTCTATTATTTGTTAGGTACCGTGCAGACGATCACTATTGTTCCATTCTTTTAGTGTGCCAAGGTGGTTTTACTTTGCAAAATGCGACGTGTGAATACACCGAGGGTAACCGATACCCTTACAATAATAACTAGGTGAATCCTGCGTCCGTTTCGTCAACGTAGGGCGATTACCCTGGCACACGCAAAAAGGGGATTAGGACCGACGGATAATGTTTCGTTATGTTTCAGGATAAAGGGGAGGTAAGATGTGTTTTGTCAGAGGTAAGAGTAAAGAAAAAGGCAGAGTAATCCGGGGTGCGGGAAAGAGACAGGCCGTACAGGGGCGTTCAGGCGGAAACAGAAGAGCAGAAACTTCGGGATTAGGACCACCCATGTCCACGTTGTCATGGATCCTTCCCTCCGTCAAAAATATCGGATAGACGTCAACCATTGTCAAATATCGAGTTCGCGGTCCCTACACTCCTACTTAAGCCAAGAACTAAGCCCTTACTAGGATAAAGGGCACCTTGTACCTTTCCACCTTTTTAACCTTTTCCACCTGTAATACCTCTTTGAGTGAGGATTTAAAAAGGCTCTCTTTCTCAAGAAGAGAGAAGAAAATTTGTTTAACCTGTTTTCATATTTTCCGGTCGGATGGGTGTAGGCCTATAGAAACGAGTGACCTGACCCAGATGACCGTAGCAGGGCACCCATCCTTGACTCCACAACAAGACTTAGACTCTGCACTAATCGACTTGTTCGTAATAACCATTTGCAATGCTCCGAGAACTCGAGATGTGGCAAATTCTATTCTCTTGTAAATAGCCTTATTTTAAAGGGGAGGATTTATTTTACAGAGAAATATACGAGGTACGGTACTATATTCTATTCGTGCCGCATTTAAACAACAATAAGTCAGTTTTAATGTTCGACTCTGTTATTTTGACTTTAATAGATCCTTTTCTAAAGTGTTATGTTTGCAATAAAAATCTATAGTAAATCTTATTAGCAAGGCCTTAAAAGTTGTTTTCTTGTTTGATGCAACGATTAACTTTTTCACTTCACGGACGTAATTACTGGGCTGGCAACTAGTTCTCTTGAAAGCAGTTCTTAGCGATTAATTATTATAATTAAGGAATTGAGAATGTGGTATTGGACTCCGCGTCCGTATTTTATATTGTTTATATCCGCACATATAATTTGGCAGACTGTGTTAATTAGTCAGGTCGTTGAGCATTGCTACAATACTACAAGCTAATTTAACAAAAAGATAAGTTTAATACCAAAAAGCAATAAAAAATATATATTAGACAGAAACATGGTCTAAAAACATGACAAGAATGGTAATTTTTAAGGTTTTTGAACACAGTACAAAGCGTAAACGATGCCTATTACCAAACAAATTTATTATGAAAATCATATACTCAAAATTTATTTCATTCAACGGACCAACAAATCGTCTTGTAAAATTCAACATGTAGCTCAATCATTCGAAAACATCTATAGATTTTTGAGGCGGTGGATTGAATCAACTAAATAGTAAATACATTCAGTTCCCGCTTAATCTTTAAAAATAATTGTAAATAAACAATCAAGCGCCACAATTTAACTACCGCTTATTTGAAAAATGTTATTTGTAGGTTTATAACAATAATCTGAGATCGTAAGTATTGAAGGGTTTGACCTATAAATATGCCCATTATCCGTACATATATTATATATGTAAATATATATTATATTCATGCAGGGCTTAATTTCAGGCGGAACGCGGAGGAACGGCGTTCCGGGACCTCTCTCTCTCATAAATAAAAAATAAAATTATCGGCACTAAGATTTTTTTTAAAATCTTTAAATAAATTTTGTTTGTCAGTGAGTGACTACAAATTTGATTAAGGACATCATGTATTAAACTGACACATTGTATTTTTTTGGGGGCAAATTTTTTTTTTTCCGAATACAAAAAATATCTCTTTTGTTGAGATTATACTGCTAAATTATGATAACCTGAAACAAAGGTTTTTTTAATGACAGGGATCGTATTAAATAAGTACTTTGCAGAGACGCCGTGCCGAAACTCGCCCGGGGCGAGCGAGACAGGGAATGTTTTGTTGATTTAATTATTCGTATAAACCTAAGTACCTATTTATGATTGAGAGTATTATAACAACACGTGACATATTAATCAAGAAATTGTTTATAAAAAATACTTCTTAAAATGATATAAGTTTCCACACGAAATACCCACCTGATTGCAGTGTGGGTATAAGTCTAAAACTGCTGAAAATGCTGTTTTTGAACGTTTATTTTTTAAAAAAATTAAAATTTTATTTAAATGGGGGGGGGGGGGGGGGAGAGGGAAGGTTGTAGTTCCGGCACCTCAATTTCTACAAATCGAGCACTGTATACATGTATAAATTACACATTTATTTCACTTTTTTGTATTGAGTAGATTTCGCAGAACGTATCATTGAAACAAAAAAACAAATAATAATAAAATTATTACATCGGAAAGAACTTAATAGTAAGTTAATAATATAAATAGCGATTATATTGAACTCAATCTATAAAAAAAAAAAAAAATTGTATTAGATGTTTTATTATTTATGTGTTCAAAAAGGAGACTTCAAGAACAAAACTTGTTTAGATTCTATTAACCCAGTCTGAATGATTGTTTGTTGTGAAGTTTTCATCAAGTCGTCAAGCTTGTTACAACTTGCTCAAGTCTAAAACTTTAATGACTGTAACTGTTTATTATGGAGCTGTCAAAGATATTACGTATCCGCCCAACTGTCTTAGACATTACGTAAGGGCGAGTTTCGGAGCCCCGTAAAGAATCGTGTCGGCATTGTGGGGGGTACCTGTATAATGTGTTGGTACTCGGGTACTATGTACCTTTCATATCTCGCCCTGAACAATGAACCGCTGATTGTGACACAGATCGTGACTGGGGGTGTCGCGCCTAGAAGGTTTCATCGGAATTCAATTCGATGATCAGTTCGTTAATGATAACAGCGATATGTCCTTTAATAGTGTCGGCGATGAGCTCGTTAATAAAATTGAGTTTTTGCGATCTATAAAACTCATGCGCTGTAAATCAATATTTTTTTAGGATTAGGATATAAAAGAAAAAAAAATCTGTAAATGTTTTAGGCTCGTTAAATCTGCTTTAAGGTGACAGCAACGGCTTTTATTTCATCTTAACTAAAGCGCAATTTCAGCAACTTATATGGAAGAAATTAAACTATATAGCGTCTTCTAAACATGTATAGTGCAATGCTGATGAAGAAATTAGGAGTTATATTCAGTACAGGCAAGTGCCTGCATAAATTTATCCTCCTTACTCTAGGCATAATGGAAGGCCAGTTTACAAAGAATACACCTTAGACATCTAAAGTTATTATGTTAAAAATTAGTGCACCATGTTTAGTTTTATGGCAAAATAGTGTTTTTTCGTGCTATAAATCTATTGCAGTTTGTATTATTGTAAATACATTTGTCTTCTAAATCATCAGATAAAGAAGTCTATAATAAGGGCTTGGCAAATATCCAATAGGTAAATATAGAAAACTGTTTAGACCTCAGGTAAAGATAGAAGTGAAAATAAAATTGTGGCAGAGCGTTGTGATGCAGTACTGACATATGCATCAGAAACCTGGGCTCTCACTAATGAAAACATAGAAAAGCTTAGAGTATCAGTAAGAAGAATGCAGCGTAGTATGTTGGGAGACACGAGAAAATATAGGAAAACAAAATGATGGATAGATAATACAACAGGTATGAAAGATGTAGCCTAAGTGATAACCGAAAGTTAATGGAGATGGGGAGGACACAGAGCAAACTGTAGACGGTCGGTGGACCAAGAAGTTAATCGAATGGTATCCGAGAGAATTTAAAAGGAAAAGAGGAAAATCAAAAAGACGCTGGGAGCATAATTTCAAAAAGATACGTGGAGGAGCTACTTGCGGATGAGAGTAGCAAAAGAATGGACCATTTGGAAAAGAATGACAAATATTCGGTGACGTTTGGCTACATCCCATACAGAAAACCAAATTAAATAAAAACACTTAAATATTTCATTTTTAAAAATGAAACTAGTAAGAATATTATTTATTATATTATATAAGTCGGCAACGATATATTATTATAACAGAAAAGTGGTGTGATATATGATAAGCACACGTATAAAATTAAGAAATAATAAATTTGATTATATACCAACCTAACCATTTTCCAATAGAAAAAAAGAATATGATACCAACAAGAATATTTGCACACTGATTAAATCCCTATCTGACTATTTCCATAACCTACCAAACCTATCTTCGTCCGAAGATAGGTTTTTATCCACTTCTGATTCTTTATATAACATTATGTTTCAATTCTTAAGCCAAATCAACATCATATATAAGTTAAAAACTAAAATAAAATTAAGTTAACATAATATTATGGACAAGGACTATTTAAGAAAACAACAAAATATTTATGTTATAAGTATAACTCTACTTTGAAACGTTTCCTTAATTTTTACAAAAGCTGATTAGTATTGTTTCAGTTGACATTTCTATTTCATTTACTCCAACGGGGTTTTAGTTTGCCTAACATTTTGCGAGCATACTCTTCACAATGATGACTTTAGTAATAGGTCAAAACATTATAAATACAATTTGAGACAGGTAAGTTAATAACTTATGAAACGTTTTTTTTTTTCTCTTTTCTTTAGGAGAATTAGGCATTATTTTATTTGCCACTTTGCCTCAACGCGGATATCTGTGGAACATAACTATTTTTACACTACTTATACCAATTATTGCTTGTTCAAAGGATAGTATTAGAAGCAAAAACCCCCGAGGAAAATGACACTAAAATACAACTATTAGTAACTGCAGTCCTTCAATGACAATTAAGGTATTACTGAATGGCTTTTTTGATGGAAAGAGGTTACATTTTAAATTAAAAAAAAAAAATATCAAAAGTCAAATTATGGAACCAAAAGGGAGGAAATAATAACATTATAGGTTTAATAAAGCACGGTTGAACGCATAATTACACATTGCATTTTTTTTTCCTAGTTGAGAGGTCGTTAAATTTACAACGACTTAATAATTTCCATAGTCCAGGAGATTGTTTATAATAAAGAGTCTGACTAACATCAAGCCAGAATTTTTTTTAAGAATATGTGGTCGGCTAAGTTCGTCTGGGATACATAGCTTGGCAATAGGCATTTAAAAAAAATAAAACCTACGGAGAGTGGCCATGTCCCGCCAAATATGGTGGACAATGTTTTTTTAAGTATGATCCTAAGTACAAAATTAATTAGTAGACCGAAAATCAAGTTGATGTTAGTTTGTCACTTGATAGGGGACCACTTTGATTTGGAGTAATATTTGAATAACTAACCTATCAATACAACATCAACTTGATTTTCGGTCTACTGAACTGATTATCATGAAAATAACATTGTCCACCATAATGGAGGGATATGGCGGCCCTCCACCTTACTTTTTTTCAAATGAAATTGCCAAGCTATGTCTCCCAGACGAACTTAGCCGACCACATATTCTTATTAGCCACATACTTTTTTGCACAATTTCTCCTGGACTAATATTTTAGCTTAGGTAAATAACTTAAAAGTTTCTTGATGAGTTTATAAACCCTTTAAATTATAAATAATACATAATAAAACATCCCATGGAGCTCGGGAATCCAGTAATATTATAATATTGACAAAATATTTTGACACAGTAAAACTTTTTTTTTATATATCTAGGAATTATAATCATAATTAATATGCAATAAATAAACTTAAAAGTTATCATGTAAATACAACCATGAAAATCCTGCACAATTACTAGCTCCTATAAAAATAACCTGCTCCAATAATAGTACCAGGTCCTACTCAAGTACCAGCTAGTACACGAGTACTTGGTAGCTAGACGCTAGTTTGCTATATAATGTAAAATAAGAAAGAAGATGGTGGAACGATACAATTATAAAATGTAATATTATACTAATACCCAAAATAAAGCAATTAAAACTTTTGTAAGCACAATTAAATAAACTATAAGGGATTTTTTTTTCGATTTAATTAGAAATAATATAGGACAAGTGTATCTAATACAAGGCAACAACAGTACTGCTCTTCTTTATCGTTAAATCGATTAAGGTCTTTGTTGAAACCATGCTAACCGAAATCATTAAAACATTAATGGAGGATCGGTTTTTTAATGTATTTTAGTAATATACAAGTTTTTTTTCTCCTTTTCACTGGGGAGCCCTTAACAGGTGGTTATAGAAAAAACTTTTCTTCCTATTAATTGGTACCACCAATTAATTTATAACTATTTATATGAGTTCTTTTTCTGCCTCTTTCTTTATGGTGCGTGTAATAGGTATTTTTTATCCTCGTATATCCCAGGTATAATAATTTAGAAGTTGTGAATAAGTAATTGACAACCCATAAAGTATTTTTTTTTTTTTTTTTTTTTTTTTTCGAAGTTAAACTTTTTTTTATTAAGGTGGATGTTGTGAAATATATATGGGTATTTGAAGGAGGTGAAAAAAGAGGGAATGCCGAATGGTTAGGTGGCCGACAAATAGAAGATTCTCATGGTAATAGAAACCATGTGATCCGCACCGCTAACATTCGGATTCACTAAATGTCCTGTTTGAATCGATGACCACTACTCTGCTTAGTGGTTTCATGACGGATAATTATTGATGTATCAATTTTATTGTGGTCCGGTCTTAATAGAGCCGGCTTCGGTATGAGAAGCCTTTTTGTCAGCGTATAAATCCGACCCGATAAATCTTAATATTAGGTGTCGCAGTGTCTTGTAAGATGTTGTTTGTAAGTTTTTTTTAAAGGTGATCAAAGGAGCAGGTAGGTTTTTGTGTGGGGCGGATAGTTGTGAGGTCGGGAGAGGGTCGTGCGTGTCCGGGCCTCGGCAACGCACGGAAACCATGATGTACGAGCAAAGGCTCGACTGAAAAATGTTACGATAGCATTATTAATAAGGAGTGGAGAGGCTTGGGAGCCGAGACACCGGCACCGGTCGGCCCACTCCGCCGTCCGTCTTACCGCTTTCCCGGCCCACTTCAAGCCGCTCTTATTCCCGCTTCGGCTTTCCTTTCACCTGCTCTTATACTTGCCAAGACGCATTCGACACCGGTGTGGAGGATGATGGCAAGTTTACCCGGCCCGACCGGTCAGATCAGAGTGACCGGTGATGGATACGATGTTGTCGACCTGCGGCTTCCCTGTCAATAGTCTCCCGTAGACGGAGCTGCGTTATTAATGATGATGGTGCGATAAGACAAGAAAGGACTCCCGCCTGGCGCCCGATCTTCCGGTACGCTACGAGCTGCTCTTTTGAAACCTCTTCTACTCCGAGCTTTAATGACTCGATCCGAATATCAATTTCGCGCATTGTTCGTTCGTTTCTGTTCCACGCTTAAACACCTTATTCACCTGCAACACCAATCCATCTATACTAACGGTATGAAGAACGAGTTTGATTTTTTTTGTTTTTTTTTATTAATATTCTATTTCCTGCAGGAAATTGGATATTCAAAACAATTGTAAATACAAAAAGTTTCGATGACTTTACAAGATGGTAAAGTTACCAGGTTACATATATATAGTGAACTATACAAATGTATAATATATACGAGTATACATGGAAATCTTAATAACAATGAATATGACTATGTTATTCCTAACCTTCCCTGCTTTTACGACATAGAATGTAACAAATAAACGAATGTGTCAAAAACTCGTCTCTAGGAAGTACAATCTAACCCTAAGCAGAAACTAAGTTGTTAGGGTCGTAGGCATTTTCTTACTCGACAATGGATGAAATGAGGGCAGGGAGGTTGCACAACGAAACTGAGATAAGGTGTTAGATCAAGAAGAAAGGAACACAATGGTGCAATGGTGACGGAAGAACGAATCGGAAACAAAATGACAATAGTATAGACCCGTGTATTTCTAATATAAATATTTTTCTAGGACGGGTTTAAGAAATACTACTGCTAGGTATTAAGTACGTAAGAAGGAAAAGGAATATGTGGAGACAAGAAGACAGCTGGATAGACTTCTGAAGCCCCCAGTCAAACCTCGACCATAAAAACCGTTCACATAATAATCCCTGTTTATAAGGAGCTTGCGGTCTTCCAATAATAAAAAATAAAAAAAAGTCCACAGGCTTTACTGTTTCCCCGGGTGAAGTTGAAAAGCAATAGATGTCGGCTTCTTTTAGTCCTGGGCTCGTAAACCCGACCTAGGACGGGGAAAAAAATCTCCACACCGCCAAATATATAAAACTGTATTTTTTATTTTAATTTTGTAAAATAATTTATTTAAAAAAAAGGCATTCGAAAACCTCTGACATTGGTAAGACTTCGAAATGTCACTAAATTTTAAACGGTAACGTTGTTTGTTAAATCGGTACAAAAGATATTAAAAATGGTTGAAATCGTCTTTCAGAGAGATTGTGATTAGAAATTTAAATAATCGCTTTAAAATATTAGTTAATGCGTGTTGTGAACAAACATCTTCTTCAACAAAATTCTAATGAGTATAATTGAAACTGTTAAATCACAAAAGCAAATAATTCATCACCGGTTGCTATAATAATCAATTAACCCATTAGATGGTGAGCAATAAACTTATCATTTTTAACCCTTTAATTATTAATTGCTTCTCTTTGAATAAGTTCCAGCTATTCTCCGTTAAATCCAAAAACTTGTTATGATTTTGACTTAGATACATTGGATTAACAATCCAATTAATGAGAGTAATTTCACGCATTTTCACATCTGCAAATTATGTGAAGTGGCTTCCATTCGATTTCAAGTGCCAACTATTTGGCTGATGGAATGACACGCTGATCATCCAAAATGTGGCAGGCCCAAGCCGTTCCAAGGCTCTATCACCACGTATTTATATAGAAATTATTATAATTTTTCATTTTACCACGAGACACACCATCTAAAAGGAACAAAAACTGCCATTGTATTATAACTAAGATTTTTTCTGAAATTTTCCCGATACTTTTAAAGTCTTAGTTTCCAGAACTAAAATCAATCTAAAATATATAATAAGGAAGATATTTTAGACGTTCTCAAAACTATTTTAATATATTTCCTGATTCGCTTTAAGTGATTACTCTCATTAAAGTATATCAGGAGCATGAGTTTTGGTTCTAAGAAATTAATAACTATGTGCTTTAGGAAACGTCAAAGTCTCCTGCGATTAGCTAATAGGAGGCGCTTTGTGATGACTCAAAATGTGGTCGCCAGTTGTTACTCATGCTATTAAGGTATATTAAAGAGCTTAGTTCCCGGTTAAACAAGTTTGATAACCGGGTCTCCAAGAGAGACTAATATATTATGATTTCTGCTAACCCACCTGACGACCTGGCCATAGATTTTTATGCAAATAACGAATCCAATTCATTCAACTTAATAAATAGAATTATAAATTACTTTGATAAGCAAGCAATGCTAAACACTTACTTCTTAAATCATTGTTGCAATATCGGGTGATTCTGATGGCCCGATAAAAACTGAATGTAAAAATAAACATTATTTTTAAGATAGCGAACAAAAATATATTTCCTTTGTCAAGGTATTAACAAGAGTGATATGTGTATAAATGTACGAATGAGGAAAATAGAAACGAAAAATTGTCAACAAAATTTTCAGGCTTGTTAAATCTGGTTTTGAAGAAGACGCAAAGGCAAAGGACTCAATGACATCTTGACTATTTTTCGCATGTTACCTATATCTACATTGGAATAAATTCTAAGCGAGTAGCGACTCCAAGAACTAAAAACTAGACCATATGTTTGTGCTCAATGTTACTTTATGTAAATAAACATACAGATGTTATCTTATTAAAAAATGTTCTCGATAAAAGAAAAATTATTAAAGGAAATTCTCCCGGGCAACGTCAATACACTTGGTTTAAATTTAGAGGCAGATTTTTCATTAGACGTTTATTGTAGTTATACAGCAAAACGTTAAAAAAAAAACAAATTGCACAAGTAGTAACTGATTTTGAGGGGTCTAAAAGTTCGATCCAATGACTTTTTGTCGTATCTTTATAAGTTTTGCCTTTAGATAAAGCTAGATCTCCATCTGTTATACCTTATATGAAGCTAGATTTGTTGATTTTTGGTAGATTTGGTACATTTTAGTGTTTAACTTTTTGGCCAACTTATTGAACATATAGAATCGTGAAATTTGGCAGGCATATTAGGCACATTCAACTGCCATAAGAGTGCAAAATTAGATGGTTTTAGCTGCTCTGGAAGTATGGAAAAACTAAACGAATGTGTGAAAATGTTACCAAAATAACACAAACCTAAATATCTAGCTCAGTCGTGAAAGGTATACACGATTGAGATACGACAAAATGCCATAAGACCGAAATTGCTGCCCTCTAACTTCAAAAGGCCTACCATTTTATAATGAAGAATGTCTGTGGCTTCATTTTTTTTATACAAATCTACATTTTTATTTCGAACTCACCATCTTCTAAAAAAAAACAGATTTTTTTTTTTTTTTTAACGAATGTGCATGAAATCATAAAAAATGCATTGAACCCGTTGCAGTCTCCTTAAAGCAGATTAAACAAGCATGAAACGTTTGTTGACATTTTTTTCTTTTCTATTTTCCTCTTTCGTACATTTATACATATTATCATACTTGTTAATACCTTGACGAAGGAAGTATACATTCGGAAATGTCAGTTATCTAAAAGTAAATGTTTATTTATTCTCAAGGGATCCTCGCTCATGGGAAGCGCCAGGTACTTCAGCTGGTAAATAAATAATTAAGTATAGAACTGTGAAGGAGTTGCAAAGTCAACTGATACCCTGTATGAAATACCGTAAAATTCCGACTATAACTCATTTCAACAAAAAACCACGAATTTGTTTCGAATATGAACCAACTACAAATTGTAGTGTTTGCACATTATATGTTTGACAGTAAACCAAGTTTAATAACTACTTGTGGTTTTCCTTTAAAATTCTTCTGTTTTTAAACAATTAACTGAAATTATTTACAATTTGTTCGGAGGGCTAAACTTAAAAAAGCAAGATTCATGCACTTAAAATCTTAAAATATATTGGAAAAAGTTAAAATCAGGTTATGTCTATTGTTTCAAGTTTCGAGTTTGATTTATGTTTAATATATTTATATTAGATGTCCAGGTGCACGATTAACTACTAAGATATTTAAATTTATGGAATCGCGATGAGATTTTTCTTTTTACAAGCGGATGTAAAGAAATAAGATAATAAAAGATTTGTCAAACTACTAATTTTTTCCAGGGCTACTGTTTATTTTCTCTCAGAAACCCTTTATAAAATAGGGTTCTTGTTAACTCATTCATTAAATTTCCTGAGAAAAAGTAGTTTAAAAAAAAAAAGGTTCAATACACTAAGAGAGGACGGGTGACGCGGTCGGACATAAATCGTCCAAGCAGGCTTCACCTAAGCATTAATTTGTAAACTGATGCATTATGCAAACTTGATGCCCACTAATAGATCAGTCAGACAACCAGTAATCTATCGGAATTATACGCTTCCCAGGTATCTTTACCGACACCGCTCGCGACTCATGTATAATCAGTAGCCTCGGTCGCTGTTTAAGAGCAACCCGATAATGTAATTCGGTACCGTCCGGGCTAGGAACGCCTACGGCGACAATTAAGGAGGAAACGTCTCAAGTTCAACATTAAAAGAATATAGTAGGGTGATAATAGACGGCGCTTAAAGTAAAAATTATACCGCTAAATATACAATTATACTATAGTGTAAACAAACATTTAAAATACTTCAACAAACTATATCCTTATAAATTCGTATATGATTTTCAAAATTGGATCCGAACTTTAACTTATGTTGATCAGATCGTTTAACAAAAAACAATAATTACTACTCCAATTTAGACTTGATTTTAACAGCCGCTACAACAAAGTATAGGTTCAAAAAGTATTAAAATTGACGAGATCCTTCCGATTTCCAACGAGGTATACGATTTAGACGTATATTATTACTCACACAAGTGTAACATAATCACACTTTATAATGATTATCGTGTTATTTATGGCTTTGTTTCAACAAAGATTTTTTCGATCTTATTTATTCTGATGATGGTTGATTGAATGTTGAGAGTGGATTACTATTTATTTGACATACAAATTAATTAGGTCTACACTTTTCGGAGTAACACTATTTGATGGCTTCACAGACTCTAGGCCTCAGTGATTATAATTAATAGTGCTTGAAGTCATTGATTATAATTAATTTACATAGTTGTGGGTTTTAAATATACAATTACATCTTCGAGATCCGTTCGTTATGTTTTTTTCTTATAGGGATTTTAACAAGAGCCTAATGATATTCGAAACTTGCTTTTCTATATAAAACTTTAGAAGGTGATCGAAAATGTTCCGTGCGATTTTCAAGTCAATCGACAATAACAGCCTGTTTCACGAGGATGATTTCTCGACAAAAAAAAAAGGCATGGTGGACGCCGATCAGTAACGGATCGGACGAGGGATCGTTCCGCCGACAGGACGACGCCCGACGAGAACAAGAGGATTTGCGAACTCACCTTAATCTATTATCCGGGTGCCGGTACAACCTCCGGGCCCGAAAAGAAGCCGGGCCTCCGTCCATTGTCTTTGTAGAAGAACCTACAAAAAAAAAGGGACTGGCATCCCTAGAAAAACCTCACCGAAGTAATTATATATTATTCCTAAGTGTCGAGCGGGGGTGGGGATAGACAATATATAAGTGGGTGTTTCACAAAGGCATAGCGGATAGAAATTAATGGAAATGACCGAAGTCTGGCACAGGGTTCATAAATCAATAGGATGTCTGGTACATTAATCTCCTTGTCCGGGCCCGGGAGGGCCCTCGGGCTTCGGCTACCATTTAATTGGGCCCAATAATGCTTCTGTAGTCTCTCCTAGACTGCCCGACCACTGCCTACATGTTACTTCCTTAATAACCTCGCCCAAACATTGTGTATATCTAGGAAAACCAATCTGATTTTCTTCCGGAAGGATCTCTCACATCCACCTCGATAAAAAAAAAATATATATCAACTCATCGATTATCTAATAATAATTAATGATAAAATTGCAGATGAATAAAAACAGTGTTATAAATTTAATACGCTTCAAATAAATTGATAATGCAGATAAGCCTCGATTACCTGGCGGAGAATTTACTAGCTACTCGCTAGCGAGTAAACTAGCGCGCGAGTGAGCCAATTGCACTAGCAACACACACACACACACACTTGCATACACACATTGCTTGCATTGTTACTAGCTCTGCTGTAGGAATTACACGGCTTATAAAATCGTCACTGATTACCTAGCAAACTCGCCCCACGTAATTGACACTTTAGAATCGAAACAACTGATAATAAAATGGAAATGTCTCTAAATCAAATGTAACCGATCAAGTAAATAAGTCAATAAAGAACTAGAATGAGACAAAATTTTGATTGAGATAGCCCTTCCTAATTGCTCAATTCTTCAAAAAATATATAATGCCTGCATTTTTCCAATATTTTACTGAATGTAAGATTTGGTGAAAATCAACAGATTGATACAGTAGTATCTATATTACGAGTATTAACTTTTGTCTATATTTCTACCTATAGTCATTATTAAGGAGGAGAAATACAGTGATTATATAACAATTAAATTTTGATTTGAGATCACTTCCTTTATCTAAACAACACCCCCGAACCATAAAAGATTTTAACATAAGAATGCCATGTCTCATCCCCTACACCTCAGAGGCGAGATCCTAATTATTGGACTATTAACAGAAGAAAGTTTATCAGCATGTTACACAATATTAGAGCCTGATACCATTGCTATAGTGAGAATCTCAACCGAATAATATTTAAAGTGAATATACTGCAAACAGTTAACTAAGCGTAAAGGCAAGTTTATACCAAGGCATAGGTACCAATACTGTAGGTAAGCGCAGCCTCAAAACTTGTGCTTCCGTTACCTCTATCTCTATTTTATCGCTTACCCTTCTCTTCTTATTTTTTCTTTTTAAGTAAAGGGAATGTTTAAAAGGAGCCTTAAGTCGTAAAATTTAAAAGTATTAAAAAGTTGAGGGATCTGTTCAGTTTCTCCACGCTTCCTCAGGTACATAATTCATAGCCTTGGCTGAGGCCGAGCCGCCCGGCCCTCGCTCCTCTACTCGCTTCTTCAACCCTCTCTTTCTACCTTTTCCAGCCGCTTCTTTCTACTTATTTCATCTTTTTTTTCCTCTTTTTTTCAGTTTCTTGTTTAACATTAACGTTACGGCAGAGATGTAATTAATGGTAGGATATTTTTATAAATTAATTAAGACGGTGGAAAAGCGGGAGATGGCCGGAGGAGACGTAAGGTCATGTCTCTCACGCCTCGGCAGTGTTTGACATGAGATGTTTCACTGTCCGAGACTTGCGGTAGAACAGAATTGCCGCAGACTGACAGCTCGGCTTCCTGTCACGGCAGTGTTTGACATAAGATGTTTCACTGTCCAAGGCTTGCCGTAGAACCGAATTGCCGCCGACAGACAACTCGGTTTTCAGTCAAGGCAGTGCTCGACACGAGATGTTTCACTGTCCGAGACTTGCGGTGGAACAGAATTGCCGCAGACTGACAGCTCGGCTTCCTGTCACGGCAGTGTTTGACATAAGATGTTTCACTGTCCAAGGCTTGCCGTAGAACCGAATTGCCGCCGACTGACAACGCGGTTTTCAGTCAAGGCAGTGCTTGACACGAGATGTTTCACTGTCCGAGATTTGCGATAGAACCGAATTGCCGCAGACCGACAGCTCGGCTTCCTGGCACCGGGTACAAGCCCTTACAGGTTCTAAAGACAATGCTAGGACGTCTCCGATCGAGTCCGGCTCCTCTTCTTTTCATTAAGTCGGACAAAGCTTTCGGTGTCGGAACCTACCCATTGTCGGACCGGAGATGAGAATAGATAACTTGGTATAATGCCCCTGCTACGGACTGTATAGTAGTGCCGAATTAGCCGCACTAAACCTCTATCAAAAGAATAAACCATACAACCGAATGAAGCACAGAAGAATAGGGGTAAGAGAATTTCTACTAAGTAAAAGTAATATAATATTCAGTAATAATTTTTAGTTAACAAATTATCGACATTTAACAACTTCATATATTGACAGTACTCTCTACCTAAAAAAATAAAAGTTCTTAAATTGCTAGAATTTATTAATAACGGAGTGTTACATAAAAAAATAAATCACTATTTTAATTTATTTTATCAAATGTTATTAAAATGTAGGTACAAAAAAGTGACGATAACATGATGTGACAAAATATAATAAGAGTATGTTCAGGAAAGCATCAATAAATAATGAATTTAAGCAAGTTGTCAAGAGAAGGAGCTCAGAGAATAAGCTATAATTGGCGCTCAACGCTAACTCGACATAGAGAATTAAAAAATGTACGAATGTTAGTAAACGGGTTACCAACCATACCGGTACATGCTGAGGGCTGTCTAAGCTACACATTTATGTAGATATAACATATGCTTCATCTTAAAAAATATATATTTATGCATGTATACATAAAAATTTGAAAATATTTAAATTTATTCAATTCATTTAAATATGCCATAACTATTCAATTTACTTCCATTCATAAAATGCCTCTTTCTCTTCTCCCCTCCTCTTTAGAAATACACTATTAATATAGTTATTTAATGTTAATAACATTTTACAAATTTATACATTTTTAAAAGAAATTACCATGAAAAGGCGTTTTGATAGGCGTAATAATAATCTGTGTTTAGTGGATCTCTTTTTAGCGTCATTCTTAAAGCTAAAATAATCAATTTTATTTGGGAAACGTCATTATCTTTACATTTAAATAACCTTATTAGTGTGTAAAAGTACAGAAATAAGAATTATGGTTGAACGAAAAATCTTAAGAGCTAATATTTCTACTGACTGGTTTTAACCATTTTAAATGTTTACCATCATTAGTGAACAGAACAATTATATTTTATGATTTTAGTTCATTATTTTCTTAGTAACACTTCGTTTTGAGCGAATTTTAACTGAACCTTACCATAATGAAATTACTTTTTTAATGAGCACAATAATTCTTATTAAAGACGCAAAATAATACTTTTTATAAAAAGAAAAAAAGTGCAAATCTTTAACCCTTAGTTTAATAGCAAAAACTATAAAGTGTATTTTGACAATAACTGAGCAAATATATTTTCCTTTTGAACAAAAAATGTAAATTGATACAAGCAACTTTGTTTTGAAACAATTGAGACCGTTTTGAAGTGAAGTGAATTGAGTAGGTAGAAGGTATTTTAATAGCAACTAAATGTCAGCCGATTACCATACGAATTAGTAAGTGAATTACTTGACAATTGGAACTTAAGACTGTTAATGTAGGATTATCATATAATTTATGCCTTATACTAAGATGATAAAAGCCGACAATAAGTTAAAAAACCGGAATAACTTACATGGAGAAACCTTGTACGGGGGTTCACCACACATTCCTATGGAAATTCGCTAGGTCTTCAGGTACCTTTAAAAGGAATATACTCGAGATTTTTACATATATATATATATATATATATATATATATATATATATATATATATATATATATATATATATATATATATATATATATATATATATATATACATATTATTCGTCTATCTCAGTGATGTTTCAAGTATGGTGGTCATCATATCATTGTGAAGTCAGTGCCCTAAAGCACACGGTTTCCCGTAGAACACAGACATTCTAGCGCCAGCAGGTAGGTAAAGGATTTTATAGAAGGCTTTTCAAACCTATCCTGCACACGCTGTCAAAGAAAGGCAACCTGTCGCTCATCTTGACAAATCCGCTCTGGGTCTAGGAACATTCAACCCGTACCCATCTCTAGCAAACAAGCACTTCTGACTTCTCGTGTAGTCTTCGGTCCGTCTTTTCCATCAACCTCCAAAAAAAAATATTTTCTTGCGTTTGTTCCTGACCCTCTTCACTGTTGTAATATTATTTTATTTTATTTATTATTTACTTCTTCTTTAAACAACTTTAACTTGTTTGTTTACACCCGTACTTATCATTTATTAAGTTTAATGATAAATATGATATTAAAATAAAAATGTTAAAAGACAAGAGGATAAATTCTGTAAAACAAAATCTCGTATGATTTTTATGAGATAGATATTAATAATGGAACTAACTAATCATAAATCAAACTCAAAAAGTAAAATAGACCAGTTTTATGGCAAAACAAATACAGCTAATATTTTAATAATCGTGCAGATAAAGTTAAACTAATGACAACATGTCTGAATTTATCTTTATTTAATATTTTATTTTATTTCTATTTTTTTTACCACTATTTATTTGGCTTCTTTGAATTTTAATTACAATAAAAAAAATTCAAAAACAACTATCTTAGTAAGTGATAATAGGTTTGTTCCAACCACCAGTTCCGAATCAGTTTCGGATTAGTCCGTGATTGACGTAATGCGCATGCGCGATCATTGACCGTTGGGAATTGATTTGTGATTTCGTTTTTGTTGGAACGCTCCTTTCTCGAACCAAACTGTTTGCTGTGGTAGATTTTAGCACTGTAGAACAACTTTTTGAGTTTGCTAATTAAGCTCGAAAGTTGGAAGTAAAACCTGCATACTCATAGAGGATATGACGAAAATACATGCACACATTTTAGAAATGTTTATTGAATCCATGAATTCACGATTTCATTTCGATTTACGCAATTCACAATTTTCGGGCTTCACTTTTTTATTGATATAATCCTAAATTCTCTTTTGTTTTAAAAAACAAATATTAATCTTAGTCCAGTTAACGAAAGAAATATTGCAGAAATAAATCGGATTCTTTCGATATTTGTTTGAAAATGGAATAAGTATCAAAAGTCCATCTTGGAAAATAGGTCCAATTTTTTTTTTTTTTTTTTTTTTCAGAAATATCTAGAAAATACCATTATATGCACGAAAATTCATCGCCGCATTCGTACAAAAACATTTTAAAAAGAAGAGTTGATTCGCAAGAAAGGAGAATAACAGGCGAGCGAAATCAAAACAAAAACAATGAAGCGGAGCGGAAGGTTACGTTTCTGTTCACCCAAACTCAATCCCAAACTACTAGTCCCTGCCGCCGATCGCTGACTGCTCTGACTGGTTCCAAACTAATCCGTGATTTAATCAGAGCGTGGTTGGAACAGCCGATTAACAGTCGGAGTCAGTCAGAGTTTGAGTTTGGGTTCGTTGGAACGCTTTTTTCCAAATGCGCATGCGTCGGGCAGTTCCAAACCAGTTTGAAGAGTGGTTGGAACAAACGTATTGTTTAAAGGCCCTCATACACGATCAAATATTTTGAGCAAATTGTTTGCGCAAACCTTATGTCGAGCAAATTTAGGCCATACACGTCAAACATCATGTATTCGCAAACATCAAACAGCCCCATACACGGTCAAAATGTTTGCGCAAACATTTTGACCGTGTACGGATCTTAACTAATTTAATCTTGAGTTTAATTTACCAAACAAATAAAATTATTGTAAAACATTTTAAATCAAAATAAATACAATGAAAAAGTGCAAATGCAGGAATGAAAAACATAAAACATATTAGCGGGATCAGTATCAATTTTATCATAATATTTGGAAATAAATTATTTCTTTTGATTCAACTTTTAATTAATAAGGTTAAAGCCAAGTTTAGCATGATTTAATGAGTATATATAATAATAATAATAAAAATTGTTATTAGAAGATTAAAAGCACATAATACCCAAGACAGTGTGAGAGCATCGATGAAATGAGACTATTTTACACACTAAATTGAAATTGCATGTTTTTTTTTATTGTATACAATCTCATTTCATCGACCTTCTTCACTGTATCAGGGACATTATGTGATATCTTATATTTTCATGTGCTATTTGTTGAACTAAAATAGGTAGCACATAATATCGAAAATCGGAGTGGAAAGCTTTGGTGAAATAACATTTCATTGACACTCAATTTACTACAATTACACTTAAGGAAGAAAAAAAGTTCTATATACATTATTTCCCCGCATTCAAAACCAGCCCATATAAGGAATCCAAATGAGATCGAGAATGGTTTGAAATATGTATTTGAAAAAATAAAATAAACTAATATTTCATGTAGAAAATGTTGTTGTTATTTAACGCCTTTAAGGGATATCCTATAAAGTATTTGTAATTTGTTTTTTAAACATGATCAAATTATACCTGAGATTAAAAAAGGGAGCAAATTTACTCTGTGAAAGATTTCGATTGGCCAAATGTTGATCTACTATTTATTCACACGACCTTGAAGGGTTACGATTTGTCTAGAAAATAATTAAATTTATTACCATAGAGTACATAAATAAACGGGAAAGGCATTAGTCACATCTAATTAAATATAAATAACTGCATGTAGATCAATGAAAGAGAAATATCTGCATATTATACAGTGTTGCCAAAATCGTATAAAAACCGAAAAAGTAAAAATAACAATGGATATGTTGAACACTGTGCAACTGCAGCTTTAACTTTTATATGTTTTTCAATATATATTATATTTTTTATAATTTTATTTATATAATACTGATAACAAAATGACTACTACCGCATCACTTGATTGAGTGAAGAACGTCGGTAAAATTAGATTTTATTGAAAGACACTAAACTGAAACTGTATGGTTGCGTAAGTGATCAATAGTCTCATTTCGTCGACGCTCTTCACTCTGTTTTGGACATTTTGTGCTATTTTAGTTCTCATAAACAAAACAACACTAAACTAAAATTGTATGCGGTTGTGATGTGAGATCAATAGTGTCTCATTTCATCGACGCTCTTCACTCCGTCTTGGATATTATGTGTCCAATATGTTGTTTTGTTTATCAGAATTAAAATAGCACATAATGTCAAAGAATGAGTCAAGAGCGGCGATGAAATGAGATATTATTGTTACAGCGAGTCCTATTTCATAAAATCTGCTCCACATATTCATGCTTAAACCAATGTAATATCACTGGATACTCGGATTTTCAGAGCTAAAATTCTGAAAAGATACAAATTAATTTGCATCAGCTCGACTTTTTATTTCAAATATTCAGGGAATTAAGGCCCCCATACAAGATCAAACACTTTGCGCAAACCTGATGTCGGGCAAATTTAGGCCATAAGGCCCCCATACACGATCAATCATTTTGCCCAAACCTGATGTCGGGCAAATTTAGGCCATACACGTCCAACAATCATGTTTGCGCAAACATCAAACAGCCCCATACACGGTCAAAATGTTTGCACAAACATGATGTTTGAGCACACATTTTGACCGTGTATGGGGCTTTAAGATATGAGAAGTACTCTCAACTAATCTTAATTTCGCTCTTATTACGAAAAATTAAAACAAATCGTAGAACTCATAACCAAAAATATACCGACTGAAAATATAAAAAGGAGTTAAACCAAAATATAAAAGATCGATATGAGAATGATGGCGTTGAATAGTTGAATGAATCAATGTGTTAAGTTTGGCTTTTGTTACAATGAAACAGCTGGATTGGAACAATAAGTTTCGAAGTATTGACAGCTCATGTTACATTTTGAGCTTGGCCTCGAGAGATTGAAGATGGAAGACCTTGATAAATAAATCACCTTGCCCCGACCTTTAGTTCACGCATTCTCGGGTTATACCTTCCAGTCATCATCATAGTAATGTATACGGCTCAACGGGACTACTATATATACTGTTTATACAATCATCCTTTCTAGTAAATAGTTTTTAATATTTTCACAATTATAGTTGAACTTTTTAAAAAATATCAATTTAAGTAGGAATAAGTTGATAGACGTAGCAGAATGGTTTGCAACTCGCCTAAAACTTTTGTCAAAACACTGACAAATCTAGTTGGAATCCCAGAGAGATGAGACATGTTTCACACTGATGATAACATTGAGCAGATGAGTAAAGTGACAGGATCCCCTGTCCTGTAAAAACCCAATGTTGTTCACGACGTAAAAGAAACGGCCAAAAAGCAGGTATAACAGTAGTTGCAATCTAAAATATCTTAATATTGTGATAATTATGATCAAAAGCAAAATCTACAGATCTAAGATGTTACTATTATCTTTAAAAGTTTAACTGACCATAGATTATCAACAAGCTGTACCAAGTGTGTGTGTGTGGTGCCCCTGGCAAGAGTATATAAGAAGCGCCCCGTTACTGGGGGTCTGGATTATCATTTCAAGAAATTTGCACCCCCAAAAGGTTGGCGCCCCAGGCGCAAGCCACGTGCGCGGTTTTAAGTTATCCCATTAAGTCTTAAAATCATGGTGGTCATTATGTTTACCGCACCCACCGATGTATTATTATAAACTTATATAGTATAAATGTAATATATTATTGGCTTTACCCTAGTGGCTTAGTAGTAAATATTTATACCACCTTATTTAATGAGTGACAGCCTTAATTGTTATGAGAACGAAGTTTACAGTCGGATCACCATACAATGAAATTGATGGTTCCAGAAAAATTCGCTGTAAAGACACTTCGTTATATAGATTTGTTTTATGAGACAAAATTAGTGTTCCTGGAAAAGGAAGATCTTTATCCCGCACTAATTTCACCCATTGCAGATCTACTTCATCTATCTCTTTATAATTACGGTCTCTAGACTTGTTTTGCGTAGTTTAAATTTTAAATCCCGGTACTTTTTTCATTCTTTCTACTTTATCTACGTCTTTGGATAGATTAATTTTGTCTGAAAGTGATATTTTTCTTTCAGATTTTGAACGGTGAGTAAATTATGCTTTTATAAGTCAAAAGCTTTATAAAAGTACTAATTCTGAACTGAGATTGAAACTATGTGATGTCTCTATTCTGTTTCATCGTGATTCCGAGTCCACTCGAACTAATCGAGGTAGAAATCGCAAAATTATTAGAGAGTTAGAGCAAGAAATTCCTAAAAATGGTTCAAAGAAAAAAAAGGAATGCAAAAACACCGCCAATATTAATTCATAGAAAGTTTGTCAGTCGGGTATTTATTATGCTTCTTTTTACTACGTTTTTATTAGCTTGCTTTCTTGTTTGTTTGTTTGTCCGGTACAAATCTTGCAATCGATTTCTAACTAACTTCCCGAATAGCTAGACATTTGAAACTTTTAGCATAGCTCAGAACACGATGACAATGCAATATTTTAATACTTTTAGCCATCTTTCAGCAGAATTTAATTGGTTTTCAGCAAATTTTTCTAAACGGAAAGTTAGTTCGGAAAAAATCCGCAAGTTATTTTATTTGTTTTGCCATACCCAATATTTACGCAATCTTCATTTTGACGGGTCTCAAATTTGTGATAGATAAACATTGAATGACAGCAAAACAGGAAATATCGATTATATTATTTATCGATTATATTATTTTAAATAGATATAAATATTTAGATTTGGTGTTGGGGAGATCCGTTGTACAAAGATTTGTCCTTTTATAGGTTTAAGATCAGCTCTCTGGATGGTTGTCATTTATGTGAAGTAAATACATTCGGAACTATTTTTTTATTTTTCACGAACATTATATATTATATAACAATAACAATTTTATTATCAAAATTACATACGATTAACAGAAAATTTAAAAACGTGGTATATAAAAAGTTCTTTTTGTCTTGAAGTTATTATGAATTTTCTTCGTTACAGAAAAATTATTTTCGTTCTATAGAAACACTTTTATACTAAGAATTCGTGGGGACATACCAAATATTCGTTATACAGAGATTTTTGTTATACACAAGTTTGTTGTAAGGAGTACTGAATGTTGATGATATATATGATGGCACTATATCAAGATAAATAAATGTTGATCTGATGATTGATTCAGTATGATGAATTTGCATTGAGATTAAAAAGGTTGTTATGATGATACAATATGATGGCATGTATATATAAAGGTTGTTAATGATGAAAACAAAAATTTTTAAATTAGTTATTTCGACCTAGTATTTTTGAAATCATTACGTATGAATTTTCCGTATAGATTAATTTAAGTAATATAAACAAATGCGACCCTTAAATGAGAGTAAGAATTAAATATATATATGTTGTTCTTTTAAAAAAATAAATAAATTAATAACTTTTCATTGATTCTTTAATATTTTATTTTTGTATTCGTTCACTAGATTTCTTGCAAATATAATCCTTTCATCTAAGGTTTTCTACTTTATGGTAAATCTAGAGGATCGGCGTCTAAACACCGATATATTTGGAGTTCAAATCCCAGAAAGGTGATACATATTTCACGCAGATGGTCACATCGAGAAGAGTCGAGTAAGATGTACAATACCTTGTCCTATCATAGACTAATCTTGCGTTGATCGGGAAGAGTAAAAACAAAAGAACCAGAGAAAGACGAGAAAAAAGTAATTTTTTCGAATATTACATAGTTCTTTTTGATATAAATATGTATTGCTAAAAAGATTTTTTTTTTCGAATCTGAAGTGTGAACAAGAAATGGGCATTCCCGAATTATTTTTTTACTTTTGTCAAGCAAACACACGAGTAACAAAACGGGTTCAGGGATGCTTAAAACGTATATGAATATTTTCTTAGCTGTCTCTCTCCTTGCCAAAAACACGAAAAACGGACATATTTCAACGACATTTTTTAAAACGAAAAGCAATTTTCCTAGATAATTATGAGTGAACTCGTAATAAAGGCAAGAACAATAATTGCTTTTTTACGATGTTTATTTGTGACATTTTTTTTTCCTTTCTTAATTTAGGGGACTGTAATTGTAAGCCTTTGTTTTAATTTTCCCATTTTTGTCAAGGAAATAAATAGGTTAATATATTGAAATTACTAAAGAATATAATTTGTCGTCTCAAAAAAAAAAAATAAAAATAAATAATCGCTACCAAAATTCATTACTATAACAAAGAATAGAACGCATATAGAAATGAGTTTATTTCTTTTACATATAACAATGTAATTATTGAAAAAAAAATGTAATTACACCAATGTATATAATTTTACTTAAAAAAAAAACAACTCAATTATACTAAGAAAGAAACAAATTATTAGAGTAATTACATTGTATTTACGTACAATTAATTAATTAGTAATTATAACAATGTTAATTATTGAATTGTTTATTCAGTAAATTATTTAATCGTTATTACAAGTAAGAATAAAAATACTAATTTCTCATAAACCTACATTTTTTACTGTGTTAGTCCCAGTCCTGCTGCTTAATTTTTTAATAACATATATTCTTATTGTGGAAGTCCCCATTCTGTAGATTTATTTCCCATAAACATATTTTCATTGTGAAAGTCCTCATTCTATAGATTTATTTCCCTTAAACATATTTTCATTGTGGAAATCCTCATTCTGCATATTTCTATCCCAACAACATATTCATATTGTGGAAGTCCCCATTCTTTAGATTTCTTTCCCATAAACATATTTTCATTGTGGAAGTCCCTATTCTGCATCTTCTTATCCCAATAACATATTTTTATTGTGGATGTCCCTATTCTGTAGATTTATTTCCTACAAACGGAAAGAAAGCATTTTTATTGTGGAAATCTCAATTCAACATTTTTTTCCCGCATGAACATACTTTCATTAGGCAGTCACCATTCTGCATAATCCTATCCCGATTACATATTTTTAATGTGTCCCCATTCTAAAGTCCCCATTCTGAATATTTCTATCACCAAAAAATTTAAGAATTCACCATTCCTGAAATTTTTGGAGTTAAAAAAATTAATTTAAAAATAATGATTTTCAATATGCGATGATAACCATGTATTGTATAAAAGTATATGATACCGATACAAATATATATATATATATATATATATATATATATATATATATATATATATATATATATATATATATATATATATATATATATATATATAAATATATATATATATAGTTATAGCAGAAAAAGGAAAGGAAAAAAAATGCGCTTGAAGGTAAATCACATCAGATGTTTTATTAAAATGTTGAATACAATATATATATATATGAATATAAAAAGTAATAAATAAATTATAAAAGCAATATAGAATCTGTATGCGTTAGATGGAACTGTCATAAGTTTTGTGGTTATTTGTTTTTTTTTTTAACTTTTTTTAATTCTTTTGCTTACGGATAGGTAGAATGACGGCTGGCTAGACAGGATGACTGACAAGCTTATAATAACCTTTCGTAAAAGCGGCAAGAAAACACAACCATATAATATTTATATAGAAAAAAAAAAATAATAATAATAATAAAAAAAAAAAAAAAAAAAAAATATTAATAAAATAAAAAAATTATTCCTGCGTGATAAAAGAGAGTTTTTATCAAAATAAAGGTTAAATGTTTGTTGAAAAGATATGAAATGATCGTTCATTATAAATGATGATTTTAATAATGATTATTTGTCAATTAATATTTGTAATAGTTTAATCGAGTTGATAATTAATGTGAATAATATACATATAGATTATAGATGAATTTGTCTACAAATTATATTATTTTCAAGGATATCATATAAAAACTGTAATATTATATTTTCACAATTTCGGAAGAAACTGTAAATTAGGCATTGTAAACTAGCTAGTCATTAAAATCTGCAGCATTTACTATCCCAGTAAAATTGTAGTCTAATCTCTTTTGCTCTTAGAGTTTAATTTACTACGAGTATGTTCCCCAAAAACTGAACTGCAATTAACAAACTCTCAGAGTCTTATTTATTCTGAGCAAGTTCCTCCAAAAAAACTTGGTCAGAAACTTTAACTATAAAAATAATAAAAAAGTCTCTTTTGTTCTTAGAGTTTTATTTACTATTAAGTAAGATAAGTTCCACCAAAGTCTTGGTCGAAACTTTAACTACAAATTATAAATCAGTTATTTTTTTTCTTTTGAGGTGGAGTGACGATGCCGCGACTGAAACGACTTTAGCCGAACGGCTCATAAGAATGAATCCTTTTAGGTAAATGAATAGAACCCTTTCCAATGACTCGGCTGTAGCCGCGCGACTAAAGTGGCTCAAATGAGGCAGCTCAGGGCTCAGAGTCGTACGACTCGACTGCCTACTCGAGCAGTCTAGTCGTACTCACACTAATCGAGTTAGTGTGAGAGCACCCCGTGTCTCTTTAACCTCTCAACATGGTGTCTTTTTTTTATTTTGTTTTATATATTTTATATTTCTAAGACAAATTTAAAATGAAAAAAAAAAATAATAATAATACTTTGAACTATTTTTGAAAGTAGGCATATTAATAATTATTGTTACTATACGATTGCTTATGTAAGTGTAAGTCCCAGTTTTTTAGCAGGGCTGACAGAATACATCACTTCACCACAAGACTGTCTTATTAGTTTTCTTTCAACGAGTGGCAAAACGTAATTAGACTAATCAATAATTAAACGAAAGAAAAATGTCTGAGCACAGAATAAATGTCTCTGTACAAGGATGTTTAGAAATCCTTCCGTGTCTCTCCACGAGTACATCGGATGAGAATTACTTCTTTTTAACTGATGCAGCAGAACAATTATAGTAGCTCATCTTCTTGCTCTTCTTCGAGAAGAGACGATGTTTCCTCCATGACGTTACCGAAGCTACTTAAATAGGATTTTAAGCTATACAAGCTGCTCGGAGTTGAATTTATGCGAGCTGCGCGGCTAGACCAATACGACTTGAGTCGCGGGATTGAAAGTCGAACAAGCGACTCTAGCCTGAGTCTAGCCGTACCGTACAACTTCAGAGAGCCGGTTAAGTCGTCGCATTGACACTCTATCTTTGAGTTTTATTTACTATGGGTAAGTTCCACCAAAATCTTGGTCGGAAACTTTAACTAATAACTAAAACTTTACTAAACTATATTACAAATAAAAAACTAATATATTTTGCTTTTAAAGTTGTATTTACTATTAAGTAAGTTCTCCAATCGTTATCAACAAACAATAACCTAATCTCATTTGCACAAAGAGTTTTATTTACAATGAGCAAGTTACACCAAAATCTTGGTCGAAGAATGTTAATTATAAATTATACAAACATAAAATTGTAATTATAAAGCACTGATTGTAATTAGTTTATGTAGGTGCCACGGCATGTGCCGATTTGCAAGAACAATTCATTTTATTATATTATTTTTTTAATTACTTTAACATTTAGGTTATTTACTTCTGAAAATTTACTACCTATAAGATATAATGAAATACAACTGACTCGCAAATTCACTTACTCGTTCCTGACCACGTTTCACTTATCCCCCTAAAGGCTTGCTAAGAAATATTTTTATGATCCACCATGTTGACTCAAAATGGCGTTCATTATTATATATTATTAAAATTCTGCATGATAATAACTCGCACTAAAACCCTACAATTTAGATTTTAGCTTTCTTTTATGACATATTCTGCACTTTTATAAAATGATTTCCAATCCGCCATTTATATTCAAGATTGTGGCCATATAGTATTTGAAACCTCACTATAATTATCACGATTTCTTTGAAACGCTAATATAAAATCATCGTTTTTACTTCTACATAACAAAAGATTAGGAAACTCAGTGGCATCCAGATACTCACACTTAGTAAAATAACTAAAATTGTTTTTTGATCCATATGGTAGTATGTACATAAAACCGATTAAAAATATAAATGGGAAATAACGCTCCGTAGTGAATCCAGCTAATACACTTAATATGTTTAAAAGTTTATGCACTTTTATTGTAAATGGTCATTTGTTTATTTGATGTACCTATATGTAAAATGATAAATTAAACATATCACTAATCTTCTTAGTATTAAAACCGATCTGAATAAAATAGTATACAAATTTATTTATTATGGTGCAGCATTAAATATATTATAGATTACGTATAAATCAAATTACTTATTTATCAACTGAGGTAGTTAAAAAAATAAGCGGATAATTTGAAATAAGAATTGCATTAATAAGAATACTTATGATTATCTACAGAATTAGTCGAATCAGCAAATATTATAATACACATAAATTATATAACTTATTTAACCACTAAAGTAGTCAAATCAGCGGATAATTTGTAATACACACAAATCAGATTAATTAGGATTCCAATAAAAATAGTCGAAACGTCAGCGGATGATTTAAAAAAAATAATAATAAAAATAAATAAATAAATAAATATATATATATATATATATATATATATATATATATATATATATACATACTATATACTATATAGAGGTGATTAGATTTGTTTTTATCAATATTTATGGCTAATTTACTTACAGAATAAAGCTCAAAGTGCAGAATTTATATTTTACTGTGGAAAAACTTAAATACTTCATATTTACCTTTTCTTTAAACCATAATTAGTCTTTTAGCTTTTGTCAATCTACCATTAAATGTATTTCACTGTACAAGAAAATGCTTTTTACTTGTGTAATTTAATGTCAATGACTAATAAAATCAATTGATATTTTTATAGTGAAAAAAAGAAAAAAAAAAAAAAAAAATCAACTACAATAGCTAAGGAATACAGACTTGTTTCAACCTCTTTTCGACAACAGTGCGAAATGGTATTAATGACCAATTTAAGTAGTTAATACCGGTTTGTATTAAACATAAATTATTGTGGTATATCACAATAAAATGGTTAATTTATTTTGTATAATCATATACCATAAATTACATAAGCGTTTAATTGTAGCGTGAAATACATTCGGATAGATTAACAAAAGCTAAGAAGACTAATTAAGATATAGGAAAAGGGTAAATAGGGAGGGTTTTAATGTTCGAATTAGGGTTAGTAGGTATAATGTGTAAATTTGTTCGTATCTCCGCAGGTCGGGGATAAATTCCCAGTTTTTAAATAAGGAATGAATGAAACTGGAGTTGCAGTGTGCTGAGAAGCTGGGAATTGAGGAGGGTAGAAGAAGAATTAACTTGTGAATAATGAAGTAAGTTGCTTGGCAACCGGGGAGTTGGCAAGACTTGGAGTGAAGAGGTGAGAAGTTACTCTTTTCAACGATTTCTCACTTCACTTCTCCTTAAATTACATACGGCCCAAGTTAAACTCTGCTTGATTCCCTGTGTCGAAGCTCTTTATCTCAAAATAAATGTGTACAATATCAACCACAATAGGGATATTAGTTCAACATGATTATATAAATAGTTCGCATATAAAAACCTATTAATACATCGGGACAACAAAACTTTCTCATATTACATGCAAACCAAGTTAAACTCTGCTTGATTCCCTTTGTCGAAGCTCTTTATCTCAAAATAAATGTGTTTAATATCAACCACAATAGGGATAGTAGTTCAACATGATTATATAAATAGTTCGCATATAAAAACCTATTAATATAACAGGACACGCACAAACAAATCTTTCTCATATTACATACTAACCAAGTTAAACTCTGCTTTATTTCTTCCCTGTGTTGGAGGCTCTTTATCTCAAAATAAATGTGTACAATATCAACCACAATAGGGATATTAGTTCTACATGATTATATAAATAGTTCACACTAACACAACCAACTGTATCGGGACAAAAAACTCGAGAACAAAACTTACTCATTCTACTTCATTCTCTGCGTCGAAGCTCTTTATCTCAAAATAAATGTGTCCAATATCAACCACAATAAGGATATTAGTTCTACATATATTATATAAATAGTTCGCACATAGAAGCCTATTAATATATCGGGACTATCAATTCGAACAAAACTTCTTCATATGAGTAAGGCTGATGAATTTAAATCCAATTACATAAGTTTTAATAAATTTATTTTTAATCACATAAAATGTGTTAACAGCTAATAGTCTATAATGCGATTTTGATTTGCAGCAAAATAAAGTTTGATTTGTATTTTTATCGATACGTAGCTAACAAATTAGATTTGTCTCGGGAAAACAACTTATATGATCAGATTTGTATTTATAAGACATTTTTAACATTCAGAGTTTTTCAGAGGTAGCGCCACCAAATTTGCTGCTACAATTCATTTCTCAATAACACCTCGGATTATGATTTTTCTGATTAGGTAAACCAAATGTCATAGAAATCTGCCCAGCAGTTTAGGCATCATAGACTACAAATACCAGACAACAGAAATATTACAGATATTTTATATATAAAAAAAAACTATTTCAGATTCAGGGGACGTCAAAAATGTGTAAATCCTTCAAAACCTTAAAACCAAATTTACGTGCAATCACATGCAATACGTCCTCTCTGTATCGTATACGGTATACGTAGTGTATAAGGGGAGGTACAAACAAAAAAAAAAAGTTGTTGACAGTTTATTTTTATCGTACATTGAAAAACGATAATGAGAAAATAAAATAGCTGTATCAATTAATGGAAATATAAAGTACTCTCCCAGCATAAGACCAGCATTAGTGGCATAGCATCCCGCATATAATAGTATATCTAATCACATCAGGGAAGTAATCAAAGAGGAGTATTATTGGTTATAGAGTTATTCTAGAAACTGAAGTCTACCAACCACTATGTAATAAATTACTTCAACAAGCAACATATGAAGGTAAATTACACATAAAACAACGCCCACTAATAACATGATTATTAAAATTGAGATGTGTTTTTTTTTTGTATATTTTTCAATAACAAAATTTTTAACAAATGTAATTTACAAAACTAACTAGGTAATAAGTCAATTATACGAAGTATATCTTGTCTATATAACCTATGTTTAAAAAAACGAATTTCTAATGTCTTATTTTTTTTTTACAAATAATTATTTTTAAATCATACACATTTCATAATAAATGTTGGCTTATTGAGCTGAGCGAAGCGAGGCTCTTATACTAAACTTAGCATTTGGTTGGACACATACTCCTCCTGAACGGCTGAATCTATCCACACGAAATTCGGCACGGTCATAGTGACCAACCACAGGAAGGTATATCTGAAATGGTCCAAATTAATAGGCAGGAGTAAGGGGTACGGGGGTACAAAAGTTAAAATCGTATAATGCCCTTCAATGATGCATGTCGTTGGGAAGCTCTTTAAGAGTACAGTTATTGTTGTTATGTTCACTTTTGTCAAATTTTCATTTAAGAGGGAGAAAAAAATGCTTTTTAATTAAAAATTAGAAATATTACTATTTTTGATCCGATTTCAGCTGTTTATAATAAAAAATTTTATTGTTTAAGATTAAAATGCACTCTAAGCTCAATATTGCAAGTATACAATTGCATTGCTTACCTAGTATATTTATCTACGATTGATACGAAATATAAACATTATATCTTTGTTTAGATGCGTAGAAAGTGATTATTTACGTACTTGTATTCATTGCGCATGCGCGTCTCATAGTTCTGAATAATTCCTCTTCTTTATCACGCTAGCGCGGTAAAGAAGAGGAATTCTTCAGCTTTACGCACGATTAGCTAGTTTGTTTACATTTAACAAAAACTAATTTGGTGTTCTTTTATTAAAGTAACTGTTTATATCGAGTTTTTAGTGAAAAACAATGAGTGAATCAAGTGACTGACGAATATGTGGAGAATAATTCTCCTCCAGAAATAATTAATGCGGCAAAAAATACAACTCAAGAATTAATGCCATCTTTATCAAGAGAGAGATACGAACATACATACAGCAAGTTTATTTTTTTCTGTATTTATTATTTAAATTTAACAATCGTAGATAAAGTACGGTACGCAACTCGTGCGAAAACGGCATTTTGCATTGCTCGTGTGGTTTTACCACCCTCGCTGTCGCTCGGGTGCAAACTCCACACTCGCATGCAAAATGCTACTTTCCGCACTCGACGCGTAATGTACTATTGTGTGTCAGATAGTAAATTGAAAAAAATACAGCTGTAAAAAAGACGGAAGAGAAGAATCTTCTTACACAGACTCAATAAGCGTCTTTAGTTCTTACGTTTAATATCTCAATATTTAGATTAAATAAATAAAAACAATACAGAAATAGAAATAATTAAAAAAATAATATGTTATTTGTTCAATGAGATTACCATAAACCACATCAAGTATAATATGGTGCAGAAAAACGGATAAGATAAAACCGAACAAGCAAGTTAACGCGTCCTTCGACGTTATCAAGACAGAGACATCTCACCTAAATTCGTGTTCGTTTTTGACTAACAATGATTTTATAAGAAGACAATACAAATTATTTTATTTGTTCGAGAAAGAAAATGTGCTTTACTTGTATGAATGCTTGGTCCTTAATTTTAGAGAAAGAAATTTTATTGTACTTACCTATGTTTGCTAAATTGTAGAGGACGAAAATGTATTGAATGTATGTTTGGTTCTTAATTTTAGAGGAAGAAAATGTATCGAATGTATGCCTAGTCCTTAATTTTAGAAAAAGAATATGCGGTGTATGTACCTGTATGTTGTGTCGTTACTTTTAGTGAAAGAAAACTTATTTTATTCGTATACAGATGTTTGGTTCTTATAATTTTAGAGAAAGAAAATGGTTCTGCCTTTAATTTTAGAGAAAAGGAAATGTATTGAATGTATGTTTGGTTCTTAATTTTAGAGGAAGAAAATGTATCGAATGTATGCCTAGTCCTTAATTTTAGAAAAAGAATATGCGGTGTATGTACCAGTATGTTGTGTCGTTACTTTTAGTGAAAGAAAACTTATTTTATTCGTATACAGATGTTTGGTTCTTATAATTTTAGAGAAAGAAAATGGTTCTGCCTTTAATTTTAGAGAAAAGGAAATGTATTGAATGTATGTTTGGTTCTTATAATTTTAGAGAAAGAAAATGGTTCTGCCTTTAATTTTAGAGAAAAGGGAATGTATTTAATGTATGTTTGGTTCTTTATTTTAGAGAAAGAAAATGGTTGTCTTTAATTTTAGAGAAAAGATAATGTATTGAATGTATGTTTGGTCCTTTATTTTAGAAAAAGAAAATGGTTCTGTCTTTAATTTTAGAGAAATGGAAATATATTGAATGGATGTTTCGTCCTTTATTTTAGAGAAATAAAATGGTTCTGTCCTTAATTTTAGAGAAAGAAAATGGTTTTGTCTTAAATTTTAGAGAAATGGTAATATATTGATTGTTTTTTTGGTCCTTAATTTTAGAGGAAGAAAATTGTTCTAGGTATCTTTAATTGTAGAGGAAAGGCAATGTATTGAATGTATGTTTGGTCCTTAATTTTAGAGAAAGAAAATTTTGTCGTGTAGGTTTTTAAATGTTACAAAGTAATAAACGCTTATTTAAATTACTTAGTTTAATATAAGCTTTCTAGATTTAAAAAAATTAAATTTTAAGATTATTAACAACTACTGATGACTTATCTTAGATAAGATAAAGCTGTAAAATCCAATGAAAACATATATGTCATTGCTACAAAGAAAAATGTTTCGAATGTAGAAGCAAATATAATGAAATATAACATACTTCTCTATACCTAATCATTATTAATTATTAATAACAAAACAATTCTGAGGAAAAGGAACAATTTCTAAAAATCTACTTTTCTCTATATTCATTCCCTGCTAAAGAAAAAACAGACCAGTTCTGATTAAATAATCTAATATTAATATCCACATTTCTCTATATTTACTTCCTGCTAAATAATAAAATTAACAGTTCTGAGTAAACAAATCTAATCTTATTATCCACATTTCGATACATTTACTTCTTGCTAAATAAAAACAACAGTTCTGAGTAAACAAATCTAATCTTCTTATCCACATTTCTATACATTTACTTCTTGCTAAATAAAAACAACAGTTCTGAGTAAACAAATCTAATCTTCTTATCCACATTTCTATAAATTTACTTCTTGCTAAATAAAAACAACAGTTCTGAGTAAACAAATCTAATCTTCTTATCCACATTTCGATACATTTACTTCTTGCTAAATAAAAACAACAGTTCTGAGTAAATAAATCTAATCTTAATATCTACATTTCTCTATAGTTCCCTTTCTGTAAAATATATACGAACTATAATAATAATGTTAAATACTAATTTGTTGTAGGTTACGATTAAATTTTTTTTTTTTATTGTTTCATCTAATTGTTTGTTCTAATTTGAACAGAAAAATAAAAGGTATTCTATTTCATCATTCGTACCTTTTATAAATAATTTTAGTAATTTCTAGCTTTTCTGTAAGAATAGACCTTAGTAAAGTAAATTGACTTTTATAAAATCGAAGTTTCAACATGAGGTTTAGAAAAAAGAAATGGGAATAAACCTTAGAAGGAGCTAAAAAGGGGTTGTTGTGACATCAATTGCTTCGAAATGATAGTTAGTCGTAAGAATTTATAAGTAGGAGACCGTACTACAAAGGGGGTTGCTTTGAACGAGCTAAAAAAAGAAGAAAAAAACTACAAGACTACAGGGTTGTAGTGGAGGGGGCAGGCTTAATGGGCGTGGTCAACAATCGACCAATAGAATTGTTTCTCTTTTGGCTCAGGGAGAATCCATGCGGCGAGTCCACCATGCAGTCTGAATGAGTTTTTTTGAACAAAAATTCACGTCGATTCCGATTTACAATTACTTAAAAGAAACAATTCATATGTATACGGACTAAGGTTATACATTTTTAAAACTTTACAATTAAACGTCAGATAATATTTATATTGTGAGGTTACAAAATTAAAAATAATAAAATGAAGTACTGGTTACTTATATACAAAATAAACGTCATATAATATTTATATTGTGAGGTTACAAAATTAAAAATAATAAAATGAAGTACTAGTTACTTATATACAAAATAAACGTCAGATAATATTTATATTGTAGGGTTACAAATTAAAAATAATAAAATAAAGTAATGCTTATTTATAATATAAAAATAAATTGTAAAAATTGTATAAATAAATTACTACGTTTTTATTAGCTTACATTCTTGTTTGTTTGTTTGTCCGGTACAAATCTGGCAATCGATTTCTAACTAACTTCCCGAATAGCTAGACATTTGAAACTTTTAGCATAGCTCAGAACACGATGACAATGCATTATTTTAATACTTTTAGCCATCTTTCAGCAGAATTTAATTAGTTTTCAGCAAATTTTGCTGTGCGGAAAGTTAGTTCGGAAAAAATCCGCAAGTTATTTTATTTGTTTTGCCATGTCCCATATTTACGCAATCTGCATTTTGACGGGTCTCAAATTTGTGATATGTAGATAAACATTGAATGACAGCAAAACAGGAAATATCGATTATATTATTTATCGATTATATTATTTCAAATATATCGATGGCACGGTTTAGATTTGGTGTTGGGGAGATCCGTTGTACAAAGATTTGTCCTTTTATAGGTTTAAGATCAGCTCTCTATGGTTATCATTTATGTGAAGTAAATCAATTCGGAACTATTTTTTTTTTCACTAACATTATATATTATATAACAATAACAATTATATTATCAACATTACATACGATTCAACAGAAAATTTAAAAACGTAGTATATAAAAAGTTCTTTTTATCTTGAAATTATTGTATACTTAGGTTATTGTTTCATTATTAATTTTAAATCAACTCACGATAGTTTTCCTTTATAATGGACGTTTTCCTTTGGAGAACGTTATCTACGCAGACGTTTATTTAGAAGAAATTAAAAATATAGTGCCTAAAATGAAATCAAAAATATTGTAATAATTAATCATGCTAGAAGTGCGTATTTAGAAAATAATATAAAATATAGTGCCTAAGAGGAAATAGAAAAAATCGTAACAAGTTAACTAGGTATAGAAGTAGAATTTAGAATAAAATATAAGTAAAGTGCCTCATAAGTGATAACAAATATAGATAAAAAAAACTTGTTAGAAGTGTACCTATATTATTTAGAAATAAGTAAAAATATTTTACTAAAGATGCGATCGAAAAAAAATCGTAATACATATTTAAGGTAGAAGTCTATTTAAAAGTAAGTATATAATATAGTGCCTAAGAAAAACACATAAAGAACGACTCCATCTTTGATTCCATAAAAATTTATGGAAACTGTTATAGGACCAAATAGTAATCGCACTTATATAGGATAGGTACTTAGAAAATGTTATATAATTATAATTAAACAAAGCATACGTAAAATTAAATTAATAAGTGCAAATAACTATAAAATGACAAGAAGAATATAAATTAAAAAATCGTATTAAGTATTAAAGGTAGAAGCCTATTTAGAAGTAAGTATAAAATATAGTGCCTAAGAAAAACAAAAAAAGAACGACTCCATCATTAATTCCAGAAAGTTAAGGAAACTGTTATAGGACCGAATAGTAATCGCACTTATATAGGATAGGTACTTAGAAAATGTTATATAATTATAATTAAACAAAGCATACGTAAAATTAAATTAAAAAGTGTAAATAACTATAAAAAGTACAAAGATTTTTAAAGCTTTGTTTAATAATATAATATATTACGTGTATAAGTGTGGATAACAAAGTTAAAATTAATAATAATTAAAAGCAAAAGTATATTATTTAATACGAAGTGCTTTGGCTGTGTGGTAGATAAATGCGATTATTTTTTTATCTACGATTGATACTAAATATAAACATTGTATCTCTGTTTAGATACGTAGAAAGTGATTCTTTACATACTTGTATTCATTGCGCATGCATCTGATTTTCCACCCTAGTGCGGTAAAAAAGAAGAATTCTTCACCTTAACGCATACGATTAGCGAGTTTGTTTACATTTAACAAACCTAATTTGCTATTTGTTCAATTAAATTAACTGTTTATATCAGAGTTTTTAGTGAAAAACAATGATTGCTTTATGTCATTATGACGAAAATGAGGAAAATAATACGCCTCCCGAAATAATTACTTCGGCACAAAATACAACTAATGAATTAATGTCATCTATATCAAAAGAGAAATACGAACTTACATACAAGAAGTTTATTAAATTTTTTTTTTCTGTGTTTATTATTAAAATCCAATAATCGTAGATAAAGAACGGTACGCAACTCGTGCGGAAACTGCATTTTGCTTTGCTCGTGTGGTTTTACTACCCTCGCTATCGCTCGGGTGCAAACTCCACACTCGCATGCAACATGCTACTTTCCGCACTCGACGCGTAATGTACTATTACCAAGAGTTTATAGGAGGATGTAATAATTATTGAAGTATTGACATTATCCTTATTACAGTTCATAATGTTTCCTTATTACAGTTCACGCGTAATGTACTATTTCGACTATATGTTCTATATGAGGAACGAAAATTACCAGGAAAACTTGAGTTTGTAGTGTTTCTAAATTAAACTTTAAATTAATCAGCTTTAGATTAACCATAGGTCTTTAGGGTATTTGTGCGAAATAAATATTACCATCTCATTTCTAATGGCCATATTTCTCCTCCATTCGTAGGCATCTTCAGCCCTTTATACCTATATGTAATTCCTTGATTTGAATACAAATTTTACATCAGAGTTTCTAACAAGCATTAGCAGAAAGAATGAGTGTCACACTCATGTGTTGAGTTTATTTTCTCTCAAAGAAAATGTAAAATGAAATATTTCTAGTATTGTATGACGTTGAAATGTATAGTGAATTGAGTAACAATTGCTGCGTGTATAACAAAACAGCTGTAGAAACAGTCATATACCTATATTTAAAATTTGAATGTAAACCAAGAAAATAATTATTAAGGTCTGAAGATGGCTTTAAGCTGAACAGAGTCCGATTGAAAATTATCCGAATTCATTTGTTTAAGAATTTTAACGACAAATATATGTGTTATGTGTGATTTCCTAACTAATTATGTCTCTAGGCCCAGCACAAGGTGGGGGGTGGATTTGGCTTGACATTTTTTAATACACACGGATAAAATCACAATAGCTAATGTTAAATAAAGACAAATAAAATCACATCTAGTTATAAGTAAGTTTAGCAGACCTAGGTCATCCGCAGCCTGTTGCACGACAGAGTTAGTTAGTTACGAGTAAGTTTGGCAGACCTAGGCCACCCACGGGCTGTTGCACCACAGAGTTAGTTAGTTACGAGTAAGTTTGGCTGACCTAGGCCACCCACGGGTTGTTGCACCTCAGAGTTAGTTAGTTACGAGTAAGTTTGGCAGACCTAGGCCACCCACGGGCTGTTGTACCACAGAGTTAGTTAGTTACGAGTAAGTTTGGCATACCTAGGCCATCCACGGGCTGTTGCACCACAGAGTTGGTTAGTTACGAGTAAGTTTGGCTGACCTAGGCCACCCACGGGCTGTTACGATATGGTGTTAATTAGTTACAAGTAAGTTTGGCAGACCTAGGGCATCCACGGGTTGTTGCACCTCAGAGTTAGTTAGTTACGAGTAAGTTTAGCAGACCTAGGCCCTCCACAGGCTATTGTGACACGGAGTTAGATAATTATAGTAGATATATGAATAATAAGCAATAGTTTCATAATAAAAGAACAAAATAAGCATGAGAAAGAGCCTAAAAAATGTCCAGCATAAATAAAATAAAAAATCTCGATAATGTGTCGCTCGTGACAACCAAGGACGTCCCAAAAGTTAATAGTAAGTAGGCGTAATAAAAGAATAAATATAAAAAGGTAGAATACATATTGCTTCTCTATATTGAAAAGGACTCAGGCTCAGAAAGAATTAAATACATTCATAGCATTTGTTCACTGTGGTTTTATCTCAGTATCTTAAACTTTAGCTACTGTGGTTTTTTGAAGTAGTAGTTATCCTCAAATCAATCATAATTCATAATTATATTATATCATAATTACGTGTATGTTTAGTAGATGTCAAATGAATTCACGAGCTTCACAACTTGAGACCATACTATTTTTTAAAGACTAAATTAAATTATGAACGAAAATAGAGAAGACACTTTAACTTTATACCTTAACAATTGACAACGATAAAAGAACAGGTAGAGTGGTTCAAAATTTGGAGAAGGAAGTAAATATAAAGGGTATTGAAGCAAAATGTACAGATCAAAGGTGTTAGGGGTTTGACTTCAAAACGCTTGGTGTTAATTCACAACATTGCAGAATCGCTTAATAGACACCCGTAACATAAAATTATTAATAATTGATTACCGAAAGTGCACTTTATAAAATTATAGTCTTTTGAATAGATAGATTTTATTTGACATTGTCGTTCCTATTCTACATCTTACTTAGTCTATACCAGATACAGATTAATTGCCGTACTTTTTATAAGAAGTAATTAACAGATAATCTTTAAATGCTGGAACAATCATAGCACTACTATAATTTTATAAAAAAAAATGTTCATCGGCTTCATTAGAAATGTCCTTGAGTGAAACTGTAGGATTTTATAGTAGTTGGTGCGTTTTCCACGTACTAACAATTTGGTCTAATTCTGTTATTATTTTACTGCATAACTCATTGAGGTAAATAAAAATAATATCAAAGGACAACTAACGCCTTTTTAAAAAATAATATATGAAGAAGGTTAAGTAAACTCAAACGTTCTTAACACGATACAAATATTGATGTTGCGGTTATTCAATTTTAGTCTCGAGAGTGACATCAAAACGGGGTAGAAGATTAAAACATGATGCTGAAATAACGATTTTCAGTATACGCTGTAAACCTAATTCAACTCGTTAATAAGATTACTTAGTTAACTTGACTCTTCTGGAAAGGGAAGTCGGGGCCCTGGTTTCCACAGAGTAGATGAGGCGTTCCGATGCAGTATAGCCTTCCACGGTTAAGGTAGTTCGGTGGAACGCCCAACTGAGCAAGAAAAACGATTAGACTAATAAACGGAGTGGACTTTAACGAGTTACTCTTCCAATGGAAACTCGGTCTGAGCGAGCTCCGCCGTGTTTACATCCTAATATATTTTTCAAGCAAGGCCACTAAAGGTTTCTTCGTCTTCTACACCTCCTCCCGTCGGCGTCACACTTAGTCATTAGCCCGAACCACGCATCCCATTTAATTATAACCTATATGTATGCGTCAGGTTTTATCAGGTAGGTATCGGTCTCTAATATAGGTAGGAGCGGTCACGATAGTTCGTTACCCCTTTATCTGCAACGAGTGACCAAAGCCGGTAGAATATTAATTCTTTTTGTCGGAGACGGGGCTCCGGTATAGGAGCCACGGCACGACGGAGCGGATCGGCTTCTCTCGGCCCTTATCGGCTCATCTTAATATTTTTGTAACGAATCGTTCTGGGGGCCGGGGCCGGGCCCCCGTCCCGATAATTATAGTGGCCGGCCCGGACTCAGGCGGTAACCCCGTCCCAAAAACTCCCTGATACCTTTTCCTCCATTTTCTACACTCGCTCCTAAATTCCCCCCGTTAAAAACAAATCTACCTTGTTTATCGTTTCCGATTGGCATCTGAATATTCATGGAAAAATTCGCGTACGAGTGTTGAATTTTCAAGCGAGTTGGTAGTCCGTCTTCCGCGCACGGTATCTCGATCGTAGAGTTCGACCCGTCTACAAGAATCGGCAAAGCGTAACCCGGTCTACACGTGCATAAAGCACGAAGAAGCAAATTAACCCGAGCTTAATGAAATCCGCCTGGTTCCAACTAAAGCAAATCCTAATAGAAGTTAGCGTGTGTATGTCCAGGCTAAGCACTAATAAGTTGAAAGATGTAATTTGACTGTCGATTAGTTTGTAACGACAGAAAATACATGCAAAGTAATTTGTCCCTAAATTACTGTTAAAACAATAACAAATATCTCTAGATCCATCAGAAACGATTCTTGTGAAAAAATAAATAATGACTTACCTAAATATGTTATTTTGACTGAGATTTTTGATTTTTCTAAAAGTAAAGATAATTGTTATTGCAGTTTAATTTAGTATGAAATCAACAAGTTTGAGCAACACAGAAATTATCGACGAACGTACATAGCAGAAAATTTATAGACTCCAATGTCCTCTACACTGCCTTCAAGGATGTAACGGGGGGTTCGAGTTGAGACAATATATATATGCACGTACCCGTCTATTTTGAAATGATACCAATTTATAGTAATCCATAAATAAAAAATAAAAATTTTATCTACTTTTGTTACGAAATATAAACATTGTATCTCTGTTTAGATGCGTGGAAAGTGATTCTTTTCGTAGCTGTATTCATTGCGCATGCGCGTTTCATAATTCCTCTTTTTTCCACCCTAGTGCGGTAAAAAAGAAGAATTCTTCACCTTAACGCACGACTAGCAAGTTTGTTTACATTTAACAAAACTAATTTCGAAAACCAGATCCAGCCTTAACTTTTTACTTTGTCATACAAAGAAATAGTATTGTGAGGGCGCGAAAATTCAATTTTTAGATTTTAATGGATTTACATGATTTGAGGTCCCCTGAGCCCAAAAAGGGCTTTTTTAAAAATTTTAATAATTAAAAAAGTCTGTTAATTTGTTAATTAAAAAGTGCCTAAAGTATTGGGCCGATTTTGACGAAATTTGGCATACCTGTTCAGAAAAATCATACCCCGAGGCGAAATCGAGAAAATAATTATAACTCCAAATTTTGGGCGCTACCCCCCCCCCCCCCCCCAACAACTCTGAAAAACGTTAAAAAATCTCTCGAACCGACGATATTAATTAAAAAATTCTGAAATGTATTCCATTTAAATTGCGAATCTATGATATAAGCTGTTCTGCCGGAAAAAAATCTATTTCCTGTGAAAATAGGTTTAAACGTAGACGGAGAGAGCCTGGGTTCAATTCCCCGCCGCGGAGAAGTTATTTTTATGATAAATTTTGATATAATGTTCAATAATATTTAAATTTACCTACGAAAACTCATAAATGGAAAACGTATATGAGAAAGTTTGTCCGAGTTGTCTCGTACTGATTTTATTTATGTATGTATGTGTGTGTGTGTCGCCACCTTTCCAACTTAATAGGTGTAAAACTTGCTGAACAAAATCGCTTAATTTTTACGCAGAGCTGTGCGCAATATGTTCAGGGTTCAGGTAGGGTTCCATCGACATTTATTAACTAGAACCAGAGTTACTAACAATTTTATTTAAAAAAAAAAAAAAACTTTTCATAACAAAGTCGGGTATTAATTATTTACATCTAAACAAATAGGTTTTTAAACTAATATTTTCTATCACTTGCTGTGATTGCACGGTTAATATCGTATAATATGTATTGTTAACCATTTCATTGGTTTTTCTCAAAAAGAAATTTAAAAAAAAAAATTAATTTGATTAAATTTATGTTTGTGTTTCTTTTACTCATATTATATGAAAGATAACAGTTCTTTTGATATTTTTAAACGCACAGTTAAGATCATTGTGAGATCAAATTCAATCTTGCTAAAAAAATGGTTATTTATCATGGCTAATAATAAAATAGAGGAATTTTAGCATGTAATAAATAGACTCTAAACTACGATTCTTGAGGGTATTGTATTCTTATAAATGGAATGAATAATGTACAATCCTGATTCGCATCGACAGAGACTTTGGAAAAGAAACTATTAAGGTATTTCATTTAATTGCTAGGCTTACATGATAATAGAAAACATAGCCACTGGTACCTAGCATGAGCCCTGCGGCCCTGCGTGGAGCGCGGTAAAGGGAAGCTTATGTAGAAATATAAAATAGCAGTATACAAGGTATACATATATATAAGGGACTAAAAGTGCATCCTAATATACATGCATATATATATATATATATATATATATATATATATATATATATATATATATATATATATATATATATATATATTTGTGTGTGTGTTGGAAATATTATTATTATATAATTACATATAATTACTATAATTATTGCATAGGTAAATTCAATATCTTAACCGTTACAATAATATTATATTATTATAATGTATGTATATATATATATATACATATATATATATATATATAAATATATATATATATATATATATATATATATATATATATATATATATATATATATATATATATATATATATATATATACTGATTATACACATGTGTGTGGGTGTGTATAATCAATTCGATACAATTAATTTAATTACATATGTTGCTGACAGCTTTTAAATAAAAACGATAGGTATACCTATCGTTTTTATATATATAAATATATCATATATGTACGTTTGTCGTATATGTAAGAATGTATGCACATATATTATGGTCATTGTATAAATAATAACGGCACTGAAAAAACAATGATTAATAAATAAATCTAGCTTATACCTTGTCAAATCTGTCAACAAATCTAAGCTACGGGCCTAATTTATTTCATTATATCTTTGTAAAAAAATGGAATTGACTACAATGTTATTCTTCATGTTTAATTTTATAATGGTATTAAAGATATTAAATACGTAAATACAAAAATAAAAAAAAATAAATAAAAGAAATAATAAAATTTATTAAATACATTTTTTTACAAAAAATAAAATGAAACGTAGATAAAGTATTTACAAAAATCGCCGAGAACGCTCTTTAGAAGCGTACTCGGTAATTTATCGCGGTATCGTTAACGATTTTTTTTTTATTATTATTATTCTGACTAAGCTTGTGCAGTAGTGTTATTATTATTATTATTATTATTATTTTTATTTTTTTTTTTTGGAAAAAATCATAAATAAAAAAAGGAGCGTTACTAATATGAGAACCAGTTTGGAGAGCTGGGCTCTCAGTTGGTGAAGGTTTAAAGTTACTATATAAGAGTTGGGGCGAGGCGGGCGCAACGCTGCCGCCGTACAATTAAACATTGGAATAAAAACAATGGCTTCATGGCAATCCCCACTCTTGAGTCCGTCTCGCCTCTTTCTTCATCTTTAATGCATACACGTATATAACCCTTTCTTATTTTTTAATTTCTTATTTTATTTATTTTCATTTTTTTAAAGTCACTTAACTACATCGTGGCTCTCAACTCTTCGACTACCATATCTTTTTTTTTATTATATATATATATATATATATATATATATATATATATGTGTGTGTGAGTGTGTGTGTGTATGTATATATGTAAAAAAATTATTTAGCTTCCTTTCAGTAAAGTTTTTTATTTTTATTTTTATTTTTTTTATTTAACTGGTTCGGAAGCTTCGTCTTTTTCTTTTTATTTAAATAAAGATTTTTATCTAATTGGGCTGGCTTGATTTCATCTGGATGTAGTTGAAGATTGCCCGAAGGCATAAGAGGAGTTGGTACTACTGGCTTCTTCTTTAAAGATATATTTTTATCAGATGTTTAAGAGTATCTTAAAACCAAGTTAAGAGTAGGACTAATAAAGGTGCTACATATACCAGAAGCAAGTATAAATTTAAAGACTAATAATCATAAGTACCTTCCAAAAACTTATATGATCTTGAAGGTGGTCTATAGTCTATAACATGAGCGATAAGTGATGAATTGTGAATAAAGGTATCAATAGTAAAGAATACCTTAATAACAAATAGGAAAGAGTACCACTACGTTTAGTATTATAAAAGTAGACATTTATAAAAATATATAGGACAGAAGGGTTATCAAACCAAGAAATGGGGAAAGGGAACGGAAGAAGCCGAGATGGTCATTTTGATTAAACGAAGGAAAATTAAATTGGATAGGACATACATCGGGAAAGATAAATAAATAAAAGCCATTGAAAAGAAGGTTTCATAGGAACTTTTACGGAAGAGAAAGATAAAAGCCATTGAAAAGAAGGTTTCATAGGAACTTTTACGGAAGAGAAAGATAAAAGCCATTAAAAAGAAGGTTTCACAGGAACTTTTGCGGAAGGAAGAGAACGAGAGGCAGCTCTAATAAACAGATGTGGTGAAGATCTATCCAAACCAATGCATTAGAAGAAGGCAAAATTTGGAACGAAGTTATGTACTATACTCAAACCATCATACTTAGTTATTCTGACAGAGCGGGAAAATCGAGAAAAAAAACGGGAGGGGAGCCAATGAGAACTCGAGATTTTGGCGGGTAATAGGTCGGGCCAACTAGGCAAACACAAATATCACTGGATAACCTTAAGATAACCACCGAGCAGTTTTATTTTTTTCCCTCACAAAGGTTGGCCAATCTGAGCTGTCAGATTTACTAAGTATAATGGCATGAGTATAGTGATGAGATAAAGAACACGAGTAGAAACATTTGGTCTTATATCGGCCATATTTGGTTTCAATATGAATACTAGAAATATTTGTTTCGGGGGAAAACTTACTTTATCTACCTAACAGAGCTTAACATTATCTACTTCTTATCTGCCTAAACAGAGCTTAATAATATAATATGTAACATGCCATATTAGCAAAAACTTTTTTTTTTAACAATTTGGTTTTTAACAATACCGTCAAAAAATTAAATTTGTAATGAATGATAGTAAACTATTATTTTCCTAATTTTCAAGACCTTTAAAACAATGATCATTATGTCATGCTGACTAAAAAACTTTTTTATAGTCGTCCGCCATATAAGCTGCTACCTTGAAAATATTAAGTGTGACAATATTAAGTGTGAACAACTATAGAGTTGGCACAAATGCTGAGATGCGCCTGTGTATCGAATTTCATTTAAATCGGTGAATTATTACGTTAGTTATCACAAAATACCAATAATCAAATCAGTCTTTGAAATAAACAACTCACTTATGCTCGTCCAATAGTAATCATAAACGTTTGCAAAATGAACTTGATGAAGGAGTTTTGTAATGATGACATACCTATCACAATTTATTAAAAACGACTTTAAAATTGAGTTATTATAAATGATTATTTTAAGTCATAGATAGCCGTTTAGGTTGCTGCACAATACCGATCGTCTAATATCTACCACTGATTGCTGACTGAAGTGATTAACACTTAAGTTCTATCTAGATCTTAGTTGATAAGCTCATATTGATGATTGATATAGGTGTTGTTTAATCCGCTCTAAATCGTGATAATCCCTAAAAGAACATCATTATTAGATAGAGTGATAATAATAATGTTGGTGAGCTTATTCTAAATTATATTTACGTGAAAAAGCACATCGCAATGGTATTTAATCAGATAGATTGTGACATTAAAAAGTTATTATTGACGGTAGCAAAAAATGTTAACATAAAAGTTATGATGTATCATCACTACATAATATATAATTATCTCTGTAACACATATATGTGTCATTAATGTGAAACTGATTTTTACACTATACGTATTATATTTGTCAAATCAACACTTTAATGGCTTGGTTAGAGAGGAACCGGACTGACCGCATAGTGCACAGTGTCAGTGGACTGTCGGAGTGCCCGCACAGTGCACAGTGTCAGTGGATTGTTGGAGTGACCGCACAGTGCACAGTGTCAGTGGACTGTCGGAGTGACCGCACAGTGCACAGTGTCCGTGGACTGTTGGACTGAACGCACAGTGCACAGTGTCCCTGGACTGTCGGACTGTTTGCATAGTGGACTCTGTACATTGTAACACTGCATCATCCTGGTGAAACAGAACGCGGCCTATCGCGGTGAACAAATCTAGTTCACAGCAAACAGATGAACAATTGTAATTTTTATAAAATTCGTGGAGGACTAGAAGCAAAAAATTACTGATAAAAAAGAACTAAGTGCGGGAAATGCGTTATCTTTCACAGCTTATAGACGGTGAAACTCGCGCATAACTCATCTTGCTCTCCTTAAAGCGAATAGAAAAAGCGATTCTTCGTAGGAGGAGGCAATGCTCAACGTGTTGATTAAAACAATGAAGATAACACTAGTTCAAGACAGAAATAATAAAGGGAAAACCACAGTCGGTTACAACAGTTTTCATATACTGGTTCGTTATGACTTATCTGCATTCTGTTTAATTACCCCTGTCCTCGATGGATGTTCGTTATGACATATCCACATTCTGTTTGACGACCCTAGTCCTCGACGGATGTTCGCTATAACTTATCCGTATTCTGTTTGATTACCCCAGTCCTCGACGTATGTTCGCTATAACTTATCCGCATTCTGTTTGACGACCCTAGTCCTCGACGGATGTTCGCTATAACTTATCCGTATTCTGTTTGATTACCCCAGTCCTCGACGTATGTTCGCTATAACTTATCCGCATTCTGTTTGATGACCCCAGTCCTCGACGTATGTTCATATGACTTATCCTCTTCATGTTTGACCAAACCTTAAGGCTAGTTAGGAGTTTTCATGAAAATTTATAAATTTTCTATAATATTGTAACTTGTTTGAACCATAAAAATAAAGATATAATATTGTATTAAAATTATTATATTATTAAAAATTATATTTTAGTCATTTATTGATTGATATTTTACATTGAAGAGATTGAATAAAGAAAAACAACAATTTTACTGATAATTTTTTTAAAAAAAATTGAAAAATAGTTGGAGATAAATTTATATTTAAAATAAATTGGTCTAATTTAAGAATTGTATGCAAAATTTTAAAAGAGGTACCTGTTAATGCGAAAAATTAATCATATTACAAATAATCCAGTAAGTTTATACAGTGGCAAACAGCAACCTCGTTGTCATTTGGTACTCCTAAAATATAGCGAAGCTATAGATAACAAATATTTCTTGCTTCTAAATCTAGAAAAAATTGCCTCTTATTAATAATAAATAGGTAATGCATTTTTAATGTTATATCAGCGAAGAGCGGTATATGGGGGGGGGGGGGGGTAAAATTTGGAAGCAGAATATTGAAATACTGCTATAATGTGAAATGTTGCAACAATAATGAAATATGTAGAATGTTACAAAGAAACTCAATTAATATTAAAACTTCAATTTTTTGCTGCAATATAAATTTTTGTGGAAACAAATACAAATGTAAATCTAAGCGTGATTAATACATAATACAAGAGAGAGAGAGACGCCTGAAACAAAACTGTTTTGTATTACTTTAACTGTTATTCATCAATTAAATTTACTATTTTGACAATCGACAAGAGAATTTACATCAAATTTAAACTTAGATGAGTTAGTCGCAGTATCTATAGGTTTATTATTCTAATAAGACTCGATTTAAACAAAATTAATAGGATAGACCACAAACTCTATTCCTGTTGCAACAAGGTCGAATCTGTTTCAAACAGTTCCCTTTCGTAATCGACTTTACAAAGAGCGATTTAAGTTTACAAACTAACTTTACAAAAGTCGATTTTATGCATGTAATCAAAGTGAATTAACATAGAGTCTTAGACGCAGACAGTCGTCATTGTATTTTAGTTTCGACTAGTCTAGCATCAATTATGTGCACGCAAACATAGTTATATCTCTGTCGGTTTGGAAAAAAAATAGTCGTCAATTAGTTAATAACGATTGACAAACCGCCTCTCTCTCCCTGTATCTCTCTCGTTCCTGTACACAAGCTAATCTCTAGTCTATATATAATAAATACCTTGATGACCTTTGCCGGTGATGTAGTCTTCTTTACAGATAAACTTATTATCGTCGAGAACGTAAAGTTCTTCGCCCGTCGATAACTGTTTTCGACAAATCATACAGGTGAAGCAGTTGAGGTGAAATACTTTATCTCTTGCTTTTCTAACTAGGTCGCTTGGTGAGATACCTTGTGCACAGCCACTGCACTTGGTACCGTACCGCCTGAAACAGAACAAAAAAGAATCACTCGTTAGTTTTCGGTATAAGAATATTAAGATCGGTGGAATTGACTAACACAAATGTGTTAGTGTTCTTCGGTGTGAGATGAAGTAGTATCCTGAATTGTGCACAGGCAGATCAATGAGCAAACGGATTTAGTCTCACAGATAATGAAAATACACATTTCCATCGGAAGGATGGAACTCCAGGAACTCAAGGATCCTCCTTTTCCGATGGTGGCTGACCTAAACGAGTTACACGTGTCTATTACATACGGAACAAAATGTATAAATGGTACAATATTTTAATAAGAGGTGAAATTTCCCTAATTAATGTAAAGGAAAATGGTATCGGGGAGACCGTTATTCATGATAATGATGTACCGTATCAAAATATAAATAGATAATACGATTTTTAAGGTAAGCGAGGATCGGTCAAAAGTAATAAAAAAGTTTTGGTTTAGTATAAACAAGAATGGTAGTGAAACTTGATGATGTAAGTATATTTCCTTCTTCAAGAAAGAAGCTAGACTGGAGGACACAATTCTCGGTGTTCTTCGGTAAACCAAAACTTTGATTTTACCTTTGATTGATCCTCGCTATCCTCAATAAAGTATTTCATAACTTCTCAGTCGATATCCACTCAGTTCTTAGTAAATAGATAAGATATTGTATAAGCTATCTTCTACGTTTATGTACAATTTCTTATCAAATTAAAAATTAAACAATAAAATCTGATTTTCTGCGGACAAAATTTAACCCTAATCACAGCGTATAATGGGCATGCCAAAAAAAAGGTATTGTTTGCGGGTTAGTCTCTACTTGATACTGTCAATTGAAAACCACGTCGGTGGTAATTGCTTGAGGTTGCAACCGGGTTACAATAATGGTAAACGTGCACTTAGCTTCACAGCATCCGATAAGGTTTTGAGACTGCAAACTAGTTTCACCTCCCGACGCGTAAATTAATCGATTTTAGTACGATGCATCTCACCGGTCGAGGTCAATTAGAGAAAACGCTCGTTAATTCGCGGTCTGTAAACACCCGATGAGACGTGAAAAACCGACAGAGCGTCAACTTTCAACCAGATAAGGAAACAACTGTTTTCCGTCGAATTTTCTTCTTCGGAACAGATCGCCTGCTTTTCTGTAGATCGTAGTCCAGGACCTGTGTTACAATTCTAACCGATTATTATTATTTCGGTAATTGGAAAGCCAATGAGATCGGTAAGTCTAAAAGTGGTACCGACGATCAAGAGGAGACCAAGACCCAATAATTTTTTCATCAAACGAGAATCCCAAACGAGCTCCCTTATTATAGTTTCGATTGACTTGGTCAACAGATGATTCATGTGTAACTATTGTGTCAATCGAACAGGACGTTGAGGACATGCAATCACCTACCCCGATTATAATTTATTTACACACAAAATTACGCGTGACCCTTATATCGAACAAAATGAGAAAACAAAATGTTAAAAAGTTTAACGTTTTCGCCTTAGTGATACGGATGGTAAATTAAAAATCCTGTAGGCGCATAGAGAAAAAAAAAACAGTGTCTTACGGCTAACTCTCACGTCAATGTCATATAGGAAGACATACGACGTGAAACGGTACGGAACCGGACCTGAGTGGAGGTTCGACGGAATCTTCAAAGAACTTAGAGTTTTTGGGGAATTTTTAATAAGATTAGTTATTTTAGTCGGAAGGTTCCGGAGTGGAAGCGAGGCGAGATACTCTATTACACGGAGCGACCCCGCTCGCCTCCTAAATATTAATATGGAAACCCTTCTTTTCTTCGCACCGTCCTCTCGACAGGTACTATTAACATTTTTGTCTTTGCCGGAGAAACGGACGGAGGGAATAGGTTCTGTTAAAAATAACTGTGGGTGGAAATGGAGGCGCGGTGAAGGAACGGCGTATGAATCACGAGGCCCAGCGCTCCTCTTCCACTATACCAATCTATATTTAAATTATATACGACTATTTTCTACACTTACAATTACATTTGTTTTACCCTCGAGCCATGTGAGAATTAAACGGACGGACAGACCGACTTAGAAATGAAATTTAGGGTACCTCGAGCTATTCATTTTTTCCCCCTCTTACGTACGAGAGAAAAAGAAATAAATTTATACGGAGACCCCGCTACCTTTAGCACTTCAAAGATTGAAAAATGAAATTAACTGAAAAGGTTATTCACGATTTTTTAAAAGAGAACAAGAAGAGAGGGATGTTAGGCAACATCCATACAATAACAATTTCGAACCATCCTTACAGCGATAATGATCTATGGTAGCGTCCTAGTCAAATTAAACAAATTCTATTTGACTCAGTGGAAAATTAAATAAGCAAATTACTGAATAAGTGATCAAATAAACATATTCGTTCTCCGGAAAGTTTCACCGAACGTTTAAGAGGAATTAAAGAATTTTTTTTAAGAACGCTTAAGTACCCAAGTCTAGGGCAGTGGTTTTATCCTTATTTTATTTATGTACAAAAAAACTCAAATTGAAATATTTAAATAGGTAAAATAATGTGGAATATAATACAAAGAAGTCTCCCTAAATACCTTTCGCGGCCCCCCGGTTAAGAACCACTGGTCTAGGGAATTAGAACTTATAGCCGAACAACAAATAATTATCTACTACCACTCCGTGTTTTTACATTGCATTTTAATATACATATAACCAATTGATGGATGGCAAAGGTGTAAAATACACTAACATTATCCATTAACTGATTATATCTATAGAATTACAATGGTGTATTTATAAATTAATGGAAGTTTAATTGATTAAAATTCCATATTAACTATTATTTGCTAGAGAGTAATTGATCGTAAATCAATAATTGGTCTATAACAATCAAACATGGATCCTTATTACTTATGTAAGAGCTTAAATTGCCTACATGTTCAGTATGACATTATCACATAATAGTACATTACGCGTCTAGTGCAGAAAGTAGCATTTTGCATGCGAGCAAAGCAAAATGAAGTTTTCGCACGAGTTGCGTACCGTACTTTATCTACGATTGTTGGAGTTTAATAATAAATTAATATTATTATTATTATTAATATTATTAATATTATTATTAAATTACTTTAATAATAAATACAGAAAAAAAATGTAATAAACTTCTTGTATGTAAGTTCGAATTTCTCTTTTGAAAGATGACATTAATTCATTAGTTGTACGTTGTGCCGAATTAATTATTTCGGGAGGTGTATTATTCTCCTCATTTTCGTCATAATCACTTAAATCACTCATTGTTTTTCACTAAAAACTCGATATAAACAGTTAATTTAATTAAACAATCAGCAAATTATTTTTGTTAGGTGTAAACAAACTCGCTAATCTTGCGTAAAGATAAAGAATTCTTAAAAACGCGCATGCGCAATGAATACAAGTACGTAAAGAATCAATTTCTACGCATCTAAACAGAGATTCAATGTTTATATTTCGTATCAATCGTAGATAAAAATGTTTGTTGTAAAGAACGAACTTAATTAAACCGAATAAAAAATTCATGTTTACTCGCACATCAGCAATTCGACAACCATCAGTCATCGATGATCAATTAAAATAATCATAGTTGACACTGTAATTTGACGAATAAATCATCATATTTTAGAGTTCCGTGCAAAACATTTAACTTGTTCTAGTTTTTTTTTCGGAATTTGTAGTGTAAGATAAGAGATGTCAAATCATTTCATATTAAATTTTTTTTATAATTACATGTTGCATAATTTAAACATGAAATGGGTGATGTGAACTTTTACTCGCGAAGCAGCTGTTGCAAATATCTCCATGACAAATGTTGACACCGTTATTTTCTTTTCTAATCTCGATTATTTTTTATAAACAAAACTATGCAATGTTAAAACATGTGTTTTTATAAATCAGCTGATTTCGTATTTATTTTAAAATCGACTCCTCCAAAGTAAAAGTAGTTTAGGAGGTTAAGTATTCTCTTTTTCTAATATCGTGTCGAAAAAACGGTTATTTATTAACTTTCGGTAACGTCCTCCTACCCATTTCTCCTTTGTACCTTTAAAACTTCTTTCCTCGTCTGTTTCTTTTAGAGAAAAAAGCTATATAAATAAAATATCTAGAATGTTGTTAAACTAATAACTGAGGAGCGGTTCGGGCGTCGTTGTGAAAGAGGCAGTTCTCATCTGCGGGTAATCGGTCCTCATCTTGTTTCTTGAAGCGGCGGGCCCCGACCGCTGAGGTTTAGAAATCTCGTAATCTCGCTGATACGGGGGTGTCTTTCGCAAGAAAACCTTTAAACTTCTTTGCCTCTCCTTCTATACTTATAGCTCGCCCTCGCCCCTCACGTTTATCCTTCTTCTAGTTCAACTTCACCTTTTTTCCCTTGTAAGATATCTGCTAAGATACCCTTTTTTATCCGAGTAGTGTTTTTTTTAATTTTAAACATTTCTTTTTTTTTAGATAATACGAAAGTTCTTTTAAACGAAATCCTACATCTGAAAGGTTTATTTTAAAGACAAGGACGGTAACTATAAGTTAGTTGAGAAGCCTATTTTTTTGTGGAAAGAATGGTCTTTTTTCATAGTTTAGTATCATCTTTTTAAAAAGTAAAATTTAAGAAACCACCAATAAACGCACGACATGATTTTAAAATAAAACTCTGTCATGCGAGTGTACTTAGTTTAAAATAAATCTAATTTGCTTATGTCGCGAATAACCCTTATTTTAAATCTGTACCTAAGAGGGTATACATTATAATTTGTAATGTCACACTTTAGAAATTATAGGAGAGCTATTCCATTCTTGCTAAAAACGGGAAATTTAGAAACATTTCTTCAAAATGTACACAGTTTTTATACTGAATATCTCATTATTTATCTAAAAAAGAAGTTGCAATACCCACAATTATTTGTATATCCTATATCTGAAAGTTTATTTAAAGACAAGGACGGTAAGCTAAAAGTTAGTTGAGAAGTCTATTTTTCTGTTGTAAGAATAGTCTTTTGTCATAGTTTAGTATCATCTTTTTAAAAAGTAAAAAACCATCAATAAACACGATATGATTTTAAAATAAAATTTTGTTTTAAGATTGTGCTTGGTTTAAAATACAGTAAAACCTCGATAAGAAGTGTCTCAAGGGGATTAGGGAAACAGTCTTGTTATCGAGGTGCTCTTTTTGTTGAGGGTCGTGTTATCAAGGTTATTTTGGCTATCATTCGTGTTATCGAGGTTAACGGGCGGGGTTTTCAAGTCTAGACTTGTTCAAGGTCGACCCATTTCTGTACAGAGTCGCGTTATAGAGGTTGACATCTCAAAACGACTTGTTATAGAGGTTCTAAGTTACGTTGTGAATCGGAAAAAAAACCGTGTTGTAGAGGTTGTTTGGATAATAATAGTCGGGTTATAGAGGTTAATTTAACATTATGTGTTATGGCAACCTCAAGGGGATTTGAAAATTGCACTTGTAATTGAGGTTGTCGTGTTATTGAGGGTCGTGTAAGCGAGGTTCCACTGTAAATCAAATTCGCTTTGGTCGCTCAATAGCCCTTACTTCAATCTGTATCTTAGAGGTTACCTTTTAATATGTAATTTCACTATTTAAAAAACCAAGACTTAAAGAAACGACAAGGTAATTTTAAAATAAAACTCTCATACGATAGTACTTAGTTTAAAATAAATCCAAGTTGCATGTGTGGCGAATAGCTCTAATTTTAAATCTGTACCTCAGAGAGTACCTTTTAATTTGTAATGTCACTACTTAAAAAAACAAAAACCAAGAAACGACTTATATAATATAAAAGAACTTAAAGAAACAATCAATTAAACATAAGGTATTTTTAAAATAAAATTGTGTCCTACGATAGTACTTAGTTTTTAAATAAATTTAATTTGCTCATGTCGTGAATAGCTCTTATTTTAAATCTGTACCTCACAGGGTATACCTTATAACTTGTGATGTCACACTTTAGAAATTACAGGAAAGCTATTTCATACTTGCTAAAAACGGGAAATTTAGACATATTTCTTCAAAATTTACACAATTTTTATACTGCCAGCGTAATACGGTAAATAGGTACCACAGAAAGTCATTTAAATAATAATAAACATCAATCATTTACATCAGAGTTACATAAATATTCGTATATTAATTTTTTTAATATATCTTTATTAAATGTTATTTAAATGCATTTATTTTCACTTAAAGTCGGTAAATATGATAAAATAAAATACTAATATGATATTGAAAAATATTTCTAATATAATATTGAAAAAAAAGCTTACTCATACACGTAGTGACACTAAATTTAAATTAAATAATATCTAATTAAATCAATTTATTTTTAAACTCATTAAGCAAAAGTGTTTAACAGGTGACTTTTTTTTACATTTCATTTTCGATTTATCAGCAAAATCAGATTTATTTTCATAAATATCCCAGAAATTGCAATTTTTCCTGGCAAAAGAAATTGATTAAATTCGCATTTTAGATTTGTTAACAATTATAATGGTTAGAACATTTTCGTAATAATTTATTTCTTTTTACGTTTTTTTTTCGGAGTTTTTGGGGGTAACTCCCCAAATTTAGAGCTAAAGTTAATTTCTTGATTTCGCTTCGGGGTATGATTTCCATTAAAATCTCACAATTTAATTTTATCGCCCTCACAATACTTTCTTTCTATGAATACTAAGTGAAATGAAAAATATGAAACCAACTTAAAATATGAATAACTTAAATATGAATCATGAACTTCAAAAAAACCAACTTGCTTAAACGTAAAGACGATTTAGCACGTTCGACTTTATAAAAATGAACTTATGAACTATTAAGTAACTCTTATCTGACTAAATCATCAATACATCTGTAAAGTTAACAGGGAAGGTAATAGCGAACTGAACAAGTATTAAATCATCAAGATGATAACATCCAGTCCAATAAATTCAAAGCCGAAGACCTGTTTTTTTTTTTTTTTTTTTTTTTTTTTAATTAATCCACTTAGAACTTTGATAAATTACGCATTCTCAACCAATTTATAGTTTATTTTCTTTATTTATTTTTTTTTTCATTTACCACTATAAATTTTATTTATAACCATTTATTATCATCACTATAATACTCAATTCATTAACGATTAATTATCAATCTTATCAGAATTAATAATTATTTTTTAATTTTATAAATTAGATTTGTTGAAATGTTTGAGGGTTTTATCATTAATAATAAACTATATAATCTTTTTTTATTATTCAATACAAATAATTACATACCTGTTGACAAATTTATTCTAATGAATATAATTTAGTATATATATATATATATATATATATATATATATATATATAAATATTTAAATAGGTATAGATATATGAAAGGTAATTATCTGTAATTAAATTATTAATGAGAAAGGTAGAAAAGAGGTTTTTTCTCAGGTTCAAAATATTTATTTTTTATTTTAATTACAAACTTATTTTTACATTTTCTCTTTACTTTCTTGAAAATTTTCAGGAAATCTAGATTTGTCCCAGGAAAACGGCCTATACTGTTAAATTCGAATGTAAATAACTACATTTTAGAATTTTTTAATCAAAATCGTCGGAACGTCAGAACCGTTTTTCAGAGATAATTTTTTTTTTCACATTTTTTCTGAGCTGTTGGGGATAACGCCCCCAAATTTGGAGCTAAAATTAATTTTTATATTTCGCCTGGGGGTATGATTTTTCTGAACATGAATGCTAAATTTTGTCAAAATCGGCTCAACATTTAGGCTCCACGCGAGTGCACAGACGACAGATTGACATTTAAACACTCCTTTTTTTTGGACTCAGGGGACCTCAAAACGTGTAAACCTATTAAAATCTCAAAATCGAATTTTCAAGAAAGTAAAGAGAAAATGTAAAAATAAGTTTGTAATTAAAATAAATATTTTGAACCTGAGAAAAAACCTCTTTTCTACCTTTCTCATTAATAATAAACGCGGACGGAGAGAGGCCGGGTTCGAATCTCCGCCGAGAAGAAGTTATTTTTATGATACATTTTGATAAAATGTTTAATGATAATTAAATGTATCTACGAAAACTCGAAAACTAATAAATGGAAAAAAAACACTAAGTAATTACGAACTCATACAACAGAGAGTTTGTCTGAGTTGTCTCGGACCGATTTTTTATTTACAGTTGGTCTCACGATAGAGGACTGTTATATTATATTATGAAAAAAATCATTGTTTATGAATCAAGAAAAATCATTCTTTATGATCATTCTTTTACTTCTGCTTTTTTATTTATTAATTTGTAGGGAGAGTTCAATTTTATGGAAACTTTAAAAACCACACTACTGTTATTGTTAGCGGTATCGAAAAAATATTTTTGAATTATAGTTTTATGATTACAAAGAAAACGTGTAAATATTAAAGTTTAGTTTATTCTCTGAACAATAATAAAACTTTAGTTTGTTTTCAGAAATATTAAATTTTAGTTAATTTAACAAAAATGAAGAATATACCATAAGTCATTGCCAATATTACCCCTTTTAGGAGGGTTAGACATGGTTGTAGAGAATTTCTAGTCAAAATTATCGCAGAAGTAGGTGGATATATATTTGAATGTTGATATTATTTTTTTTCCAACACTGTTGAAGTTTTTTCTAATTGGGTATAATTCATTAACTAATTGTTGTGATGCTGAACAAAAAACGTAATATGTACGTTTATTTTTCAAATTCTCAACCACATTTCTAAACATATTTTGTTAAGAAAAACATATTTTACGTATCTCACGGGTAAAAAATTAACTCATTAAATTATTACGAATGCCTTATGTCAGCCGTAAATCTGAATTAATTGGCCGAAAGGATTACCTAGTTATTATCTATTGTTAAAAAAAAAACGAATCTGGTCTATTTAAATCTAAAAATATTAAAACTCAAATGATATACTGTAGATAAAAAAAAAATGGAAATAATTATTCGGACAAACACGCATGCATTATACTCCATTTGTTAATTACCCAAAACAACCTTATTAGCACAATGAGTTGAAGGTTACAACGAAAAAAGAACCATTTCAAAATGAAATAAAAAAGGGAAAAACATTTGGTCAAGAAATAAATAAATACAAGAATTAATTCCTTGTTACCAATGTAAACATATGTTCCTTCTTAAGTAGAATTAAAATGACACATTAGTTGGAACTTTAAATAATTACTTTTCTTGTAATAGGATATTAACAGATTATTTCCATTTTTTAAAGACAAGAACAGAATATTCATATAAACAACTTTGTTTATCCGCATTAAGGAATAAATACACATTAAATGAATCAAACATCATTGTTAAATTAAAATAAGGTAGCTTCGACAGTGAATTTAAATAAAAATTTGTCATGCTGAAATTTTCTTTTATTTTACCCAGAGATCAAACAGAGAAACGTCTCATTTGTAAATGATTAGTTATAATAATAGTAATAATGAACGATTTATTATAAATATATATATATATATATATATATATATATATATATATATATATATATATATATATATATATATATATATATATATATATATACATATAAACAAGTTAGTCCATATCACTAATTTTGAATAGTCATACATAAACAGATACATGATACATGATACAAAAATGAGCAAATATACTTACTCATAAATGCGCACGCACACATGCAACCATTATTCTATTGATAATACATTAATATATTTATACATTTTTTGTATATGATGTACAATAATAAGCTATAAATTACCAACTATAAACATTTCTCCTTCCTTTCAGTTCCACTTGTTTCTGCACCGCACAACTCTCTGCAATGTCACTCTTCTACAAATCTTCCTCATTTCCTCTCCCCATCTTTGTCCTAGTCTTCATTTGTCTTTCCTTAGCTCTCTAGTTACCAGTCTATTATTATTTTCGTTTTTCGTCCATCCATCGTCCTTAGCCGTTGCAGTATGTTAAATTTCTCATTCTGCTTTATTTGTTTCTTTTTTGCGCAACTCTCTACCATGTCACTTTTCCACAAATCTTCCTCATTTCCTCTCCCCATCTTTGTCCTAGTCTTCATTTGTCTTTCCTTAGCTCTCTTGTTACCAGTCTATCATTATTTTCGTTCTTAGCCCTTGCAACATGTTATGCTAATTCCACTTTCTTTCTATTATAATTTTGCCGATATCATCCAAACATTTTCTTTTACCCAGCTGTTTCTAGTTATCTTGATCATACTTATTACATATTTTTATGGTTTCTGAGTGACTCTCAACTTTCTGCAATTTCGTCCGTGATTGTCCATGTCTCTGATTTGATTGATACAAGCCACATAATTTAACGCTTATTCATAGCCAGAATATCAACATCTGAACGATAGATGTGTCTGTAAATGTTAAAATCTAGCGTGATTCGTCTACTTACTTCTTTGTCCTGGTTTCACATAACAATGAAATAAGAGTTGCACGAATAAACTCGGCCACATTCTTTAAAATTTCGTTCCATGTTTCAATTTCTTCTTTGACCTATGACATCATCATTTGACTCACACTTATTGTAACCTCATTTAGCATTATCTTCGCTTATAGAAGCGAAGATATTGCTAAAGTGAAGTAGACTTCACTGTTAACAATTTGCGCAAGATCATCAGCAAATTTTAAAGGCTCATCCGATGTCCGACTATTTTAACAATTAGGAATTATCCTAATTTTATTTTAACAATCAGGAATTATCCTATTCCAGTTGGTTGCAGACACTCTCTAGCACTTCCACAAATCTTTAAGTTCACCTTGTCTAATATCTTTATCCACCATTATCTTCCATTTTTCCTGGTCAAGCTTTACTTCGAAAGAAGCGTTTTATTAGATGTAATGTAATAAATCAATGTGTTTCTTCTCTATTATTAAGCTTGATTTAAAGTAGTCAAGCTTAGTTCGATTCAGTCATTGCAGTTTTTATACTTGAGTCAATAGACTTTTACATTCGATGAATATTACAATAAGAGGGAAGTCATAGTCCTGCGATCTCCTTATCAATTAAAGTGTGTATTTGCTTCGCTATAAATATTTCATTTATAACTTTTTGAAAATAGAATTTGTAAATCTAATTTTCCAATAACATATCTTACTCTTAGAAGACAAATAAGCGACGTTTTATTTTTATTAGGGTCCTTAGCCAAAAAGGGTCCTGCGCTTGTCTTTCTGTAACGCATCTTATCTCAGAAAGTACCCTACACAAAAAATTGAAACTTGGCAATTATGTTTGTAATGTGTAATAAAACAAAACACGGGTTTAAAGGATGTTTAAATACATCGCATATTTAGTTAATAAAATATATTCAAATCTTTATGATTTTATAATAACCAAATGCTTTTATATGATAGTCTTTGAGAAGGGGGTAGAATTTTTGTATAACGATAAATCATTTTTAAAGAGACAATACAAATGAATTTAAAGGTACCTATATGTAAACATGATCTTGTAAATTTATTTATTTCCAAACTATCAGCGGGGTAACATATAAAGGTTACATTGTTTATAGGTAGTTTTTTTCTTTAATATTATTAGGGATACTAATAAAGTCTATCTATGATGATTTCATAGGTCGGTTCAAAATAAATTGGTTGTGCGTGAAGTCTCACGTAAAAAGGGTTTTCGTTGGTATTGTGAACTACTAACTAAAGGAAATTAAGGAACTACTGAACTAATTACTAAAGGGACGCCGGAATCTTGATTAGTGATATGGACTAACTTGTTTATATGTATATATATATATATATATATATATATATATATATATATATATATATATATATATATATATATATATATAGGAATTACTAGGGGGGACGCCAAATTTTGATGTTTTTTGGCAAAATGGAAAAAAAAATTAAACACTTTCCACAAGTGTAATATAGTTTTTAATCTACTCTTCAATACCTCTCATTGGAAGCCAACTCAAAATTAAAAAATAATATTATTTCCCCGTAACTGGAATTATCCGCCATTTTGGATTCCCAGTTAATCAGATCAAATTGCTATCATTATTTTTTCTATGGCCCAGCAGACCGCACATTTTGTATATTTTGTTACGTTTTTAGTAACACCAGAAATATAGTTTTAGGAGGGAAGGGACAATCACATTTTTGACAAAATGGCATGGAAAATTAAACACTTTCCACAAGTGATATAAATTTTGTAATCTATACTCTTCAATGCCTTTTATTTGATACCTCACTAAAAATTAAAAACAAACATTTTTTCGCGTGACTTGAATTTTTTTTTATTTGAACAGCTGATAATTTTGATATCGCTATATATTTTTCCTGTGTGGGCGTCAAAACAATATTTAATACTGGAAAATTTCATGTTTTTATCTCTTTTGATTCAAAAGTTATTGGAAACATACAGACTGACAGACAGACACAGGAACGAAACTATAAGTTTATTTTTTTGGTTTTACCAACGAAACCCTAAAAAGGGGAAATAAAAGTTCTTGCAAACTTTTAAAATTTAAATGTTACATGTTACTTATTTGAGATCAAATTTACATTCTTATAAAATTTACAGCATTAAATGTCTATAAGGTAAGAGTTAAATATTCAAAATAAACATAATGTGGACTTAATATTAGCATGGTAAACAACAAAATTGTCAGCATCATTAAAATTTCACTACTTCAGTAAAAAGGGCTGCATGTATACAAGCATATGTACATAACTAATGCAAATGTAACGGGGAAGCCAGTATAGTTTCCTTTATAGAGTTCATTAAGCCAAATAGATGTTCTAGGTTGAAATCAGAAAGCGCAGAAACCTTTAAATTTCAAGCCTTTTCAAACTATTGACACAAAACGTATTTGATACAAGCCAGTTGCGGCTTCTCTCCATGTAGTCATACCTTTTAGTTTTACAATAAAACTTGTTGTGGTAAGTTAAACAAAGCTTGTTTAAAGTATATAATAGCTTATTATTAATACTATTAGTTTCAGCAACAGCGCTAAAGTAAGTACCGGTGTGGAAATCCCACACATGACTTCCATGAAATGTTGTGGTGTCAATACGTGAGCAAGAGAGAACTCAGTATAAACTTCATCATACAAACAGCTAATATCGATTATAGTTTTGCAACAAAAATCCAAAATTAAACAAAAATAATAATGATAATAAACACAATTAAATATATAGTTAACATAAAAATAAAATTTTACCTTAATAAATGTCGGTAGTATGTAAAAAGATTAGAGAGAGAAGAGGTTTGTTTACATCTAGAGTTCAAGGTGAGTTTATGCGAAAATAAAACAAATTTATCAATCTTTATCCTTTATAACAAAAAACTTGATTATACAATGTTTGTTTACATTTTCTTTATACTTGTTTTTAACAATACGATATAAGAATATAATAATAAAAGAATTTAAAAATTTAAAATCAACTGATAACATGTCTCTATTTAAGGTAGAAGGGATGGTCCTACGACAAAAAGTCATAGGACCAAAGTTGTAGATCTTTTAAAATCAGTTACCGCTGGTGTTATCCGCTTTTCGATACGACTTACAGTTTAGCCGCAATTTGGTTCCGAAATAAATCGGTCAATTATTTCGAATAATATAAGAGCTCAAAGTCGAAAATTTAACAAAAATGACTATTTAAGGTAGAAGGGATGGTCCTACGACAAAAAGTCATATGACAAAAGTTGTAGATTATTTAAAATTGGTTAAACTCGTGTTATCCGCTTTTCGATACGACTTTCAATTTAGCCGCAATTTGGTTCCGAAAAAACCTTTAAAAAAACACTAAAATACCAATATCTCCCAAACCGCTTGTCCGATTTTGCTCAAAAAGTATAGGTACAATCTACCATATAGGACACATATATACCCCAAAGGAAATTGAAATCAAATAAAGCCTACTAAAGTTATCGTCGACAGACCGATTTCGTGCTTAAGTGACTGTAGCTCCGAAACGTCGTAAGCTACGATGTTCGGGTTTGCGCCATCAGTTTTTGCGTCCAAAGTTCTAAAAAATGCCGAAAACCGCATCTCAATACGATGTCTTGAAGCGATGTTATAAAGGTTTTAAGTTCCGAACTTTAAGTAACGAACGTACGTACGTACGTACATACATACGTACGCACAGACATACATGTATATGAAACGGATTTCAATGATACCCCCGGGTCCGTAAGACCCCTCCTTCACAGAGATCTCGGAATCACGTTTTGGAGGGTATCACCATACTTCCATTTTCATGGAAGTAAAAAGTGATGATTCTGAAGAAGATATAAGTTTGAAAACATAGTTTTTTTCGGGATGTAGATAAGCACAAATTAAATATGTCGTACTATTATTTGTATTCCTACTGGCACATTTATACATACATACAAATAGTATTTGTCATTGTTTATAATGCTTAACAAATTTACTGAAAACAATACTGATAAGTGAATTAGTGGTTATGAGAACTTTTTTAAACTACTATTACGGGAATTAGGTTGGGAAATAAAATCTGAGTTTTAAAGATGTAAAAACATAACGTTCCTTGGATACTTAAGCCCTGTTTGAACGGTAATAGCCACTGTTGCACTGTCGCGACAGTTCATATGTCTGACGAGATAGTTGTGTGTACCATTTCCATGTTTCTTAATTGACTAAATTTCGCCCCTCTGCTGATATATAAATTTAATAAACCGATCAATTCACTAATAGTTTTGCAAAATTTAGGTAGAAACTTCAGAGATTACTTGTGTTCAAAACTTTTTTAAACTTTTCTTGCTACAATGTTTATTTAAAAAAAATATATTTAAATTTGTTTGGCTTGTTTTAACACTATCATGTCAAATTCGTATATAATACTCAAAGCGATAAATCTAGGAGTACAGAAGTCATATTGATGATTGTTAATACAAGTTACTAATAACTTTTCATATCATAATGGTATTCATTAATGAAACATAACTTTAAGGATGGTTTATTATTAGGTTGTCTTAAAAAAATATTTTTTTCTGTGGAAGGCTGTGAAATAGTAACTTTAGAGCCTAAAAACATACCTAAAATTCTCCTATTACTCTTAAACTGTATTGAAAAAATGTTTTATCTCCTAGGAGGTAAACAATTTTTTACATATTACGGGTAGTTATCAAAAGTGCCGTTTTTTAGCGCTGCAATCTTTGCAGACATGCTTCTTAGTACGATTAAAATCCACTAGATGTCATTGCGTTTTATCTTTTTTTATAGTGCAACCTCTTAAAGGTTTCTTTTTCTCAAAATCTTAAGTATGTGTACTAATATTTTTTATAATTATATTGATTAATATTTAATGTTTTTTCATTGTGTGCTACCTCGGAAAAAATAGCATATGCTACACGACTGTGAAGTGTTCTTTCTTTTTTCTTACCTGTGGTTCTTTACCTTGGCAAATAATAATTGCCGCGGTAAAGAAAAAACTCACTTCACAGCCTAGTAACATAATACATAATTTCCCCGTAACTGGAACTATCCACCATTTTAGATTCCCAGTTAATCAGATCAAATTGCTATTCTTATCTACAAACGTTTTACCTCTAATTCTTAAAAAAATACAAGAAAATTTATTATATAAAAATATTCTTTAAGGTAATATAGTATCATACATTTGGACCCTTACGTCTTAACACGATTCTACAAAAAGAAAATTGACAGGTAAGGTATTCTAATTAGAAGAAGCATAAAAATAATTGATAATACGACAATATATCAACGTGTTTTGGGTTATAGATCGTGGGATTGGTTTTTTTGATATTTAAAGATGCCGGTGCTCCGGGCCTAAAGCACTGAAGGGATGAAGCTTTCACACTCACAACAAATTTAAAAGACCGATAAAACATTTACATACGACTGTCCATTCCATAATTTATTACAAACAATGATGCACTGCTCCTTTTTAATAATTTGTAGAGATTTTTTTTTTTTTTTTTTTTTTTTTAGTGACTACATTTGAAATAATTCTTTCGAAAATTAGTAAGTTAGCTAATTTATATGCATAGATAAAAAACGATATTAATATAATATAGAATGCTTCTAATTTATAAAATAAGATGTTATAATATTTCTTACTTAAGGTAAGAAGAAAAAATTAATTTAAAGAAAATTAAAATTTGTCGCATTTACTGAAATAATAGTTATTTGAGCAACAAGTGCGCAAATTGGGACTTTGCTGCACTCGAGAGAAATATTTACGCACGAGCCACAGGCGAGGGCTGAAAGGTTTCTCGAGAGCAGGAAAGACACTTTAAGGTTAAGGTCCACAGTAAATTTTCCCTTCAGTTAGTTTTTGATATGTAAATAAAATATAAAATAATTGAATTATCATCAACATGTAATAAGGTTTAATCTACGATTGTTACGAAATATAAACATTGTATCTCTGTTTAAATGCGTAGAAAGTGCTTCTTTACGTACTTGTACTCATTGCGCATGCTCGTCTCATAATTATCAAGAATTCCTCTTTTTTACCGCCCTAGGGTGGTAAAAAAGAAGAATTTTTCACCTTTACGCACGATTAGCGAGTTTGTTTACATTTAACAAAACTAATTTGCTGTTTGTTTAAGTAACAGTTTATATCGAGTTTTTTTGTGAAATTCAATGAGTGATTTAAGTGATTATGACGAATATGAAGATAATAATAAGCCTCCCGAAATAATTAATTCGGCACAAAATACCACTAATGAATAAATGTCATCTTTATCAAAAGAGAAATACGAACTTGCATGCAGTAAAGTAATTTTTTTCTGTATTTATTATTTAAATCTAACAATCGCAGATAAAGTACGGTAAACTCGTGTGAAAACGGCATTTTGCATTGCTCGTGTGGTTTTACTACCCTCGCTGTCGCTCTACTACTACAATATCAACTAAACCGGCTGTTCTGTTTATAGCCAGTGTTGCGTTTTTTTGCCTGATTCAGCAAACCTGACCAAGCGCTGTTATTATATTTCATCATAACACTTACTCATCACATTTGATTCTTTTCTTTACATTATCTATCTTTACTTTTTTATATATTAACATTTTTTATATTTGATAATATATAGTGTTTAAAACATATAGTTAGTTAAAAAATAATTAGTAGTTGTCATTGTTATTATTATTATAATTTTGATTATTTTATCTTTGTTTAGATTTAAGTTCTTTCAGTTCGTAAGTTGGAACACTGGAGTGTGGTAAAGTAAAACGAGTGCGGTAAAGTAGTAAGTGCAGGAATCTGCTGTTTTGCGTACTATTTTGAGTGCGATAACAACCACTTTATCGGTCAACTGTAGGAAAAATGATATATTTATATACTAGCATTATGTATTATTTGTAATCCAAAATTGATTTTACTTAAGAAATACTAGAATAAGAAATATTCATAACTATTACAGTAACAAACTCATTAAAAATAAAAATCTTAAAGTCATAATCAGTTTACTGATAAAAATAAAACAAAATTAATTAGTGACGGATTTTGAACACCGTAATTAGTTATAGCAAAGTTAAAGGACTCATATAATGAGCAAATTCCTTGACAGTGATTCGTGCAAGGGATTCATAACGGCGTGCAAGTGGATTTACTCTATAACGGGCGTGATCTTCGCTAAAAGATCTAGATTTATGACTCATTTTTAAACTCTTTCCACTTATTGTACTATAAAGCCATTAGAACTGTTAAATTTTTTGCTCTTCGACTCATACTTACCCGTAAGTACCTACTCGTAAGTTACACAAAATCTTAATCGTACATTTAGATTTTAAAAGCAATAAGTTTGACATTAATTAAACCTAGTATTACGATTATATTTTTAAAATAAGGTTGACTAATTAAATCTAGTATTAACAATATGATTTTAAAAGCAATAAGGTTTATATTACATTAATTTAAATTTAAGTTTTTTTTTTAGAAGTCACAAAACTATAAGATTCATTTCAGCAACACTAATGTTTAACAAGCTTCATTCTTTTAATGGAAATATGAATTATTCTTTAATAAGTGGTCGGTATTTCAAATCAATGGAAACAGAGATAATAAATATCAATGGAATATAATCCTGGTATAAATAAATGGTATTTTTGAATGAAGTTTTTTAAATCAGTTAAGATACCACGATATTATTAGTGTTATTTTATTTTCTCATTTAATACAAATATTTAATTTCATCAACCCTTTAATCGTTAATACGAAGATAAATATATAAAAAAAGAACTATTAATAATGCTCTAACTTTATTAATGCATACAAATGATGATAAATTTGAATGAAATTAATAAAGGAATATTCTAATCTAAAAGTGGTGTTAGTTTTTGAAAATAAACAGTCCAATTCAAACACACATTTCATCTAATCGCATGTAAAATTAAGTTTTTTAAGAAATAGAAGGAAAGAAATAAAGGATTCTATAAGCAACTATGTGGAAATTGGCAGTTAATGAAATAGAATTTTAGAAAATATTTCGACTGATTCGCTATCCTCAAATTCTATTCTGATCCTTCAAACGTTCGACGCCATGCAATACAGCAGAACTAGGGGATGGTAGAATCCGATTTATGGTATTACAATGCACCGTCTATTGATCATCAACTATAAACTCAATATAATGCATGCGTGATTAATTATCAAAGCCGCTTAGAGTGTGGTTAGTCAGTGCAATTCCCTGACCCCTTTCGGTCGATTCCAGTAATGGCTCTTTGGTTGGGATAATCTCAATTTCGGCCCGTTGTGGATCCAGGCTGAAGATGGGTATGTAGTGATTATGTTAGGAACGGTATTCGGGAATTTAAAGAACCATAGACACGATGGAGTTCCTGATTACCAAATCAAGGGTTAAATACATCATAACTCTCTAATGATTTACTTTTAAATCCAACAGTTTTAAATATCATTGCCAACCAGAGCAAAGTGACTAGATAATATACTTTTGTGCTTCAAAACTCTAGAGGTTAAAAAATAAACAAGAGGGTTCTGTGTGCATTTTGCTAACGCCAGGGGTTTCTGTAGTCTCTTTTATCCGACACAGGTGATGAAAGACGAGGAGTGACGAAGTGTCGGGAAGCTACCGGAGGGCCGGGAGTTCCACACCCATCCGCTCCACAACAAAGACACCATTAAATTAGCATTGTCGGATGCGCCGTCGAGTCCTGGGGTCTGCCCTCGCATCGTACGCCGGACTACATTCCCACATCCTATACTACGAACAATGCACTCGCTCTCCCGGGCAACATCGTCCCCAGCCCTGAAACGAATGGATTCGACCTCATAACGTCTTCGTGAGGTTACCTATAGAACCCGTCGGAATCTCAGGTCCACATCTTCGACGGGTGATAAGAAATCACCACGCCTTACTATGCTAAGTAAATACAACGTAAATAAATAATTAAAATCCTAATGAAAATTCTAAAGTCGAGATATTTCCGAAATACGGATTTTCCTATGTAAGCAGGTCATGTCATTACATTTCACGGTATTGCTAGTGGCATAAAGGAACAAGCTAAACAGGTTATGTGAGGTTAAATTTTATTACATGGATAATATTGTTAAGGGCCGATGATGATATATGGACGATTGAATGAAAGTGATAAGTGATTAGCTGATGTAACTGAAACTATACTTGCTTCTAGCACCAAGGCTGGACTCAGAGTGCCCGCGTGTTAGCAGGTTACCCAGTTGGGGTCCACGAACATTCGAGACAGCACTTCCTCATAGACCGGTACAATATAGTGGCTTTTTGATAAAGTATAGGAGTTAGTTTAAATCCCAAAATCCAATCAGTAAGGCGAGTCCAAAATAGTAACTTATTATTTATTGCAAGAGCTTAGGGATTCGTGGAAGTAAGAAATATGGGAGTTTAAAGTTCCCAGGACTCTGTAAAAAGTAACCCTTTTGTTCGTCCATAAAGCATATTAATTATTTATATATTAATTAAGAATTTGCTGTTTCAAGGACACAAACAATTCTCAGTCATAATATTTCAACTATATTTGCGGCAACGAAAAATAATGTTAAAGTTAAAAAGTTTTTCTCAGTTTTCATAGGCTCATTTTCATAATGTATATAATGTTTCCATTAAGACTGAAAGACATCAGCATTTCCTATTTTACTAATAGATTTAATCATTCACCATGTATAAAAAATTTCTTTAGATAAGTTATTTATAATTTATGAATTTCAATTTTACTTGCTCTTTCAATAAAGTGAAATTGTAGAACGTCCGTTTCTGTACCCTCGTCCCCTTATTCGGTAATTTACTGACCTAGGACCCAAGGTAAATTATTGTACCTAAAGTGTTACCGGTGGAACAAATAAATAATGTAACGGAAGTTACATTATCAAGATGTATAACCTGTCAAATGCAATAGATGACGCATAGGAGAATTACTAAAAAAACAAGGGGTTATCTATTATTAGTAGTAATTTTATAGTATGGAAGTAAAGCTGAGATTGATCTTTAGCAAGAAAAAACTTTTGGAAAAGGGAAGAGTTGGTAAATGGGAAGCCTACGCATGGTTAGGAGGTGGCTGTCCCCAAGTTGCTATTTATAGGGGAGGCTTGCAGGCCCAACATCCAATCGATATTTGCCAGGTGAATCCCCTCCCCCTACTCTTTATCCCCTAGCTATCATTCTACGTCCCCCTCCCCCTTTTCCCTCTACTACTAAAATCTGAATTACCTTGCCAACAGGGAATGTCAACTATTGTCTAGCAAAACAAACCTGTTAAATCGAATTATCTTAACATTTCTAATGATAAACGTGATTGCCAGTTTAAATTAGGAAGACAAAAAAAAAATATTACAGTTTAATTAACCCTCAAATAAAGATGATCAATATCTCTCTAAAGAAATTATTTGGTTTATAATGTAATTTTTTCACAGCTGAACGTGAGGGACTTAAATTTCTTAAGAGTAATAGTTTAAATTTGAAAGAAAACAAATACTCTACTCATTTTTCCATGAAGTGGAGAAATTCAGTATCCATATGTCTAACTAATATAGTAGATGGACATTAAGGTGTGAAATTATAAATAATAATAATCCTTTTTGATTACTATAAATGAAAACCTATCGACCGCATGTTTAATCCTAACTTCCTGGCACGATATTTAAAAACGTCACACTTTTCATGTCGTTTTTTTATAAGACGGAAATTTCTTCTGCTCCCCAGAGCAAATACATATCTTTTAACATTAAAATGTTAAAAGGAGAAGAATAGTATGTACTGAGAAAATTTCTTCCTACGGTGTGCACTGTGCACAACTCACAATTTTAAAAATACATTTCTTATAAACACTATGCCTTATAACAGGAGGCTTAACATTTTTTCTGAATTTGACATTCAAATGAGGGTTTACATTACATCTTCTACCATTCTTATACATTTACTATTTATTTATAGATCATATTGGAGGAAACCACGTCAGATATTACGTGAATCCTGACGCTTCGAATCCATTACTGGGATCCTTATCAAGGGATTTGCTCATCATGAGCAAGTCTCATCATAAGCAACTCCCTTGAGAATTATCCTTGTAATGGATTTGAAATATCGGGATTCACAATATCTGTGATGGGATCTCCTCCTGACTCTGGCTGTGGAAACCTAATTTTATATTAAATTACATCAGAGCTCCTAGAGGACCAAATGGAAATCAAAATGGATTAATGTTTTATAATTTTAAACCTTAAGGCGGCTTTCACACCGAAGTAGCAAATCGCAGGATACATGCGTCCTGGTGGCACCGAAGTAGCAAGTCGCAGGATACATGCGTCCAGGTGGCACCGAAGTAGCAAGTCGCAGGATACATGCGTCCTGGTGGCACCGAAGTAGCAAGTCGCAGGATACATGCGTCCTGGTGGCACCGAAGTAGCAAGTCGCAGGATACATGCGTCCTGGTGGCTCTCGTTCAGTTATACAGTCCGGTGTTTAAGGGGCATGCATCTTGCCACCAGGACGCATGCATCCTGCGACTTGCTACTTCGGTGTGAAAGCCACCTAAGATCTATCCTAACTAATTTACTATTGTTTAGGTTAAATACCTGACACAATAAAATTTAACAGCTGAATTTATTTTAACTGAATTAATGATTACTTTTTAGGTCTCCAGCTTCATTCCAGAATATTGAGTCATTTTCAAAATGAATGATTTGTTGCATGAAACGTTCCTTGCTCATCTTATTTTCATTATCCTGTTAATTCATCATTAAACGCAAAATAAGAAGCAAATAATGTAAGCTGGGATAGCAACAAACACGTTTAACTCTTCCAGTTTAGACAAAATTAGTATTGGAACTGACTTTAACAAGGACTTTTAGTTATGAATATGACTAGTCAATATCAGTTTTTCATGAAAGGGCTTTGCTGAAATTAGTCCTGACTAGGATATTTTAGTTTTAACTGATTTCGGGTTTAGTCAGTAACATTTACACATTATTTCGGTGGCAAAATGTATTCGAATTGTCTTTCAAACTTATCTTTGATATTTAATATTAATTATTATTATTACTTTTATTTCTTATTAATTTATTTTCTTTTTACAAATAATCAAGAAAATTAAAATTACCATTTACATTATCGACGACAAAAATAGAATTCGATTACAGGATAGACGGATTAATAAATGATCAGGTGAAATTCTAGTGGAAAGATTTTCCACTGATTTGAAAATCTAAAGTACACACTAAGGGAGGAAATAACTTCTTTTATACTTTTCTTACTAACTTCCCTCAATTTCCTATTTATATCTGTTTACAAGTAATTTATTATTAGAAATTAAAAAGGGAATAAAAAAAAGAAATATAGATTCACCCTGACATAGATTGATGCTATTTTAAACGGATTTCCTTTCAATTCAATGTAATCTACAAATTAGACTCTAATTGAATTCAAGATTATAAATATTAATTAATACATCGAATACAGCCACTACCCTATATATTTTCAGCCAATTCTATATAAATGATTTCAAATTAAATTATTGGAACTTTTGACAGCAATATCAAATTATTAGAAAAGTACCTTTCAAATTACACTTAATCATTATTTTAAATGATAACTTGAAGTAACAAGAAAGATTACTTCAAGTTAGTAAGATATTAATTAAATAAGTGCAAACTACCAATATACTTTATCAGTGATCTTTAGCTTTAGCAGGTATCAAAGGTACGCAATTAATCAATTTATTACAAAGTATTCGATTATAAGTATTAAAAAAGTAAAATTAAGTAAATTAATTTAGATATCTAAATAAAATAAATTATATATATATATATATATATATATATATATATATATATATATATATATATATATATATATATATATATATGTAAGTAAGTAAGTAATCCATTTATTGGAAATAAATTATACAAAAAATTTTTTAGGTTTTTTTTCAAATCCTGATTTACATAAATATATAGGTTTATAGACGTATTATTTTAAGTATTTAGATTTTTTAAGGGGTTGAATTTTATCAGGGTTTATTATTAACTGTATCAAATCATATTTTCGGTTAATATGTTTATTTATACAATCGTAAAATGACCTAATGACAAATAAAACTTGTTATTACACTTTTTTATAGGGTTTGAATATTATCAGGATTCATTATTAACTATGAAGGAAAAAAAAACTGCTTTGTGGTCATGTATGTTTATTTATACAGATTGTGGAGGTAATCACAACATAAGGTTATAGTGCTATAATAGCAGGTAGGGTTTATAATAAATTGGGTAGAGGGGAGTGCCTAGAGGTGAAGGAGAGCTTGTAGCATGTCAGAATATAACTGACAGGTTAGCCGGAGCATGTAAGAGTAAAATAAAGGGGGGGGGGGAATTCCCATTTACCAGTGTTGTGAGTGTGACAAGACTGCCAACTGGCAAACCCTTTCATTTCCCATTTAGAATCCTATATGCCAACAAACCATCAAACCCAACCAAACCGCTTTCTTCATATCCCTAACTCCCCACTATTCCTAATCCCTCATCATATCAAATGTTAAAAACAACGCTGGCAAGGCAAATAAAAAAAAATAATGTAACGTGGTATATTACAAAAAAAAATATATATATATATCTTGCTGACAGTTTATCAAGAAACTTCCAGTTGTCTACAATACTACATAGTTTGAAAAATAAATAGACTTTATACTACACGCTTTTATATTAAAATTGTTTTTCTTCATTATTAATATCTAATGTATTGAATTAGTTCCTTCATTTTTTTTTTACAATAAGCTTTGATTAGAATCAAATGTCATTAAGAATTTTTTTATTTGTAGAAAGAACATATTGGTTGATATTCCTATCTAGAGAGGTTATCGTCAGTAGTAAAGCTCAGTCGAAAAATTTACCGAAGTGATATTTTCCACCTAGAGAGGTAATATCTTTAGTAGTCAAGCTCAGTCCAAAAATTTACCGGAGTGATATTTTCCACCTAGAGAGGTAATATCTTTAGTAGTCAAGCTCAGTCGAAAAATTTACCGGAGTGATATTTTCCACCTAGAGAGGTAATATCTTTAGTAGTCAAGCTCAGTCGAAAAATTTACCGGAGTGATATTTTCCACCTAGAGAGGTAATATCTTTAGTAGTCAAGCTCAGTCGAAAAATTTACCTGAGTGATATTTTCCACCTAGAGAGGTAATATCTTTAGTAGTCAAGCTCAGTCGAAAAATTTACCGGAGTGATATTTTCCACCTAGAGAGGTAATATCTTTAGTAGTCAAGCTCAGTCGAAAAATTTACCGGAGTGATATTTTCCACCTAGAGAGGTAATATCTTTAGTAGTCAAGCTCAGTCGAAAAATTTACCGGAGTGATATTTTCCACCTAGAGAGGTAATATCTTTAGTAGTCAAGCTCAGTCGAAAAATTTACCGGAGTGATATTTTCCACCTAGAGAGGTAATATCTTTGGTAGTCAAGCTCAGTCGAAAAATTTACCGGAGTGATATTTTTACTATTATGAAACAACCTCAATCAGTTTTAATCTTAAGAAAAACAATTAATAAAATAATAATGATTACTTTTGACAGTAATACTTTAACATTATCAATAGCGATGTTTAATTTGGTTATAAATTAACAGTTATCTGTTGAACAATTATTAAATAATGTGTAGAACTAATTGAAATTGCTCCACTCTTTGTGGATAGTAAGATAATAGTAAGTAAATTACAACAAAAGAGTGATAACAGAAATAAAAATGTTATGGAGTTATTAGTATAGTTATGAATTTCAAGGCTGGTAACATAATAAAACTATTAATGTCTCATAGATTGGAAAACAAGAACACTGTATTTTGACGACTGGTGTTTAGAGAGGTAATTAATGAATTTAGTAGACATCGAAATGCATGCAAAAGGGATTGTATTGTATGTGCAACAATTTTTTTTAAAATTTTGGTAAGAAGCATTGTTGAAAGTATCCATAATCTTCCTTCGCCATTTCGATGCGTCAATATATTTAATACAGGTAATTTGAATGTTGTGTATTATATATAAGGTTACCCTCATAGAATAATGGTTATATTTAATCAGATATTTTTAAATGGAGATTTAGTTAATAGTAAAAGAATAGAGAGTACTTATAATCTATTTTTCAAGATATTTTGGTCTTATATTGCCGAACATTTCTTATCTATAGAGTATATTTTAGTAGCAAATAAAAATTACAAATTGTCAATCACTTTAAAGTTAAGTTACAAAATAGCGTGATAAATGTTAAAGATAGAAATGAAAATTCAGTAAAATCAGTGTGACCGGTCAGATTGAAGTGTTGATAGTATTAAGTATTATCTATAGTTACAGTTAAACATGTAAAAGTATTATAAGAGCTAGGTGTTAGCGTGATGGAAATTGACGAGCTATCGGAAACAATAGACACGGGAAGGTCCCCTAAACTCGCTTTCTAAACGTAACCCCTCGAAATAATTATCGCCCTTCTCGGCTCTAACTAAAGCGGTAGCCGTGGGAGAAGAAGCGGGAAGCGTGTTCGGGGTTATACGGTTAAACATCGCGTTCGACCGATTTTTTCCCGTGATGTGTGATACGTTACCGACGTTTCGTAGCGGGGGAAGAGGAGTCGGAATCGAAGATCGCGTGAAGACGGTTAATCATACCGGTACGACGCGAGGAGAGTCCAGGTCGTTATGGGGTCTCGTGTCGTCCTAGCAGACAAGGGGTGACCGTTGTAGAGACCGATGTCGGGACGATTTGCTCCGCTGCCACGGCATAAAGGGGGTCCTCTCAGAGAACCCCACTCCTCGACTCGTATACTAGTCCCGGAGTCCGACCCGTCGATGTACGGATAAAAAATGTCGTGTCCTTTCTAGTTCTTAACGCCTGTGTCTCACTACGTCAACCCCTGAAGATGATCTCTCCCGGCGCCTCCACAGTACCCAGCTATATTTAGATCTTATACGATTGCGCTCTTTCAGTCTACTCGATTCTTTAGGGCCACGTAAGCCTTTTAAAAAATATTTTTTTAATTTCTTCTCTGACGGATGAGGTATTAGGTAGCGTTACATATTTTCTCGACGCGTAGTTAGTTGCTTAATCACTCCACTCGGGTTTTGGTCACATGAATAATTAAGCTGTTTTATTTCTCTTCTACGACCTACGTATAAGGCCAGGGAAATAAGAACAAAACCAATGTCATTGTTTTTCAACGCGTAATTGATCGAGGAACAATAGTCTGAATAAAATTTAGCGGAATGGTTGTACATTTTCATCAAGATTAAAAACTTAAAACGATAGGCTAATGAAGAAATAACACTCTGTAAAACCGATTTAGATGCATTATTGTTTATATCTCTTTTACTCATTCAATCAACATTAAATCTTTAAGTAGGCGCATTGTTAAATCAACTAATGCTATAGGAACCGGTTGTCCTGATCAAACATGCTTTACTACATTTAGATAGGTCTGAAACTATTTTAACACGGACACAACAAAAAATTGGAGGAAATTTTTGCATGAAATACCTATACTTGTCATGCAAACATAGCATTGCTTGAGGCATTTATTTGCTCCAGAGTTTGTAATTGTAAAAATAAGAAGCTGATTTAACGTCAACATCGTTTCAAAGCTCCATTTATAGACGAGACTGATTAAAAACTGTAATATACAAGTTAATATCACAAAATAAATAAACAACTATTTCATAAAATGATATATTTATGATAATTGAAGCGAGCGTAGCGAGCTTCCTACATTCAACGAAATATGTTCCGTGTCTGTCTGTCTGTCTGTCTGTCTGTCTGTCAGTAACGTTCACGCGTGTGACGATAACTTGAGTAAAAGTTGACCGATTTAGTTGAAATTTGGTATACATGTTCCTCTTACTAATACTCAGGCTAAGTTCGTCGGACAGCGTGATCCGTCCAAGAGTTCGCGCGCAACGCTCGCGTAAACGAGAGGTACAAAAATTAAATTGGAATTTCAGGACGGGAAAAGATTCTATCATCATCTATTCGATGAGACGAACATTTTTTTCAAATAACATTTTTTAGTAAAACCAACAGCGACACCGCTATGACTTAATAAAGATCGCTAAAACTATTAAAGCGGACCTAAACGTTTATAATAGAGAAAACAACCTTTTTACCGATATCTTACGTTCTAACGTAACGATTTTAATAAAACTTCATATACACCATCTAATGCATAATTGAAACAGGTATGCAAAATTTCGACTTGATACAAGCAAAATTCTTTGCGCAGTGACGAGATACATTTATAATAATTGTTTAAAAGCTACCGCGGGTGGTGAAGATTGTTATAGTCGTATAGAGTATAGGCTTGTTTAGGAAGTAAAGCTTTGTACCGAGTACCCCCACTCTTCCCCCACACTACTCTCTTCCACTTATCTACAACTATGACATTCATCATGATTAATAAATTTCAATATTCAGTATTTCATTGCAATACGCTCGCTTCAATTATAGAGCCACGCGATGCCTAGTTATTTGAGAAGGAAGATTAATAGTTCTTTTTACGAATTCTTCTATGAACATATTCTTTCTACACGATTTCACTACAGCCGCAGTTATCAATAAAATTAAATTTGATGATTAAGGTTGAAGAAACTACCTAGTTTGAGGTCAATCAAACCATAAATTGTTTGTTTTCCATCATTGACAAAAATTAGGAACCGTGAGCCGGGGGCACAAACTATCTCATTTCTAGCTTCATTATAATTTAAGGTTTATAATGTTTACATGTTTATAAGTTTTAAAACAGGTGTACTTGAGTATATTTATAAAAGTAAGTTAATAAACAGCTTGGAAATAATTGTTACGCGAGTGTTATAACTCTGTCTAGAAGACAGCCTTAAAGACATTTGATTTATATTACGCTGGGTTTACCATTCTCATATTTGTAATACAGGACATGAGATAACAGCAAATGTCTGAAGTTCCTCTGCTAATATCGAAATTTCGTTACATATATCATCCTATCTGTTGTCCAAACTAGATTAGCTTACTAAAAATAGGTCAAATATTTATATCGCTCATTAAATTACTTCGTCATTCTCATTTCTAGGGATATCATTGAAGATTACAAAAAGATATAGACTGAGGAACATACCTGAAGAAGTCGTTTCGGCAGAAGAGTTTGCCTTCTCTGGAGAAGCACTTGTCCGTGAGGTTGGAATGGCAGTCGAAGCAGCGGACACATTCTGAATGCCATGCCCTGTCCAAGACATTCAGTAAAAACTTGTCTAGTATCGGCTTCTCGCAGCCCGCGCAGACAATTATCATTGTGTTGCCACTCCCTGGGCCTCGACCTGGAAAAAATATCAATTTAAGAAGTATTTTTATTTTTTTCTTCAACCACTGCCTTCGTGAACTGACATATTAAATATTTTATATATGCCTGACTAAACACGAATGGCGAGTTACAGAAGTTTACATTATCCGGTAGTATACGGTTTTAAAGAGTAGCCGACATACACCGATTGTAAAGCAGCTGTTTTAAAGTGGCACATTTGAAGTAACTATATAATAAATCATATAAATAAATACTTTTTTTTCATATTATCCAATTATACCGCCTTTTCCCACAATTAACCTTCTAATGGGTCACATCTGGTTTTATCCAAAAAGTATTATATCTGTAATAAATTATTTTTGCGAAACTGTTTATTTCATAATAAGAATAGTTGATAAACGGTTACTCAAAATTGATTATCTTTACATTTGACTTAAGAGTACCGTTAAAGAAGCTTTATTCATATGCCTTAGAAATATAGCATGAAAACATTCCATGTCGATCAAACTTTCTTTACTGAAGGCTATACTACTCTCCGAGCCATTATCGACTTGAGAACTTCCGGCCACCGTTACCAACTATCTTTTGCCATCAACTAGAACCTGCAAGATAGATAATGTAGCACCTTTGAGGTGCTACCTTTGATTTACAACTGAGGTAACCAGGTAGTTACCTGGTAAGTTGAGATGCCTCTCTATCCAGAAGATGCCAGGAAGCTTCCTTCCCACCCCATCACGTTTTTCTTCCATCGTCGATGACATAAGATAGAGATAAGAAAGGTAGCTGGCAGTTTCAAATCCCTGCTGGCTCAGAGCTGCATTTCTTAAACTTAAAAAAGTTTGGAACGCACTAAATGTAGATTTTTTTTTTTATAAAAATACTAATTAGAGGGTAACTAACTACTTTTGTATACACACTACATTATGCATTCAAATCTTACATTGTTTTGTTTCTAAATTTACTTAAAGCGAATCATCATGACCATGATGTTAGATTATCACCTATGTTAGTTTTTTTCTAGCGAGGTTTTGTGGGACTTGTTCATAGTTTGCAAACAATTGATCAAGTTATAATACAGAACCGATTAATTAAAGATTAATTCGGAATTGCCAAAATTTGGAATTCTTCAGTTCTTCGATTTAAAAACAAGTCATAGGTTTTAGAATTATGAAGCACTCGTCGTTTTGATCGCAGTTCTACGGTTAGTTACTAATGCTATCTAATACATTTCACGGCAAAGTTAAAGACGGCATTAGCCTGAAACAGAACTTTCATGCCCACTAAACTACGGGCATTTTTATAAGGTATTATTATTTTTGAGGTAATAGGAATACTTAATTGAATATAACGCCCTATGAACATAAATACGGTATGATTGCAGTGCCCAATCATAATGTGCGTAATCTCATAGCTTACTTTCAGAGTAACTTCATCGTGTGAAATAATCGTTTTTACTAGGTGTTATTTATTATTATTTTTTTAATTTAGGTTATTTTTATTTTAATCACACTAATCTTATTCAATTGCTAAAGGGCAATTTGGTTTCAATAGAATAAGTGTAATAACTTTACTGATACAAACAATTATTTCTCTCAAGGAAATGAGTAGGTTGTAATTTAAAGGTTATACGGAGCCTACCTGCACGTAATCAGGTGGATTTTCTTTACTAGCTCATCCTAAAGAAAATGTAGATAAAATGTGCTTATAAAGAAAAATAAAATAATTATTAACTTATCCGCTGTTATCTCATTTTAGTAATTAACATATTTTTTATGTCAGAAAGTTTTATTAGTCACCAGTTGATTGCATTGTTATATGCTCAAAGTTAAAAAAAAAAAAATGCGTGAAACTTTCCTATGTCATATTTGATAACTTCGATTGAAATATTGTAATTTCAGGTTCAAAAATACAATAATAGTTATTTATTAGTTTAAAATTAATAATGTGTGTTAAGTTTGTAGGTATCTCACGGTAATCTATGTCAATCTCTTGTGATGATAAATTAATAATTGCGTGACGGATAAAGCAATACATTTTTCGTAAAACAAAATAATTTATTTTAATTATATTTTATATCTAAATATAAAAGTAAATTATCCATTAACTGTCCTTATTGAAAAAATACACATGAAAAATACATAAATTAGTAATTAAATTAACGCTTTTCAAAAACATAAAATTTTTCGTGATGCCTTATAACTATAGTCTATAACTATTATATTATATTTTTACTTTTATGTTTTATTTTTATTAACAAAATAAAATATGTGTATTATAAAATATCTTGTTTTAAATTTTATAAGAATTTCAGTCGTGAAAAGATTTCTTGGTATACGGCACATGACAACCACATTGGCTGGAATCTAACTTATTTTACCACGGTGTAAAACAATTTTATAAACTAAGATCTACCAGATGTGGACCCTATGAAATCTTTAAAGGGTGACGCCTGTAATTGGAAAAAGGGAAGTTTCCAAAGGGACGGGGTGGAAAAAAATGTTTACCGGCAAGGAAGGGGATGCGACGCTCTATAAATGTATTTATTTACTTTATTTCCTGACTCTCGAGGGGGTGCGCTCTTTCCTCCCTTAACCAGCACTACACTGCCCTAAATGTACATCCCTAACACCTAACACCAAGATTACAAGTTCATGGACAAATATTTTACTCAATTTCCATCCAACTCCTTTCACGGTCCGATATATCCTTCTCGAACTGACTAATTTCAAATAATACACGATTCAAAATATGTATTCTTCAAACCAGAGTTGTTCCGGCAATCAATAAAAATCTTAATTTTTTATATATATACATTTAATTATCAAGGCGAAAAATTGAAATTACGTGTCATTATTTAAATAAGTCCAAAGGCTATCTTTATATTAGCTGTAATTGTATGAATATAAAGTAGGTTTTATTTTAATTTAAAGGATAAATGAGACCTATTATTCCATCAGCGGTGGTTTTTAGATGAGCCGACCATCCGTAGAGGTGTGAGACCCTTATCCAACCTACTACTAATTTATAAGGTGCCAACAAGTAATGGCTTGAAATCGATGACGATTATGTAATACGCAATGGTAATTAAAGCGAATCGGACGAAGGAATTACTTGCTTCCAAGTGGAAATAAGTACTCTAGTGGTCTTATTAGTCGGAGGATCTAAGGTTGGGTATAATGAAGAAGAGGGTCGAGTCCTATTCGGCCGGCAGTTTCAGGTCCTGTTTGCTTCGTAAAATCAGCCGTGAGCTTTCCAGTGGACGAGACCACTTTTGAATATTAAAATCTATAATTTTGATCCGGTCCACTCCCACCTTGAAGGTTCCCACCGTTTAATAGCCGAGTACAAGAAGGAACCTGTAACCTTACTCTTTGACCGTTTTTATACCGGCTACATTTATTTTTTCTTAAATAAGAACTTGGATTCACTTCACCAGCGCACGCTACCTAAACCAAAGATATAATTCAATAAAAAAACTTTTGTATTATCCGATTAAACCACTATATGAAGACTTAAAAAAGATAATATATTTTGATTTCTGAAAAAAAAAAAAAAATTAGTCAATTAACTTATCGAATTCTTCCAACAAACTAAAATACTTTCTAATTAACTGTAAACTCTTTAAAAAATTAGTCAATTAACTTATTAAATTCTTCCAACAAACTAAAATACTTTCTAATTAACTGTAAACTCTTTAAAAAATTAGTCAATTAACTTATTAAATTCTTCCAACAAACTAAAATACTTTCTAATTAACTGTAAACTCTTTAAAAAATTAGTCAATTAACTTATTAAATTCTTCCAACAAACTAAAATACTTTCTAATTAACTGTAAACTCTTTAAAAAATTAGCGAATCCTATAATTATTATTTTATCTTTTTTTTTAACCAAGAGTTAAATGACTTAGTTAAATATCACGACTGTTTAATCATGTGTTTAGCATAGCTCAAAACCCCAATAATTTATTACGTTTTAATTTAAAAAGAACAATGAGATTAAAGAATCAACATTAAAAGAAATTAAGCTTAAAAAATAATTTAATGTTGCACATTAAAATTAAAAAAAACAACTTTATCTTTCATTTGTTTTGCCCCCAGTGTGAGCCTAGCCTAAGAGTAAGTAACATTTTAATTAAGTTATTAGTAAGTGGACTTTATCAGTGGTTATGTTTGACAACATGATTTATTTATTCTCACATAAATGTCAATATTATAAGGATAAACCAATCTGATTGTAATTTATGCACACGTCGCATATCCGTTATTTAATAACTAAATTTTATATATTGCCTACAATAAGTACCTTTTATAAGGATTATACCCAGATATCTATAACTGACATGTACAATCTTGTCAAAAGAAAAATGTTACATATTAGTAACATTAAATATGTTAAGTTTCTTTTATAACGTTATCAGTAAGTAGGTATTATAAGTGGTTTAGTTTGACAAAAAGATTACTTTATACACGCGTAAATGTCAATTGAATTTACCACTTTCATAATAATTCGCATATTAGTCAGAGAAAGGAGTATTTATAAAGTTATCAGTAAATAGGTATTATCAGTGGTTTACTTTGACAACAAGATTACTTTATACACGCGTAAATGTCAATTGAATTTACCACTTTCATAATAATTCGCATATTAGTAAGAGAAAGGAGTATTTATAAAGTTATCAGTAAATAGGTATTATCAGTAGATTAGTTTGACAACAAGATTACATTATACACGCGTAAATGTCAATTGAATTTACCACTTCCATAATAATTCGCATATTAGTAAGAGAAAGGAGTATTTATAAAGTTATCAGTAAATAGGTATTATCAGTGGTTTAGTTTGACAACAAGATTACTTTATACACGCGTAAATGTCAATTGAATTTACCACTTTCATAATAATTCGCATATTAGTAAGAGAAAGGAGTATTTATAAAGTTATCAGTAAATAGGTATTATCAGTGGTTTAGTTTGACAACAAGATTACATTATACACGCGTAAATGTCAATTGAATTTACCACTTTCATAATAATTCGCATATTAGTAAGAGAAAGGAGTATTTATAAAGTTATCAGTAAATAGGTATTATCAGTAGATTAGTTTGACAACAAGATTACTTTATACACGCGTAAATGTCAATTGAATTTACCACTTTCATAATAATTCGCATATTAGTAAGAGAAAGGAGTATTTATAAAGTTATCAGTAAATAGGTATTATCAGTGGTTTAGTTTGACAACAAGATTACATTATACACGCGTAAATGTCAATTGAATTTACCACTTTCATAATAATTCGCATATTAGTAAGAGAAAGGAGTATTTATAAAGTTATCAGTAAATAGGTATTATCAGTGGTTTAGTTTGACAACAAGATTACTTTATACACGCGTAAATGTCAATTGAATTTACCACTTTCATAATAATTCGCATATTAGTAAGAGAAAGGAGTATTTATAAAGTTATCAGTAAATAGGTATTATCAGTAGATTAGTTTGACAACAAGATTACTTTATACACGCGTAAATGTCAATTGAATTTACCACTTTCATAATAATTCGCATATTAGTAAGAGAAAGGAGTATTTATAAAGTTATCAGTAAATAGGTATTATCAGTGGTTTAGTTTGACAACAAGATTACTTTATACACGCGTAAATGTCAATTGAATTTACCACTTTCATAATAATTCGCATATTAGTAAGAGAAAGGAGTATTTATAAAGTTATCAGTAAATAGGTATTATCAGTGGTTTAGTTTGACAACAAGATTACTTTATACACGCGTAAATGTCAATTGAATTTACCACTTCCATAATAATTCGCATATTAGTAAGAGAAAGGAGTATTTATAAAGTTATCAGTAAATAGGTATTATCAGTGGTTTAGTTTGACAACAAGATTACTTTATACACGCGTAAATGTCAATTGAATTTACCACTTTCATAATAATTCGCATATTAGTAAGAGAAAGGAGTATTTATAAAGTTATCAGTAAATAGGTATTATCAGTGGTTTAGTTTGACAACAAGATTACTTTATACACGCGTAAATGTCAATTGAATTTACCACTTTCATAATAATTCGCATATTAGTAAGAGAAAGGAGTATTTATAAAGTTATCAGTAAATAGGTATTATCAGTAGATTAGTTTGACAACAAGATTACTTTATACACGCGTAAATGTCAATTGAATTTACCACTTTCATAATAATTCGCATATTAGTAAGAGAAAGGAGTATTTATAAAGTTATCAGTAAATAGGTATTATCAGTGGTTTAGTTTGACAACAAGATTACATTATACACGCGTAAATGTCAATTGAATTTACCACTTTCATAATAATTCGCATATTAGTAAGAGAAAGGAGTATTTATAAAGTTATCAGTAAATAGGTATTATCAGTGGTTTAGTTTGACAACAAGATTACTTTATACACGCGTAAATGTCAATTGAATTTACCACTTCCATAATAATTCGCATATTAGTAAGAGAAAGGAGTATTTATAAAGTTATCAGTAAATAGGTATTATCAGTGGTTTAGTTTGACAAAAAGATTACTTTATACACGCGTAAATGTCAATTGAATTTACCACTTTCATAATAATTCGCATATTAGTAAGAGAAAGGAGTATTTATAAAGTTATCAGTAAATAGGTATTATCAGTAGATTAGTTTGACAAGATTACTTCATTCACACGTACATGTCAATTGAATTTACCACCCTATTTGTCATTAATGCAAACATTTTAAGTTACAACAAAACTTATTACTTTACCAACAATTAATAACTTTTAAAAGATTTATATTTTTTAATTAATTATATAGTAAGCAGCTGATATATAAAAACTAATTCTCGAGTAAATATCAATTATACTTAAATGAAAAAAAAAAAAAAAAACTACTACAAAGTTTTTCTCCTCGAAATAAGCCACGTACGAGTGGCTTGGAAACTTTTAAAGCATTATTATTAACTATTATCATTACCGAACCATAAGAAGGCAAGGGTGATTATACCCCTACGAGACTACATCAGTCGTACGTGACTAAATTTTTTTATTAAGGGACGCTACTCTTCTACACTCAAAAATACTACTTCTTGGTAATATTCCCTTCATAAAAACAATAAGTTAACACAATATATTTTTTTAATAAGAATATAATTTTTAGAAAATAACTAATGTTTTTTATTGTTATATGTAGCATTGATTTATTATTTGATCTTACTTATATAAATATTAAAAAAAAAGAAAAAAAGAATTACAATATCCATAATTTCGAGTATTTTTCTCTGTCGTTACAAAACGAGAAAAAAAAAATCTCAAAGAATAAATAAAATAAAAACGTCATGTACCACTGGTTAGGTCGAAGCAAGAGGTTTTCAGAGGCCCCAAGTCAAGTGAATAGGCTAGAGATTCAACCGGAACAAATTTCAGGCGCCTCTTTAATAATAGGGCGTACCCAAAAAGATTATACTCGGTCTGAAGGAAAAATACGGATTTGTAAAGCGCTCTACGAGAATGACTTTTTTCCCAAAGATAATTTTCTAAAATACATCTACTGTTGTGGTCAATAAAAGTAGTTCTGTTCTAATGAGTTGCTATGAACATTTTCTAATATTTGATCGAACGTAATAAATGTATACAAACTAACTTAGCTGAGCCTCTGGGTTAGTTCTTAGTCATTTAAATTATTTAAATAAAAAAACCAAAATCTATATTAAAATACAATTTTAGTTCATCTTAAGTCTCTACTAAAATGTGTAAATGCACATAAATTTCAAGCCGCAAACATAAATAACTGGTTGTGAATGCTAACACAACCAGTAAGTCGCCACTTCCACAAAGCAGCGATTGTGGTTACACCAAGGGGGGGGGGGGGGGGGAGGGGGGAGCGGCCCCCGGTAAAATAATATATAAATGAAAATGTTCGGATAAATTCGGTTAAATTGCTTTAACCCTTTAAGGATCTAGACAAAAAAAAATATACAGTGGATTTGTGGTTTCCACGGTTTACCACCTGACCATCTCTACACGTGTGTTTTGGATGACATGTCTCCAGTTTTTTTTTATTGTGGCTCATAGAAGCAATTTCTTGGAGCGGGTTTTTGTCAAAATACTTATTATACTATCAATTTTGATTTAATATTGGGTTTTTACGATAAATAATTAGCGCTCTCGAGTTATTTGCAGATTTTTAGCTTGAGTTGTGAAAATTTAATATATTACGTTGTCTTAGAGGTTTGGTGGTTCATTCCGTTAACCACCTACTTTAAGGTGGTAAAGGATGTAAACCACCAATACCAGGCAATATAATTTTTGTCAAGGTCATCAGAAGTACAAATCCCAAATTGATTGGTGGCATCTCCTAGAAACCACAAAAAAAAAATTGATTTAATTTTGTATGAGAGGGGGGCTAGCATTTTTTCGAAAATAATTTTCTGGGGTCATTCTTGATCCCACAGATGAGATTTGCAACTCTAAAAAAACAGTAGTGCGCCATTCGGAGCAAAAGGGGTGGTTTGCCAGGCAAACCATCAATCCTTAAAGGGATAAACCTAAATCATTTATTAACTAACTCGGTGGCACAACAGCCTGTTGGAGGGCTTAGGTCTGCCAAATGGCTTATATAATTATGTAATGGATGACACGATATAGTGTGTCGCTCCATCAGCTGTATAAACCTTAAAATTAGCATGCACAACCATTTAGCACCACTTCACAAAACCCATTTATATGGCGATGCAGGTTAAACACTGAGGGGGGGGGGGGGGGGGTGCGACCCAGATCTGTGGTCATCCAAAGTGTGACCAAATTGGAAAAAGAAACTTTCGTCCAACACAGAAAATTATAAATTTGCTTCTTTTAATTATTTAGCTTTTTTCCATTAATAAATATAATTAAATTGTAATTATATATCTATAAAATTGCTAATAATATCAACAAACAAAAATTAAAGATGAAAATTGACCTGTTTACTTTGAAGGAAACCACAATTAATGTTTATCCCAGACCACTATTAATTTGTTATCAATAATTAAATTAAGATAATAATAAATGATATTCCAAACTGCTGTGTATTAAGCATTATCTATTGTGGTTTCCTTACAATAAACTATTTAATTTTCCTTTTTTAGTTTTATTCGCTATGAGCAAGTTGGTCGAAACCACTAATTTTATCAAAGCATAGAAATAAAATAAAAAGCCTTTCCTAAATTTTCAAATTTTAATCCCATTTTTTTAACTATAAAGCTTTTCTTTTTAACTGCACACAAAAAAATATAACAAAACAACTGAAATAAATCATTAATGTTTTGTTATATAACCTGGAATATCATTATCCAATATTTTAACAATAAATCTAATGTTTTTAATAGACAAATGCCAACAACTGTTTTTGCAACAGAACAAATTTTAATATTCTAAGAATAAGCCTCCTGTTTAAGGAGGCTAATTTTTTAATATTATTAGGTTACCTTTATTCTATCGATGCTTATATAAATCCTTAAAGTTTAACTAAACAAATATATCTTAGATAATATGCTGATTTGAATCTCCAGTTTGAAATATACAAACTGTAATCGTTCAAGTTATTAACAATTGTCATTGTGACACTATTTTAATTATATTTGCTCTTATTTTTTCAAAACATCTTTAGGTTGATATTATAAATGTGATAAAATGAAATGCGGAATGATTGATCACTTCGGACATTTGATAATTAAAGCGCATTTAACAACAATACTAAAGTCTGGAGCATTTTATCATTTATTATAATAGCACCTTAGTAGTTTCTGGATTTTTTAATACATGCCGGCTTCCAACGAGTAGTGGTTATCGTCAGTTCTGGTGAGACGAGTAGAAAGATTCTATACTCTCTTCTACTGTCTTTCAACAAGTAGTGGTTATCGTCAGTGCCGGTGAGACGAGTAGAAAGATTCTACTCTCTTCTACCGTCTTTCAACAAGTAGTGGTTATCGTCAGTGCCGGTGAGACGAGTAGAAAGATTCTATTCTCTTCTACCGTCTTTCAACAAGTAGTGGTTATCGTCAGTGCCGGTGAGACCAGTAGAAAGATTCTACTCTCATCTACCGTCTTTCAACAAGTAGTATATCGTCAGTGCCGGTGAGACGAGTAGAAAGATTCTACTCTCTTCTACCGTCTTTCAACAAGTAGTGGTTATCGTCAGTGCCGGTGAGACGAGTAGAAAGATTATACTCTCTTCTACCGTCTTTCCACAAGTAGTGGTTATCGTCAGTGCCGGTGAGACGAGTAGAAAGATTATACTCTCTTCTACCGTCTTTCCACAAGTAGTGGTTATCGTCAGTGCCGGTGAGACGAGTAGAAAGATTATACTCTCTTCTACCGTCTTTCAACAAGTAGTGGTTATCGTCAGTGCCGGTGAGACGAGTAGAAAGATTATACTCTCTTCTACCGTCTTTCCACAAGTAGTGGTTATCGTCAGTGCCGGTGAGACGAGTAGAAAGATTATACTCTCTTCTACCGTCTTTCAACAAGTAGTGGTTATCGTCAGTGCCGGTGAGACCAGTAGAAAGATTATACTCTCTTCTACCGTCTTTCAACAAGTAGTGGTTATCGTCAGTGCCGGTGAGACGAGTAGAAAGATTATACTCTCTTCTACCGTCTTTCCACAAGTAGTGGTTATCGTCAGTGCCGGTGAGACGAGTAGAAAGATTATACTCTCTTCTACCGTCTTTCAGCAAGTAGTGGTTATCGTCAGTGCCGGTGAGACGAGTAGAAAGATTATACTCTCTTCTACCGTCTTTCAACAAGTAGTGGTTATCGTCAGTGCCGGTGAGACCAGTAGAAAGATTATACTCTCTTCATACTTCTTCCAACAAGTAGTGGTTATCGTCAGTGCCGGTGAGACGAGTAGAAAGATTATACTCTCTTCTACCGTCTTTCAACAAGTAGTGGTTATCGTCAGTGCCGGTGAGACCAGTAGAAAGATTATACTCTCTTCATACTTCTTCCAACAAGTAGTGGTTATCGTCAGTGCCGGTGAGACGAGTAGAAAGATTATACTCTCTTCTACCGTCTTTCCACAAGTAGTGGTTATCGTCAGTGCCGGTGAGACGAGTAGAAAGATTATACTCTCTTCTACCGTCTTTCCACAAGTAGTGGTTATCGTCAGTGCCGGTGAGACGAGTAGAAAGATTATACTCTCTTCTACCGTCTTTCCACAAGTAGTGGTTATCGTCAGTGCCGGTGAGACGAGTAGAAAGATTATACTCTCTTCTACCGTCTTTCAACAAGTAGTGGTTATCGTCAGTGCCGGTGAGACGAGTAGAAAGATTATACTCTCTTCTACCGTCTTTCCACAAGTAGTGGTTATCGTCAGTGCCGGTGAGACGAGTAGAAAGATTATACTCTCTTCTACCGTCTTTCAACAAGTAGTGGTTATCGTCAGTGCCGGTGAGACCAGTAGAAAAATTATACTCTCTTCTACCGTCTTTCAACAAGTAGTGGTTATCGTCAGTGCCGGTGAGACCAGTAGAAAGATTCTACTCTCTTCTACCGTCTTTCAACAAGTAATGGTTATCGTCAGTGCCGGTGAGACCAGTAGAAAGATTATACTCTCTTCTACCGTCTTTCAACAAGTAGTGGTTATCGTCAGTGCCGGTGAGACCAGTAGAAAGATTCTACTCTCTTCTACCGTCTTTCAACAAGTAGTGGTTATCGTCAGTGCCGGTGAGACCAGTAGAAAGATTCTACTCTCTTCTACCGTCTTTCAACAAGTAGTGGTTATCGTCAGTGCCGGTGAGACGAGTAGAAAGATTCTACTCGTCTCACCGGCACTGGCGATAACCACTACTAGTTGGAAGCCGGCATGTATTAAAAATTCTAGAAAAAACTACTAAGGTTCAATCTCTGTTTTAACTCCTACGCTGATTCTTTCCCTAACGAATTTTCATCCGTCTCACAAGCAATGAAGATGACCACTAGTGGAAAAGACAGCATTGTACAATTAAGTAACTTTTAGGGAAGAAATGTCTTTCTTTATTCCACCCTAGTAGGTAGTTGTCTTTCGATGAAGGATCACATATAATGAATATATAAGTAAATAAATAATCTAGTTATTAGTACCTACTGTATGAGTGAAAATGTTTTATAGTAGTAAAATGGTAATATGAATCATAACAGAATTTAAAAAAAAATAGTTTATAAATGAGTTTCATTCAGTACAAGCATGTTTAAGAAAATCTCTATAGATATAACCAACTTTACTTTCACGAGGATAGTTCCTTAGTTGTATAAGATACCATACATTGACAATCCTACTATAAGACAATCCTATAAAATACAAAAATATTCATCGATAAATCCACAATTATACTAGAAGGTTAAAAATGTGTAAGGATTTTTATATTGGTAAAAAAGTATGATGTACTCTTTAAAAAACTTATAGAGATGGCCAACTCTTATCAACCTTAGTTTGGTCAAACTTTAATTTTTATCAACTCTCTTGAAACCTTTTTTGTTATTTCACTAGCTTGTATAAATAAAAACAAACTGAAATTTGTTGTTCTTTAGAAATGTTTGAATAAATTCAGGTCCTTTTTCCGCCTCTATTCTATTAAAATTTAAAACTCTGGTAAAGGCTTTTCAGTATTTCTAGAGGGAAAAAAACTGTTTTTGTAAAATTCCCGGGAGAGAGAGAGAAAGGAAAGTTTGTTGTGTGGGTGGGCGGGGCTGGTGTAGGTATCGGCCAGATCGATACTAAACCCGCCGCACAACTTGCTGACAGGAATTTGGCCCAGAATTCACAACTTTACACTACCGACAAACTTCCAACCCGGGGGGTTCCAAAACTTTTCCCTCTTCTACCCTCGAAAACCATTTACATTGTATAAACGCAGTATTTGAATTCTCCCCTCAAGTTTTTGATCGCCGATAAGAAGTTTCCTGTCAAGACCGATCGATATCTGGCATTCACAATTACACTAGGATTTGTCGACGAGATTAAAACTTGAACTGAAACGTGAATTGTCTTTAGATTCAAAACGAATTTGTGAATTCTTAAAAGACGTTAAAAGTTAAGTAAAGAAACCACTTTAAACTGTCGTACGTCAAAATGTAATTATCGCTTCAAAACCCAATAACAAACGATTCAATTAACTCTGCTGTTCTTCATTGTATCAGAATCTAACACAAATCCTTTCATAACAAACCACCATTCAAAACATTAAGAGAAAACTTAGCTTAAAATTATTAACTTTTATAAATCAAAAGAGAGAAAATTTCTTACAAAATAAACCGTTAAACCCAAAACAATTTTATTTATTCTTTAACTTAAAATCTCAAACATTAATGACTTCTCTTACGCGCGAAGATTTCTGCCTCGATTGTTAAAAATTGATTGTTGGGCAAATGCAAAACGTGTAGTAAAGTATTGACCTCTGACGATTTCGTGTCATAATTTAAAGAAACACGTATCTTCAGTTTTAAAACGCCAAACAGACATCGCAGTTAAGCCTTAAAAAATGTATAACGGAATATTTTCTATATAGTTATAACATGTATATATCACGTAATGATAAGTATATAACACGTTATAAAACGTATGACTCGTATATTAACCACAACCAACCTTTGTTCAACCTTAAAAATAAAATTAAAAATTGCATTGAGTTTTAGTTACTAAAACCCGTTTCTATATCTACCAACAGTGAACTAAATATTTATTTAAGTAGAATGGACAATGTAGATACACTTTGTAATATACTAATCTTCAACAGATGTTTTAATAGACACACACATATATACAGGGTGGGCAAAAAAAAACGCTCTTTTTTGAACACGTATAGCTCCTCAGCTTCTGTAATTCATTGAGATATAGGGTTTGCGGGGTCTGAAAACTACATTCTTATACTTTAAATTTCATATCTATAAATTAAAAACTTTTGAATTAGGGTCCTAAAAGAAGTCGTTGCCTGGTATAGTTTTGATAGCGTAAATGATCATATGGTGGGGGGGGGGGGGTTCTAAGTAGGTAAGCGGGAGGAGTCCCTCAGTGTTATAACAAACATTAAAGATTTGTTCACTAAAATGTTGCCTGAAATTGAAGATCAAATGCTAAATTACACGTTTGTGCAAGATGGTGCCCCGTCCCATCACTCCTTGCAAACAATTCAATACTTGCAAGTGAATTGCCCAGACTTCATTCAGCCAGACGAGTGTCCGCCCAACAGTCCAGACCTAAATCCAATTGATTACTCCGTCTGGGGTTGGTAAAAACAAAGAGTGCACGTGGGAGAAAGAATAAAGGACGTTGATGAACTTGGAAAGAGGATTCTTCGTGCCTGATGGGATGATATGCGTTAATCAACTAATGCCGGGGCAATATCCCACTAGAGAAGGAGAGTACAGGCAGTCGTAAATGAACTAGGAGGACATATTGAACCATACAACAAGTTAATCTGTAAAATATGCATTATTGGTTGTTTTTTTTTTGTAATTTTATTACATTCATTTTTTAAATATAATTTATTTCATGAAAACTACCCAGATAACGACTTTTCTTAAGACCCAAAGAGAATTCAAACCGTCATTACATGGCTTTCACCCAATAGTTTGTTAACTTATAGATATGAAGTTTAAAGTATAAGAATGTAGTTTTCAGACCCCGAAAACCCCATTCCTCTATCTATTACAGAAGCTATACGTGTTCAAAAAAGTGCAGTTTTTGCTCATCCTGTAGTATACCGAAGAATCAGTAAATGAACACGGTGATTACATCTACATTTTTAGATGTATTAAACCCTAAATTTAAAATGATTTTCAATCAAAAATACGGAACAATAATTTCATAAATATTAACAGTACTCAAAAAACAAATGATAAAAAATTAATAAGAAATACAAAAAGATTCGAATCAAGCAAATAAATAGTGCTAAGATAAGATATAAATCAATATACATATTAGATAATAAATAAACTAAAATTATACTTTTCCAGTAATAAATAAAAGAACATATTTAATGATACTAGAAAGGACAAGCAAAGGAAAATATATGTTACTATTGCTACGTTTGGTTCATTCAGCTACCACTCATAATTTACATTCACTATATATAAGTGTAAATTGATCATTTTACATAGTTAATTGCCTTTGCACTTTTTACATATATATATCAACTACTCTTTTACATTACAACTATTTACAAATGTTTATAGATATACATATATATATATATATATATATATATATATATATATATATATATATATATATATATATATATATATATATATATATATAAATAATTTATAGATGAACTGTTAAAATATTATAAAGCTTTGAAGTTAGCCCAAACATCAATTTTGAATAATATCACTCTTGTATTTGATCGTATCGACTAATAATGTAATGATCACGAGATAAAATATAAAAACACTTGGAAAAATGCAGTGATCTTATTTTACATGTATTTTTATATTATTTAACTGAACTATTATGGTACATACACATTATAAGTTAAAAAAAAAAGAAGGGTGTTGATAAAGATTATCTTTATATAATCAGTGCAAATATTATCTTGACATAATCAGTGCAAAGATTATCTTGACATAATCAGTGCACAGATTATTGACGTAATATCAATGCCCAGATTATCTTGACATTATCAGTACACAGATTATCTTGACATAATCAGTGCACAGATTATCTTGACATAATTAGAGCATAGATTATTGACATAATATCAATGCCCAGATTATCTTGACATAATCAGTGCACAGATTATTGACGTAATATCAATGCCCAGATTATCTTTATATAATCAGTGCAAATATTATCTTGACATAATAGTGCAAAGATTATCTTGACATAATCAGTGCACAGATTATCTTGACCTAATATCAATGCACAGATTATCTTGACATAATTAGTGGACAGATTATTGACATAATATCAATGCCCAGATTATCTTGACATTATCAGTACACAGATTATCTTGACATTATCAGTACACAGATTATCTTGACATAATCAGTGCACAGATTATTGACGTAATATCAATGCCCAGATTATCTTTATATAATCAGTGCAAATATTATCTTGACATAATAGTGCAAAGATTATCTTGACATAATCAGTGCACAGATTATCTTGACATAATATCAATGCACAGATTATCTTGACATAATTAGTGGACAGATTATTGACATAATATCAATGCCCAGATTATCTTGACATTATCAGTACACAGATTATCTTGACATAATCAGTGCACAGATTAATGACATAATATCAATGCCCAGATTATCTTGACATAATCAGTGCACAGATTATCATAACATAATTAGTGTACTCATAATTATACGATTCGAATTATTGATTTAAAGGAAATTATTTAGAACGAAAATGAGAACAACAGCCTAATAGATGAATTTTATAATATATATATATATATATATTCGTGTGTGTGTGTGTTAATATAATTTATAAAAAAATATATTCATTATAATATGTTGTTAAATTATATTTCTTGCAATGTCACAACTATAAATATAATCCTTTTAGTAAAATCACAAAACTATATTGTTTTTAGCAATCTATTGGTTAAAGTGAGGTGAAAAAAAACTCTAAGTTATCAGAGGACGAGGAATCATGCATATTTAATGTCAACTTTCTAACTTATTACGTCAAATTAATCAGAGATAAATACAGGCTGTCTACTGCTGTCCACTTAGCCATCACGCAACAATTTAAGAGTACACAATGTTTCTTTTGTTCTGTTTATTTATTTATTTTTTTATTAATGGACTTCCTATCAATATAAAAAATACTTAATAATACCAATATCTCACAATATCACTGCTTTAATTATAAAGCGGTAATTTTCTAAAAACAAACTCTTATTCGCCTTTTGGTTTTATTACCGGTGTAGAAGGACAAAAAAAAATGAATCAGACATGATAGCAGCAATTTAGGCTATAAATATACCTTTTTAAAAAAGATTAATTCTGGAATTACAAAGTCTAATACAGGCAATTAAGAACGTTAGAATTACTGAGATTATTTGCGTCAAAAGTGGAATAAAATTTTGTCTACAGACTAAAATCATATACCAAACGGTGAGTGTCTCATTAATTGTGTACAGGGAAGAAAATCACGTGCTCTACTTTACAATTACCAAGGATTCTGTACCATAAAAACAGTTTAAAATATCTCCTTAAATAAACAATAATTACTGCAATCTCTTCTTAATATTAACTCACAAAGTCGGACATATAATAAAATAGTATTTTTAACGAAATAAGTTAATTAACAAACCAATAATGCATTTACGCAATAAAATTATCTTCAAAAAATAAATAAATAATAAAAAAAACAAAAAAACAGAAATCCTTAAAAAATAGTTATTTAAAAAAAAAAAAAAAAATGTGTAAAACTTAAGATTCTTTGAAAATCTAGGAACAACAACGATTGAAGAAATAATTAGTAAAATTAAAATAAATATTACAAAACTTCAATAATTTCCGCATTCGATTTAAATTTAACAAGATTTGAAAAATTATTTAAATAAGATAATTAATGAAAGAGAAAAATAAATTAACACGGAAAATATTCAATATCTGTTTTAGGCACATTTTATAGCAAGTTAATTAAATTTCCAATTACATAATAAATAAAAAAATAAATATTATTTATCCCTCCAAAAAGTATAGGAATTAAAAATAATTTTTAATACGTATAAAGGGGAAAAAGGTTTTTTTTTTATATTAATTAGTAAATGTTATCTATATAGAAGTTGGAACAATTTTAATGTAAATATAATGTAAAAACTGTATTTAATTTAAAACGGTTAATGTAAATTTAAAATAAATTGGCTAATTATGTGCTTTCACAAACAAAAAATCCGTAGGCAATTTAACGCAAACACAAAAATCATACATCATCGGCCCAGCTGTATCAAGATGACTTTGAAGTTTCCATTTTGAAGTTTCTTTCAGCAATAACTTTTGAACCATTGATTATAATAACGTGGAACAAAGTACAAAAGCAATGAAACTACTCCGAAGTGACTAGGCCAATCCGTTGCCATGATATTACATTTTTAACAGTACAAAAGCAATGAAACTACTCCGAAGTGACTAAGCCAATCCGTTGCCATGATATTACATTTTTAACGGTATACAAAAGCAATGAAACTACTCCGAAGTGACTAGGCCAAACCGTTGCCATGATATAACATTTTTAACAGTACAAAAGCAATGAAACTACTCCGAAGTGACTAGGCCAATCCGTTGCCATGATATTACATTTTTAAGTTATTTTTTTGGTAGGGGATGTGGGAAGGAGAACCAAATTTTTCTCCAAAATATGCTACGGATGAAAAATTTCATTCATATATTTTATTTATTTATTTGACAAAGAATAACTAGGATTTTTGTTGATTTGTTAAATCAAATAGAAGGGGGGGGGGGGGGGGGGGGCACATGACGCAAGATGAATTGGTTCAAAAACGATCCCAAATATATATATATTTGTTGTACTCAGGGCGCCCCCTTCTTTCATATAGGACCGCAAATGAAGCATTTCTGATCAAAACAAAAAATCAACCCCTAGTTTTTAAGGGATGATTTTTTAGGACTTCCCTATAATTTTCCTACGGGCCCTAAAAGACAATTATTCTACAGTAATGTTACTTTTGTTTTTGTATTGTTATATTATTGTATTCGGATGAAAATACATTTTGTTTACCGTACAAAAAATGAATGAAGATACTCCGGTGGTAAAACAATCTGAGTACCCGGTGATAAAACAATCTGAGTACCACCAAACGTTTTATTGCAGAATTCTTTGATTACCTTCATATGCAAGAGCACATTCTATTATTAACAGTATAAAAAATAAAAAAAAAGGATAAAACTTGGAGATTTACTTCTGCATATTTTATTGAAGTATTCTTTGATTACGTTCATTTACATAAAAGAGCATTAAGTGATCGACGGTACATAAATAAAAGGAAGTTACTTCGGGTAACAAACGAGGAAAGAATTACTTGTACTCATGTATTCTTAGCTATCTTAATTCAGGTACAAGGGCATTAGAAGAGTATTGCTGCATGTTTTATCGAATTATTTCTTATTTACCTTAATTCGTATACAAGAGCAATATATTATAATCGTCACAACAGTGTACAAATTTCAAAATATTTTTTTAAAAAAATTTTTTAAAAAATCAATTTTTTTTTTTTTTTTTTTTTTTCATTAAATAATAAATAAAACGCAAAATATAATGTTAGAGTATATATTACACTATATTATTTATTCATTACATTTTATTTGTTTACCTTGTGATAATCATATTTTTTATAGTAATATATTAATTTATAATAACCGGACTATACTATAATGTTCAATATACTAAAATGCATAAAAAATTACTAGAGAAATTTTAAAACTGTAACTTATTCTAAATTAAATTCAAATATATATGTAGATTAAAACAATTTATATATATATATATATATATATATATATATATATATATATATATATATATATATATATATATATATGTGTGTGTGTGTGTAGTAAAGGATAAATAAAAAATAGAAAAATAACTCGCTTCAATTCGTTTTAGAAATGTAAATGCTAATAAGCAGTAAATTAAATAATATGACTATAAAATTCAAATTTTACAAGCTTTTTATTTCATGCGTAATATAAATGTCATGTAGTCGTTATAACATCTTAATAAATAGATGATAACCTTCTGATAAAAAGAAAGTTTACATATATATATATATATATATATATATATATATATATATATATATATATATATATATATATATATATATATATATATATATATATATATATATATATATATATATATATATATATATATACGTACTAGACTGTATTGTGACAAATTTATTCGTTCTATTTACTAAAAAAAAGAAAAAAATATTCAACATATTCTAACAAAATTATATATATATATATATATATATATATATATATATATATATATATATATATATATATATATATATGTGTGTGTGTGTGTGTGAGTGTGTTGAATATATAAAAACTAGAGATAATAATAATTAATAATAATTTAAAATCAAATTAAATTATAATTATATATAAAAAAATAAAAAAATCTTCTACAATTGCTATCCCTATTGATCCCATTGTATCAAATACAAGAGTGATGTCTAATATAAATAAAGTAAAAAATTAATTAAATAAAATAAAAGTAAAATAATATTAAACTAATAATAAGATCAAGGGCTTCAAGTAAATTAACAAAGTGCAATGCAAAGGGAATAATATATTAATGTTTTAAAACACTTACGGAACGAAGAGCCGCTCCAGAGAGTAGCTGAAAGAAGTATAATAGCATAGGTTATTTTAGTTCAAACTTTACCAATTAACACATTCAAAATTATACTGCATTTTTTGTTTTCTTTAGAAAGAGAAGATATAAATTAGACTCTTGGTCTCTACCTATACCTAGATGAAATTACGTTAAAAATGTTTAAACAGTCTTGAACCAGTCAGTAGTAGGTATAAAACGAGGAATTTAAAACATAAACGGCGATTTATATCACGTATCTTCCTAATGCTTCAAGATTCCTAGTTAGTATCTACAACAACTTTATTAATTATATCAAATAATTACTCGAATATTGAGGTCTATGGTGATTAAATAACTAGGCATCGCGTGGCTCTATCATTGAAGCGAGCGTATAGTAATAAATATGTATTGAATATTGAAAAAAAAGATTATTGTGAATCATGATGAGTTGATAGATAATGGGTCTGGTAGTAGTGCAGCGGCTAGTAGTAAGGGAATCACCCCTCATTCTTACTATTCCTCTAACCACACATCTCTATTTCAATATTTATAATTTGTATATCTTTGCTACAAACAAACTACTGCATGTATCAAATTGAAATTTTTGCATGCCTGTTTCAATTGTGCATCAGATGGTGTCTATGAAGTTTTATTAAAATCGTTACGTTAGAACGTAAGATATCGGTAAAAAGGTTGTTTTCTCTATTTTAAACGTTTAGCTTTAATAGTTTTAGCGATCTTTATTAATTCATAGCGGTGTCGCTGTTGGTTTTACTAAAAAATGTTATTTGAAAAAAATGTTCGTCTCATCGAATAGATGATGATAGAATCTTTCCCGTCCTGAAATTCCAATTTAATTTTTGAACCTCTCGTTTACGCGAGCGTTGCGCGCGAACTCTTGGACGGATCACGCTGTCCAACGAACTTAGCCTGAGTATTAGTAAGAGGATCATGTACACCAAATTTCAACTAAATCGGTCAACTTTTACTCAAGTTATCGTCACACGCGTGAACGTTACTGGCAGACAGACAGACAGACAGACAGACACGGAGCATATTTCGTTGAATGTAGGAAGCTCGCTACTCTCGCTTCAATTATATATTTTGCAGAGTAGATGCTCCATATTAAGAGAACTATGATGTTTTTCAATAAATTAATAAAAGTGTCGGTATACCGTCGATATTGGTTAGATCTGGAGATTAACACGTACCGTCGGCAAAATGCTCTCGCATTGATATTTGATTGGCTTTGTGGCAGAAACCAATGAAAGAAGAGTACATTTTTTTAAAAATCTGGAGATTATTGTCTACATCCGCATCTTTGGCAAATCTTTATTTAGGTAATAACCTATTGGTAGTTGTAGTAGTAGGTTCGTTACAGTACTAAACGTTTGGGATGAACCAGTTGTTGGAACCTACCAATTAGGCCTTATTTTGGGCCTATTTTACTACTCCACCCATGGCTGAGAGTTTCAACCCCAACCACTGTACATTGTACCACCGAAGCGAGTACGGTGTGGTATTGAGCTAAATGAGAGAGTGAAAGCGTGGATCATACCAATGACCATTGACCATGTACCACTCTACTCACAGATACTAAAAAGGACTAATTTTACAACATAAATAATTAGATGCGATAGAATTTACGGTTCTTCGATAACTCATAATATTCTCTTTCAAATGAACTGTCATAAATTAATGCGAGATACAAGAAAAAGTTAGAATACGATCGAATATATGAGAAGTAATCTTACTGACAAATAAGATGGGACAATAGATACATTAAATTTTATGATCCAGTGGTAATCCACGGGTCATTAAATAATTTCCACTATAATTCTATCAGCTACCCCGGTGATTACTTATTTCATTGTACTTTTCAAAGGTGATTCCTATTCCATTATGCTTTTCAAGAGGTCTCCTTAATTTTAATATTATCACGGTGTTTTACCATACTATCCCAGTCCTTTCAGTAGTAAGAGAAAAAATAAATAAATATACAGGGTGGTCCAAAAGTCTCCCCCCCCCCCCCCCCCTCTTAACTTTTAAACGGTTTGAGATAAATTAATGAAACTTGGGGGATCTCTATCATGCAAAGGGAAGTTTGTTTTCATGCAATCGCCCACTAGGGGCAACAACCCACTTTGCCCCCAGGCCACCCAACTCAAAATTTCAAATTGGAATGTATATTTTTGATAGCATATTTGGATTCTACGGTGAAAAATAATAAACTTTTACTTGAAACTTATTTTTCTATCTCCAATATTTTGCTCCCTACAGGGGGGCAAAGATGGCAAAATAACCCTTCCAAAATTGTAAGAAAATAACACTTAGAAGGTAATAAAATCTAAACGGTTAGAAATAAAGTAATGAAACTTGGGGGATCTGTACCATGTAAAGGGAAGTGTGTATTCATCTACTCGCGTACTAGGGGCAACTACCATTTTGCCCCCAGGCGCTGAAATTTAACATTTTTATACCTATCCCCCTACCATTTTTCCCCCATAGGGAGAAAAATATAGGAGATGGAAAAAAGAGTTAGAAGTAAAATATTTTTATTTTTTGCCATAGAATCTAAATCTGCTATCAAAAATATACACTTTAGGTTAAAATTTTGAAGTTAGGTGGCTAGGGGCCAAATGGGTGGTTGCCCCTACTGTGCGATTGCATGAAAACAAACTTCCCTTTACATGGTACGGATCCCCTAAGTTTCATTAATTTATCTCTAACCGTTTAGATTTTACAACGTATTATCGGAAGGGTTATTTATCTATCTTTGCCCCCCTATAGAGGGCAAAATATTGATAATAGAAAAAAAAGTTCAAAGTAAAAGTTCATTATTTTTCACCGTAGAATCCAAATATGCTATCAAAAATATACACTCCAATTTGAAATTTTGAAGTTGGGTGGCCTGGGGGCAAAGTGGGTGGTTGCCCCTAGTGGGTGATTGCATGAAAACAAACTTCCCTTTGCATGGTAGAGATCCCCCAAGTTTCATTAATTTATCTCAAACCGTTCAAAATTTAAGAGGGGGGTGGGGAGACTTTTGGACCACCCTGTATAATAAATACGAATCAAATGTTTTTTTGTTTTATTTTTTTATTCTTGATGTTATTATACTTCAAGAAGATTAATTGGTTGTAATACAAATCATATGACACCTGCTAGTACAATATGATAAAAATCATGTGTTCATGATTATATGATATCTGCTAGATATTCGAGAAAAGAGTAAAATATTGAGGTCATCAAAGAGCTACCTTTAGACACTGCAGTTATTTGCTTCAAGTACTCCTAAAGATTACAAGATAACAACTCGATTCATTGGTATATTTTCGACTCTATCAGTCTAAAGTTGTCAGTTTGGGTTAACAGGTATTTTAACACTAAGCTATTAATAATACATCGGTGACGGTAGACACACAAACTAAACGCTTATTTTTGATATACAAAAAAAAAGGAAAACCAGCAATTTTCGAACACAGAATTATATGGTAAACATCAGCAGACGCTGATATAATTGCTAACGCTCTGTCACTGGAGAATTACATCGTAACATAGTGAAACGAACCAGAAAATTTATAAATCTCCTTCATTTTATATGAGCTTGTAAATATGTAAAATTTAATCAATGATTAAGCTAAAAAAATAAAGTTTGTGTTGTTCTAATGCAAATATTTAAACAGGAGAATCGTAGTTTAGACTCACGATACAACGATCTGACGATGTTGTAATCATTATTATTTTTTTTTTTTGGTTAGGTGATTTCATCAAAGAAATAGCGAAATACTCTATCAAACTTTGTCATTGTTATATTTATTTTGAAAGATGTTTAGAGCCAAATTCAAAGAATCAATATATTTTTAAGTTTTTAGTAGTATCCATACTACGGAAAGTTGAAATTTTAATTTAAATCAAATTATAATTATTATTAACAATGGGAGATATAGAGATAAAAATAGACTCCAGCGCCGGGACTCGAACTACGGGCCTCTATATTTCCTCTATAGTATAGAGCTACACTGAAGAATAATTTCCTTTGTCAATAACGATATCTAGTCCCGAATTAAGCTTTCAATTTTCCACAAGTCTATTGGAGTCGACATTTACGACAATAGAACTAGAGAAATATCGCTTATACCTAATTAAAAAGTACCCGTGGTTCAAGTCCCGGCACTGGAGTCTATTTTTCTCTGTCTATCTCCCATTGTTAATAATAATTATAATTTGATTTAGAATCAATATATTGATACCTTTTTCTATGATTAGTTAAAATGGAAGCTTAACTTTAAATGATGAGGCAGATTAGCTTATTAAGCTGTGATAAACTTCGATTTAGTTTCTTAAATTATTTTCTTTTCCTTAATCAAAGAATGTCTTTAATAGTTCTTAAAAAATATAGATATCAAAGTTTCATGTCTATATTTGTCTCAACTGATGATTTTTTCTTAAGGTGAACACAAGAATAAATAATCAATAAATTTAGAATAAGAACAATAATGTCACATACTATGTGAAAGGATTATTTTAATGAACACAAGAATGTCATTGAACAATTTTACCTCTTTCCACTAAAAAGTGTACTGTGTATAAGCTAATTTTAAAAAGATCGATTTGATGAGAAAACATAAATATTTGTCATACCATCAGTGTCTCTCCGATTATAATATTTTATCTCTAACACCATGACACATAACATCGTACATTTTGGAACATTAACATGCGGCATAATTTATAAAGTATAATTTAAGCTATAAGAGCTGATAAACAGAATAAATTAGTAATGATAATGTGTCAAAATTCTCATAATGTAAGTTAACTAATTATGTGGCGCATAACGCATAAGAAAAAATTGCATTTTGCTCTTATATATGCCATATTTGTTTTCAATATGGCTACCAGGAAACATATTTCGGAGGAAATCTTATATATTATTAAACTACCTGAAAAGAACTTTAAAATTACTTGTATCATGCCATTATTAATTTTTTTCAGAAAACAGTTAAAACTTGAAATTTTAGTTATAGTAGTTACACATTCTTTTACTATCTGTATAACATGTCATGCGGACTAGAACTATATTTTTAGCCGTCCGCTTTATTGGCCACCATCTTAGAAATATAAATTGTGAAATTTCAATAATTACACATTCTTTTTCTATCTGTATAACATGTCATGCGGACTAGAACTATATTTTTAGCCATCCGCTTTATTGGCCACCATCTTAGAAATATAAATTGTGAAATTTCAATAATTAAACATTCTTTTTCTATCTGTATAACATGTCATGCTGACTAAAACTTTATCTTTAGCCGTCCGCTTTATTGGCCACAATCGTAAAAATATAAATTGTGAAATTTCAATAATTACACATTCTTTTTCTATCTGTATAACATGTCATGCGGACTAAAACTTTATCTTTAGCCGTCCGCTTTATTGGCCACAATCGTAAAAATATAAATTGTGAAATTTCAATAATTACACATTCTTTTTCTATCTGTATAACATGTCATGCTGACTAAAACTTTATCTTTAGCCGTCCGCTTTATTGGCCACCATCTTAAAAATATATATTGTGAAATTTCAATAATTAAACATTCTTTTTCTATCTGTATAACATGTCATGCTGACTAAAACTTTATCTTTAGCCGTCCGCTTTATTGGCCACCATCTTAAAAATATATATTGTGAAATTTCAATAATTAAACATTCTTTTTCTATCTGTATAACATGTCATGCTGACTAAAACTTTATCTTTAGCCGTCCGCTTTATTGGCCACCATCTTAAAAATATATATTGTGAAATTTCAATAATTAAACATTCTTTTTCTATCTGTATAACATGTCATGCTGACTAAAACTTTATCTTTAGCCGTCCGCTTTATTGGCCACCATCTTAAAAATATATATTGTGAAATTTCAATAATTACATATTATTTTTCTAGTCTTCAAGACCATTAAACCGACGAATAACATGTCCTACAGACAACACAATTTCTTAGTCGTCCGCCATTTTGAAAATATTAAATGTGAGATTACCAAAAACTATACAGTTGCCACAAATAATAAGATGCATCTGTGTGTTAAAATTCGTTTATCGGTCGGACAAACAATCACACAAACTTTTCAAAACCCAAATCTCTGTAATGAAGAACTCAATACGCTCGTTCACAAATAATTTGCTAATAATCAGCTCTTTCTTGAGAAAGAATGGTTTGACACGGTATTGACCCTATTTTACAGAATATATTTTGAAAAAATCATTTATTAAATTTATTTCAAATATTTCATATCAGATATGAACGGTAACCAAGTTGTCTTCTAAGCAAATAATCTACGTAGCGATATCTTTTTTACCCATTAATAGTCGATAACCAATTCCAAAAAATATACCTCCCTGTATTAAAAGACAAAGTTGTCGTAATAAATACACATAAACTGACCATGCATTTGTATAGCATATAACATTTAAGCTAACATAAAAATATTATAACTAACACCAAGATTAAAAAAAAAAAAAAAAAAAAAAAAAAAAAAAAAAAAAAAACATCATGATATTATATAAATAAATATAAAATATTTCTAAAACAAATGTATAAAAACACCAATTAAACAAACACTTAAAGCTAAATAATCATTTAAAAAAAAACAACACATAAATTTGAAGTCCACTATGGTATATTATTTCCAATAAATTTTATTATCAGGCAATAATAAAATGTTAAAAGTTAAGCATTTGAAAATACCATATTTATGTCAACAGTATGATTATATTATTTTAATATTATTCTTTTTAAACTATTTACTTAAATTAATATCCTAATGTTATATTATTATATTTTAGGATAGTGCTAAAAACCAACTAACCTGAGATTCCGAAATTCATAGCGTTGTTGCCCGCGATTTAAATATCCATTGAGGAACGGGAATTATGCTCTTTTTTAAAATGAATAACTTTATCAAATTTGTTGTTAATTTTAATTATATTTTTATAGTCCTTGTATTAGCATTTTGCTTAATATCACTTAAATTAATTGATCACTTAAACATTTTTATTGATAAGCACGATTCACAACCTACAAACAAAAATAAAACTATTATCAATGAAGTATGTTTAGAAAGAAAATCAGGGGGAATTTCTATGGTCCGTCGGTGGTTTTAACTGGTCCAATAATTGTATTTTTTTAATTATTTTGATTTTTCATTTTAGCATACATAAAGAAATCAACAAAATGACAGAATTTGATACGGCCATAACTAATTTAAATAAAAGATAATTATATTAAAAAACAAAAGCATGTACTGATTGTTTTGATTTACTAATAATGAATATAACAAATAAATAATATAGACAGATTTCGATAGATCTAATCGACAGGTAATAAATTTAGATTATCTATCAGTGACAAAGTAAATTATAATATTAAAAATATATAATTACAAAAATAAATTGTTAATATCATGTCATTCCAGTTGTTCTAATTTAGTTGACACTAATAATCTTCTGATTTTTTTAAAGTAGAAATATAAAGGGATATATATATATATATATATATATATATATATATATATATATATATATATATATATATATATATATAAATATATATATATAAGTGTGTATATATATATATACATATATACATATTATATACACATATAACCAAGTTAGTCCATATCTCTAATTTTGAATTGAGAGACATGATGAGCAAATATATTTACTCATTAATGCGCATATTGACAATACATTGATATATTTATACATTTTTAATTTGTATAAAGCCATAAATTACTATACATATTTCTCCTTCAGTTCCACTCGTTTCTGCCCCGCGCAACTCTGCCACAAATCTTCCTCATTTCCTCTCCCAATCTTATTGTCTAATAGATAATTTAACTTTATTACCTGTTGGTTAGGTTGGTCGAAATTAGTCTATATTATTAATTAATTAATTAATGCCATTCAATAAACAGATAAAAGTTAGCTCATAAATAAATATATATATATATATATATATATATATATATATATATATATATATATATATATATATATATATATATATATATATATATATATATATATATATCAGTCAATCTTATTTAGTTGATCAGTAATGTCAATCTATTGTTCAAAGCAATTAGCTATCATTAAAAAATAAGACTTCTATTAGTGAACTAAATGATACTTAATGATTTTATATTCTGGAGATTTGGCTTGAATAATGATTTACTTAATATTTTGGAGGTTTTTATTTTAATAATGATTTGATATTCTGGAGGTTTGGTTTGAATAATGATTTGATATTCTGGAGTTTTTGTTTGAATAATGATTTAATATTCTAGAGGTTTTTATTTGATTAATGATTTCATATTTAGGAGGTTTGGTATGAATTAAGTGACAAAATTTAAGTGATGAAGAGAGTAAAATTATGCCACAATGATAATAAAAAAATATGCTATGTTATCAAATATAGCATGTTTGAATACATAATGTATTTAATGCGTGAATATTTCATTTTTTATAATGTATAGGTAATTCATAAAGTTTATTTAAACAAATAAAATTATGCTTACTGGAGTGCAAGCACTGATTCATAAACTTTTATTCAACTGATGAGCGTGCGGAGCGGGGGTTTCTGATTCAACTCAACACTCGGCCATTTGGCATTTCGTCTGTCTATCTGTAAATTTGTTTGTTAAGCAATCACGACCAGCCGTGTTGTTTCAATTTCTTCAAATTTGGCATAGATGTTCCTTAAAGTCATTAACATATACATTGAATGTTATTTCATTTTTGACGCGAGGTCTACTGTTCATTGAACTATTAGTCTAGAAACTGAATATTATATTTTCACAACAAAACCTCCAGAATAACCACTTTCTAAATCTTTAAAAATGCATAGTGATATTAATTCAAAAAAAAAAAAAAAAAAAAAATGAAAGTAATAATAAATAAATAAAATATTAATTATAACAGGAATATTTATAGAGCTAGCAATGAACGTAACAAATCGTTAGCTATTAAGTTGGCGACGGCTCAACCAAGCTGTTCTAAATATCTGTCATTTATAATGAGTAATATCTACACACACAAATGATCCTATTAATCCTTCAGTAGCTACTAACAAACGTAAATATTTGTTAATATTACTAATTCCTAACAATTATTTATATCAGATTGTAATTGTTCAGTACATTTGTATATTTTATAAATCATAAACATTATCTTTAATAAATTGGTCAATTTGATATAATTGTGTGGTTACCGTAATTATTGTGTATTTGTATCATTATTATTCATTTTTATGCAACGGTGAAGTTTATGAATACGGTATTTTATACATTTTCAGAAGGGGGGGGGGGGGTACACGTGTACTTGTATGTGGGTCATTTTCAAATAAAGTGTACCTTTTCTGTCCCAAGATTTTACAATTTTATTGTAACTAAAAAAATTCATATTAATGAAAAATAAAAAAACCTTTAGGTTTATTGATCAGATGTCTGTCTATTATTGTGTTAATCAGGGTCATTTTATGGCTTATAAGGTAAAAATTTCTTGCTTCAAAAAATTTTAATGTTAAAAATTGTAATGAGTGTTACGTCCCACAGTAGTTTTGATAACATGTAATATGATTTTTATTCATTTTTTTCATAAGTTTTTTTTCATTATATTTTTTTTTTTTAACCAATTAAATATCCAAGTTTATATAAATGGGATAGGAAATAATAAAACTTTAGTACAAAACGAAACAAATATATTTATATGTATGTCCCAAGGGTTTTGTAATGCGAGTGTTACCGATAAGAGTTGGCAGAATTTGAGGGTGAGTATGAAAGAAAGAAGAAGGGATTAGGGTTTGTTTATGTTAAGAAGACATTTAAGTCAGTAATCAACGACTTTTTGGATTGATAGCACTTTATTCTTCTCTACAATTAATATTTCACTAAAAAATATATTTTTATTCATTGTACTAAGTGTTACCATCATTTTTAGTAGTTGCAATCAACATTTATTTATGTTATTAATATGATTTAGTAGTTATTAATTAATATAATCAGTACACATTAAATTGGTTTAATTAAGAAACATAGTTTCCGAGGAAAGATTTTTTAAAGTTAAAAATGTAATGAGTGTTACCTGTAATGAGTGTTACTATTCCGTTAGTTCTACAATACTGTATATTTTAAAACTTAAATAAAATGATTGAGTTTAATGTTTTTACAAAAAATAAATTTGCCGCATGTAAACAAAAATTTTAAATAAAAGTTTAATGTTTAAAGTTTGTGTTAAAATTTAATTTTTTCTAGGTCCAATATATAAATGTGTAATGAGTGTTACCATAATGTAATGAGTGTTACTTGAATAACAACAAATTCTTATGGGTAGCCGTGTCCAACTATTTTTTTAATAAAGAAAAATTATTTTTTCTTCTTCTTTATAATAAAAACTTTTATTACAATGCACTGAAAACGTATCCTTTACTTTTTTGAAGCTTTGAGGAAACATTAAAAGATAATAAATGTAACACTCATTACTTTTTTTAAAAAAATTACAAATATTTTAGGTCTAAAAAATATTTCTGGTGGGATGAAAGAGAATATTTACGTCATATATACAATATAGTAACGTTTCATAAAAACAGAGAAACAAAATCTAAAAAAATACCGTTTTTATGATAGTAACACTCATTACGACAAAAATGTGATTTTTTATGTATATATGGTCATATGTATGTAAATAAATTTGAAAACTGACTGTTCTTGAACGAAAATGTCATCCTAAGTCCCTGATGTGTCTGAATAATCAATATTATCATGTCTAAGGCTTATTTTAATTTTCTATAAAGTAGCCAAATTGATTTCCCTAAAGGTACATTTTATTTGAAAATGACCCATGTACAAGTGATTTATACAACTTGGTATTGAGGCACTCAGGTATAGTGATCTAGAGTTTTTTACAACTTGATTATATTTAAAAACATGGTATGATTGTTACCTCTCCTGAAAATTATAAATGGTTATTGGTATATTCTAATAATTTGATAATGCAATTCTATTATAATGCACTTATAAATATAATATTATTGTGATGTTAATAATATAAATTATATTAATACATATAATTAAATTAAAATGTATTGGAATATGTTGTTTACATTATTAGAATTATTTTAACTATGTTATTTGTATGATAATTATTTGACTTAAATGAATATGTTATTTATAAGATATAAGATAAATATTCTAATTCTAACATAATTAATTATTTGAATATTTTTATTACTATGAAAAGAATTGTACTATAAACGTTTATATTTTTGGTTGTGATATTCAAATGAGAATATTTTAATAATCTTAATAATACGTTGAACATTTTCATTTATAAGATGGACTAATAATTTAGATATGTTACGAGAATATTTCGATTATGTTATATCTATATGATGAGAATAACTTTAATTTTTATAGTAAGAATATGTTATTTATATGATAAGCATTTATTTGAATATTTTATTTATATAATAAGCATGAATTGTAAATTTTATTTATATGATAAGCATTATTTGAATATTTTATTTATATAATAAGCATGAATTGTAAATTTTATTTATATGATAAGCATTATTTGAATATTTTATTTATATAATAAGCATGAATTGTAAATTTTATTTATATGATAAGCATTATTTGAATATTTTATTTATATGATAAGCATGATTTGAAAATTTTATTTATATGATGAGCATGATTTGAATATTTTATTTATATGATGAGAATGTTTGCTAATATGATATTTATATGATAACAATTTGTAAATGTAGATCTTCCAGAGAAAAAAATGTCTAAAATTGATTAGAGCCCAAAATTAAAAATTATTGTATTAAGCCGCTGTGTAAAAATATATTGAGGTGTAAAAACAAAAACTGTATTCAAGTTATAAAACATTTTTCTATACATCGTCACTCTATATAAATATATATATTTTTTAATGAATATATGCAGTATATATGAACATATATATGGAGTGAATATGAACATATATGGAGTATATATGAATATATATGGAGTATATATGAATATATATGGAGTATATATGAATATATATGGAGCATAAACACTCTGGTTAATTATTTGGTATAATTACAAATAGACAATCTTCAAGCGCTCATAAAAACATGTAAATGGATTTGTTTTGCTTGCGCAGAAAAGTCCTTAGAAATCGGGTGTGTAATTTAGATACATAGGTTATATTATAACCAACCAAGAATTTTTAATAAGTCTTTCTCGATTGAAATTTGGTAATATTTACTCACTGAATACAAAAAAATATTCAGTAAGAATAGAAGCACATAACAAAACAACTAATGTGAGAACCTTTAAATCTTCAGGTATTTTTATTTCATATACTCTTAAGAAATATGCAATTATTTTTAAAGTTTCTTATTTGCTCAATCTCAAATGTTGATATTCCCAGAAAGATTTGAATATACATATAAATAAAAAGAAATAAAATATAAATAAATAGAAACTTTAAGAGTTTAAAACTAGCGTAATTAAATATGAATTAGTAACTATGGTAAAAATCAAGCTATTATTTTCTTGCATTCAAAACATCAATATTCTCAGCTTATATATATTTAAAAAATATATATATATTAATAAAACCATCTAAATGCCTAAAAAATGTACTATTTGTATCATATAATTAGCATTATATACCTAAAAAAAAAAAAAATAAATAAATGGGAAATAATTATACTATTAAGTAATATTACTTTTTCCTTGGTAGGCTGTGAAATAGTAACTTTAGAGCCTAAAAAACATAGCTAAAATCCATTTTTTCATTACGTGGACTTAAAAAATCTTTTCATTACTCCTAGCTGTAAAGAAAAAATCTTTTACGTCCTAGGCACTAAAAGATTTTTTCTTTACGGCGGGTAGTTGTCAAAACTTCCGTTAGTAGTGCTGCAGTCTTTGTAGAAATGCTTCTAGTACGATAAAAATCCGCTAGATGTCAATGCGTTTTATTTATCTTTTCTTATAGTGTAACCTCATTTTAAGGTTTCTTTTTTTAAGTCTTAAGTATGTACTAATATTTGTTATTATTATATATTGATTAGTGATTAATATTTAATGTTTTTTCATTGTCTGCTACCTCGGAAAAAATAGCATATGCTACGCGACTTTGAAGTGTATTTTCTTTACCTTGGCAATATTTACTGTCGAGCGAAGCGAGACAGTAAATGTAATTGCCGCGGTAAAGAAAAAACTCACTTCACAGCCTTGTAACATAATATACTATTTTCCTTGGTAGGCTGTGAAATAGTAACTTTAGAGCCTAAAAAACATAGCTAAAATCCATTTTTTCATTACGTGGACTTAAAAAATATTTTCATTACTCCTAAACTAAATTGATTTTTACGTCCTACGGGTAGTTATCAAAAGTGCCGTTTTAAGCGCTGCAATCTTTGCAGACATGCTTCTTAGTATACGATTAAAATCCACTACTTAGATGTCAATGCGTTTTATTTATCTTTTTTTACAGTGTAACCTCTTTAAAATTTCTTTTTCTCAAAATCTTAAGTATGTACTAATATCTGTTATAATTATATTGATTAATATTTAATGCGTTTTTATTGTCTGCTACCTCGGAAAAAATAGCATATGCTACACGATTGTAAAGTGTATTTTCTTTACCTTGGCTTTCCTTATTTTCTTTTTTCTTGACCTATAATTGCCGCGGTAAAGAAAAAACTCACTTCACAGCCTAGTAACATAATATACTATTTTTTACTATAAGCTTTAAATGTACTTATCTTACACATTAAAAAAATAAATATAATAAAAATATAAAAGTACTAAAAGTATTAAATATAAAGATTACCTAATAAAAGAAAAAATAAAAAATGAAATAAATAACAATATTAAAAACTATTAAAATAGTATGAATATAAAATTAATACTAATCTATTATAAAAAAAACTTCAAATTAAGTTCAATAGTAGGTATAACTAAAAAATAATAATATACTAGAACAAATCCTTTTTTCATTAGTATAAAACATAGTGTATGAATAAGAAAATAATAAATCTATCTATATTTTGTTAGTTACTAAAGAAAATAGTGCTTTGTGAATAGGGAAAATAAAGAAGACTTTAATTAAAAGATAACAGAATAAATGAACGAATGCGATGTAATAATATACAACTAAGTGATAATATAGGAAAATAAAGTACTTATATAGATATGTACAATGTACATAGAAGATAGATAATATAGAATGAAGAAATATTAAAATTAAAGATTAAAAAAGAAATATTATAATAAGATAATATTATATAATTAAGAAAACTAATAATTAAGGAGTAAATGAAAAGTTAATTAATCCAAAAAAATAAATAAATAAATAAAATAAATAAATTAAACTAAAGTAATTAAATATAATCGGTCAAAAAAAATTAATTATATTATAATTAAAAGGAAATGATAATTAATGAAAACAAACCAAAAAAAATTCATTAATAAATATAATATTTGAAAAACTAATTAATAATTTTAGGAAAGTGATCTGAACGAAAATGATAGAATTAAATATTAAAATATAAATATAATAAAATGATAATGATATAATAAATTATTTTATCAATCAGCATAAATGTTCAAAAACGTGAAAATAAATAAGAGATAAATAAATAAAACGGTATATTACTTAGATCAAAAATAAATATGTTGTCTATATTAATATAGAATTGATAAATATACATATGAAAATAATATAAAATATATATTAACTGTTTTTAAACCAGGATATAACAAAAATAAGTATATATATATTAACTTTATTTAACTATTAAATTAATGTAATATTATAATTTTATACCGTTGTTTGATAAATATACTTGACTAATATAAATATTTAATAGTTTATACTTTAAAAAAAATCTAAACTAAACAGCAATTGTTCAAAATAATTATATTGTTTCAATTGCGTTAAACAAAAAATTATTACCCGTTCTCAAACAAATATGGTTACGGGAATAATCTATTTAAAAATAATTACCTGAAGAACGGAATATTAAATTAATTAATAATTATTTAATGTAATAATTAATAATAAAAATAAGCAATTTAAAAAAAAAATATATATATATATAAAAAAATAATTAAAAAAAAAAAAAAAAAAAAAAAATACAATTGATAAAATGGTAGGACAAAAATAAATGGAGAATGGTATTAGAATGTATATACACATTAATGTAATATATCAATCAATCAATACTAATATTTATAAAACTAAATTTAAATTAATAAAAAAAAGTATTGTTTAGTAAAATATAACATTCAATTAAATTAATAATGTAAATCAAGAAACATATTCAGCAAGAAAATAGTATAGGAAATCCATTATCCATTTAAAAACTAGGTAGTAAGTAGTAGGAGAAATTTTTCTTGTCCTTTTTTTTATTAGAGAATAATGACCAGAGAGGAAGAAAACGGGAAAACGAGGAAAATAAGTACTAGAATATACTAAGAATTAACAAGAAAATACTAAAAATAATTAAATATATACCTACTGAGCCGAATATAGGCTTACCATCCAATATTATATTGTTAAAAACTTAATATAATATCTATATTTAGTAACCGTAACTAGGATAGAAACATATCCGTGGACATTTTAGGTAATATCTCATAAAAAACGAGACTGCTTTTGCAATACATATGTCAATGCTTGCTTTTGTATATACAGGAGACCCGTGGTTCAAATCCCGGCGCTGGAGTGTATTTTTCTCTGTCTGTTTCCTTTAGTTAATAATAATTATAATTTGATTTAAATTAAAATTTAAACTTTCCGTAGTATGAAAACTAACAAAAACTTAAAAATTGAATATATATATATCATAAGTTGTACTAGGACCGTGATTATGTTATTTTCTGTGTAAATTCTAATTATTCAAATAATAATTATTTACATTAATAATAACGTTTGAATAATAAATAATAAATGGAATATAAAATAATAAAAAAGAAAATTGTAGCTAATAAAAGAAAATTATATTACTCTCTCTACATTCATTATGATTTTAAAGTGATTAATCTGGTTTTAGGGTTTTAATTTTACAACGAATTATTAGGGTTAATAAAAATATGATTGTGGAGTAAACTAATTATTGTAAGTACTCTGGTTTAAGAGACAATGCAACCTGACAATATTACTGCATTAGAATGTAAACTTTACATTAAAAGTGAACACATATAAGCGATTTAACAGGTAGTTTTTACACAGGTTTTATTAATCAATACAACCTGACAATATTTCTTCAATAGAGTGTAAACTATACATTAAAAGTGAACACATATAAGCGTTTTTACACAGGTTTTATTAATCAATACAACCTGACAATATTTCTTCAATAGAGTGTAAACTATACATTAAAAGTGAACACATATAAGCGTTTTTACACAGGTTTTATTAATCAATTCCACCAGACAATATTACTATAAATTAGAATGTAAACTATAAATTAAAAGTGACCACATTTTAAGCTACTTAAGTGGGAGTTTTTACACGGATAAAATTAATCAATACAACCTGACAATATTACTACGCTTCAATGTAAACTATTCATTAAAAGTAACCACATTTAGGCGACATGGTGTGCCAAGTCCACATTTAAGCGGTGTGGTTACACATGCTTTAGGGTAAACACAATCAAACCAAAGAGTGGTGGAGTAATTCAGATGCCAAGCTAAAAAAATTTACCTTATTTCGATAGCTTTGTATACCACATTTTCAAGGAAAAATTTGTCTAACATCTATATTTTTTTTTAACTTTTAAACACATTTTTTCTTGGTTTGAACATTTAGGGGTCAAAATATTTTTCCTTTAGACACCTCAAATAAATATTTACCCTTAAAAATAAACACTTTTTAGCGGATTAACTTCTATTTCCTAAACTTAAGGGTCAATATTCCTACGTTGAACCAGAATGTTAACTACATTTAGTGTAAACTTACATTAAAACCATATTTAAGCGACTTAACTAATGGTTCAGGGTGTCCAGCAATATTAAAATGTAAAATTCAAGCATATTTAAAGGTTTTCAAGGCTCAATTTGATAAAATTCAAGGCTGGGTTTATTAACATTAGTTATTAAAATAGTGATTTATTCACAATTTCTTGGAATTATAGAAACTAATATGAGAAAAATAGTATGACTTCAGCAAAATAATATAAATTACTTTTATAATAGAAGAGATTTTATTATTTGGACTTGTAGAATATTATAGTAGGCTGAAGGGTTTATTTGGAATGAAAGTCCTTTGACTATATATTTTTATTTCATCAAAGCTTTCACCATGGGAACCTGAGCTTCTTCAGTGATCACTAAGCTCTGATGAAATAAAAATAAATATCACTCGAAAGACTATCATTCCAAATAAACCCTCCAGCCTACTTAAAATAGTATTAATTCAACCTAATTACAGCAGTAGTACCCCAGAGAAGTGAAATACAATATACAGTAGCGCATCGATTATCCGAACTAATAACTAATGTTGTTTAGGGTGGTTCGGATAATAAAAAATTCAAAATGTATTGGTACTTCTAGACAACCTAGGGTCTTTAAAATTCCCGATTTTTTAAAAATTCAAGCATATTTTAAGTTTTTCTGTTATTTTTTCAAAATTCAAGCATATTCCAAGGTTTCTTCAAGCATCCTAAAAATTCAAGCATAATTCCAGGAGTTCAAGGAATTCAAGGCTACTGGACACCCTGTGGTTAGTTAACACGGGTTTTATTTTAAATATAACCTGAAAATAACTTAATTTTAACTATTAATTGTCATTGACAATTCCTAATTTTATTTAGTGGTTAATATATACAGATTTAACAAATGAAAATATTAGGTATCATCATATTTTTAAAAGTTAGATTAATTTTTAAAATCAAATACACAATAGTAAAATACTCGTACGAATACTATGATAATACATCTCGTAATTTCTGTCATTTTTATAAAAAAAATATGATTACAATAATGAATATTAATATTTAATAAGTAGGTATATAGTATTCAGATTTGTTTCTTTTATTGTTTCTAAAATAGTTTTTTCTCTTATAAAAATCGAGTATTTCGTACCTGTACTATTCGGTGGCCTGGTTGCAGGTAAAAGTTCCATTATTTTTTGTGTTTCATTTTTTTACTTTTCCTCACTACTAATAGTAGGAAAAGTATTGTTTTCACCAAAATTTTTTTTTTGAGATTTCAACGGAATTATTCGTTTTAGGTGTTTTAAGTAAAGTGTTAAAGTTATAAGTGAATATAATTATTTATTAGTGCGATAATTTTGATGACGTCAAAGTTTGTTTACATCTGTCAAAATACCGCCAAACTTCAAATAATTAAATAAAATATAGGTATTAAAAATAAGGGTTTTTTTTGTAAAAATGATAATAAATCAGTTAGTTCAGAACGGTCACCCATCCAAGTACTGACCACGTCCAATGCTGCTTACTCCTGCTGTAAAGCAGCAGGAGAGGCCACTTTAGTGGCCTCTGAAGTGAGGAAAAGTTTCGAGGTACCCCCCGTACCCGATTTTTTCTTTTTAGACGAATAGTATTTTTTTTTAAAAATATATTTTTTGTCAGTAATATATTTATTTTTATTGAAAAAAAAAATTATAAATAGTCGTTTGTTTTGTTAAAAAAAACTCGCACTTTTTTAAGTTTGTAAAAAATGTTAACTTATAAATTTGTTTTCCTAAAAAAAAGAAATGTAAATTGTAAATATATAAAAAATATATAATGGAAATTGTAAATAAATAAAAAAATATATATATATATTATAAAAAGATAAGAGTGTGTGAGTAAATAAAAAAATAAAATTTACATTTGATATGGATATGAATATACAAGGTTAGGTAGTTTAAGAAGTAGGTCTACTACACCTACTCAATATTAAGTAGGCATTATGTAAATTATGCCTGCTATAATCTTTTAAATTATAACATCGGGACCAGGTACTATTTACCTTTGCACCTACTCAAATGTCTTTGTATCTTTGTTATAAGATAAATAAACACATATAATCAAATGTGGGATAATAATGAAGTAAGTATATACACACTACAATAATAAAGTTGTAAATATATACATACTACATCATGGGCATAATACTGTGAATTTTAGTTAGTTAGAATGTACCCTTATATATTTTTTTTCATAAATATATATACATGTATATATATATATATATATATATATATATATATATATATATATATATTATTATTATTATTATTATTATTATTATTATTATAATTATTATTATTATTATTATTATATAAAATATGAATTGTTTAATTAATCGATAAATATTAAAGTAATTATATTCATATGAATTGGTGATATTATTTATTCTTTATTGATTGTATTTTTTTCAAAAATTGTATTACTTAAATTATTTTTTATATAATATAATGAATTTATTAAATAGTTATAAATGTATATTTTGTTTGTAACTAGGGAAAGTTTGTAAACGGTGTCTCGTCATTAACAATTAATTAAAATAAACAACAAATTATGAAACTTGGATTAATTAGAATAAATAGTCCAATTTATCTTTCATTAAAAATAGATTATATTAATATAATCTTATAATAATAGTATTCTATTCTGTACTAGCATTGTAAGACATAACTATAATTTAAATTATGTATAAATGTCTATATACATATTGTACATACATACATACATATATATATATATATATATATATATATATATATATATATATATATATATATATATATATATATTGTACAATATGTATATAAATATTATACATAATTTAAATAATAGTTATGTCTTATATATATGCATCTTATTTCGATCTAAATTACCAGTCTTTGAGATTTAATTTAATATACTTCACTAGAATTCCATTCTTACAATTAAATTAAGTAAATTGAAATGTAAATATGTCTCAGTTTATTGTATAGTAAGATAATTCCAGTATTATTTGCTAGTAATTCTTGATTTACAATACAACAATGTGTAACATTAATCCTTAATAAAAATAATCCGAACCATTTTTATTTAATTTTAAGTTTTATAATCTACTGAGATTCTAATAAAGCAAGTTATAATCTATAATTATGTCACACTTTATTCAGCAATACTAAACTTTAATCTGCTGTACAAATATTCAAATTCGTTGTTAGTTTACTTTAATTTGAAATACTAGTATTTCGAACTGACTAAAGCCAACAACACTTTGATTGCTTTCTTAAATTAAATTCTTCAAGGTTTTTTAATTCAGAATGAATAACTTTTATCTGCTGCACAAGTATTCCAATCCATTCATAGCTTACTATAATTTGAAATACTACTATTCCGAACTGACTAAAACCAACTATACTTGTATTGCTTTCTTAAATTAAATTCTTCAAGTTTTTTTAATTCAGAATGAATAACTTTAATCTGCTGCACAAGTATTCCAATCCATTCATAGCTTACTTTAATTTAAAATACTATATACCAATCTAACATGGACTGACTTAAACCAACTATAGTACTATCTGTTTCTTTAATTAAATAAATATTAAATACTTCAAGTATTATAATTCAGAAATGTATAGTAAACATACTATAGATAATATCTTACTTTATATTGAAATACATGTATTCCAATCTGACTCTAATACTTTAATAAGCTATACTAATTACAATCTGACACTAACAAAAAGCTATTCTAGTATATTAATTTGACACTAACTAACATTAATAAGCTATACTAGTATTCCAATCTTACACTAACTTACTTTGATAAGCTTTACTAGAATTCCTGTCTGACACAAACTAACTTTAATAATAAATTATTGCATAAAACTTTAATATAAAATCTTAGTATTCTTTATATTACTTCTATTTAATATACTAGTATTACTATATACCGTGCCTAGTATTTCAATCTAGCAGTATCTTATTTTAATCTTAATCTTAATTCTTACTTCGAGCATCAGCTAGTAGCTTATGTAACTATGATTTACAGTAATAAAATTATTCCATTCTTAATATCTACTCTGCTTGGAATTCCAATTAAACCTTTACTTGTTTTGAATGTATTAGTGAAATTATTATTGTTCAGTAAGATCTTATTGTATAAAAAGAATAATCGCTACTTAGCTAAACAAAAAAAAAAAATGATTCTACAGGAATAAAAAAAATGAATTTATAATTAAAAGATTAAACAGTAATATGTTACAGAGATAATTAGGCGGGTTTTAGAACTATAACTTTATCATTTATGCAAATCAAAATAATATTAAAAATTATGAAAACGACTAACAAATTAGTTCAAATTTGATTCTCTAAATTAATACCGTATTTTTTTTTTTTTTTTTTTTTTTTTTCTCTTAAAAGCTGTCAAACCGGTCTATTTTGGTACCTATCACTTTGTTATAAATAATATGGGACCAAACAATGTTTTGTAACTATTATAAATTTGTATGTGTTTCTTTTAATAAAAAAAAAAAAATATTTATAAATATTTAAAAATTTAGAGAAAAGAAATGTTTTAATTGTTTGTTATCTTAAATAGTTATATAATTATCCAGAAAAGTTTATTTTTTGTTTTTTATGTATTATTTTTGTTTATTATTAATTTAGGAATTCAGGTAATAGGTAATACCACTAAATATGTATCTATTTTTAATATAAAAAGTCTGAAATAACATCTGATTTTAAAAGGTTTATTTTTTTTTTTCTAATTGCGCATAACATTTTAGAACAATATTAGTAAAATACATATATAATGTAATGTAAGGTACTTATGTTCTTATATTATGTATTACATTCATGTGAATATGTATGAATAATTATATGTATCATCATTTTATTGCGAATACGCTAATAACATGTCATTATCATTATATCAATGTTAGCGGCTGTATTATTATAATAATATTATACCCAAAATACTTAATTAAATTTTCCAACAGGTGGGTATCTAAATATTTTTATCTAAGAGTTGATACTTAATTAGTTGGACCAACAAAAAATCTAATTAAAAAAAATAAATAAATAATCCTTTTAAGTTTATTTTTAATATAATATTAACAATTTTTTATTCAATCCAGATTTTAAAATTATATTAACTAGCATAAAACTATCAATTGTTATAGTAATCAATTAGTAGATAGGTAGGTATCATATATTATATTATGTCAATTTCAACAAAGATGAATCTAATAAATGAGAAACAATAAATTTAATTATTTGTATGTGTATTAAATTTAAATGTTTAAATATTCAATCATTTTTGAAAAATTCTTAATAATACAATTATTAATTACGTGTCATTATCATTATGATTTATATAAAAAAAAAAATAATAATAAATATATACTGCATGCAGTTGCAAGAAAAAATATAATGCGAAAATTATTTTTATTGTTTATCAAAATATATATTTATACAACTTTTATTAATTAACTAATTATCTCATTAAATTCAAAATTTATTTACTTTTAAATTTAAAAGATACATTTCATTAGAAGTAATAGTAATAAAAAAGGCTATTTTCACTGTAATCAATCAAATATGTACTTACTAATGTTACTGTATGCACTAGAGGTATATTGTTACTGTATGCACTAGAGTAATATTGTTACTGTATGCACTAGAGTTATATTGTTACTGTATGCACTTGAGTAATATTGTTACTGTATGCACTAGAGTAATATTGTTACTGTATGCACTAGAGTAATAGTGTTACTGTATGCACTAGAGTTATATTGTTACTGTATGCACTAGAGTAATATTGTTACTGTATGCACTAGTTATATTGTTACTGTATGCACTAGAGTAATGTTGTTACTGTATGCACTAGAGTTATATTGTTACTGTATGCACTAGAGTAATATTGTTACTGTATGCACTAGAGTAATATTGTTACTGTATGCACTAGAGTTATATTGTTACTGTATGCACTAGAGTAATATTGTTACTGTATGCACTAGTTATATTGTTACTGTATGCACTAGAGTAATGTTGTTACTGTATGCACTAGAGTTATATTGTTACTGTATGCACTGGAGTAATATTGTTACTGTATGCACTAGAGTAATATTGTTACTGTATGCACTAGAGTTATATTGTTACTGTATGCACTAGAGGTATATTGTTACTGTATGCACTTGAGTAATATTGTTACTGTATGCACTAGAGTAATATTGTTACTGTATGCACTAGAGTAATAGTGTTACTGTATGCACTAGAGTTATATTGTTACTGTATGCACTAGAGTAATATTGTTACTGTATGCACTAGTTATATTGTTACTGTATGCACTAGAGTAATGTTGTTACTGTATGCACTAGTTATATTGTTACTGTATGCACTAGAGTAATATTGTTACTGTATGCACTAGAGTAATATTGTTACTGTATGCACTAGAGTTATATTGTTACTGTATGCACTAGAGTAATATTGTTACTGTATGCACTAGAGTAATATTGTTACTGTATGCACTAGAGTAATATTGTTATAAATAGACTTAATTATGCTTCGGAGTTAAAAATAAAGATTCTAATGTTACTAATAGACTTAATTGTCTTTCGAGGTTAAAAGAAGTATAATGTTTATACTTGCTCAAGAGTAATATTAACTTTGTTAGGCTTCGGTTAAAATAACATTTTTACTTTATGTACTTTATTATTGTTACTGTAAATAACATAATATTTTTACAGTATATGCTATAATATTGTTAATGTATATTTTATAATATTGTTAGTACATAAGCTATAATATTTTTATTGTATATGCTATAAATAATTACTATATATATGATACAACAATTTTAATAATGTTAATATGTAGCCTATACTATTTTTATTGTATATACTATAATATTGTTACTGTATGTGTTACAATATTGCTATTGTAGATGTATTTCCTAAAGTAATGATAAAAGTATTAAACAATGAGTTGTTACCGATATTTAAAAATACTATTAGCAAAAGATTTTGTTGTAACTCAGCAAAAGATTGTTGTTTTTGTTTTGATTGTTGATGTTATATGATATCATAATTATCATAATTGATAGTTTTTTTGTATATAGTACACTCTAAAATAAAGTTAATATTGCCTAAAAAAAATAAAATGTCTAAAATTTAAAGTAGAATTTTTAATAGTAGATATACTTAATGTTTTTTTTTATGTTTGTTAACGTTCATAAAACTTTGTTATTAACACATACAGTTAATATTGTAACATTTAAGAATGGAAAAACTGTTCTTATTGGTTTGTATAATTTTGATACTATATTATTATTGTAACTAAAAGATTTAAAAACGGCTAAAAAAAACGGAAAATATAAACGGGTACCAAAAGACTAAAATGTTATTGGGGCAACTGAACTAAACAAATGAAGTTGGTTTTTATGTTGGTAAAATATATCTAATTTTAATTTTATAAATATTTTATTTTGGTAAATATATATTGCTTTATGTTAAAACTATATTATAACACTTGCTATACTATTGTTGTTTTATGTTATAACTATATTTAATATAATACAAGCAACCATTGTTTATTATGATGTTACTGCAATGTAATAACATTAAAATAATGAGAAAACTGTCAACATATCAGTTTATATTGTAATTTCAAAAGACAATAAACGCTATCGTTATTTTACAAGTTTGTTAATTTTGTATAATAGACTAGAAAAAGATTGCTCTTCTAATCTTAATGTCATTATCAATTGTGTCATTGTCATAAAAATAAAAATAAATAAAAAAAAGCGCGCTGTTACAGCAATGTTTAACTAATTTACTAATATTGCTTTGAAACTATGTAAATAACTAAACAATGTTTTTTTTCTCTATTTTACTTTTTTATTTCTTGATTTGAAATAATATAAGAGTAACAATATTAGTATAAATAACTAAACAATGTTAGTTCTTTATTTTTACTATTTCTTTCTTGATTTGAAGTAGTATAAGAGTAACATTATGAGTATAAATAACTAAACAATGTAAGTTCTTTGTTTTAACTATTTCTTTCTTGATTTGAAGTACCTAGTATAAGAGTAAAAATATTAGTATAAATAACTAAACAATTTTAGTTCTTTATTTTTACTTTTTCTTTCTTGATTTGAAGTAGTATAAGAGTAACATTATGAGTATAAATAACTAAACAATGTTAGTTCTTTATTTTTACTTTTTCTTTCTTGATTTGAAGTAGTATAAGAGTAACATTATGAGTATAAATAACTAAACAATGTAAGTTCTTTGTTTTAACTATTTCTTTCTTGATTTTAAGTAGTATAAGAATAACAATATTAGTATGAATAACTAAACAATGTTAGTTATCACCATTATATCTATTTTTTGAACTAACTTAAATATAATATTTTTATTAGTTAATGTAATCATTTTGCTTATTTAAATATAATAAGATTTAAATAAGTTTTTTTGTTTATATTATTAAGAAACTGTTATATTGTCACTTCATTGTTTAATATGAATAAAGTTTATTGACACAATGTAATTAGATAATATATGTAATGAAGAATAGATTAAACAATGTTAATTGCATGTTTAATAATTAATATTATGTGTATTAATGGTGCTTGTAGTAAAGTAATATACATGTTACTTGCACTAATTATCAAATAATATAGATGTTAATAATAGTACTTCATTCCTATAGATAATATGTGTGTTAAAATACAACTAGAAAATTATAATATTTTTAATTAAAATATTATCCTATTATTATACCCTACCGTTGGATTATAGTATTAATATACCTTATTATAAGTAGAAGCATGTGTTACAAAAAAGAATTATAATATTGGTATATTAGAAGCGTGAATTGCAGAAATATATTTTAGTATTATTTAATTATAATAGTAGATTAAAGAAAAGTATTATAGTATTGTTATATTATAAGCGTGAATTGCAGAAATATATTTTAGTATTATTTAATTATAATAATAGATTAAAGAAAAGTAGTATAGTATTGTTATATTATAAGCGTGAATTGCAGAAATATATTTTAGTATTATTTAATTATAATAATAGATTAAAGAAAAGTAGTATAGTATTGTTATATTATAAGCGTGAATTGCAGAAATATATTTTAGTATTATTTAATTATAATAATAGATTAAAGAAAAGTAGTATAGTATTGTTATATTATAAGCGTGAATTGCAGATATATTTTTTAGTATTATTTTATTATAAGTGTATATTTATGAAAAGTATTATAGTATTGTTATATTATAAGCGTGAATTGCAGAAATATATTTTAGTATTATTTTATTATAAGTGTATATTTATGAAAAGTATTATAGTATTGTTATATTATAAGCGTGAATTGCAGAAATATATTTTAGTATTATTTTATTATAAGTGTATATTTATGAAAAGTATTATAGTATTGTTATACATATTATAAGTGTGAAAATATACTAGTTTTTAATGGTATAAGTTTTTTAAATGAAATAGTAAATAGAGTAAAAAAATAGTTTAATTTCAAGTATTTCTAGTATTTTCTTTTTTTGAATTTAATAAAAAATACTTCTATTTTTTTAACAAGAAATAATTTGTCTAGCCAATTAGAATAATATGTTTGTATGATAAAATTGACAACCTAATTATTAATAATTTTTAAAAACATGATCAAATTAATTGAATTATTTTAAAATCGAATTATGCAATATTATTTAACTTGTCATGCAAATAAATAAATGTAATATTTATAAAAAAGAAAATCCTAAGCACTCTGTTATAATTATGGTTTTTAAATGTTGTTTGATCTAGTTTATAAATTTGGTATTGTAAGTTGTTTATAAATTAAATTAGCATAATTAATTGTATACCAATTATAGTTCGAATAGTTTAAACATTTAGTTATATTAATAACAAAATGTTTAGTAACAATTATGAGATTATGTAAATTATAGTATTAAAAAAAATAATAAAAATAAATAAAAACATGTAAATTTTAATATACCTACTAAAATTAATTTATATAATTCTTAAAATGTTCAATAGGTTTATTACTATAAGTTACTACCGATTCAGTAACAATTCATAGAATATGTAAATTATAATATAATAATATTATTTATGTTTTGTTTGAACTATACTTTTTTCAAATGAAAGTGGCCGTCATAAATGCTTTTTTTAAAAAAAATAAAAAAATAAATAATAGTACATAATTTAAAATATTTAAATCCTTATAAATATGTTATATTTTATCAGATAGATTATGAGTATTGTTATCACTTTTTTTTACCATGTTATCTATTATATTATAAATGTAATATAATTTGTTATTATTATCATTATGTCATTTTAAGATCTTATCAGAATATTAATATTTTTATATCGATTATAATATAAAATATTTTAAATAATATATATAATTCATGTTACAGGTATGTTATCAGATGTATTTTTAATATTTTAGTAGTTCTATTTAAATATTTTTATGAATTATCTTTACATATATGTTGTCATTTACCTATTATATTTAAAAATGTTTATCATGTTTATAATTTTAATATTATATTAAGTAAAATGTATATCTGTTATACTAACTTCAAAGTTAAATATACATTTTTAGAATAAATGTTTAAGGAATTGAATACTTCATAATGACAAATACTTGTTGAAATAAGTAGTGTAATTACTAATTAAGTACCCCCACGTTTACTAATATTATTGTTGCTATCGTTATCACAATAATCCTTATCAATCCAAATTGCTAATTATTTTATATTCCGTGAATCACTAGTGTTGTTTTTTTTTGGTGCTTTAACTTGTATAATGATTGAAAACAATTACTTTAATTATGATAGATAAGATGACAGCTGGTCAAGATCGTTTTTCGTTTTGCGACGAAATTTATTGGAATGCGTAATATATCCGTAATTATATACTTGTTGTTTATGTGTGATAAATAGGAAATCGTTTAAAGTAAATAAGTCAATTTTAAAACAAGTGAAAAATTAAGTCTCATTGGTCAATGCAGAGATACCTACTCACCCATCGGAAAACTAATTATTCTGTGATTATTGTCTTTGGAAATGAAGTGGTTATATTAGTAATTTTGAATGTGTTGATTGATTACTTTGATTGTTATGACTGTATAGTTGTTCTGATAATGTTTACAGTGTAATCTTCCCTAGTGTTTACTATAAACAGAGTTGTAATCTGTCGATAGGTAAGGATCAATAATAAACGTCTTCTATCGAGGATCGACCGTATGCGACACACGTTCACTTCCTATGACAACAGAGCAACGTCAAGTGTATTTTGATCGTAGATCATAAGTGTGTGCAGATTAATAGGATCATTTTGACGAACCGTCTCATACCATCTCCGAAGATCGTATTCTCTGTTTACCACGTCCCTAATGTGCCGTCTAATCAAGTTATAGTTAGGAAACCGAGCCGTTCCGACCTAGGACGATCGAGAGAGATGTCCCTAGACGTGGACCGGACCGGTCAGGAAAGGACCGTTGTTTCTAAGCGGAAGAACGGTCAAAGTTAGTTATAATAGCTGACCTATGTTGTGGGTTTGTGCCAGTGGTAAAGGTAGGGTAAGGGAGCAGCAGGGGTGCCTGGTCTCCAGCTCGTGGTGATATAGGTGCGAGTGGTTCTGCACCGGCGCCGTACCGGTCTGCACCTTGCCTGCATACGTGCCGGCGCAGACGGGGAGCTCGTGTAGAGGCGTCGTGGCTGCCTTCTCGTCCGTCTACACCCGCAACGGGACCGCTCCGTCACCCGCCACCAAAAACTTTTCAAAATCGCTCTCAGATCGGCGACGACCGGAATTTTTTGATATTTCGCCCCTCGTTCTCGCACAGGACACACCGACACCGGGGTTCGACGGTACACTGTCCTCTGGAGCCACGCCCTCCGTTACTATGGGCCCCCCACTCGAGCCGCCCGGCGCTTGCGCCTCCCCTCAGTCTCCGCCTATCCTCCCCCCTTCTTTCGTACGACCTCTTCTACGACAAAAATTATTCGGGGAACCGAGCCGTTTCGTTTTTGTGCTTAATCCTGTCGATAGGCACACGCGTACATACCCCTCCGGAAAATAATATAAAAAGAAAATATCTTGGCTTTCAGGGCCTGTTAAAGTCGGCTAAAGACACCTGCACCGCCGAGGATCTGTCGCATATCGTCCTCGGTATGACGAACAATCCCGATGCTAAGTTAAATCCTCTCGTCCTGTCTTCCCGTCTTATAAGAAACTACAGTTGACTTGCGAAATTCCCTCTTCATCCGACCCTCTCAGACTTTCCAACGACTAAACTACTCAGACTCTGATAAATAAAAAGCCATTTAAAGCATCGACAAAGGCTAATCGAATGATTGAAGAACGGTCAAATAAAAAATAAATAAATGCTAAAAACTTGCACGGTCTAATGATATAGAAAATAAAATTGGGTAGGTACAGCTATTAACCAAGAATAAAACTAAAATTTATAGATACTACTTGAATTATATTTGATGTCAGATAGGTAATTATTAGCAGTGATAAAATAAAGTAAATAAATGATAAAATACAGTAAAATAAAGAAAAATAAAGTTAACTGTCAGTCGATTAGCAATATAAACCAAATGCGGCTATTCTGAAGTAAATACTAGTCGAGAATGTGATCGGACCTATTATAGGTTTGGTAATATATTTTTATTCCAATCTATACTTAATCAATTATACATTAGAGAGATTAACTTTATAGCCCATTGTCAAAAAAGTAATATTCGAGTCGAGGCAGTATTAAATTTAGATTGTTTTGTTATTTCTATAGACTATTAAACTTTGCTCATTTTTAAGTCGCTTCCCGAAACGTGGCAATAACTTCAGATATACACCGAAATTATTTGTAGTAGTTATATCTATAAATGGGTCATATTTTAAAAATCTCCCATTTTTAAACGAATTATGGATTAAGTGACAAAAAGTGCAAACTTATTATTGGTAGACATCACAATTTTTAAAAAGGAAACAGCAATAATAAAAATATTTTTTTACTTTATGAACTACTATCTAAATAATCACAGCATTTTCATAAATCGTCTGTCAAAAGGTAAAAGTCACAAATTGATTTTTTTTTTTTTTTTCAATAGTAATTAAAATAATATTTAATTTATAAACATCTTAATAATCAAATAAGATGAACAATAATAACTCTTTGAATTTCCAAAATGAAGTGATTCATATGACACAATTGATCGGAATTCAGTAAGAAGGTAGTTACATTACATTTTCACAAATCGTTTGCAAAAAGGTAAAAGTCACTAGTGCTGGATTTTTTTTTTTTTTTTTTCAAAAATGAGGATGTTGTCTTCAGATGCTTATTAGATAAATTAAAATTAATAGTAAACATAACCACGTGATTAGAAAGACTCCTGAGTTGTTACACAATAATAAAAATAAAACTCATTGTATTTATTTCATAAGATGATTTGTCTCAAATAAATATAACTAATGTTTAAAAACTATGTGTAAAATTTGATATTTGTTAGTTAATTTCTTTTAACTTCAAACAGAATATAATATGTATAGGTTTTTGAATAAATAATTTCAAGATAAAAAGAACTTTTTATATACTACGTTTTTAAATTTTCTGTTGAATCGTATGTAATGTTGATAATATAAGTGTTATTGTTATATAATATATAATGTTAGTGAAAAAAAAATAGTTCCGAATTTATTTAATTCACATAAATGACAACCATCCAGCTGATCTTAAACCTATAAAAAGATAAATCTTTGTACAACGGATCTCCCCAACACCAAATCTAAAGCGTGCCATCGATATATATGAAATAATATAAATAATATAATCGATATTTCCTGTTTTGCTGTCATTCAATGTTTATCTATCACAAATTTGAGACCCGTCAAAATGAACCGCGTAAATATTGGATACGGCTAAACAAATAAAATAACTTGCGGATTTTTTCCGAACTAACTTTCCGCACAGCAAAATTAGCTGAAAACTAATTAAATTCTGCTGAAAGATGGCTAAAAGTATTAAAATAATGTATTGTCGTCGTGTTCTGAGCTATGCTAAAAGTTTCAAATGTCTAGCTATTCGGGAAGTTAGTTAGAAATCGATTGCCAGATTTGTACCGGACAAACAAACAAACAAACAAACAAACAAGATTGTAAGCTAATAAAAACGTAGTAAAAAAATATATTATTGAACATATATTGCTTCCGAGCTTACCGAAGGTAACGGAAGCATTGTGTTTACTTTTGAGAACAAAAAACTTTTGTCTCCGATTTCAAAAATTCCAAGACAGAAATCCGTTTCAGACATTAGGGAACATTTTTGGTCTCGTGTCTGTCGGTCTGTGTGCCCGCGAATTATGAAACGTGTGACGATAACTTGAGTAAATGTCCACCGATTTTGATGATAGTTGGTAGACATGTTCATTTTACCAATGCCCAGGACGATTTCGTTCGACAACGTTATCCGTCTCAGCGTTCACAAGCAACGCACGCGTAAACGTCAACTTCAAATTTAAAGTTGGAATTTTAGGTCAGGAAAAATTCTATTCAATGAGGCAAGCATTTTTTTAAATACAACTTTTTAGTAAAACCAACAGCGAAACCGCTATGAAGTGTTAAAGATCGCTAAAACTATTAATAGTTTTTACGTAATAAAGTATATAGCAATAAAGTAATACCTATAACAATAATTTTAATGTTAATATAACAATAAAGTACATGATAGGATACGAGAAAGCTATGTGCCACACTAATTGGCAGTCTATTTTTTGTTTTAATGGCATTTAAATACCGTATAGGATCTACACTTGAACATAAAAGTTTTATAAAATTAAGGTACGTTAAAAACATTATTAATAAGTAAATTATTGCAGTTTTTTGTGCGCCAAATATTGAAATAGCTTGTTATGTTAAGATTCAAAATTAAAAATCATAAGTAAAAACAATACGTTTATAATGGATGAAGGTACCTACTGACTTTGAACGAATTACCCCTAATATATTATATGAGGAGCAGTCTATAACCACAATGTACTATTAGTATTATACTATTGGTTTTGCTATCTTGTATCGGTTAAAAGCTGTTTTCATATAAGTTATAGCTGTTTTATTGATACAACGAAGATAATTTGGTCAGCAGTAAAGCATGAAGAATTTGTTTAAAAATTCCCTGACTACTTAAGATGTTTTTAAAATAATGCTGATATCTATAAGGGAATTTCAAGTGAATTCGGATTAAGATAATATATTCTTTATTTAACTATTTAAGAATATCTTATTTAATAGTTAGATCATTAATCATTTATTAATATGCAATTTCTTTTTTCGAATATATTTGCTATTTATATTGCGTTGTACATCAGAAATTAATTATTATTAGCAGGAATGCACAGAAATGAACGTTGTTGATGGTAATATTTCTAAATTCTACATGATTCTCGTTTTATCCATATAGCTGCCGAAGGATTTTCATAATCTGGATCTGCAATACAATCTATAATCAATTTAGAATTATCATAGGATCTTCATAATTTTTATATAATACAATAGGAATTATCTTGATCCATAGTAATAGTATTAACACAATTTGGATTTACTACAGAATTCTTACAATATGGATCTACAAAGGAACTCTTTATAATCTGATATGACAGAGTATTCTCGGAATATGGATCTACAATGGAACTCTCTATATTCAGATATGACTGAGTATTCTCGGAATATGGATCAACAATTGAACTCTCTGTATTCATATATGACAGAGTATTCTCTGAATCTGGCATGATAATAAAATTCACTTTATCCAGATCTGACATAGTAATAATATTAACATAATTTGGATTTACTACATAATTCTTATAATATGGATCTACAAAGGAACTCTTTATATCTAGATATAACTGAGAATTCTCAGAATATGGGTCTACAATAGAACTCTCTGCATTCATATATGACAAAGTATTCTCAGAATCTGGCTCGATAATGAAATTCACTTTATCCAGATCTGACATAGTAATAATATTAAAATAATTTGGATTTACTATAGAATTATCAGAATCTAGATCTACAATAGAATTCCCTCTATCTAGATTTGGCATTGAATTTTTACTATCTAAACTTTCAAAGAATATTCTTTACTTAGATATAACATTACCTAGAATGCTTATAGTGTCGATTTGCCATAGAAATTTCTCTATCTACAATTGTCCATTTGTCGAAGGAATTCCAATTATTTGAATATACAACAGAATTCTATCTATCTACACTTGCCATAATAATCCTACAATATGGACCTAATATGTATTGGAAGCCATAGTTTTAGCCATAGCTCTGTACTAAACAATTCCCTTCATTGAGATAAAATACAAGATTCTCTTTATCCATACATCTTAAAATGGTGAATGATAAAAAGATTTTATCATCAATTTTCAAGAACCTGCTGATTTAGTAGATAAATTTTGTGAATAATAAATTATTACATCAGACTAGGTAATGTTTTATAATAAAAAAAAAAATCACAGACTTAACATCCCTTGTGTATCTCAGTGAAAAACTCCTTAGGGGAGATATAACACTCGAAATAGGGTAAGGGATCCCCTCTCCCCTCTCCGGTATTCTGAAATAGAGGTTGTGGGGAGAGGGGCTGTTTTGAAAGAGACAACAGCCTACTTCAAAAACTTCCACTAAAATAATATACAAATGAAGAGCCATATTGTTGGTTAAGAATAACTATACTATTGGTAAATATAGCTTATCTCTAATACATGAGGTGTTATTGAAGGACCTTGCCAATACTTTGCGGAGCAATACTTGCGGATTTATCTGATCAGTATGTATTAATCGTGATACATATTGATCGTGATAATCCACATCGCTTGAAGGGTTTGAAATACGAGACTTCGCTTTCGCTACTGGAAGCTTCTTCAAGGGTTAATACATCCTTCTCTAATAAATTGATTGAATAAAGGATGTCCCTTAATATATTATTTATTTGTTAATAATATTAATATATATGATACTATATGTTGTATAGGTATATACTTTTAAAGAATTGCCTTACAAACATTTATTTGAGTTTAAATTATTTGTAATAAACGGACATTCCATTTTAATTAGGTATTATAAAAATATCTAGACACTAAGAAATCTAGATTTCAATTGCAAACAGATCTTGTTTAAATTTCCAGCAATCTATGTCTAAAGATTAATGTTAATTAGTTAAAGTCAAGGGAGAAACCCTGATAAAATTTCTGGTTCTATATTAAAAAATATTATTTCAGCGCTCCTATAGGTGACTAAAGAGTATACTAAATCAGAATCAAATAAAACCGAATTACCTCCTATTACCTCTAAACTTCCTGTTGGTATATTTAAAAAATTTACTTCAGCGCTCTTATTGGCAAAATATAATACTAAATATGTGAAAACCGAGGTACCTCCTGGCACTCAATTTAAAAAAAACAACAACCGATCGTCACATTTTTCATGTAATTTTTACTTTCTCATTATAAGTAAAGAGAAAGTATTGTGATGGGGCGAAAATTTGATTTATTCGTTTTGAGGTCCCCTGAGATCAAAAAAGTGGTTTTTAAAAAGTCTGTCTGTCGTCTGTTCAGGCGCGTAGAGCCTAAACAACTAGCCTAATTTTTACGAAATTTGGCATACATGTTCAGAAAAATCACACCCCGAGGTGAAATCGAGAAATTAATTTTAGCTTCAAATTTGGGGGGGGGGGGGGGGGCTGCCCCCCAAAACTGAAAAAAACGTGAAAAATAATTAGTCCTCGAAAACGATTCCGAAGATTTTAATTTTAAAAAAATCTGAAATGTAGTCCATTTAAATACGAATCTAACGATATAAGCCGTTTTCCCGGGAAAAATCTAGTTCCTGAGACAATAGCTTTAAACGCGGACGGAGAGAGGCCGTGTTCGATACCCCGCCGTATTAAGTTATTTTAATGATAAATTTTGATGAAATATTCGATAATAATTACGAAAATTCGAAAACTAATAAATGGAAAACACTGGGTTTGGTATAATCATGAACTCATATACAGTGTGTCCCAAGATAGAGTATCCGAGAGGAAAAATTTTCTTATTTTTGGGTTTTCGAAAAAAAGTCATTCTTTATAAAAACTCCTGCTTGTTCTTAAACCTCTAAAAATAATAAAATTTTCTGGATTTTGTATACAGGGTGTTCTGCTTTTTGAAAACTTTAAAATATGACCAAGAGTAAACTACCCTTATTTTTGATGGAATCAAAAAATATTATTTAGAAAAGTAGTTCAGAATTGCAAAAAACGTATAAATATTAAATATTATTTTATTTTATGAATTATTAAATTTTAGTTAATTTTCTGAAATATTAAATTTTAGTTTGTTTTCTAAAAATAAGTAATAAGCTATCTACAACAAATAGTTCTCTTAGCATTTTTATAATTAACCAGTGTGATAAGAAACAGGTGGATAATAGCTTGGAAGTGTTAAAGGTAACAATTAAACAGGCCACTGCCAATATTCCCCTTGATCAAGTTCAAAAGGCTTGTATAGAATTCATAAATCGAATCAAAATTTGAGCAGAAGAAGGTGGCAATACATTTAAATGATCATTTCTTTAATTTTTATTTTTCAACTATGTTGATTTTTTTGTGATACTTAAATAAATCTTAGGATTAGAATTATTAATTACTTGTTGTGATGATATTTATTTATTTATTTTTATTACATTAGCTCATTATTTGATTTATAAGTAATTTATTTTGTTTCATAAAATAAAATAATATTTAATATTTATACGTTTTTTGCAATTCTGAACTACTTTTCTAAATAATATTTTTTAATACCATCAAAAATAAGGGTAGTTTACTCTTAGTCGTATTTTAAAGTTTTCAAAAAGCAGAACACCCTGTATACAAAATCCAGAAAATTTTATTATTTTTAGAGGTTTAAGAACAAGCAGGAGTTTTTTTTTTATAAAGAATGACTTTTTTTCGAAAACCCAAAAATAAGATAATTTTTCCTGTAGGATACTCAATCTTGGGACACACTGTATAAGAAAGTTGTCTCGGAGCTATTTGTTTAACCCTGCAGTGGACGTGCCTATTGGAGTTACATATAAGGGCGCGCACGGTATTTTATACCGCAGCTAGTTTAATTGCAAACTTATTATGATAAAAGCCAAAATATCGTCTTAACTGTAGGAAAGAAAAAAGCATTTTACTTTTGAAATTATAATATATAATTTTATTGAACGCACATTACATCGTCAAGAACCCGAGAGAAGAGAATAAAACCGGGGAAGGTTATGTTTAGTAAAAAGGTTATAAGTATGATAAATAAATCTAAATAAAGATTTATAAAATTACTAACATTAACTTCATATAGTAGTATTCTTAACTATAATAATCCATCATCAGATCTATTCAGAGCATCATCAGTGCCTAACCAACAAAGAATCAACTATGTTTCTATAATATCATAGTGAAACTTTTTTTTTACCAATATGTGCACTCAATATCCTAAAACCTGCGGCCATCTACAAATTAAAACCTACAATGTGACTTTTTATCATTTATATACAAATGTGACTGCTAATTATTTCGATTTTATTTGATACATAACCGGGGTTTTTTTTTATGAAATTGAGTACTCCTATTATTTATTTATTTACTACAGCAGGAGGTATTATATAAAAAAAAATTAACAATAATAATAATATTTAATACCTAATAATATATGATTGAATATAAATTATTCAGTATTACAGTGCATATAAGAAAGTTATTTTCTTGATTTAGTCGGCCAAATTTGTTTAATTTGGAAGAACTCTGAAAATATGTTTTACTTTAAAATCAATGATAGCTATAACAAGCACTACGTTTCCATGATGTTTCAATACGGGTTTAATATAGTTTTTTATCCGAATTGCCCATGGAAACCTAGATTTAATAAGAATTGAATACGATTTAGATTCAGATACGATACATTAAATTCTGGGATCGTATCTGGATCGAGTTTCATGGAAACACCTGAACTCGATCCTGACATGCGTAGAATATGAGGGTGAGCTGGCCCAAGCGGGTTTTCTGGTGAAACTAGTCAAATCTGTCAAAACAACAATAATTTCTATTTTTGTTTATAAAAACAAACACAACAACCCTGGTTATAAAAGGTGAAGGTTACAAAATGATTTATTATTGTTGAGTGGTGAATTGAATACGGATTCAATACTACTTATGGAAACACCAAACTTGTCAAATTCCAAATCAGATTCAATCCGTTCAACTCTTACATTACTTCAACAGTGGCGGCTCCAGAGGGGGTGGGGGCTTAGGGGCCACCCCAAAAAAGAATTACAAGTAACATCAGAGCCATACCGTGGTCAAGAAAATTGTAGATAAAAAATTATGCACGAAGTGCCAGCTGTCAGAAAAATAAAACGGCGAGTAACGAAAAGGGCAAGTGACATTTGTTGGGATTCTTTCAAAGGCTCTACGTTGAGGACTGGAAAAATCTAATGTTCCAGACAAACCTATCGAGTTAATATATTTCTGTGATGGAGACTTGCTCCCAATCATCAAGTCATTGGTGAAATTCTCGCTACTCTATACGAGTAGCCTCTGCTAAAGATCATTCTGGTAATTTCGTCGAGTTAGAGACACGGCTTGGTGCCAGGATGAGTGAAGATCGGCTCCCTGGGTTGTGTTTACTACATGTCCTCACAAAGATTAGGTCATTGATATTTAAAAAGTTAATGACCGACCAAAGGAAAAAAAGTGACTTGAATTTGTAATTTAAATGTTTTTTTTTATGACATGTTCCAATATAATGTTTTTAAAAACATTTTCTTTCGACAACATTGAGTAATTAGTTCCTGGACGTAATTTTTTCAATAATAACTTTTCTAGTGTTTTAAATTTATATTAGTAAATTATGGTTAGAACCGGTACTAGGCCTTGGTTGACCATATGGTCACAATACACTTTTCACTTTGTTGATTACTACTTTCATTTTATAACAAGTCAGCTACAGTTACTGATGTTTTCTTAGTAATTCGCTATTAAATATAGAGCACAAACGTTAAAAGTAAAAAAACCAAAACCACCCCCACCCCCCTCCCCTGAAAGTGCCTCAGTTTCGTGTTAAACTGTTTTCACTGCACTAAATTGAAATTGTATATACCAAATTATACTAGATTCAAATTAATACTAGATTCAAATTAATACTAGATTCAAATTAATACTAGATTCATATTGTATGTACCAAATACTAGATTCAAATTGTATATTCCAAATACTTTGTTCAAATGGTGAAATACAAATAATATGTAATAAGATACGCTATGTTTAGAAATAATATTATTATTCTTAGTAAACAGTATATTTAACAATGCCAAAGATATTGGGGAATGAATTTGGTAAAGGTTTGAAAATGTTAAATAAAGCTAAATTTATCTTCAGTGTTACGTTAACGATTGGTCATAATTGGATATTGTGCAGCTGTCAGTTCTTCCCAGAGCCGATCAACAAGAGATACTGATTAATTTGCCGTTTCTATTGATTTACAATTTAAAAAAAGGCATCTCATTAAAAGGCTATTTCCATCCCTTTACAATTTCGAAAACATTTCAGTTCCACATAAAGTGAGTAGACTTCAAAACGAGCAGCTGTCGTGGCCTTTAATTTAACGTTGCTTTACTACATTCTATAAATTATTTTGCCTTTTCAATATAGATCCTATATTGACAGATAGACCTGTTTATATATTACAAGCATTCCACCCATTCATGCTGGGTTCATGCTTGCAATCAGTGGATGTATCATTACTATTTTATATCTATTACTATCATATTTGTTAATTGAGTAAGCCATCCCATTAAATATAATACTACAAAGTACTAATGAGATCCACACAAGCAAAAGATAATTTTTGACTCCGGGATTAGTTTATTGTCATCGAGTAAGCTAATTTCAGGGGGAACTAACTGTCAATACGCATAATGTCCACACCTCTATTTCCAACTTCAAATTTAAAAGATATTCATGGAATTATTAATATTTAGATATCTTAACTATTATTAGTTCCGTTCTACTAACTAATCAATTGATTAGTGATTAAATTAAAATCTGTTATATTGAGTAGAACCAAAGTTAATAAAAGAAAGAATAATAATCTAAGGAATTAGGTTGACTAAATATATTTATTTTTCATTATTAAGTTTTAGGTAGTATTTGTACTACGGAATGTGTAAATTTTAATTTAAATCGAATTATAGTTATTATTAACAAAGGGAGACAGACAGATCTCCCTGACAGATCTGACTGTCTCCCTTTGTTAATAATAATTATAATTTGATTTGAATATATTTAGTGAAATAATCCACTGATTCGGTAATTTTTCACATAAAAAAAACTTTATTATATAATATCTAAAACTTACAATGCAATTATAACGTTATCCTAATCAAACTAAACATTAACTTAAATAAACTAAAACATTTATTTAATATAGCTTCAAAGAAACTTATCAAAAACAGTCCTATAATAATGATAATAAACATAATTATGAATTAATAGTTAGCATAAAAATAAAATTGTCGATAGTATAAGAAAAGATGAGAGGATATTTGCCCGGGAGAGGGAGTATTTGTTAAAATGTAGGTTCCAAAGTGTGTTTATGCGTAAACTAATTTATTAATTTATTATCATTAACCTATAGAAAAAACTTTATTATTCAATATTTTCTTTATACTTGTATTTAACTATACAATATAACTCTATAATAATAATAAATATATCTATATATAAGCTTTAAAAAAAAAATGTTAAAAAGTTAATATGAAGTTATTTCTGAAAATTTAAATATGTTTGTTATTTATAAATACTAATTTTTCCCAGCTCAAAGGGCAAATGAATAGAATCATACTATAATTAACTACCATAGGCCATGTCATGAAAAATATTACATTATATATGATTAGTTTTATTACAGACAATGGCTCTGCTGGGCTTGAGAAATAATAATAAAAAAATAATATTAATAAAGCTAGAACATAAATCAACTTATTTTATTTATTAGTACTCGAAATTATTTGGAAAAAAGTAGTATAATATATATTAAGCTATATCACATAAAAAAGAAAACATTGCAGGGCTTCATTATAATCTAAAACACACAAATAAACTATAACTTATCTAAATAAACTAAAATATGTATTTAAATAAAGTGAAACATTTATCTAAATAAAGTAAAACATTCATTTAAATAAACTAATATATTCATTTAAATAAAGTAAAACATTCGTTTAAATAAAGTAAAACATTCATTTAAAAAAACTAAAACATTTAACTTAATACAGAATGTAACAAACTATTAAATCAAAATTCTAGAAACAATATTATGATAATAAAAACAATTACATAAATAGTTAAAATAAGAATAAAATTGTACCTTAATAAATGTAGTATAAGAAAAGATGTGAGGAGGTGTACACCGCTCCAACGATGACAATAGACTAAAGTAAAGGAAATAAGAAGAAGAAGGGGGAGGAGCATTATTATTTACATCTGGAGTCCGAGGTGTGTTTATGCGGAAACAAATCTTTTTATTTATATTTTAACCTTGCGAAAACTAACTTTATTATTTAATATTTGTTTATATTTTCTTTATACTTGTTTTTAACTATAAAATATAACTATATAATAATAAACATGAGCTTATTAAAATGATTATATGTTAAAAACGTGAACATGACGTTATTTACGGAATTTTAAATCCGTTTTTCCTGTATAAATACTCATTTTTCTTTTAAAAAAAATACTCGTTTTAAAGAGCATTAGTGTGGGGTTTAAATACCCCAATTGAAAATTAAATCGGCCAATAATCGCGGACGGCATGAGAGCTCAAAGTACAAAATTTACCGAAAAAATATCAAATTTATTCGATGTAAGGTAGAACCGTTGGTCGTACGACAAAATGTCAAAGTACCAAAGTTGTAGATCTTTTAAAATCAGTTACCGGTGTACTATCCGCTTTTCGATAGGACTTACCGTTTAGCCGTAATAGCCCTTCAAAGAAAACCTTCAATTTGCGTCCGCCATTTTTATTTTTTTAAGGGGGGTCAAAATATTTTTTTCAACTTTTCAGATTTTTCTAGTCGGTATGGGCCGATTCGGGACCAAACGCAAAAAACCGCGAGTCTCTACCATATTAATTCCAATAAAAATAAATGTTTGTTTTGATTTGTTGGTCATCAATAGATATAATAGCTTATCTATATAGATATCTAAATTAATTTATTTAATTTTACTTTTTTATATGTATAAAATTAAGTCCGTTGCCACGTTAACGGCTAGTACTGTAATAAGTGAGTGAATAAGTATCTTGTTACACAATTTGTGTGAGTGAGAGACACCAGGGATGTGCCACGCCAGCTTGACACATAGGAACTGTTCCAACATCAGGCATTACCTCAATAAGATGTTGGCTTGGCATTACGCAATTTCCTGCATCGTTTCGTCGCGTCCGACTCATCAGGGGCCCGACGATGCCCACCCAACTCTGGACCTATACCAGATCAAGAAGATCAGATATAGGACTTATCAGAGACGAGTGTGCTCTCATACCGCCACATATCCTTGGCTGGCAAAACACATCAGCAATGTAATACCGTGTTTGCACACTGCAAAAAAGCTACACAATTTGTGTGAGTGAGAGACACGAAGGGATGTGCCACGCAAGCATGGCACATAGGAATGAGTCGGACGCGACGAAACGATGCAGGACATTGCGTAATGCCGAGCCAAGATCTTATTGACGTAATATCTGATGTTGGAACAGTTCCTGCACATCCCTTGGTGTTTCTCACTCACACATATTGTGTATAGCTTTATTGCAGTGTGCAAACATGGTATTAGATTGCTGAAGTATCTTGTTATATCATGATACAATGACGAAATATTGTATAAATGATAGGATCTATCATCCATTATATTTATATTTATTTATATATTTTCCGCTTTACTTGCTCATCAAACTGTAATATGAAAGAGAATAAGTATCTTTATTATATCATAACCTCTTTACAACATTTCAGTTCCAGATATAGTGTAAGAAACGAGCAGCTGTCGTAGCCAATAATGAAACGTTGTTTCACTATATTCTGTATTTTTTCTTTTCAATAAAGATCCTGTATTGACAGATAAACCTATTTTATTTAATATTATGTAACCTATTTATATATTATGTAAACAAGTTATTGTACTCTCGTCTCTACCAATATTAAATAACCTTTTTATAAATAACCAAATAATATTTGGCCTTGATTATGTTTATCTTTTTATTAGATAATATTTTCCTTTGTTTTGATTGTCAAGAGTGGGGAGTCTCAAAGTCCCTTGCCTTCATATCTTTTAGATTCAGTCTAGTCTGGTATTAGCCTCCGTACGGAAGTTTTTTCTTACGCTCGTATATTCGCCCCGTTTATATATTTTTCGCAGTCTCGCTTATTTTAGCTAATATTATATATTTCGCTTAACGAGTTACACGCCCACACAAATACATTCATACACATTTACACAGACTCACCTATATTTTCATTCTATCTATATCTTACTTATATTATATTATTCTACCTATCTTCTATCTAGCTACTCTTCCACTTTCAAGCCGTCACCAAAACTGGTAAGACATTCCTTTATCACGCATCCTACAGTCTACTTCTCTGAGAGTCCCGCACTCTCATGCGCGATTTACCGCACATACATATTTTCTTGGTCCTTTGGTCAATCGGATGTTCTACATCCTATTTTTTACATTGAGTTTTACATGCTAATTAGGTTTCGTTCGGTTTATGTGATAGTTTATGCTGGACAGGTTTTATGTCATAGGGGGTCAAAGTTTTTCACTTATATGCTTCCTTTTTTAACGCCTGCATTTCTTATCCTTTTTTTTTATAGAATTCCCAAAGCTTATCTCTTTTTTAACTTTATCGCATCGTTATTTCAACATACTTTTTTTATTTCATTTAATTTTTTTAATAACATTGTTTTTTCCAACGCATATATCTTCTACATTAATTATATTTTTATAATTAATATTTATATATTTGTGATCAGCGCATCGAGCTCTTTCATTAAAGACCCCACAGTTTATATTTTATTTAATTTATTTATTTCACTTAATTTTTCACAATATGCCTGATGGAGACTCGACACCTGTCTCTGTAAGGAGTGCAAAAAAGCGACTTAAACTTTTAGAAACTACGAAAGAAGTTTAATTTTTACGTTTACAGCAGGCTTATGACCTGTTCGCTTATCTTGATAACTTAAAGAGTCAAAGCAGGGCCGGCATAAGAGCCGGGCAACCCGGGCACTTGCCCGGGGCGCCGGGCTCAGGGGGGGCGCCGCCGGCCTCCGCGCCAAGTGGGGGAGGTGAGGAAAAGGTAAAACAAACTAACTAACAGTAGGCATTAAAAAAAACTGCGTGTAACTTTCCATATCATATTGACACCCTGCACCCAATCTAGTTTTTGTTATTTGATTTATATCTCGGAAAATAACAATAATGTACATATTTACTTTTTATACACACAGCCAGTGCTGGTGTGCATCGCATAACCTACTCTAATGACATTACTGTATACTCTTTTTCTAATTAGTATTGTTTTTTGACAGCGCGGGAAAATCCAGAGAGAGCCAATGCGCTGGATTTTGAATTTTAGAAGGTCGGGGCAACTAGGCATATCAAAATTTCACTTGTGGAGGGGCGCGGACCTACGGGTAACCGTTCGAAAAGACATTATAACCTCCACCGCTTGAATCTTTACACTTCTTTATAGTCCAGTCGCCGAGCCATGTGACCTTAAAATAGGGTACAACTAATATTTTATGATTGATTCTAGTACTATTTGATATACTGAACCATATTATGTGGGGTGCCAGAATTGCACCCTTGGGCAACTTCAAATATTGAAGGTCAAAGTTCACGGGGTCCAAACACCAGAACTCACGCATTTTATTGCGAATGAAAGGGATTCGGCTGACCAAAATTAAAAATTTGTAGTTTAATAAATGTTTATTATGTGAATACTATGTAATATAACAGTATCCTATTGTTTTTCAACATAAATTATGTTTTAAAACGGGTATATATTATATATAAAAATCAACGTATGTGTGTGTATGTTCTTTATACAAATCTACAGTTTTTGTCCGATCTCGATGAAAATTTGAACACTTGACCTTCAAAGCAAGGGGAAAATCACTGTCTACATGAATTTCCGAAATTTATATTTTGGTACACAGGGGTACGGGGTACAAGTAATGAATACGGGGTCAAAGTAATGAATACCCTTCATGATGCATATCGTTAAAAAGCTCTTTGAGTACAGTAATTATTGTTATGTACAGTTGTGTCATATTTTCATTTAGGAGGGGGTAAATTTGAGATATTTGCAAATTATCTTATCAAAGCGGAGGGGGTATAGAAATAAGTGGGAGGGATATCTAGAGAGATCTAGATATTCTCGCATAGCAAAATAATTCAAATGTTTCTTGATGGTAGTTTATAAACTTATCAAATTAAAATAACACTCCGTAGCGAAGCACGAGTATCCAGCTAGTAATTAATAAATAATAAGTGTGTATTTTTCTTTAACATTAATTAAAAATCACAGAATATTTTACAAGGATAAAATCAGAATGCATATCTGATTATAGGATATTCAAAATTAGAAGTGGACATTTCACTGTCACTGTAATCAAATTGAGCGTCACGAGTCTTCAAATTGCAACACAATTCGAGTGCCTTCGCAAGCGCAATATTCTTTACAAGGCAGACCTACATGGTGGACAACTGCACCTTGCTGTTGAACATGGCTTCTCACATGAACAGCTACATCTTAAACTTTTCAGCAATTCTGGTGGTGCCAACCCTTTGTTACTTGGAAGTTGAATGGGTACCAAAGAGTGTGTTGCTTCATTCTTTGCCCATCCATAATCAGTTGGATTCAAAGGTGGAGGGAACGAAGATACTTCTGCGTTCCAAGTGCAAGCTTCCAAATGGCATCGTTTGATATGGAGTTCAAATGCCTCTGTTGTCGGAGGGAGGTTCTCAATTTTAGGAGGATTTTTTTTAGATAACCACACTTTGTATCGAACATCTAACATGTTGTGAACTTCCTTCTTGTAGCCGCAGCAATGTGCAATGAAGCTTGTATACTCAGATATACATTGTTGCAATAAAGATTAGACACATCCTGAATGCTTAACTTCAATACCAGATCTGAGAACGTTTATAGCTGTAGACTTTCCAATTCCAAAAAATTGTAAAGTGGTATCACAGCCCGTGAGACAATGTACTTCAAACAATGAGTCTGCTTGAGTTCCTAGATTATGAACTACTGCTGCTATATCTGAAAGCTTGGCCTTATCAACAGACTCTATCCACATATCCAGCTTTCTATAAAAGTGTACAAGCATAACAAAAACGTCGTTGTCATCAGGTAACATCTTGATAATTTTCGTTGCTCACCTTAACAGACAAATAACCTGCTGTTCAATTATTCTATATATTATACAATATATAGAATTTTAATCTGAAAACAGACTGCGAGTTTCCAAATCTGGGCAAGGAATTACAACGCCAGGAGTTTATTTAGTATTTAATTCAGTAGGGATTGTACCAGTACCAGTAATGACCAACTTGTGTGGAAGCAAATCACTATGTTGTAATAGATGCTTGTTAGTTCATGGTTCAACACAAATCATGGTTGTTAGTTGTATTTTTATGTCTCACGGTCTGTGATACCACTTTACAATTTTTTGGAATTGGAAAGTCTACAGCTGTAAAAGTTCTCAGATCTGGTATTGAAGTTAGCATGTAGGATGTGTCTAAACTTCAATGCAACAGTGTATAACTGAGTGCACAAGCTCCATTGCACATTGCTACGGCTACAAGAAGGAAGTTCACAACATGTTAGATGTTCGATAAGTGTTGTTATCTAAAAAGATTCCTCCTAAAATTAAGAACCTCCCTCCGACAACAGAGGCATTTGAACTCAATATCAAACGATGCCATTTGGAAGCTTGCACTTGGAACGCAGAAGTATCTTCGTTCCCTCCACCTTTGAATCCAACTAATTATGGGTGGGCAAAGAATGAAGCAACACACTCTTTGGTACCCATTCAACTTCCAAGTAACAAAGGATTGGCACCACCAGAATTACAGAAAAGTTTAAGATGTTGTAGCTCACTTTAAAGTTGTAGCTGTTCAAGTGAAACAGTGGCGTATCCACCGGCATGGGCCGGGGGGGGGGGGGGGGGCACGTTCTAAGTCAGTTTAGATTGGGGGAGGGTGAATACTCCCCCTCCTTGGGGGGTGTTGAATACTTATTCAACAAAGAGCTTTTCAACGATATACATAATGAAGGGTATTCATTACTTTGACCCCGTATTCATTACTTTGACCCCGTATTCATTACTTGTACCCCGTACCCCTGTGGAATTCATGTAGACAGTGATTTTCCCCTTGCTTTGAAGGTCAAGAGTTCACATTTTCATCGAGATCGGACAAAAACTGTAGATTTGTATAAAGAACATACACACACATACGTTGACTTTTATATATAATATATAGAATTTACCCGTTTCAAAACATATTTTATGTTGAAAAACTATAGGATACTGTTATATTACATAGTATTCACATAATAAACATTTATTAAACTACAAATTTTTAATTTTGGTCAGCCGAATCCCTTTCATTCGCAATAAAATGCGTGAGTTCTGGTGTTTGGACCCCGTGAACTTTGACCTTCAATATTTAAAGTTGCCCAAGGGTGCAATTCTGGCACCCCACATAATATGGTTCAGTATATCAAATAGTACTAGAATCAATCATAAAATATTAGTTGTACCCTATTTCAAGGTCCAAGCCTGTTTTCTCATTTGGCGACCGGACTATATAGTTAATATCGTTTCTGCCTTGGTTTTATTCCTTCGCGTTATTAACTAAACACCATCAATTATCTGCTGAAATATTTAATTCCAATTTTTGGAATTAATTGAGGAATTAGTCGTCCTTCTTACTTCTACTTTCTTACTTCGTACTTCTATTGTTTATTTACCGATAAATGATTACTACAACGTTTTCACACTGTACATTAATTCACACTGTACATAATTTAAACCTCGACTGAATTAACTAAGGTTCTTACACTTCATTTCATTATAATTCATAATCTGTTTGGTAAATTTGTTCTTCATCAAAGTAGTTTTAAGTCTACATTTTTTATGAAATTTTATTACCGACATTAAATTTTATGATTCAATAAAGGAAATAAACTGTAAAACATTAAATTTCAAAACATATTCGCTAATAATAAGTGAAAATCTAAGCAGGTAAAAAGATCGCGATTTGTTGAAGGAGTAAAATAACCTTCTTTCGTTGACAAACAAATGATGCATTTCCCTTTCTCCCACAGGCCTGTGGGATTTTATTTCTTCCTTCACGTAGGTTGGTCAACCTGAGTGTCAAAAAACAATACTAATTAGAAAAAGAGTATAGTAAACATAGGGCGGACGTCAGCTGAGATTCTTTGTCTGTCTATATTTATCTCTTCAAAAGGCAAACTTTAATATTGCAAATGCGATTGATTTGATCTCTAAAGCGAAAATCTATTTTGAGCAAATGAGGACTAAAAATGGGTTTGAGGAAGTCCTTGTTGATGCCAGAGAAGTTGCAGAACTCTTGACGTTGAGGCTTCTTTTCCACCTTAATATCTAGTTCTAGCAAGAAAAGTCAAATGCCATTTTGACTACGAAGCACCTGATGAGAAGGATTCAGAAGTCAGTTCTATTAACAAGTGTTAGATTGTGCAAGGAACTCACTTGATGAAAGGTTTACTCAGCTATCCAGTTATAATGATACGTTTGGTTTCATTTATAACATAAAGAAGGAAGACAAAAGTTCACTGTTAAAGGAATGAGCTGACTTGGAGTTGGCCTTAACAGATGGGGAACATCGTGACATCGAAGGACACCAAATGTATCAGGAACTGTTGGTATTCCATTCTTTATTACCAGATAACTGTGGCAGTAACCAATGGATGTTTTGAAGTTCATCACAACGAACGCCTTAACTGAGAACTTTCCAAATGCTAGCATAGCTCTTAGGATAGCTCTTAGGATTGCCCTAACGCTTCCAGTGAGCGTAGCGTCTAGAGAAAGGAGCTTTTCTAAGCTAAAGCTCATAAAAAATTACTTGAGGTCTAGCATGTCTCAAGAACGCCTTGTAGGACTGTCTCTCATGTCAATAAAATATGACATTTTGCAAGAAATTGACTTGGACTTGAACACCAACATCGAGGACTTTGCTGTAAAGTGTTATTGCAATAATTATTATAGGCTGTGTGTTTTCTCAAGATTTATTTACTCTTTTTAAAATCTTTTATCTAACTTGCAATGTATGCATGTATGTTCGGGTCAAATCTTGCAACTAAATTTTAAAGCAGTTATCCTCAACCAATTGAATTGAAATTTTGCATACACGTTTAGCTTGGATGACAATGCATGGCTAGCTAAGTGACGTCATTCTCAATCCAATATGGCGGACAGCACAAGATGGAGGACTAGTTATTTTTTAAGCACGCCCATGATATGGGTGTCAAATGAAAGGGTTTGGTGAGAAGAATATGAATAATAGCTTGTTTCTAAAACTGTGTTTTAAATAAAATTATTTTATTATATTTTGCTTCCGAGCTTACCGAAGGTAACTGTAGCTATGTGATCGTTTCGAAGAAGGAAAATATTTTAGGTCTCCGATTTCAAAAATTCCAAGACAGATATCCGTTTCAGACATCAGGGAACATTTTTGGTTCCGTGTCTGTCTGTCGGTCTGTCGTTCGATTTTTGCGAACCAACATATCTTATAAACTAAACGTCCGATTTTAATGAAATTTATATGGTAGGTCTTAATTAGCCTATTGTTGGTCCCATATAAGTGTCAACCTTCTTCGCTTATTTGTTTCTCTTCCACATGCACACAAACACATCTATTTACACCTATAGCTTCAAAAGTACTTATCTGATTTGTATGAAACTTTTACAGTTTATCGAAAGTAACCCGCAGATAACCCAAGATTAATTTGAACCGTCTGCGCTCTTTATCTTTTGCTAAATTGATTAACTTTAATTCATGTAAAAAATTAAAACAATTTTGACAGATTAAAAACGGGGAAACAATTAAACAATGATGCCTTGTTAAAAAAGCATAAAACCAATACAGTAAGTGGATAGGATGGATGAAAGCTATGTGCCACACCAATTGGCAGTCTATTTTTTATTTGTTTAATATTGATTATATTTACTCAAGATTCCCTATCACTAGTGCCTTGAATAAATTTGTTTTTCCGTGGTAGGCTGTGAAATAGTAACTTTAGAGCCTAAAAAACATAGCTAAAATCCATTTTTTCATTACGTGGACTTAAAAAATCTTTTCATTACTCCTAGCAGTAAAGAAAACATTTTTTACGTCCTAGGATGTAAAAAATCTTTTCTTTCATGCTGGTAGTTATCAAAAATTCCGTTTTAGCGCTGCAATCTTTGTAGATAGCTTCTTAGTACGATTAAAATCCGCTAGATGTCAATGCGTTTCATTTATCTTTTATTATAGTGTAACCTCTTTTTAAGGTTTCTTTTTTTAAATCTTAAGTATGTACTAATATTTGTTATTATTATATTGATTATTGATTAATATTTAATGTTTTTTTCATTGTCTGCTACCTCGGAAAAAATAGCATATGCTACACGACTGTGATGAGTTTTTTCTTTACCTTGGCAATATTTACTGTCTCGCTTCGCTCGACAGTAAATGTAATTGCCGCGGTAAAGAAAAAACTCACTTCACTGCCTAGTAACATAATATACTATTTTGTGAATTTGTAAACTTTTGCATCATGATCTTTAATTAATTGGTCACTTCCTGGTTATTAAATTAAGAAATTCGAGAAGTATAAAATATTATTTACTTTTTCAGTGAAAGAAATTTTTTTATTTTGAAGTTTTAATATTATTTTCTTAATAAATTGGTATTGTAATCTTACTCTTTAAGGCAACTTAAAACCAAGTAAATGGTACCACGGTTATGAAACCGATTTTCAGCTGTAATATGAGAAAAAAAAAGAAGAATGTATTGTATGTGTATATATTAAGCTAGAATAAATGGTTATTATTATTATCCTGGTTATTCTTCTTTCCCCAATAAAATAGTTATTTATGCACCTAGGGAGTAAAGTAGGCCATTATTCCCTGAGCGAAGAAAGTTGGTTCCATGGTCCCTAAATCGCGAGGCGAAGCCGAGGGAATTAGACTCTTTAATTCCCGAGGCGCAGCCGAGGAAACAACTCTAATTAGCTCCCGAGGCGCAGCCGAGGGAGATAATTAGAAAATTTTCGTGAGGGGAATAATGGCACTTTACTCACGAGGTACATACAATATTTTATCTCCAGTAGGAAAAAAATACACATTTTCGTCCATAGCACAGTTTTTAGTTATTATTTTAATAAATAACAATAATTAATAGAACTTTTAATAGCAGTTATAAGAGATTCGATATTAAAAACAAATAAGAATTGGAATTAAACTCAAATAGAAAGTAATTTAGATGCAGGTTATAATGTTGTAAACAAAGATAAACATGGTCAAGAAAGCGCAGTGCCGCCAACCTGATTTCAACAACTTCATTACATTAGCCATACATTTTCTACTATTTATAAAATAATTAAGTTGCAATATTTACTTTTTTTGCCCTACTTTACTTTTTCGCCCTACTTTTACTTTTTCTCCCTACTTTTTGAGTTCAGGGATGAAAAGACCTGTTTTAGTCCCTCTAAACTAATTCAAAATCATAACTTTTTTTCCCTACTGGAGATAAAATAGATTTTTGGTTGCCTTCGCGCACTAACAGAGTATGTAAATTATTATTATCTGCTATGCGATGAAATATTATAATTATCTTTATACTATTACCTTTTTATGAATACCTATTTACTGTTTTAAAATTAAAATAATAATAAAATTTATTATCTGCAATACCGCTTAAAGCCATAGTTAAATATTGGTAAGTATCAAAATAAGTTCGTTAACATATAGTTAGTCAAAATATTATAAAAAAAAACCTTACAGGTAAGATTCTGACTCTTCATTTTATTATACTTTCAGAATATACTCCCTACTCTTTTGACTATAAACAGTAAACCCAAAGTCTGTTGTAATTACAAACTTTGTTGATAGCTAGAAGAAAATCGCATATATTTATACCAAATTGTTTAAAAAATATTCTGCCAAATAGTGTGGCGCATAGCTTCCTCGCAATCTACAACGTCCTTAAATGATTTTATGCTTTTACAAAACATTAGTTATAATTTATTTAATTGTTTCCCTCCTTTCATTTTAAATCTGTCAAATTGTTTTTGATTTTTTACATGAATTAAAATATCAATTTAGCAAATTTTAAAGATCGCAGACGGTTTAAAATAATATGGGCTACATTCGACATACCATCCAAATTTCATGAAAACCATATGAGTACTTTTGAAGATAAACGTGCAAATAAATGTATATTTGTGTGCTTGTGGAAGAGTAACTAATAAGCGCAAAAGGTTGAAATTTAAATGGGACCGACAGTATGCTTTTAAGATGTGCTGGTTCGCAAACTGTGAGGACAAACCGACAGACAAGACACGAGACCAAAAATAATCCCTTTGTCTGAAACGGATTTCTGTCTTGGTATTTTTGAATTCTGGGACATAAAATGTTTTGGTTCTTCGATACGATCACATAGCTTCCGTTACCTTTAGTAAGCTCGGAAGTGGCGCCGGTAAGGGGAGCGATATAGATAGAGGTATATTATACTCATCACAGATAAAAAATTAACAGCAACAAATAAATCAATTAAAACAACCCCTAAAACTCCTCAAACCCCACAATTTTGCATCTAATTTTCCGAAGATTTCCAAGCGATGTCCCCTCTTAGTTCTTGGGGGCATATAATACCCCCACTCTCCCTGATAGAGCGGCCCCATAGGTTCTTGCCCGGGTAAAGATTTTGCCTTGAGCCGGCCCCGATTCAAAGCATTTTCAAGAATTCGTTGCACTAATTTAGAACATACTGAGAAAGAGTTTAATGAAATTATAGAGACCATTAATGACATTAATCTTGATAACAATGAGGATTATAGTGTTAATTATCACCCGATTACCGCATTTCATGACATGTTTGTGGAAGTTAAAAATAAATTATAAGAAATCAAATGTTTAGTGTATTAATTTGCCGAAAAATCCCCTTCATTCTGATGTAGCCCCTAAAATTAAATTACCACCTTTACAGATTTCGAAATTTTCTGGGAAGACACAAGAGTGGCCATTATTTTATCAAACCTTCCAGAGCATGATATGTGACAATAAACATCTATCTGATAGGGATAAAATACATTATCTCTCGACTAGTTTAATTGATAAAGCCAAGTCATTTCTCTTAGGTTTACCTGCACTTGATGAATATTTTCCTCTTGCTTGGGATTCATTAAAAGAACGCTTTGAAGACCAGCGAGCTCTGGGTACTTCATATTTAGAATCTTTACTTAATTTTAAAACTCCTTCTAAGGAGAATGCTTCTTCTTTAGACTCTTTTCTTCAAAACTTTGTATCTCCTGCACAGGCTTTTCTTAATTTAAAATTACCTGACTCGTCAGATTTTATGTTATTACATCCAGCTTTGTCTAGACTTCACGTCGATACAGTGAGACAGTTTGAGGCATGCACATCGACTATTTCTGGTCATTCAGATAACAATAAGTCACTTCCAACTTTCCTTCAGTTAATTAATTTCTTCGTGAACACGCTAAGGTCTCAGATCGCCCGCCTCTTATTAAAACTCAGAACGAGAGAATGAGTTATATTAAGAGGCTGGCGATCTAAGACCTTAGCGTGTCACAAGGGATTTAATTAACTGAACGAAAGTAGGAAGTGACTTATTGTTATCTGAATGACCAGAAATAGTCGATATGTATACCTCAAACTGTCTCACTGTATCGACGTGAAGTCTAGACAAAGCTGGATGTAATAACACCTTATAGAACAAGAGGAATCAGAGCACAGAAAGTATACGTATGTCTATTTGTTTTTCTCTGCGTTAAAGCCATACATATTGAAATAGCATCGGATCTGTCCACTGAAATATTTCTCAATGCCTTTAAAGCCTAGTTTGCACGGCACGGGTCGAAAATTTTAGTAGAGTTGTTTAGTAATTTAGTACTCGACTCGTTTGGACACTTTGTTTTTAGTCGAGTAATTTAGTTATTAGTCGAGTAGTTTAGTTGTAGTCGAGTGGAACGGTCGAGTAAGCACGGTCGAGTGTACAATTTAGTAGCTTACCCCCTCCACCTAGTTCAGCTTCTTGTCGACCAGTCCGGACATGTTGATTTAGTCGAGTACATTAGTAATGTTGGTACGCTGTGAATTGTTCATCTCCGGAGGTGCAAAGGTAGGTAGTTTTTCATTGTTGACAGTTCTAAAAAGGAAATAACTGCTTTCGATTTCATTTTAGCTGGGATGGCTTCCCTCATTAATGTGTCACATAGCTGCACATCATGTTTTATTATGTTTAACAATTGATTCAAATTATTTTCAGATATTCTCAATGCAGCAAACATCTTTGGGATCTTCTACAGCCAGTTCTCGTAATAGCTTATTAGAAGCACCACAATTATTTCTTTTTAAAATCCAATTTCTCGTCCAAACGCGTGCCCTTCTATTTATTTCGATGCCGATAATTTTTTCCAATTCGTTTAGGCTCAGGTTTAAACTTAAACGAGATACCGTCTCTGTGAAGACATACTAATGCACTAAATTCAACGACGTGCAAACACTTACTAAATTTATATTACTTGACTCTCACTAAATTACTCGACTATGGCTACTAAATACTAATATACTCGACCCGTGCAAACTAGGCTTAAGAGATTCTTAGCTCGACGGGGTCCAGTTGACACGTTGTTTTCAGACCGTGGAACTAATTTCATCGGTGCCCATTCTTACCTTGATGAAATATATCAGTTAATTAACAACAAAGAATATAACCTGAAATTGGGAAATGAGTTATCATCTAGACGTATAAATTTTAGAACAAATCCACCGTCCGCTCCTCACCATGAAGGAATTTGGGAACGACTGGTCAGATCCATCAAGTCCCACTTGTTTACTGTTTCACATGGTCATACCTTGACACTGGAGGAGTTCTCTACAATACTTGCCCATGTTGAAGCCCTTCTAAATAGACGCCCTCTAAGCATTTTGAGTAGTCATCCTAATGATCCCTCTCCTCTCACACCCGCACACTTCTTGTTACAGGTGCCTTTGACTAATATTCCCGCACACATAGACGATTCCAAACCTGATAGCCATCTTTCTCGTTATCAGTTATTGGACCGCCTTGTTCAACAATTTTGGCGTCGCTGGCATCTAAAGTACCTTCATACTCTGCAAACAAGGGAAAACTGGAATACCCCAACCAATCCAATTAAAATTGGAACAATCGTCATTTTAATTAAAGACTTATTCGCCTCTTCACTGGCCTATAGCCAGAGTGGAAGAAATACATCCTGGCAAGGATGGTATCATTAGGATTGCAACCGTCAGAGTATGAGGGTCCAATATCGTCACCCTGTTACTAAGTTGTGTCCTCTACCGACCCAGTAGTTTAAGGTCTCGGTAGGTCTTAATTTTTTGTAAGGATTTTATTTATTTATTTATTTTCCATTTTATAATTCATCAATGGATTTTTTCCTAACTTCTTTAAGGAGTATTCTTTTTTTGTTTCTGTTTTATTTCTCGCAGTTTTTTGACTGGCAGTCATATATTTGTTTGGTTTTTTCTTATGATCTCAACTTCAGATCAAGATCTTTTCTTTTACTTTATCTTAAGTTTTGTACTTCTTCTCAGGCCGGGGGGAGTATGTGTGTGTTTATCTTTTTATTAGATAATTTTTTCCTTTGTTATGATTGTCCAGAGTGGGGAGTCTCAAAGTCCCTTGCCTTCATAGATTCAGTTTATCTGGTATTAGCCTCCGTACGGAAGTTTTTTCTTACGCTCGTATATTCGCCCCGTTTTTATATTTTTCGCACTCTCGATTATTTTAGCTAATATTATATCTTTCGCTTAATGAGTTACACGCCCACACTCACACATTATTTCTTTATCTTACTTATATATTATTCTACCTATCTTCTATCTAGCTACTCTTCCACTTCAAGCCGTCACCAAAATTGGTAAGTAACATTCCTTTATCACGCATCCTACAGTCTACTTCTCTGAGAGTCCCGCACTCTCATTCGCAAATTACCGCACATACAGGCCTAATTAATAATAAAAAAAAAACTATTTATCTTATAATCAACTTAATGGCCAAAAAAGCGTACTTTTTTCCACATGACTTCTCATTACACCGTAATATGTGAGTGATTATATCATGATATAATGACGATGTATTGTATAAATGTTTGGATCATGCATACATTATTTTGTTCCGCTTTACTTGCTCATCATCATCATACTGTTATGTGTGAGTGAATTAGTATCTTATTTTATCATGATCCTTTTACAATTTCGAAAACATTTCAGTTACAGATACGTAGACTGTTCGGAACGAGGAATTGTCGTAGACTATAATGTACCTAAGTAACATAGTTTTACTATATTCTCTCGTGTCTACCAATTTTACCCTTTTACAAATAACAAAGAAATATTTGGCCTAATTAATAAAAATAAAAAATACAATTTTACGTATAATCTACTTAATAACTAAAAAAGCGTATTTAATAATTCTACTCTGTGCAAAATGAAATTTTGTGATGAAAATTGAGGATGATTTTTTTTCTGGTGAAAATTAAAGTAGATCTGTCTGAACATTTTCAAAAAAATGAAACCTATTAATATATATATATATATATATATCGAATTGTGAGTTGTTACCGCAAGTTCGTATGTTATCAAATGAGGATATCCCTACCGTCGATACTTGCTTGATCTGGAGATCACTGGACCGGTTTCGGCTAAACGCCATCATCAGCAAAGTCGAAGTCTCTCGTAGCACTCAACACACTCATCCATCGAGTCTACATGAGAGAATGAAGTTGAGAACTTTATTATCTCATGTAGACTCGACGAGTGTGTTGTGTGCTACGAGAGACTTCGACTCTGCTGATGATGGCGTTTAGCTGAAACCGGTTCAGTGATCTCCAGATCAAGCAAGTATCGACAGTAGGGATATCCTCATTTGATATATATATAAATATATACAATCATTGCAATCAGTGGCTGTATTATTACTATTTTATATACATTACTATCATATTGGTTAATTGAGAAGGTCATTTCATTGAATAAAATACTTTATACTTCATTATTTGTTTAGCTTAATATAGAAAATGAAAATTGCTAAAACATTGAAATAAAATAAATTACTTGAAAATGGGTCCTCCTACAATATCGCAGGGCTTTTTCTAAAATGATTATAAAATTAGGATAAAATTTAACTCCGCCTCCCTTAATAGGAATTTCCTCGCCAACCGGAGGAAACATATAGCTAGGCCATACCCAAAACTATAATATAATTACACAAAATACTTTAACTATGTAGTAATGGATAGTAAAGAATGTTCCGTGTATAAGCAATTCCATCTGTAACCCTCTCACATGGTACCAAATCTTGAATGAAGAAGCTACTTCTTACTATGACGTAAAATTGGCCGGCGCTAATGGCATTTTTCTGAGATCAAAAACCAATAAAAGATAATGTTTGACCCTGGGATTTATTTCTAATGAACTCTGATAATATCTATACAACAAACATGGTTTTCTAACTTTAATAAAATATTAAGATACATATAAGAGATATACCTTAAAATATTAGAGATATTTCTAAAAAAAAGTTATAAGTACTTCAGGAGGATACACCAAATCAATAAGGTCATTTAAATCTGTTACGTATGCAACTCCGTGAGAGGTGTTAATTCGCAACTTATATGTCTCACTCTTTTTAAGATTGAGCCATCATCTTTAATTTTTTGATTACTTTATTTTTTATTTGCTAAATAAACTAAAACGTGTAAAATAAATATATTTACTACTCTACAATCAAACACATTTACTTTTACACTATACAGAAATATGCAAATAATAATCTATATGTATTTTCAAAATTTTACTAAGATCTCACATAAGCACGCTATAAGTACTTTCCAACATGGATCAAACTCAAATATAAATCTCTAATTAATTAATTACAGCTAATAATGTTTACACCGATAGGTAATGAAAACCATTTTCTGACCCAAACCATATATTGAATGACACATACATTTATGTAATTTAAAAAAATATTAAAATATCCTGCAGAAGGTTACAACCTAAAATAACCTTCTAATATATGTGTTACGTGTATAAGAAATATTTAATTCTTTACATTTGCAAAAATTCTTCCACATTATTTTTTCTGATGTTAAATAAAGCGTATATATACAAATTTTCTTTGAAATTGGTTCATTTTTGGGGAAAACGAATTTCAAAAGGATCAAATTCAGGCCGGAAAAATTGACCCGAAATTTTGGTTGACAACACCCAATATGATTTATATAGTTGGAAAGCGGTAATTTTTCTGAGAAAAAGCAGTAGAATCGATGGTCGTAACCGTGAGGTTCATGCTAGGAATCGCTGGCTGTGTCACAGTGTTAATATATTTGAGTAAACTGTAGGTCCTGTCATGAAATAAATTTCATTATATTTGATTAGTTTTATTACAGAATAATAAAAATAAACATAGAACCTTTGTCAATTTATTTTATTATTTATTAGTACTCGAGATTAATTGAAACATAAGTAGTTAAAGTCAAGGAGAAATAATAATTCTATATATAAATTTAGCTACATCATATATAAAAATGAAAACAATGTCGTCGAAATAATTTGCCATACACACAACTAAACTATAAATTGCCCTAAATAAACTTAAACATTCATTTAAATAAACTGAAATATATCAACTTAATATAGATTTTAACAAACTATAAATCAGTTCATTCTAGTAATCATAATATTATGATAATAAAACAATTAAAAAAAAGTGAAACATTTATTATACGTAGTTATGATGGATGGTGAGTTGTATAAGAAGATACTAAACTCAGAAGTTATTTCATTAGTGAAGAGACTTTTCGACTCAATAAAAAAGTAAAACATTTATTTAAATAAAATAAAAAAATCATTTAAATAAACATAAAAATTCATTTAAATAATGTAAAAAAATCATTTAAATAAACAAACATTCATTTAAATAAAAAAACATAAATTTAAATAAAGTAAAATATTCATTAAAATAATGTAAATAATTCATTTAAATAAACTAAAATATTCATTTAAATAAATTAAAACATTTTCTTATGTTAGAATTTAACAACCTATTAAAAACAATTCTAGTAACAATAATATGGTAATAAAAACAATTAAATAAATAAGAATAAAATTATACCTTAATAAATGTCGGTAGTATAACAAAAGATGTCCGGAGTAGAGGTGCCCGTCACGGCTGGACACGTAAGACTGAAGTCAGGGAGACTGACGGAGACAGAGAGGGGGCATTTGTTTACAAAGTGTGTTTTCGCGGAAACTAATGTATTTATTATCTTCTACCTAGCGAACAACATACTTTATTATTCAATATTTGTTTATATTTATTTATTCTTGTTTTTAACTATAACATAATAATAAAAATAAGCTTATAAAAATGATAATATATTAAAAACGTAAACATGACGTTATTTACGGTATTTTAAATTCGTTATTTCTCTATAAATATTCATTTTTCTCGACAAAAAAGACAGATAATTAAAAAAATAAATACTCGTTTTAAAGAGCATTAGTGTGGGGTTTAAATACCCCAAACGAAAATTAAATCGGTCAATAACCGTAAACGCTAGGAGAGTTCAAAGTCAAAAAAATTACTAAAAATTATCAAATTTACTCGATTTAAGGTAGAACCTTTGGTCGTACGACAAAAAGTCATATGACCAAAATTGTAGATCTTTCAAAATCAGTTACCGCTGGTGCTATCCGCTTTTCAATAGGGCTTACCGTTTAGCCGCAACAGCCCTTTAAAGAAACCCTTCAATTCGCGTCCACCGTTTTTATTTTTTTAAGGGGGGTAAAAATAATTTTTTTCGACTTTTCAGATTTTTCTAGTCGGTTTGGGCCGATTCGGGACCAAACGCAAAAAACCGCGAGTCTCTAGGTGGTCTGGAAGTGCCCAAACATTTTGATAACCCGATCAGCTGATTAGCCACTTTATATATATAATGAAAAAAAGAAAAAAAAAAAAAAATATATATATATATATATATATATATATATATATATATATATATATATATATATATATAAGGCTCCTTCACTCAACTTGGGGGTTCGGTCAGGTAAATAAAAAATCAACTCCAAAAATATTTCACATAGCCGACGTTTCGGCAACTATATTATGTGAGCCAATATAAAGCCTCTTCAGAGTGAGCCTATATAAAAACAAAAGTTATAGGTGAGAGGAGAGAAGGTAAGAATCTATAAAAGTAAAGTAAAAGATAAACATATAAGAAGAAAATAGAATGTATTTTTCTATTTTCTATTGACTTTGGAGCTGATTATTTTTCACTTAAAATTATAATATAATTATTACACAATTTATGAGAGACACCAAGGGATGTGCCACGCAAGCGTGACACATAGGAACTGTTCCAACATTAGACTATACGTCACAAAGATGTTGGCTCGGCATTACGCCATGTCCTGCATCGTTTCGTCGCTTCTGACTCATCAGGGGCCCGACGATTTCCACCCAACTCTGGACCGATACCAAATCAAGAAGATCAGATATAGGGCTTTATCAGAGACGAGCGTGGTCTCACACCGCCATTCTTGCTTGGCTGGCAAAACACATCTGCAATGTATTGCGTGGCACATCCCTTGGTGTCTCTCTAACACAAATTGTGTACCTTATTGCAGTGTGCAAAAACACGGTAATACATTGCTGATGTGTTTTGCCAGCCAAGCAAGAATGGCGGTGTGAGAGCACGCTCGTCTCTGATAAATCTTGATTTGGTATAGGTCCAGAGTTGGGTGGGCATCGACGGGCCCCTGATGAGTCGGACGCGACGAAACGATGCAGGACATGGCGTAATGCCGAGCCAACATCTTTGTGACGTATATTCTAATGTTGGAACAGTTTCTATGTGTCACGCTTGCGTGGCACATCCCTTGGTGTCTCTCACTAACACAAATGGTATGTATATTTATAATTTGTTTTAACATTTTTTAAGTTGATTTTAGGTTTCTGTACGAAGTAAAAAAAGAAACCTTATATAACGGCTCTGCCTGTCTGTCCGTTGGTGTCTGTCCGTTGGCTTGTTTCAATTTATAAACTACTAGGAACATGAAATTCGGTACACAGGTGCATCTCGGCATTTGAGACAACTGTGCACTTTTTGGAGTTTTCAAACTTAATATTTTCAAGATGGCGGACGACTAATAAAAGTTTTTAGTCACCATGACATGTTATACATCAATTTAAAGGTCTTGAAGTGTAGTAAAAGAATATGCAACTATTAAAATTTTACACTTAATCTTTTTAAGATGGCGGGCGACTAAATAAAAGTTTTTAGTCACCATGATTTGTTATACATCAATTTAAAGATAGAAAAAGAATATGAAACTATTACAATTATACACTTAATATTTTAACTTAATCGTACAGAAATCGGCGATTGTCGCCTAACTTACTTACGTGAAGCGCGCCTTACTTGTTTCTTTCATAGCGATCACCATTTGTTTAATGATCAGTCGCTTTACATAATAAGTAATGTATTTCTTCAATGTAATAGCTATTTACGTACCTAGAGCATGGCACTTACTGCTCGTGGTGCGTACACTATTTTATCGCCCACCACATGTAAACAAATGACAAAACACGCAAACTATTTTGCCGTAATCTTCAAAAACAATAAATGCATATTAAGTTTAAATCAGTAAAACAAACCGCAGTTATAAAAATATTGAATGTTTACAAATTGAACAGCTGACGCTGAGAACTACTAGCGCTTCTTGCACTCCGCGGCTCGGCCAGGAAGCGACCGCTTCTCGATCTACTAGTGGCCCTGTAATGAAAAAGCATGCATTTTTACAGGCCCCAGGGCTGTAAAATGGAACTTTACCGGCCGCTTAGAATAGGAATGTTTACAAGTGGAGGGCGGTAAATATTATTATGAAACCTGCCTTGCCTTCCTAGGAGTCGAGTCGATATGTTTATATTACCTCTACGCTAAACTGATTTCCTTTAGTTACAAAATCTCGATAATGTTTACATTCTAAACTAAACTGATTTTCTTTAGTTAAATTTACTTGAAATGTTTTCACTGCTTCTAAACTAAACTAATTTTCTTTAGTTATAAAAACTCGATCTGTTTTTATTACTCCTAAATTAAACGGATTTCCTTTATAGTTGTAAAAACTTATGTTAAATATGACATTATACCTGTTTTTAACCTCAACCAATATTATATAATTATCTATTTCATTATTATTTTTTATTATTCTTTTCGTATCTGTGTATAACTTAAGAACAAAAAAAAAACGCAATAAAGTAAATATAGGTAGGTGGTCATTATGAGCACGTTTCTTTAATATATGATTTAAAAGGACACAAGAAAAAGTGTCAATATGGGTTGTTAGTCCTCTTAAAAGCACAGATTGTCTCTAAATATACTGAATTGAAAAAATAGAAAACCGCAAAAAAAGTGATTAATGAACGCAGATGGCGTCAATGTGTGCCTATCATTTCATTAAAAATGACAAAAATGAAAACTATAAGGCAGATGGTCATTATCCACTTGTGGTCACATCAGAAGGTTTAATTAAAAGAGAACAATTAGGAGGGGCCAATATAAATGTCAGAGCAATCTAATAATAGTTTTAAATATAGTTATTATTTTTCAATAGCTTCACAACCTCAGAAATCCAAATCTAATTAACTAGCAACTAAGTGTTTAGTGTTAGAAATGAAACATTTTACCAATTTTAATTTCCTCAAGAGGTTGAAGGTTCATTCCTTAATTGAGCCACTTATTTTTATCATATTGGTGAAGCAATGAAATACTATTATTAGAGACTTTTCTATTTTGATAAGTTGATTTTTTTAAAAAAAACTTTTCTTTTTTTAAAAAATTTCTTTCTTTATTTGCAACTATAAGTATAATACGTTACATTATATATATATATATATATATATATATATATATATATATATATATATACAATAGCAAGCAAATAGTTTAAAAGTATTTAGAACAGAAAAACAATGAGCGGAGATATTACCCAATGGTAAATCCTCCAAAAAAGAATACAGAATATAAATTAAATTAAATTGATTACATAATTACATTAATTAACCTCCTTATTATTTATTTCACTATTATATACAAATATACTCAAGCACGCAAATATACACGCAAAAAGACACATACATTCATAGATATTTATACATTTTCTATTTTAAGGCACCAAATTATCTCTGGGCCATCTTCGCTTGAGTCGTCGGCGGGGATTTTCCGGGAGGGTTGGGATGGATACGGATTGGACAAGAGGGTTATCATGATTTGAAAGGGAATTATGGAAGAAAAGGTAGTGGGATTTAGCTAGGTCGGGGACAAAGGGTACTTTGAGGTCATTATGGAGTGTAAGGTTCCAAACATAAAATGGGGCATTAGTAATTTTTCTAAGAATTTTGGACTGTAAGGACTGGATTCTTTGGGAGTTGGAACGTTTTGTGGAGCCCCATAGCTCGATGCCGTAAGTCCAAATTGGTTTTATTAAAGAATTATAAAGGAGCACATTATTCTCAATTCTCAAGTATTAAGACTAGACCTATTGTCTAGTAAGTGAAGGAGCTGTCTGTAACGCCTGTTTGTCTCCTGTCTTTTAAGCTTGGTGTGAGGATTCTATATGTAAGGCGCTCATCGAGATGAATACCAAGGTATTTGGGGATATTTACATACAGGCCCATGGTGGGGGGGGGGGGGCTACGGGCATAAGACTCGGGCCACGGGACTCTAGGGGTCCTTGACGCCCTGAAGATTATTCATATTTTACAGAAGCATTTAGAATTTACATTTATTTTTACTTTTAATAAAAAAAAAAAAATTGAAAGTAATAAGGTGCTTACAAGTCAAACTAAATTTAAGGAATTTTTTAATAGTTTAGGTTTTAATTCCCTTACGCTTACGAAACGGAAGAGTATGGGGCCTCCTAAATATTGTTGTTTGGCATGTATCAATGCGATATGTTGCGTCGAACAAGTCTTCGTCCTTTGAAGACAAACAAGGAGTAAAAATGAACTGTTGACGACTTTACAGATAACGTCCAATCAAAGTGATGAAACCCGATTTGCTATTGTACATCAAAGATATTAAGATAGATAGATGAGCATTATTACTGTTTTTGTCCCATTCTCTAGGACTAAGTTCCATAAAATCTCGGTGGAATTAACCAACTGAGATTAGGCCTAACTCGGACGAAACTATCTTGCTCGTAGAATAGATTTATTTAAGTCTCTCAGCTCCCATAATCAAAAGGTTAAATTACTCTGTTACGTATAATCAGATGAAGTAGTGTCTTGAGATTGTTATTTTAAGGTTAACATTTTCCTTTCAAATCTTATTATATATTTTTGAATTTCACTCCTTAGTTGTGCATTCGGGTACGAATATAATAATATATCTGTGGTCTGTGGGAGCAGCCAACTTCCTCACATCCACATATCCTTTAAATATACCAATTTAGACCTGATAACTCCTCTACGCTCTCAATCTTCCACTTGGAATTTTCCGACAGGTCAAAATAGAGTGGCGAAGATATCCGACCAACGTGTAATTTCACGTCCGCCTAGGATTATTACTCTCTTCGCATATAATTATATTTCGTACTGGATTGTTTAAAATTCCGAAAGTACCGACTATTTTCCAACTGGATCGATTTCGGTGGGACCGATACACCCTGTAAGAACCGTATCTACCTCGGACGTACAATTACTACTAATTTAGGTCTCACAGTGCCGGTGGAACAGGGTAGCCATTTATCGGCGGGTTTCACCATCTCGTTCCATCTTTCTCCTCGGCTTCTCTCTCTTTCTAGTTATTCGGCCGAATGTGGGAAAGTGCGGCGTAGTGCGGTCGGTTCCAAGTCGTCTCGGAGGAGGCCGCAATCGGGATAGTAGCACGTAATGATAGGAGACGAGAGGTCAGCTGCGGATTCGTGCCTTCTACGTGCTTGGTCTTATGACCGCTATCGGCCCCCAGCTCCCTCGACTCCGTAACCTTCGGTTCAACCTCGCTTCTTCATTTTCACCAGGGCTCCCCGGTCCCGCTTCTAGTAGTGTAAGACCGTTTATTCTCTCTCCTTTTTCTCCGGGTATCGGGGCGATCTCCTCACTCCGGCGTCAGGCACCTTCCGCGACGAGCAGTCCTCCCTTGTGTATAGTTATAATAATCTTGCATTCGTCGATTCGACCGACGGAAGAAGCGAGCAACGTTCTAAATACCTGATCCCGGTTGAAAACGTTTTCGATGCACCGTGAAGACGAACAACGTGCATACGATAACTCGTTGCCTGGCGGCCACATTATTATTCTTCGTGTCTGAAAGAAGTGTTTTCCCGACACGAGCGCCACTATAACAATGAATACCACCCTGTCCAGAGTCATTTAAAACAAGTAACTTTAACTCGACTAAGTCCTTGGAACAGAATGAAACACGTGAACCAGATGCTAGATGTAAGAACATAATATATTGCAGAAAATAGCCACGAGTCTACTTGTATACAATTATTTATGTTTTACCTTTAAACGTCAATATATCAAGGCAAGGGAATGAACCGTATATGGAAAGGCAATACATAAATATATATATATAAATTAATTCATTTTTATCAATTTATTTTAACTTTAAACATGAACCATAATTGAATCACTTCTAATAAAATTAATTTGGATTAGTATCCTCATTATATAATTCATCATAATTCATCAACTCATTATATAATTATTCGAACAAACTGATATATGTTTTCGTTAATTAATAAGTTTGTAGTTCAATTTTTTAAACATTCACGTATTAAAATGTAAGCTATTTTAAAACGGTATAAGGTATGTTAAAAATCGGATAAACTTTCACAAACAAAATTAAAGATAAATGAGTTACATTTTGTTAAAGCAAAATGCAAGCTTGCGTAAGTATTGTAACTAAAACTGTTTCATCTGTCATTGCTGTTTTAGAACAAAGTGTTTTTACAATTAAAAAAAAAAATCTATTGTTTAAACAATCAAAATACATTTAGTGAGTTATATCCGAACGTGTATTTTGCTGTAAATTGCACTATTTTTACCCCTCCGTGAATAAAATCCTTTTTTTTTTTCATGAAAACCCTTCATCCCCCTCCCCTCCGCCAGCTATTATAGTACAAACTGTATAGGATACGGGGCGATTAGGCTTAATTTTAGAAATAAAAGGAATTGAATAAAAATGAATTATTAGGAAAATACTTCTCTGTAGCTTTTTCTGAGTGAAATATTACAATAACACACATTTATTATTTTTCGTTATACCTTTAATTTTAGTGAAATACCTAAGTTATGATTTGTATTTTATTTTTTTTTTTTTTTTAATAAAATAAAAATGTATCTTATTATCATATTTATATATTCAGTCGTTCATACAAATAAAAAAAACTCATTATGCGTTTAGGTTTTCGTTAAAAAATGTCCATATATTACATGGTTTCAAATATATGGTATTTAATGAAACTATATACATATATAACTATAAAATAGGCGTGACGGGGAATATATATTATTTATGCTAAATGCTAATAACTATAAAGTACGGAAGGTGATAACGAATATATGAAATAAACAACTTTTTAATTAAATAAACATTTACTTAATTAATTATTTAAATATAATTTTATTTTTGATTTATTTACTTTTTATACTTTTTATTATTATTTTATTTATTTATTTTTATTTTATTATTTTTCATTTCAATTAGTATATTATTACTATACCTTTTATTGTTTACATTTGATTTATTATAATTTTTAGTAGTATGAAAACTACCAGAAACATAATTTTTAGTTAAAGTGTTGTTATTTATTTATATTTAATCGTTTGAGCGGTAATATTTATTAAGTGATGATATCACTATCAAATAATATAAACGTATAATTAGTTTGACCACTATTAAACCATGCAAATACCGACTACCTAAAATGTCTCGCTCAGAAACAAGATCTAACATTGATAGCATACTCGTAATAATAAGTGTATATTGAAGTTAAAATGTGCAGCTTACAATGGAATGTATTATATTATTAAAGTTAAATAAATTTTGAAGTGAGCTGAATACAATAAATATTTAGAAAAGTTAAAGAGTACTACAAAAGTTCTTTTGTAGTAAAGAGCCGTGCAGTAAGGGAACAGGACAATTCCTTAATCCTCTCGCCCCAGCAATATTCATTTCAATTATTATAAAAAGTATCACTTCAATACACTAAAATATAACATATGTTTTTTTTTTCAATAGTACATTAGATGATTTAAAGTGAAGTTTTATTAAAATCAATACACATCGTAAGATATTGGTGAAAACGTTGTTTCCTCTTTTTAAACGTTTAGGTCGACTTTAATAGCTTTAGCGATCTTTAACTCTTCATACCGTTGTCGCTGCTGGTTTTAATAACAAATTGTATTTAAAAATAATGTGTTTATCTCATCAAATAGATGAAGTTAGAATTTTTTCACGTCCTAAAATTCCAATTTAAAATGTTCACACGAGAGTTGCGCGCGAACGCTTGGGTGGATAACGAATTCGTCCTGGGCATTGGTAAAATGAACATGTGTGCCAAATTTCACCAGAATCAGTCAACATTTACTCCAGTTATCATCACACTTTTCCCACACACACACAGACACGATGCATAGTTTGTTGAATGTAAGAAGCTCGCTTACGCTCGCTTCAATACGCCGGGGAAGTGTGACGTCACTTACGTAAAAAAAGTGTGTGTTGTTACGTTGGCTGCCCTAGCTCATAACAAACAATGTACTTCTGGGGTTTATCAGTGCTATTTTACTTTATTATTATTTTTTAATCAATTATTTGTTTTATCATCTATAATGTATACATTTATTGGCTTATTAATGATGTTACTGATATATGATAAGGTTAAAATCAGTTAAGAAAGCTTTTAATAGAGTAAAAAGAGCACATCTGTAAGTAAGTTATTTTACATCTTCTTTGAGTTATTTGTGAGAATTATTTGTTTTATCATCTAAAATGTATACATTTATTGGCTTATTAATGATGTTACTAATATATGATAAGGTTAAAAACGGTTTTAAAAAGCTTTTAATAGAATGAAAAGAGGAAAAAACTATAAAATGCTCACAGAACCCTAGTAAACAATGGTTTGTTATGAGCCAGAAAAGATAACCTGACGAAAAATCGTGGAGGGCGCATGACGTCACAGCAACCTTTGTCACTTTTACGTAACCTCTCTGACGCGACGTATTACCTGAGTTCAATTAAGTATACATCGATTCATTGATCTTTTTCAATTCTTCTTCTTCTTTTAATTGATCTTCTTTTAAAATTAACATTTTCAATAACCTACTTAACATGTGACTTAACAGTTGATATTTTAGGGAGAAATTACAAGAATATGGGATTATAACAATTAAATTATAATCAATTACATAAGTATAACAATTGCATTGTAATCTCCTAGCGAATCAGGTTAGTAAGAAGTTAATTCTCTACTTGTTAAAATTGGAAATCATTTTTTTTTTAAAGTTTTTAATGCTTTTTATTATAATTCAATATATAAATAAATTATTATTCTAACTCGAGAAGGACTCAAGTTGGATTCGAAATATCGAAAAAGTGAACATTTGAATTCCTTAAAATTGGCCCAACTATTCAATAATATAAAATATAATCCCCTTAATTATACATACCTATAGTTTATCTTTGATTTCATTAAGATTGAAGGAACTTCACATCAATATTTTTTTTCTTTACCTATATTAGTTCAATAATGTAGCCAAATTATAACTTTTTTAATGTTATCTAAGTAATTGCAATATCTGTAATAATGTACTTTACGCAATCTAATACTTGTAGGGTTATATTTTGCCTCTACCTTACTCCTGTTGTGAAATCTCCTGTTATTATTCGTATTTTTATTTATTTATTTTTGTTTCTGTTCTTTTTATGTCCCGATCAACACTCATAATTAATACTACGTTTCCATGATGTTTAAATACAGATTGAATACGGGTAGAATACAGTTTTTGGATCCTAAGTGTCCATGGAAACCTAGATTCAAAACGGATTAAGTACGATCCCGATCCTGATACAATCCACTAAATTCTGGGATCGTATCTTGATCTTAGTTGCATGGAAACACTTAACTCGATCCTGACATGCGCAGAGCGGTGTTGTGAGCGAACCTAGCGTATTTCTGTAGAAACTGTAGTCAAATCTGTCAAAATACGTAATAAAAAGCATGGTTATAAAAGGTGAAGGTTACAAAACGATTTATAACCTTTAACAAAAGTAACCAAGAAAAAGTTTGTTTTTTAATTTCGTATTGAATACGGATTCACTATTACTTATGGAAACACCTAACTTGTTAAATCCCAAATTAGCATTCAATCCGTATTTAAACATCATGGAAACGTAGTATAAGTTATTACAGGATGAAGGACCCGGCCACTGTAATAAAAACTGTATAATCTAATACAGTCTGACGCTTAAAAATAGTAGACACAAAAACTCCGGCCGCTGGTTAGAGGATAATGCTAAATTGGTCAGAAGGTTTTTAGCATGGATATGTTTTAGAGCTCTCTCAAAAAACGACATGAAAAATATGACGCTTTTAAAATATCGTGCCAGAAACTTAAGATTTAATAGAAGGTCAATAGGTTTTCATTTATAGTACAATATTTTGACGATAGGCGAGCTGAAGTTTCAATAAACGACATGGAAAATGTGACGCTCTTAAATATCGTGCCAGGAAATTAGAATATCGTAGGAGGTAGATTGGTTTTCACTTGTATTCATTGTAGTACTATATTTCCCCGATAGAAGTTCTAAATTGTATATAAAATAATATCAGAGCTCCTAGCGACCGAATGGTAATCAAATTAGATTAATGTTTCATAATTTCGCACCTGAAGATCCATCTACTATATCAATTAGACAAATTTATACTGGTTTTCTCCACTTTATGGAAAATCATTAAAATGTCGATGTGTGGATCCAATGCCCAAGAAACGATCTATATGATTCAACGTATTTTCATGAAATGGAGACAATGAGAACATTAATTTTTTTAATTTTATTTTTTTCTCTCTCATTAGAATCGGAATGTAAATCTAACTTTTAAATGAAGCATTTTGTATATAATATTTAAATAAGTAAAAGTCATGAGATAAAATGGATTGACATTGTACGCCTGAAGCATTTCTTTTTTTTTTGTTACTTGACAACGTAGGGGTAAGTTCTTTTGATACTTGGAGTAAGTTATGTTTTAGTGCCTTGCACATGCCTAGTACTGAGGTTTAAGCAACCCTCGTGCTCTCAGCTCTAGACTGTTTTTAAACTTTTCATGCACGCAATAATTTTTGACAGACTACTGACACTGTACCTGAATCCCTCTCTTAACTATCAAAACCCCCACTTCATTTATCCAAACCAACTCATTCATACGTTTCACTTGTCAAAATAAAATAAAACCTTTTTTTTAAAATCATTCACTCCTTTAATCCCTTGGGATAATCGTTATGCAGACACAATAGAGACAGTATAATATTATCTTTTCGTCAAAGTTTGTTGATTATAATTTATATTTTAACATTGGATATGTTTTAGCTCTGGGGTACAGAAGAAATTTCCGTCACGCATAAACGACATGAAAAATGTGACTTTCTTAAATATCGTGTCAGGAAGTTAAAATATCATAGGAGGTAGATTGGTTTCACTTGTATTCACTGTATTACTATATTTCGCAGATAGAATTTTCTAAATTTTATATGATATTAGAACTCCTTGCAGATCAAATGGTCATCAAAATGGATGAATGTTTGATAATTCACACGATAAGATCCCTCTAGTCTATCAATTAGATAAATGCAGAGTGATTTTCTTCACTTCATGGAAGAACATATTAGTTTCGCTTATGTGGATTTAATACCTAAAAACATATATCCATGTTCAATGTTTTTTAATGAAAAGGGGAAAAATGAGTTTTTATTTATTTTTTCATGAATGCTGCTGAATTAATTTTTAGTTGTTACACTGTTTTCATAATATCATTAGAATATAATAATAGCTTCTAGCAGAAACATTATGAACTGTAATAAGGATAATGTCAATACTTCAATAATTATTACATCCTCCTATAAACTCTTGGTAATAGTACATTACGCGTCGAGTGGGGAAAGTAGCATTTTGCATGCGAGTGTGGAGCGAGGGTAGTAAAACCACACAAGCAATGCAAAATGCCGTTTTCGCACGGGTTGCGTACCGTGCTTTATATACGATTGTTAGATTTAAATAATAAATACAGAAAAAAATAAAATTGCTGTATGTAAGTTCGTATCTCTGTCTTGATAAAGATGGCATTAATTCTTGAGATGTATTTTTTGCCGAATTAATTATTTATGGAGGAGTATTATTCTCCAAATTTTCGTCAAAGTCATTTGATTTACTCATTGTTTTTCACTAAAAACTCGATATAAACAGTTACTTAAATAAAAAAATAGCAAATTAGTTTTGTTAAATGTAAAGAAACTCGCTAATCGTGCGTAAAGCTGAAGAATTCCTCTTCTTTACCGCCCTATGGTGGTAAAGAAGAGGAATTCTTCAGAACTATGAGACGCGCATGCGCAATGAATACAAGTACGTAAAGAATCACTTTCTACGCATCTAAACAGAGATACGATGTTTATATTTCGTATTAATCGTAGATAAAATCTTTTGTATTTTAGAATGACTGATAAGAAAAGAATTTTCACAGTTTTGAATTTACCTGTCTTGAAACTTTTTAGTATCAATCCTATTTAAATACGTGTTTAGTTAAATTATGCTGAGGATCAAAGTTCTAACAATGCAGGTAAGACAAAATTCTTGATTAAAAAACTAGAAACAAATTATTTTCCTATTGACAAAATCCTTGATTAAAAGACTAGAAACAATTTTGTTTTTTTCTTTTGACAAAATCCTAGATCAAAAGACGAGAGACAAATTATTTTCCTTAAATAAAGAAAACAATACAAATCAAAGCTACTTATCGACATTAAACACTCAATGTTTATTCATTGTTCAGGCTAATTTAAAAACATCAGTGTAATATAAAAATTTACGTGTCTTCAACGTTTTACACGAATGTATTTTATAAAAAGCTTGTAGTCTAGAGCGTTGAGAAAAAAATAAAGCCTGAAAGGCTTGACTAATAATACATTATACGACCCTGCGAACATACCTACAAAATATACGAAATGAAAAGACATTTTAAGAAAAAAAAAATGTTCGTATACGTATATAGCGTCATCGTACCGGAATCTATAGGTGGCAGTAAAATATATGTGTATAATAACTGGCACGGGGGACGCTGGGTTCGGGGTATCTGGAGCCGTCGAGGGTACCGCGGTTCCGTGAGCAGGAGAAATGATTTCCAATCGTGGGGCGGGTACCGAACCTTACCGAGGATTCGTGACCCCCATTTTGGGAGCCGTGCGCCCGCCTCTCCCGCTTTCTTACTTCCAAAAGCGTTTACTGTGGAAAGATTTTTTTTTCCGAGCGGTGAGGTCCGTATTTTACTGGGAGCGTGACTTAGGGTGTCGCTCCCGACGACGCTACACCCGGCAACCAAAAGGCCTCATAGAGGTCTAATTTCATAATTACAGTACAGAAAGGTTACTTTACGTTTATAGGTAATATATATATAAAACCCCTTTACTATTTACTATAGGTAGGTTTGTGGTTTGTGCGGAGTGGATGGGAGGTGCTGAGGCAGGCCGAATCTGCCGATGGAACCGTTGTTGCGAGGGTGATAATTGGCAATCGAGGCATCGTACCTCCTCCCCCGTCATCTTCTTGATTTACCGATCTTTGCCTTCATTAAAGCTCAGTCACGACTTTTTTTCTATCCGTCCGTTCCTCGCGGAGAAACGAAAATAAAAACAAATACTTCTTGTTTTATTTATTATTAAATTGGGCAGTGGACCGAGTCCATTTAAACCGAGTACTTCTGTTGACTGCTAAATTTATTTGGATTCGATTTAGATAAATATTAGTTGATAAGACTGAGGTGTGAGAAAATATTTGACTATGAAATATCAGAAAAAAGTAATTAAATAAAGAAAGTATAAGTCTAAATTATAAACTGAAAACCAAATACATTTATCAATTAAATATGTTATTGCTTTTTTTATCCCTCCTCCACCCACGGCTAAGGAAATGCTTTAATTTGTTTATGGCAAATAAAACCCACAAGCAATTTAATAAAAATAAATTGGTAGTGCGTGAAGTCTCACGTAAAAAGGGTTTCGTTGGTGTTGAAAACATGAAATTAGTAGTTGGGGGGGGGGGGGGGGGGGTATTTGGATGTTTTTGACAAAATGGCGTAGAAAATGTAATCTACTCTTCAATACCTTTCACTTGATACCCCACTCAAAATTTTGAAAAAATATTTTTTCCCCCGTGACAGCAATTAGCCGCCATCTTGGATTCCCAGTTAATCCGACCAAGTTGCTATTCTTATTTTTTCTTTGGCCCATCAGAGTGCACATATTGCATATTTTTCTATATTTTTAGTAAGAGCGGAAATATAGTTTTAGGGGGGGACAAGCTAAATTTCGATGTTTTTTGACAAAATGGCGGGAAAAATTAAACGCTTTCTACAAGTGTTATATATTTTTGTAATCTACTCTTCAATACCTTTCATTTGATACCTCACTCAAAATTTTAAAAAAATATTTTTTTTTCCCGTGACATCAATCAGCCGCCATCTTGGATTCCCAGTTAATCCGACCAAGTTGCTATTCTTATTTTTTCTTTGGCCCATCAGACCGCACATTTTGCATATTTTTCTATAGTTTTAGTATGAGCGGAAATACGATTTTAGGGGGGGGGGGGGGGGCACGCAAAATTTCGATGTTTTTTGACAAAATGGCGCCGAAAATTGAACACTTTCCCTAAGTGATATATATATTTGTAATCTACTCTTTAATACCTTTCATTTGATACCCCACTTAAAATTTAAAAAAAATATATCTTTTGCATGATGTGTGTTATCCGCCATTTTGGATTTGAACAGCTGATAATTTTGAGTTCGCTATATTTTTCCTGTGTGCGCGTCAAAACGATCTTTGATTGAGTATTGTGATAGCATGTAAATTTGTTGCATAGAATATGATGGAGATTACACATTTTCAAGTCCTCTGAGTCCATATAGTGGTTTAAAATAAAGAAAGTTTTTCTGTCCTCTGTAGTCTGTGCAGACCTAAGCTACTAAGCTGATTTCGATTAAATTTGGCATACAGGTTCAGAAAAATCAAACTCTAAGGTAAAATTAAGGTATAAATTTCACCTCTAAATTTGGGGAGGCTGCCCTTATTGAAAAAAAAGTTGTTTCAAACTAATCTGACGATTTAGATTAAAAGATACTATAAAGATGGTGGCTATATCTCCCCTCAGAACTTTGAGGACTTTTGATATGTTCATTTTTAAACATCAATATATCTATGGAAAATATCCAAACTTTCCGATTTAGTGTCACAATATAGCTAAATCATAGTTTCGCATACTGGGCTGTTTATAATGAGGCCTTGGTACCTGTTAGTACTGACGAGTATCAGGGTGCTAGGAAAAAACTTAGTCACGATTTTTTAAAATTTCCCCGAAGGAGACAGACTCCTCCCCCCCCCCTTTCTAGTACTATTACCTAGTAATAGTACTACTAGTTATTAGTTTGATTTTGATTTTTAAATGTTGTTTGATTGTGTGACATTTTTATCTGAATGTTTCTTTAACATATTTTCGATCTTGGAAGGGGGGCAGCGGCGCCGACTCCTAAGGGCCCAAGGGCCCTCCCAAAAAATAGGATTGTAAAAATTAAAAAATAATTAGTAAGCTTTAGAGTGACCCAGAATAGAGACAACTGATTAACCTATAATTTATTAACATTAACAGCAGATTACGGAACGCTCATGAATATATTTTCTACTAGCCCTACATAATATTTAGCTTTTACTATTTGGAGGTCTTTTAATTCTCCAAAATAGATCATAAATATGTATTCAAACAATATTACTATTCGTACAATTTTTTGTCTCATTAGATGAAGTTAGATTTTTTTCCAGACCTAAAATTCCAATTTTAAATTTGAAGTTCACGTTTACGCGAGCGTTGTGCGTGAACACTTGGACAGATAACGTTGTCCAACGAACTCGTCCTGGGCATTGGTAAAATGAACACTCCGAATTATATAAATATAGATTAAAATAGCTTTTCTTTTTATCAAAAAAATAATAATAAATTAAAAAAAGTTGTTTTTGTGTTTTATTATTATATTTTTATCGTATTATAAATTTTATTATTTATTATGTTACACTACAACGTTTAAATTAAACGATAAGTAATAAATTTTATCTGTGATTGATACGAAATATAAACATTATATCTCTGTTTAGATGCGTAGAAAGTGATTATTTACGTACTTGTATTCATTGCGCATGCGCGTCTCATAGTTCTGAAGAATTCCTCTTCTTTACCACGCTAGCGCGGTAAAGAAGAGGAATTCTTCAGCTTTACGCACGATTAGCGAGTTTGTTTACATTTAACAAAACAAATTTGCTTTTCTTTCATTAAAGTAACTGTTTAATCGAGTTTTTAGTTAAAAACAATGAATGAATCAAGTGGCTTTGACGAAAATGTAGGGAATAATACTCCTCCAGAAATAATTAATTCGGCAAAAAATACAACTCAAGATAAATGCCATCTTTATCAAGAGAAGAGATACGAACTTACACACAGCAAGTTTTTTTTTTTTCTGTATTTATTATCAAAATCTAACAATCGTAGATAAAGTACGGTTTATCTACGATTGTTTTTGTTTTGTTTATCTACGGTGGTTTTACTACCCTCGCTATCGCTCGGGTGCAAACTCCACACTCGCATGCAAAGTGCTACTTTCCACACTAGACGCGTAATGTACTATTATCTGTTATGGGCAAAAATATTTTAGTGCATAGAAAATGTTGGTATTTTAGTTAAAATCACGAATTTGAACAATCACGTTTGTAATGGCCTGGAATTTTCTTTGAGTCTGTTATAAAAACTCACCAGATAGCCTCAAATATAGCAGTTTTTGCAACCTATTTTTTTTAAATTTCCCCGGACCCCCCGTTTCGTGGGGGGTATTCCTTACCCCTCCGTGGGCCCCCGAATAATTTTTAAAAGTCGGCGCCCGTGAAGGGGGGTAGCTACCCCCTTCTCCCCCCCCCCCCTTGGATATGCCCATGAGTTCGAGGGTAATTCAAAATATCTCTATACTGATATAAAAGCAGTTATAAATATCTCCTCTCTCAGATGAAGAATAAATCTCGATTAGACCTCGAAAAATACATCGAACTCCAATTAAGTTTATTTTTATAAATATATCAATTTTGCAAACGATTCACGTTTAATTTTTTTTTTTTATACATAAAAAACTCAATGAGAAATTACACACTTATTTATTATAATGAATTTTTTTTTTCTCGGTTTAACGTGATTCACATATGAAAGATTTGTATGTAGAGGTAAAAGCCAAAATAAAGACGGTTGTGCCGAGTGAGTTATTTATCCAACAGCTTAGAGTATGAGCGGAGAATGCTTTATGAAATATTGTAGTTAGAGAGGTGTTGGAGTGGCCAGCAACGGACCTTTCTAACAACTGATTTATGTACCTATAAACCATCCCGAGCCTTTTCAGCCTATACTTATATAGTCCTCACCTATTCTTCTGATATATTTCATAAAAAAAAAAAATAATAAAATTAAAAAAAATAAAAATAAGTCCTTCGTAATAAACAAAAAAAAAAAAAAAAAAAAAAATCCGTACAAATAGAATACGGCTACGCACTCGTCTTAAACTAATGAATATTAATTGAGTTTGGGGTGTAAGGTCAAGTTTACATCGTCTCAATTCACGAGAAGCAAATAACTAAGAAAAAAGTATAATGTAAGTTAACGATTGTAATTCCCGAAATAATAAATAGCTTTTAGAAGTTTTGTAATTAGGTCTCGGGGGTAGTGTTTGTCATAGTAGCGCACCCATGGGGGAGGGGACTCAGACCCTCAAGGTCAACTTATCTTAGACTATACACCCCCCCCCCCCCCCCCCACTTCTCATACAAAATTCCTGGGTGCACCAATGTGTTTGCATTATTCATTTTCAAAAAATGTTTAAAAAAAGTACCACAAATTTAAGATGATTTTGGGTAATAACACGATTTGGTTGATGTAGAAACAAATTTAAATAGGTCGTGAAACGTATGAATAAAGCATAGGGGGGCATGGGGGTTTTTGTGATGATACGAAATTAGGATTTTATGACAAAGCAAAACAATTGATGACAGAAGAAAAAAGTCCGAATTCGGGGTGTTCGTGTTCAGTTCATGTGAAGAGGTTACTGATAATTGTATTGCAATTGAATTAAGTTTCCTCCTAATTTGTATTTAGTCTTTAATATGAGCACCTCCAACTATATCATTTCTAACCCTCCCCTCATCAAAAAATGAAAGAACCCCAAACAGAAAAAAATAGAAATTACTGGAGGCATATAGCTCCACTTGGAGGGGTTCTGATCCAAAAATGTTCAGTGTAGGGTACTATCTTGAAACGGTCCTCTACAAGATAATAGTTATTTATACACCTAGGGAGTAAAGTAAGCCATTATTTCCTGTGTGAATAAGTTGGTTCTTGAGGCGAAGCCGAAGGAACCATTGTCCCTAAATCCCGAGGCGAAGCCAAGGTAATTAGACTTCTTAATTCCATCGGCTACGCCTTAGGAATAACGCTAATTAGTTCCCGAGGCGCAGCCGAGAGAGATAATTATTGCGACGGGAATGATAGCACTTTACTCTCTCTTCACTCTCTTTACTACGAGGTACATACAATATTTTTTCTCCAGAAGGGAGAAAACACATCTTTATCCATTGCACAGGTTTTATTTATTATTTTAATAAATAACAATAATTGTTAGCACTTTTTAATAGCAGATATAAGGGATTTAATATTAAAAACCAATAAGAATTGCAATTAAACTCAAATAGAAGGTTATTTAGATGCAGGTTTAAAAACAATAATGATAAAATAAAGGTCGAAAAAGCGCAGTGTCGCCAATCTGATTCGACAACTTCACGACATTAGCCACTCATTCTTTACTATTTATAAAATAATTAAGTTGACAATCCTTCTTTTTCTCCCTTCTTTTTGAGTTCAGGGAAGAAAATACTTACTTTAGTCTCTCTAAACTAATCTAAAATCTTAACTTTGTCTCCCTACTGGAGATAAAATCATTTTTATTCGGTTTGGTCTTCACGTAAAAAAGTACTCGTGATAAACACTATCAGAAACACCTCTTTTGGCATTAGAGGGCGCTGGAGAGGTCGGACCCCAAAAAAATAAAATAAATCAATCTATCAGCGTTACTTCGGTCATGGACACCTTAGCGTGGCCCGCTCTTAGACGTCCGTTTTAGAGGCTTTTTCGGGGGCGTGTATCTTTTTTCCTATTCACTTTAAAAAAAAACAAAAAAAATATTTTTTCCCTTTACGCAAGGCCTACAAAAAAGGTCCTTTGCGTCGGACCGCTGCGGTCGACCGTATTCGAGTTATGCGGAAAAAACTGTTTCTTTTCCCCCGAAAAACCGTTTTTTTCCGCATATCTCGAATACGGTCGACCGCAGCGGTCCGACGTAAAGGACCTTTTTTGTAGGCCTTCCGTAAAGGGAAAAAATATTTTTTTTGTTTTTTTTTAAAGTGAATAGGAAAAAAGATACACGCCCCCGAAAAAGCCTCTAGGACGTCTAAGAGCGGGCCACGCTAAGGTGTCCATGACCAAAAATCTAAATGTGCGAAATCAGATAGCGTACATGTTTCATATGAACGCAAAAAATCAAAATTTTCAATAAATTTCAAAATTCATTGTTTATAAAACAATAAATAATTGTTGGAATAGTCCTGGAGGGACCTCAGTAGACTCATTATAATCATTAATCCATTGGAAGCACGCTCGGTGTTCACCAAGCAATCACATATAAATAAGTATCTACTTAATAGAAGTGGCATTTATCCTATTATGAATGCCAATTATATACGGTTGTTGCAGCTGATCGAGCACACCAATAGATGGATAAGCTCTGTAGCACTACAAATTATCTTATATAGCCTTCAAGAAGTGTGGACAAAGGTGTTAATCTGGTGTAAATAGGGCAATACATAAACAATGAGTTCATAAACAACGAGTAATACCTCATAGTAGCAAAGTAAAGTACAGGAGTGAAGCATTTGTACTCAGGGTACCAGTATCAAAAAAATAAAACTCTCAAGTTCGTTTTGGTGAATCCGTAGCGTGGTACAACAAAAGGTAGAACTGGGATGGGGATGATATTGAGGAGGGTCTTTCAACTGATTAGAAGCATAAGACAAACCTCATAGGTGGCTCATTCAACAATCCGAAAGAATAAGCCAAAATGGTGTATGTAATTATTAGTCGGTATACAGACCTTGGCAGTCAGGATAGCGGACATTTGATACAAGGTAAAGTAGGGGAGACCGGGGACGGTTGAAACATTTTTTACAAATTGCTTCCTGCAAAAACATTTTAACCTCAATGTATTTGTCAGTGGGCCTTAATTGAACTTTAGCTATCAGACTAGAAATGGATGAGGTTATAGTAAGATTATCTATGCATTACAGAAATATTTATAGGCATTTTAAAAATTCAGGAAAAATGTTTCAACCGACCTCATACCAGGGGTGGTTGTAACAGTTATTGGGGTTAGTTGTAACACTAACAGAATAAAGATAATTATGTTAGAAATACTTATTTATCGAGTTAAAATCACAGAACATGAAGCAAAATAATTGAATAATTGGTCATACGCAGAATAATAGGTGTTTAAGATAAATGAAACAATAATAAATATTCTAAATGTAATTTGTATCATATATTTTGTAGTTCAAGGTTAATTAACATTAAAACTAATCAAATTTGACAAAAGTAAAAAAATTAAGATTTAATTTTAATGAAGCTTAAAGTGTATTTGAAAATTGCATACTTTATAGCCAGCTGGTAAATTAATTGTAAACATTGTTACAACCGTACCCAGAACATTTTATAAAAAAGTTGTCGTCATAACCTCCGAAATAAACAATTTAGATAAAAAAGAATTACACCTGTTGAACTTCCATAACCAAAGTTCTTACGTTAAAAACTATCATAACCACAACTATTTTAGTTTTGGATAAAAAAGCAAAAGAGTAGCATCAAAAATACTTACTTTTGGACGCGAAAACACAATACCCCCTCTCAGAAACTTATGATGAACTCGAAACAAAACCCAAAAGTTCAGATTCCGCCACGGAAGACGCGTCCCTTTTCCTTGGTTGTTCCCAAATATCGCTAATTTTTCCACCCATTAATTGGGTTGTTTCAACCGTCCCCGGTCTCCCCTACTCTAATTATTGCTTTAATAGTTCTATTGCTTATTATTTTCAAGTACATATTGTAGATACCATGGCTGTATTGGTTTATGGCCCAATATTATATTCTATAAACGAGTGTAACCAGTTATGTAATACATAAGATAGAGGAATAAATATGAAGCAAGATATAAAAATGTATAACAATAAAATAGTGTAGAAAATTGGGAAAAATACCAAGTTCTGCAGGATATATGGTTTCATTGTTATTTAACAGTCATTTGTGCAACTAGTGCGCAAAGTGGCACTTTGCTGCACTTGAGTGAAATATTTACGCACGAGCCGCAGGCGAGGGTGGAAAGGTTTCTCGAGTGCAGCAAAGACACTTTAAGCTCGAGTTGCACATTAAATTTTTCCTACTGTTAGTTTTAAATCTGTAAATAAAATATAAAATAATAGAGTGTTCATCAACATGTATAAAAAAAAAAACATTTTCAAACAGTTTTCCTACCTTCTTATTGTTACACCAAGAACTAAAACTTTTGTATCTGCGATCGTATTTTTGTTTGGACTTGTCAGGAAGTAAATAAGTGTTACATTTTTCGCTATTGTAGCCAACTTTTCTGGAGTATTAGTATTACTTAATTCAAAATCACTTTCACTACAACTATCCAATTTTAGACTTAACTGTTTCTAAAAGGAATAAAAGGAATTACAATATCAACAAAACCAGCTGTTCTGTTTATAGCCAGTGTTGCCTTTTTTGCCTGATTCAGAAAACCTGACCAAACGCTGTTATTATTTTGCATCATAACACTTACTCATCACGTATTTGATTCTTTTTATAGATTGTCTATCTTTACTTTTTTATATTTGATATATAGAGTTTAAATCATGTAGTTAGTTAAAAAATAATCATTAGTTGTCATTGTTATTATAATTATAATTTGGATTATTTAATCTTCGTTTAGATTTTAGTTCTTTATGTTCGTAAGTTGGAACACTGGAGTGTGGTAAAGTAAAACGAGTGCGGTAAAGTAGTAAGTGCAGGAATCTGCTGTTTAGCGTACTATTTTGAGTGCGATAACAACCACTTTATCGGTCAACTGTAGGAAAATGGATTTTATCTACGATTGATACGAAATATAAACATTATATCTCTGTTTAGATGCGTAGAAAGTGATTATTTACCTACTTGTATTCATTGCGCATGCGCGTCTCATAGTTCTGAAGAATTCCTCTTCTTTACCACGCTAGCGCGGTAAAGAAGAGGAATTCTTCAGCTTTACGCATGATTAGCTAGTTTGTTTACATTAAACAAAATTTAAATTTTGTTTACATTAAACAAAATTTTCGATGTATTTATATGGTTGTAGTCCGGTTCAGTGGAAAAAAAAATACTTTATCAGAAGTTTGTTTATGTGTTTTGAGAATATCAGACCCAGAGGATAGTTCAAAGTAAGCTTTTTAGCATTTTAAAAAACACCATCAATTGGGTACTACTTAAACTATACAGGGTTGCCTACGGACCCTCGCTGTTTGCTGACTAGCACACTCTTGACCTGTTTATTTATGGGTTAGTATTATTAATAATTTATTCCTCATATTTTTTTCTAAATATGTATTCACCAAAATCGACATAGTTTAGGCCTATGTGTCTACACAGACGAAAACCACAAACAGATATTTAGTAAGAAGCATTTTGTTTTGTATAAATCCATCGAAATATTACAAATTCTCGCTTTACAAATACTATGTATAAAAGAAAGTAAACAAATTAACAACATCATTTAACAATAAAAATTAATCAATATTTTAATTTGATATTTTATTTTAAACCAATGTGACTAATGGAATAATTTTAGATCTAGCAAGCTACATAATAATATTATAAATGGCGAAACATAGGTGGTTAGAGTAAGCCCTACAAGCAGTCATGCATTGCAGGTTTTTAGTATTGGCTATATACAAGGCAGACTAGAAACATTATTTTAGAGAGAGATTACTTTTAATGTGATTTCTTTAATTTAAAGAATGGGTACATACAGTCTCCCATAACAATAATTAAAGTGAGGTTTTATTTAGATGAACTAGGTTATCATAAATCAATTCGAATAATTGAAAAGATGCATTTTTTGGTTGCTTTTAAGATGCAGGATTAATTCTTAGTGTTTGGTTACTTAACACACGCACACGCACATACGCATATATATATATTAAAAATACCTCACTCACTTATTAAAATACCTAATTACTCACTCACTTAAGAAATCTTTTTACGATCCACCATCTTGACAATTTTTATGCGGAATTTGACATGACGATATCTCCAAAACCAATTGAACTAGAACCTTGAAATTAGGAAGGTAAGTTTCTTTTTATGAAAAAACAACTTTTCGAATTTTTGAATCGGCCAATTTGATTAAAGATGGCGGCCATGTAAGTCCATCTCACTATATTTACCACGGTAGTAGTAAGTAACGAGTGGTAAGGACTGCACACTGCTCCGAAAACTACCCTGGCGTGCCTAAAAATAATACAGCTCCTAATTTCTGACACAATCTCAATGACGCCTTCTTCTAGCCATTCATTGAAGACGTAATTGTAACGATCATAATACCCTTCTTTTTTTTAATCTCTTAACTACGTTTTTTGTCCTTTGTAGGGTCAAATGTTGGTTTGTCGGTAGAGGAGGATGGTCTTCAATCCAAGGAAGACATACTTCGTACCGACCATTCTTAAATGATACTGTCTGATCAAAGTGTTTTAGTAGCCTTTGCTCTATTTCTAATGCAGACTCTTTCTCTGGTGGGTCTTTAATCATTAATATATCTAGAGACCAGAGATCTGATATAGGAGGCGCAGCAGACAAAAGTGCTGTTACTACTGAGTTTGCTGTTAAACATTTTCTGATGATTTACCACTAATAGTCCACCCAAGCAAGGTTTCTTTAGTAACAAGCCCAGATCTTAAAATATGTCTCTTGCCTGTCACAAATTTCCCAGCAATATCTGTACCTATAAGTATTTCGATTGGGCCATCATTTAAGTCCGTAATCTTAACACAAAATATATTCAATTCTTTGAACCATGGACCTTTGCGGATGTAAGGAATGTAAGTTGATAGGGTGGTCTAATTCTAATTCATTAAAATTACAAGAGCAATCTTTATTTAAACTAGACAATTTTACCTTGTACACGTGGTGTGTCTGTTTTTCAGACCGGTGACCTCCAAAAAAGCAGTGTACCACCTGTTCTGAGCCCATAGATATATATTCCATTTCTTCCGCAGTGGATTTTCTAATGTGTGACATTTGGGATCCAGTATCGATCAACGCGCGCACTTTCCGTTGTTTATTATTTTTTCCTCTAACCCATTGGTTCCCAAAGTGGGGGGGGGGGGGGGGGCGCGCCCGCGCGCCCCCCAAGGGAGGCGTGAAGATAAGTCAAGGGGGTGTGGGTCCTCGAGATCGAGACAGCTTTGCCGTCCGATCGTCTAATGCGATTATATAAAAATCCAAGTATCAAACCAGTTGGAGAACCTCACTGACGAATTCAACAGATACTTTCCTAACACATGTGATGACGATGACAACATTTACAAATTAACAATGGATCCTTTCAGTGTCAACATAGATTCCCTACACGAAACACTTCAAGAACAAGCTTTAGAAATAAAAAGAAGAAAGGTTCTGCTGCCGATTTTGATAAAATGGACTAATCGTCGTTTTGGGTTAAGTATTACAAAGTGTCCCCCAGTATATCACAGCAAGCACTTTGATTGCATTTACCTTTTTCAAGCACTTATTTGTGCCAAAAAAGATTTTTCAGCACTTGTTGCAATAAAAACAAAGTATCGTGGCAAACCTGATGTTGCTGTGCTTGATTTTCGTTGTGCACTTTCTAATACTCATATAAGAATAGGAAATCTTGTAAAAAAAAAAATTCAAGCTCATCCATCTCATAAGATCCCATAAGATTAACTTGTAATGTTATAAAAATAATAGTAATACAAATAAATGAATGGTTATTCAATGTAATAATAGTTTATTTTATTTTTTTTTTTATTATCTCATACAATTGTGAAGGGGAGGGGGGGGGGAGATTAATTCTTGACTGTGGGGGGCTTGGTAAACAAAACTTTGGGAACCCCTGCTCTAACCAAAACTACTAAAGTTTGTAAAAACACCGTACAATTAATATTATTAGTTAAGGCTTGATCTGTTTTACTCTTGTTTTTCCTTTCGGAATCTTTCGCAGTACTTACACATATTATTGAATAATGTCGACTTTGACATGTTATGCACAGTACGTTCTTTCTGCACTCGTTTGTCCTAAGACCCCTAACTAAACATCAAAAACAAGCTCCTAGCGTAAGTAAAATATATTTTTATTTACTGTATTTCATATTTTGTGCTTCTGGGCACTTACCGATCTATGTGCTGTCCCTGAACAGAAAATGCAGTCATAGTCAGTCCCGCAGCTGTTGAAATCTGGTCACCATGATTACTATATGAAAAACTATCTACGGCTAATGCAATACGTTCCTCGTTCTCAACTTCTAGTTTAAGAAATACCATCAGTCGTTCTAATGGTTTTTTCATCGAATCATCTTCTTGTTCAAAAGGTGTCCGCTGGCATACTCTCAGTAGTCTTGCAGGTAGGGAGGTTTCTACCAAAAACAAACAATTGTAAAAAACAAACAATCAAATTTAAATATTTATAGAAAATACATTAACATATCGTGAATAAATGCAAATTATAACAAGTAGTTAACAGTAACTAGTAGTAGTAGTAACTAGTAGTTAGTGAGCAGTAGACCTCGCTTCCACAAAATGTATTTAAATAACCCATCTACATCGATTTTAATGACTGAATGGAATATCCAGCCTAAATTTTAAGGAACAAAAATGTTATTAAATGAATATTTTAATATAATTTCTTTAAACCATATACATAAATTTTAACAAAAAAGGAGCATCTAGCCCAAATATCAAGAACAACAATTTTTTTAAAAAATTCTAAACTTTTTTTAAATCTCAAGAGACATTCATGCTAAATTTTTTAAAAAATGTAATAACCCATACGCGTCGATTTTTATGACTTAAAGGAACATCCAGGCCAAAAAATGTGAAGAAAATCAAGCATATGGTCGTTCATCTGTGTATCAAACATACACAGATGAAATGCCAAACAAAGTTGAACCATAGACCATATAGGATATTATAGATTATATATTGTGTGACTTGTTCTCGCTTGTTTGGAGTTATGTGAGCTCAACGGCTTTTAACTGCCTTGTAGTATCAGGGAGTAAGGGATTCGTAGGAGGTTGAAAGGGATGATACTAATCAATACGCAGTAATAGCCTATATTAAGTGTTAGAAATTTGAATTTCACAGCGAATTCTTTATTTAATGTGTTTGTTAATTTTAATACTGTACAACAATATTATATATTATATTATATATATTTTTATATTTTGTTTAACAATATTACAATACTATATTTTTTACAATATTATTTTATTTTACAATATTATTATGATTAAACTCCTGAAGCCGGAACTACTGCACTTTATTTTTAAATTATAAAAACAAAATGTAAAAGTAATGTACAAAGATAAATGAATATAAAGTGTTGGTAACAATGATAGATGACATCCTTGTATAAATTTTGTTGCTGAGAGTGTATCTTCTTGCTGAGCTGAAATTTTGCACGAGAGTCTACCATATTGATTCAATATGGTGGCCATTTATATACAACTTCGACATGACGATAGAAACTTAAAATTTTGAAATTATCTTTAACTTCTAGGTAGCTGTGGATCCTTCAGGGAAGTATGAAAAAGAATTTTTTTTCATAATACCCTGAAGGAGATCCACAGCTAGAAGTTAAAGTTACCTAAGGGTACGTACGGATAATTTAATTATGAAATTATCTTCGTTTTATGAGCAACAACTTTTATGAAAGGTTTATCCAATCGGCCATTTTGATTCAAGATGGTGGCCAAAACCATGTCCCCTCACTATATTTATCACTACTTTTTTGAAACTCTAAAATAAAGTTATTGTATTTGGCATGATAATTTCTAAAATAATATGGATGACCAAGAATTTTATATTTTTATTTTAACCTCTAAGTAAAAAAATATAAATTATTTTTAGGTAGGTCAATTAGGGTAAAGGTAGTAAGAGTTAACAACTCATAGTAGTTAAAAACTGGCTATATTTCGTCCTCCTCCGGGACATAATCATGCCTAAAACATCATTACATATAGTTAACAATTTTGTTTATAAATAGGATTTTGATAAAAAAATATAGCCAGTTTTTAACTACTATGAGTTGTTAACTCTTACTACCTTTACCCTAATTGACCTACCTAAAAATAAGATATAAATAAATAGGGACATCTACTTTCTACGAAAAAATATAAAGGGAATTGAACTTAATAACTACAGGGAGCCCAGAGTGAAATTATAAAGTTAATACTTAGGAGAGGGATGTACGCTTATTAATAAAAGAAAATTCCAATTTCAACACAAGGATGCGATAAGTCACCGGGAGAGGGGGGAATACAGAAGAAGCAATATAGAAATAAGGGAGGGGGAGGGATTAAGGAAACTAATTGACATCTTAATTAAATTTAATGTTTCTTGGTGGTAATTTATAAACCCTTTAAATTAAAAAAAATGCACACCGTAGCTTTGACATGGGAATCCAGCAATGTTATCATACTGTCGAAGTATTTAGGCGCAAACATTCTTTATATCAATGTATTTTAATTATGAATCTCTTTTTAGTATAGATTATTATCCTCTATAAGTATTTTTATAAAAAAAAGTAAGGATTTCTCTTTATGATTGGGTACTATGAAATCGTTCAAAAAATCGCATTCCAAACAAGTTTCACAATACGCTATATTTCAACCCCTTTGGGTTATTTTGAAGCTATTTACACATTTTATATCATTGATTCCAGGCATTTACATCTCTTTATCACTAATCAAATTCATAATTAACATATTAAATTCCACAATCAGTTAAAATATTACATTTTTTGCTATAATCCTCGAGAGAATTTGAGTCTAAGTGATTATATTATCATAGGCAGCTGGACGGCCCTAGGATGGCCATAGGCTAGCCGAGTCTGGTTAGTAATAATATAGGTAAATTATTACGAAACCAACTAAATTGAGTGAACAATGTCAAATTATAATTAAAATGATCTCATGATTAGGTAACTCCTATGTATGTATAAAGAAGCTACGTAAATTATGTTATTAAAGAAATAGAACATTACGCGTCTAGTGCGGAAAGTTGCATTTTGCATGCGAGTGTGGAGTTTGCACCCGAGCGACCCGAAACTGCAGTTTTCGCACTAGTTGCGTAGGTACTTTATCTACTATTGTTGGATTTTAATAATAAATACAGAAAAAAAAACAGTTACTTTAATTGAACAAACAGCAAATTAATTTTGTTAAATGTAAACAAACACGCTAATTGTGCGATAAGGCGAAGAATTATGAAACGCGCATGTGCAATGAATACAACTACAAAAAGAATCACTTTCAACACATCTAAACAGAGATACATAGAATGCTTATATTTCGTATCAATCGTAGATAATAGTACATTACGCGTCGAGTGCGGAAAGTAGCATTTTGCATGCGAGTGTGGAGTTTGCACCCGAGCGACAGCGAGGGTAGTAAAACCACACGAGCAATGCAAAATGCCGTTTTCCCACGAGTTGCGTACCGTACTTTATCTACGATTGTTAGATTTAAATAATAAATACAGAAAAAAATAAACTTGCTGTATGTAAGTTCGTATCTCTTCTCTTGATAAATATGGCATTAATCTTGAGTTACATTTTTTGCCGAATTAATTATTTCTGGAAGAGTATTATTCTCTACATTTTCGTCAAAGCCACTTGATTCACTCATTGTTTTTCACTAAAAACTCGATATAAACATTTACTTTAATAAAAAAAAAGCAAATTAGTTTTGTTAAATGTAAACAAACTCGCTAATCGTGCGTAAAGCTGAAGAATTCCTCTTCTTTACAGCGCTAGCGTGGTAAAGAAGAGGAATTCTTCAGAACTATGAGACGAGCATGCGCAATGAATACAAGTACGTAAAGAATCACTTTCTACGCATCTAAACAGAGATATAATGTTTATATTTCGTATCAATCGTAGATAAAATATATTATCACACTTGTTATAAAAAAATTCTTATTGAAGCTTCAGGCATGGTTTGTCTCGGAGAAAAATGGGCATATTAGTTAGAACATGGTTATATTTTATTTTTCCTCTTCAAAAATAAAATAATACCTTAACCTAACCAAAAACAAAGGTAGCTAGATAGATATTTGTGTACCACTTTGCGTAACAAGGAAGAAAAGTTATAGCAGATGCTATGTAATAAGGAGACTTACAAAAAAATCCTGCTATCTAACTAAACAAGGGCAACAAGATATGGGGAGGGGTGGTTCTATGCAAAGAACATTTGTACATCCCCTTCATGTTTATACGATACTAGCATATGTCTAATGAATGTTTAAATGAATCCGTTGACTGAGGGAGTATTGAATGGAAAAAGCTTTGCTTTACAGTCTTGGTGTGTCAACATAAACGGTCTGTCAGTGTCGTTTGACAACGGTGTCCTCTCTTGGGACAAGAGCATACTTGAGGCACCGTCTATGCTTCCTCAAATATTTAAACACTTGCCTCACTCTCTTACACCCTCGCTAAACACAAAGTTCACCTCTTACACTTTTTCAACTTTTCATCATTGGTAAAAAAAAGTAACAGAGTAACAAGTACTTAAACGAGCAATTCGTAATACTTTCTTTGGTGTTGAACTTGCATTAAACAAAGTGTTTAAACATGGCCGTCTTATACAATATGCACTGCATCTGGTGCCAACGAAATCCATACAATGTAATTTTAAATAGGAATGAATCCTAATATAACAAAAATCAAGATTGGATATCCCTTTGTCTTAATAGTTATTTAAACAAATAATTAGTGGCAAACAAATACATATAAGGAGTGGGTAACCAAGTAAATGCATCCACATGGCACATAATTTACTGAATACCAAGTAAATTAGTATAGCAAAACACGGGAATCCATCTAGTTTTATTATAGAGATTATTATAATAATATAAATCGGTGTAATTGTCTAAAATAGAAAGAAATTAAATTTAAAAAAAAGTATTCATAGGTATATTTAACATTTGAATATACCTAATAGTCCAGGAGATTACAATCTTTAGACACTTAGTACAATTAGTACAGAATTAGCTAGAAGACCAAAAATCAAGGCGATGTTATTTTCACACTTGATAGGTTAGTTATTCACATATTACTAAAAATCAACGTTGTCACTTGTCAACGGACAAACTAACATCAACTTGATTTTCGGTCTACTAACTAATTCTGTATTCAGGATCATGAAAATCACATTGTCCACCATAATTGGCGAGACATGGCCGCTCTCCACCGGTTTGTTTTTTTTCAAACGCCTATTGCCAAGCTATGTCCCGCAGACGAACTTAGCCGACCACATATTCTTAAAAGGCACTAAAAGATTGACTTGTATACAAAATTCTAGCTTGATGTTAGTCAGACACTTTTTTACACGCTATCTCCTGGACTATAAGTATATTTTTTTGTTAGATGTTGTCATGTACAAATTTACACATATAAATAGCCTTCATCTTGATTGAAGGTGGCCAGTTGGAAAACTCCTAAAACCTAAAAAATGTCTATGTTCTAGTGGATCTTGTTCTGGAGATAGCTGATATAGCTAGGGCTAGGGACAAATTTTGCCCATAAATGGCACCATCTTGAATCAAGATGGCGGATCAAAATATTCTTATCGAGCACCTATAGTGGGGTTTGTGGAATCTATTTACAAAATTTGATGGTTCAGCGATTTCAGAGATATAATATTGATTCAGTCAGTCAGTCGCTGAGTGGTATGAGATAAATTAATGAAACTTGGGGGATCTCTACCATGCAAAAGGAAGTTTGTTTTCATTCAATCACCCACTAGGGGCAACCACCCACTTTGCCCCCAGGCCACCCAACTTCAAAATTTCAAATTGGAGCGTATATTTTTGATAGCATATTTGGATTCTACGGTGAAAAATAATAAACTTTTACTTGAAACTATTTTTTCTATCTCCAATATTTTGCCCCCTACAGGGGGGCAATGATAGCAAAATAACCCTTCCGAATTAGTAAAAAAATAACACTTAGATCGTTATAAAATCTAAACGGTTTGAAATAAAGTCATGGAACTTGGGGGATATGTACCATGTAAAGGGAAGTGTTTAATCATCCACTCGCGTACTAGGGGTAACCTCCATTTTGCCCCCAGGCGCTGAAATCTACGATTTTTATACCTTTGCCCCCCTATAGGGGGCAAAATATTAGAGGTAGAAAACAAAGTTTGAAGTAAAATATTTTTATTTTTTGCCGTAGAATCTAAATCTGCTATCAAAAATATACATTCTAGGACAAAATTTTGAAGTTAGGTGGTCTGGGGGAAAAATGTGAGGTTGCCCCTACTGCGCGGTTGCATGAAAACAAACTTCCCTTTGCATGGTAAAGATCCCCTAAGTTTCATTAATTTATCTCTAACCGTTTAGATTTTACAACGTATTATCGGTAGGGTAATTTTGCTATCTTTGCCCACCTATAGGGGGCAAAATATTGGGACTAGAAAAAAAAGTTACAAGTAAAAGTTTATTATTTTTGACTGTAGAATCCAAATATGCTATCAAAAATATACGCTCCAATTTGAAATTTTGAAGTTGGGTGGCCTGGGGGCAAAGTGGGTGGTTGCCCCTAGTGGGTGATTGCATGAAAACAAACTTCCCTTTGCATGGTAGAGATCCCCCAAGTTTCATTAATTTATCTCAAACCGTTCAAAAGTTAAGAGGGGGGGGGGGAGACTTTTGGACCACCCTGTATGTATAATTAAACGATACCATATCGCTAACATTTGCTATTATTCTTTTTGCATTTGCATAATGAAGTATAACATCTTCATTTATCATCTCCCGCATTAATTTATTATTAACTGAATAACGTGGACGTTAAATTCAAACGGCTTACAAATTCAATTTTCATGCAAAAGCAGTGTCTATAGGGCCTACGACGATCCTCAAACGGCCCTGAATTTAACTATCTTTGACGTTTAATGTTAACTTTAGATCTGATTGTCATTTCAGTAACTCTATTGAAATCTTAGTGAAATCCTAATTGGCCGTGTTAATAAAAAAAAAAGTTGAGTTATTAGGTTTGTTCCAACCACACCTCAAACTAGTTCCAAACTAGTTTCAAACTGTACGACGCATGCGCATTAGCAAAAAACGTTTAAATGTGGTCCGATGCGCATGCGTCGGACAGTTCCAGACCAGTTTGAAGTGTGGTTGGAACAAACCTATAAATTTCGAAATCTCTTATCAGTCAATATATACAAATAGTGGAGTTCTATTGGCTAGCATTGCATCAAATGGCAAAAATATCAAAGAATGCTTATCTAGTACTAAAATAAATCAGTTAAATCACATAAGACAGAAAAATAAACTTTTGCATTAGCAAATAATCTATTTGCTAAGAATCTCATTGATAGATAGACATAGAGATTTTTTCACATCTCCAGTAGTGGATTAAGTTATATGTTAGAACATGCTAGAAAATTATTTTGTGTTCAAGATTGCCTAAAACGTATAAACCTGTTAAATCTCGCATTCGAAATTTACCGGATACCCATTAACCATTATATTATTCTTTTTAAGAGACAAATCAAAGAGCTGATGAGGTTTACATTTACGCTTTAATCTATGTAAATGTAACAATTTTAGTAAGTAACAACACTGTTAAAACAAAATTGTTTTGATTGTTCTATAAATTTGTATTCATTACTTTATATTTTTCTTTACAAAGACATATTTTTGAATTGTGTCCAAAGTGTATTTAGACTATGCCATAAAATACACATCCTGTTATTGTTTCTTTAATTTAATACAAGTCCCTTTCGAAAAAGAAATAAAATATCTTAAAATATACTTGAAAATTGAAGAAAAGAAGTAAACACTAAAGAGAGTGTAACTTTTATTTCGAAAAGCTTGCAGTGTCGGTTCTCTCGTTTCCGTTTTCACTCCTTACAAACTTTGCCAATAACTTGTTCAAAAACTTTTTTTTTAACAAAAATAAAAATGCCTTAAGTTAATTAACTTTGAGACTAAAGGAATCTTCCTTTTTTTATCCTACATAGTCAGTAGGTTTTACATGTTTAAAGAAGAAATAAAAAGTAAAAAAAAATAAAAAGAATTCAGAATATTTTCGAAAAAATAGCCCGAGAGCGTGTTTCCCTTGCAACTTGTCAAAAGTTAAAAAAACCTCGCGTATATTAAGTATTTTTATGAATATGAAAAAGCTAATGGGCAAGGGTATATTTTACGAGCATGACTTTTAGTAGAATCTGCCGTGCCTGTTATTTCCCTTGTGAGTCCCTATGTATGACTTATTTACTCGTTTCAAAACATTAAACTTTGTTTATTTATTTATTCTTAGTAGACTTTCAATTCATTAAAATTATTAGTTAAAAATAGAATTTTGTAAAATTAAAGTAGAAATTGTTTATAAAATAGTTTATTCTGTAGTTGAGTTAGTCGAGTTATAAACTTATTTCTACAGTTGAGTTAAAGGAAGAAAAAATTGTTCCTCCAATATTGACGGTAATTTATTATTTTATCAATTAATTGATTTATTGCATGTGCGCCTATAAGGTGGACAAACAGGGGACAAACGGACTTAATTAATAACCAGCTGATTTTCTCAAGATACATTATTTGAACCCTATAAATCAACATTTTAATATTGTCTGACGCAGAACTTTTTCCGATTTTCTAGTCTGACGCGTCAAAATTTTAGGGTTCAAATAAAAAAAAAACGCCCCAAAACTAAAAAAAGTCACAGAGGAAAACGGTGTCAGACTTTGCCTAAACAAGCCATACAAAAAGGTTTGGAAAGAGTATGTATAAGTTACTTTTTTGCCTATGGGCACCCTGACTATCAAGTTGATTTGATTTTTTTTTTTTTTTGATTTTTTATGTAAGTAAGGTTTGTTTTTAGTATTTTAATTATGATAATATCTATGTAAAGTTTTATTGTAATTCATATTGTATTAGTAGGATTGACTATTGTTTACTTTTATTTGATTTATATTGTTAACTATATAATATCAGTTAGATAAAACCAATTATGTCATCCGTAAGTAATGCATAGAGGGAAATTAGCGCTATCCGTTTTTCTCTATTTTCATGGCTGTATATTTTGAAACAAATGCCACAAAAAAAAAAAGTTTAGTGTTATTTTACATTAATTAAAATGAGTACCGTCACCTGGTTTCATCACCAGGTTTTTGTACCTGGTGATGAAACAATTTTTTTTAAAATATTGTGTTAATATCAAAGCAACGAAATAATAATATGGTATTCATGAATAAATATGGTAACTGATAAACTTTGGTTTATTGATCTCTTTCTCACAGAAATTTTTCTATTACAGTTTATAGATTAGGTACCCGGTTTTGTCCGACTCTCCCCTACCTATATAAACATCAAGCTATTATATTGACCAATCAAGCGAGCTATCGCAGTGATGTCTCCGATATCTGTTTTTGTTTTCGCATCAGGAAATTGTAGGTTATGTACTGAATGAATCACTGAAAAAATGCCCACGTAAGGAAAGTCCAAAATAATTCAATTTTAATCGTTAATTAAATTTAAATTATAGGAGGGAGATAGGACCGAGAAACACTGCGAAGCGACGCCAAGATTAGAACGTCAAGCAGAACAAATTTGCTATTAATTATTTATTAATCAATCATAACTAATCGGTCTAATCTATCATTTCGGACAAAGACAAATCTTTTCCAAGAGTTAAATTAGTAGAGTACTGGACTGGTCTAGGGGATTTCATTAAGCGCCATATCACTAGTTAAAAATTAAATTAGAATTAGAGGAGGGAGACAGAGCAGAGTAGAAACACTCCGACGCCGAGATTATAGAACTACTATGTATTAATTAATCTATCACAACTAATTTATCATTTCGAACAAAGACAAATCTTTTTCCAGAATTAAATTGGTAGAGCATTGGACTGGACTTCCAAAGATCCGTGGTTCAAATCCTGTCGTCGGAGTTCGGAGTGAAGTTTCCTCTTCTCGGTCCCCTGTTTACACAACGCATTCCATAGCAAAGCCATGGAATGTTCTTCTTTAGCCTGTTACTCCTCTTATAAATACAGAAGTGTGATATTCCTTTGTCCCAACGTACATTGAACATTGATCTAAACATCCCTTTTTCTTAGTAGTTATTTAGTCAATCATTTATAATCTTAAAAACAGGGGAGTAACAATCTAAAGAAGTACCGCAAAACAATGTAATCCAGCTTGTTTTAGATGGCATGATTAACTGATTTGTCTCTAGGGCCTGAAGAATTTACAACGCTGCATAATTTACGTAAAAAAACTGAAAATAAAATAGATCACTATAATAAAATAGATAATAAAATAAATCTAAAATAGATCACTATAATAAAATAGATAATAAAATAAATCTAAAATAGATCACTATAATAAAATAGATAATAAAATAAATCTAAAATAGATCACTATAATAAAATAGATAATAAAATAAATCTAAAATAGATAATAAAATAAATCTAAAATTGATCATTCATTAAAGATTTAAGATCACTTAAAAACTTCTATTAACGATTAGAATTTAATTATTTTGGACTTTTCTATCGTGGGCATTTTTTCCGTCTACCGTACTGAAAATACATAATACTAAAGGTGGTAACGAAACATCGTCACCACATGTATCACCCTAGTATTGCCATATATTAAAAAATAGGGGTTACAAAAAAAAGTTGTATTGTCAAATAGATTCTTTTGTTAAATAAATGTCAACTCTTAAATTTTTCCTTTTTATTTTTCTTTCTTTTAAATAAATTAAAAAAAACCCGTATGTATATAAAGAATAAAGGGTGACCCGCGATAAAATGTCATAACGAAACTGGTGGATTCTATAGGCAAATTCAACAACAAATGTCGAGTAAGCATATGCCCATTGCTCAATAATTCTCGAGATCTCGATTTATTTCTTTTGTCAGAGTGTTTCACGAAAATTTCCAAAAAATACATAATATATCAAAAACACTAAATGAGATAGAGAAATTGGGCTAAGGAACAATTTTATAAAGAGCATAAAAAATACTTTCAGAATCACTCATTGATTTTCAAATTATCAGCTGCTAAGCATCTTTTAAGTCCTGTCACATTTATAAACGTTGATAATTTAAAATTCGACCGTTGATAATTTGAAATTCCAGAGCTCTCTACACTTAATTGAGGGATGTTAGAAATGTGGTGAATTCAGGAAAAACTTGTGCTATTTATAAGCTTTTGAATGGTATAGTTAAGTTTTAATAATGGTGGATTGAGTGTTACTAGGCGTGAAATTATTATACAGGGTGGTCCAAAAGTCTCCCCCCCCCCCCCTCTTAACTTTTGAACGGTTTGAGATAAATTAATGAAACTTGGGAGATCTCTACCATGCAAAGGGAAGTTTGTTTTCATGCAATCACCCACTAGGGGCAACCACCCACTTTGCCCCCAGGCCACCCAACTTCAAAATTTCAAATTGGAGTGTATATTTTTGATAGCATATTTGGATTCTACAGTCAAAAATAATAAACTTTTACTTGAAACTTTTTTTTCTATTTCCAATAGTTTGCCTCTATAAGGGGGCAAAGATAGCAAAATAACCCTTACTTTCATACGTTGTAAAATCTAAACGGTTAGAGATAAATTAATGAAACTTAGGGGATCCGTACCATGTAAAGGGAAGTTTGTTTTTATGCAATCGCGCAGTAGGGGCAACCTCCCATTTTGCCCCTAGACCACCTAACATCAAAATTTTAACCTGGAATGTATATTTTTGATAGCAGATTTAGATTCTACGGCAAAAAATAAAAATATTTTACTTCAAACGTTTTTTTCTGTCTCCAACATTTTGCCCCCTATAGGGGGCAAAGCTATAAAAAGGGTAGATTTCAGCGCCTGGGGGCAAAATGGTGGTTGCCCCTAGTCCGCGAGTGGATGATTACGCACTTCCCTTTACATGGTACAGATTCCCCAAGTTTCATTACTTTATTTCAAACCGTTTAGATTTTATAACGATCTAAGTGTTATTTTCTTACTATTTTGAAAGGGATTTTTTGCTATCTTTGCCCCCCTACAGGGGGCAATATATTGGAGATAGAAAAAATAGTTACAAGTAAAAGTTTATTATTTTTCACCGTAGAATCCAAATCTTCTATCAAAAATATACACTCCAATTTGAAATTTTGAAGTTGGGTGGCCTGGGGGCAAAGTGGGTGGTTGCCCCTAGTGGGTGATTGCATGAAAACAAACTTCCCTTTGCATGGTAGAGATCCCCCAAGTTTCATTCAATTACCTCAAACCGTTCAAAAGTTAAGAGAGAGGGGGGGGGGGGGGAGACTTTTGGACCACCCTGTAGATTCGGACAGGATATCAACCAATTCTTGTAGAAAAGCAAAAATAATGTCCCCGAACGAAACCACAGCACTTAAGGTTTCTTATAGGAAATGTTACGTTGAACAAAAAAAGTTTCTATAAATAAGGTTAGGAAAGGCTTCGTTTACGAGATATTTGCAAAAAAAAAAAGAAAATAATAATAATAATAATAATAATAATAATAAATACGTGTGGTGTCGCGGGGCACCCGTTAGGAACGAAGTTCCTTGCGCTTTTCATTAAATACAAATTATAAAAATCACACTGCTGACTACTTATTCATGGCGGAGTTAGAAAAGAGACAAAATTAAAAGTAACAAACTATTTGTACTTTGTACTCGGAATTCTTGCAATAAATACGTATTGAATATTGAGAAAAAAATTAATCATGATGAGTTAATAGTTAAAGCAGATGGTTGTAGTAGAACGAGTCCCAAACCCATTTACGGCCTACTCCATTTAAAATATTATAAAATATATCACTTCAAAACACAAACACTTCTTCTTGTATGAGTCTTACGTTCATTTGAAGCTTACGTTTACGCGAACGCTTGGGCTAGGGTTGCCAGACGTCCCGATTTTCCGGGATTGTCCCGGTTTTGGACTCAAAGTCCCGGTGTCCCGAAGACACTTTTCGGGACGCCAAAATGTCCCAGTTTTTACTGGAGACGTAATATAATAATAATTTAGGTGCAAGAAAAAAAAGTGCAAGAAAAAGCTGATAATTTATGTTATAAAATAATTCATAAAAGCGTAGTTTTAGAAAGCAAAGGTACAATAGTTTTATAGATAAGAAGTATTTTATAAATGTAAGATTTTTTTTTATATGATACCGATATTGTACTGTATTGAGGATCCATATATTATATTGAAACTGAAAGATAAAGCATACGGCATACGGCAAAATCTATAGAAGTATTCTACATTTAAATACTCTCTCACTAGGGTGGAGTGTGGAGTAGGGGTGTTAGATGTTGGAGGGTAGAAGAGAGCGACTTTGTTAGGTGGGGGTACCGTGTCACCGTGTTTTACAATGTTTTTGTAAATTATAAATGGAACATTATCATTAATAACAATTAATAAAAATAAATAAATGTAGAAATTATTTTTCTTCATTCATCTTTGATAATAAATACTTTATTTTATTTTGTTCACCCATTATTATTTATTATTTAATTAGTCCACCGTTCGGGCGTCGTCGCAACGGATTCTTTGCCAACGAACTACACCATAAGTTTACTTTTATGACAAATGACAAAATATTAAAATCAAATGTCACCTCAGAAATGCACAAATGCAAAGTGTAGTATAAGAGCTTTGCTTCGCTCAGCTCAATAAAAACCGCTGTTTGAGAGGTCATATTTTCAAAAAATTTACCAGAGGGGGGGGGGGGGGGTGTCCCGGTTTTTACATTAAAAAATCTGGCAACCCTAGCTTGGGCGGATAACGTTGTCCAACGAAGTCGTCCTGGGCATTAGTAAAATGAACATGTGTAGCAAATTTCAACTAAAGCAGTCATCATTTACTCAAGTTATCGTCATCGGGCGATTTCGTGACGGTTGTGGTTTTGTGACGGTTGTTGCTGTAGACAAAAACGACCATCGCGGTTTTGTGACGGAAATTCGTCCCAAAAACACAATTTTTGGACGTTTATCCATAAAATTCTCTAATACTACACTTCTTAGCATCATAAAAACCCTTCAAGGAAATCTTGTAAAGAATGTAATTGTTCATTGATTGATACCCTTCCCAGCTCTGTGCAACAAACCCCTGATTTTTTTTTAGCGCAGTTTCAAAGTTCTACGTCCCTGTTACTTATTAGTCAATCCATTAAGATGATCTCCATCCACGCTCTAATTCCTAAAGGATTTTGATGTAGAGAACTAGAATTATTATGAGTCTGTGGGGTTTGTTTACGGTGGGTCAACCTAAATTTTTTTAGGTTATGTTTAATATACTTTTTTTTATAAAATTGTTAATAAATTTGGTTCTACTCAATATTTTTAGATGAAACCAAGCCTGCAAGTTGCGCAACATGTTTGCGCCCACCCCTGAAAAAATTAATCGATTTCATTTAACCAGTTTTGTGCCGATAAAGTCAGACTGGGGTGACAGACACATCCACACATACACACACGAAAAAAGTTAAGGTCGGATTCGGTTTTTGGAATGTATAAAATGAAAAAATATCCAAAAAATGTTCAATTCTGACCAAAGTACAGACAAAACTTTAATTTTATATACATAATTTTATATACCGGATCTATATTCGGCCCGAAACGAGAGCAATTCTTAAAATTTCCATTTTTTGAAAAAAAAAAAAAAATTGCCAATTTTTGAAGTGCCATAATATGTCAAAAACTATTGGACGTGCAGAGCTGCAGTTAAGCTTATTCTGCTGCACATTTATTGTACTTTAAAAATAGTAGTAGCGACTAATATCGAAAAACAGATAGTTTACCAGCTATATGGCAAAAACTGAAAAAAAAGTCTGATTTTTTTCAGTTTTTCACGTATTACGCCATGTAAAGTAGTGCATCTTATACTCAGCAGTGTGATTTTATAATTTATATATCTAATGAACAGCTTAAGGAACTTCGTTCCTAATGGATGTCTCCCGATACCGCAAGGTTATATTTTAATTGAAGGCTGTAAGGTTTGTCAATATTGACTTGAGAAACTATTGGAATAAAAGTTAAAATAATAATAAAAATCACAGGGACATACTTGTGTCCAAGTACTTTTTAGGGTTTTGTAGATGATTAAGCATACCCGTTATGTAATTATGATTTTTTTCTCGATCTCAAGAGTCCCAGGTTCAATCCCTCGGGGGTTTACAATTGTCTTTATCGGTAATAACGACAAGATAAATTACATTTTTCAGGAAATTTTTATCGCCCCACCATGAGGTATAACCATGAATTATTTCGAAGTTTTAGGACCAGCCGTTATATAGTGTTTGGGAGGTGGAAAGTTTTATGGGTATATTTTGATTTATATAACCAATAAGGAGTGCAAAATTTAAAAAAGCATTTGTATATTTGTGTCCTACTCTTCAGCAGCTTTCATTTAATACCCCACCCAAAATTTTAAAAAATAACATTTTGGTGGCACTTCACATTTTCGCTCACAAAATTGGTAATTTTTGAAAATTGGGGTTGCACTCCTGGAATTTTCATCGCCCCACAATAAGGTATAAGCATGAATTATTTCAAAATTTTAGGACCAGCCTTTATACAGTGGTTGGAGGGGGTCGGCATTTCTTTTGGGTGAAATTTTGGCTCTAAGAACGCAATTTTGGCGGTAAAAAGCACAGAAATCATAAAAAGTAATATATATTTGTATCCTACCATTCAGCAGCTTTCATTTGATACCCCACTTGAAAATTAAAAAAATCAAAATTTTTGAGTTTACCACAATTTTGCGAATTGCGCATGCGCTTATTTAATTTAACTTCTGTATATTTTTCCTGTGGTTGGGCCCAAAAGTTGCGTCAGTGTTTTAAATTTCAGCTCTTTAGCTTAAACGGTTCCGGCCCTATGAACCAAAGAGTGACGGACAGACGGAACCATCACCCTCGGCATAAGGGTTTTGAGAAGTATCTACAAAACCCTAAAAATCAGAACCACATCACGCTTTGCGAATTTAATGTCTAATTTGACTGGCCTATTCGGTACTTCTTTAGATTGTTACTCCCCTATGTTATTTTAGAATATAAATGACTTTGAATAAATAACTATAAAGAAAGAAGAATGTTTAGTCCAATAGTCCAATGTATTTTTGGACAAAGGAATGTCACACTTTTGTTTTATAAGGGTAGAAACAGTCTAAAGAAGAACATTCCCTACACCTTCTTTAGATTGTTACTCCCCTCAATTTTTTATAAACGGAGTAACAATCTAAAAAAGTGCCTCCTATTCTATTATTTTAATTTTGTGGATATCACGTCCAAACGTTAGGGGGGGGGGGGGCTTCTAATTGGTTAGAGCTCCCGCACACTGGAAATGAGGGTGAGGTCTGTGGTTCGAGTCCCGGCCCTGAAGTCTGTCTCCCTTTGTAAATAGTAATTATAATTTGATTTAAATTAAAATTTAAACGTTCCGTAGTATGAATACTACCAAAAATTTATAAAAATTGAATTTTAAATTAATTTTAAATATCTAATAAGATATATTTATATATAAGTATATTTAATAAGATAATAGAGGGGGGGGGGGGGTCCAAAATGCCTTAAGATGGGTCCAGTAAAGTATGGTACTGCTGTTCTCGACTTAGCCGGGGCACTGCCGTGCCCCCAGGTTGATAATTGCCCTTTTGATAAAAATAAAATAATAATAGTAATGCCAGATCAATGGGCCATGCAATGAATATCAATGATGTGATGGCATACCAATGTCAGAATTCCGGTATGAATGGTGCTCTAAAATGATACATATTTATGCTGATGCCATGAGGTGAAGAATTCTGGCCAAGCAATATTAACCATTTAATACTACCATTATTGTAGCAATAAATGGTTATCCATCTATCTATCTAATCCTACCATTAGGCAGAGCTGGTATGTGGATAGAGAATAATTATTAGTGGAGTGTATGTAGTGCAGGGAGGGGGGGCTTGATGGTATAACTAGCAATTAAGGAATTTGTAAAAAACTAATTATTAGACTTACCTCAGGAATGGTGAGTTAAGTTGGTAGGTAGTATATTGCAGGCGTACATTACAACTCACTTGACTGGCAACTGGCGGTAAGCGGTTGAAGATGGATAGGAAGCACTAGCATTGCACCTCTCACTCCTTTCCTCTAATGTAAGGGCAGGGTTTATACATGGAGGCGTAAGCCTAGTGAATATTATAACCCCCAAACTCTCATCATTAAATATCCACCACTATGAAATGGCAGTCTACCAGATCTATCAACCTTACTAGAATTCAGGAAAGCTATACATGTGATCTTTGTTCAGCTAATACATCTTCAGTAAAGCCCATTCTTTAGGGAGACAGTTTTGCAACAACAGGGGTGTATTTGCATAAATCTTCTCCAAAATAAATGATTAATTCAGCTTCCCAGGCATGACTTATAAGAAAATAATTATAAGAAATAGCTTTTCTCAAATGTAAATACAGCACAGCTACAACACAGATTAGGAAACCTCCATCTAGTGGTGATGCGCCAACAATGTGGATTACAATAATATATTAATCTCTAAGATGGTCACCGGGTCATTTCCTCTTTAGACATCGCCTCTGATTACCAGGAATATGAGAGGCTAGCCGTGGAAAGACTTGTAATGAGAGGATGCTATGATACGGATGTAGGGAACATTTAGGTCCTTATGTATTATACGGTTGGCCATATGGGAGGAAACACAACATATTTTTCTTAGGATTGGATCTTGAAAAAAGTTTATTGATTCCCACACTCCGTACATCCAAATAGGTTTTGTAATAAGATTATAATACAGTTTGTTCATTAGTGATAAATTAGATCCATTGTCCAAAAGTCAAGGTGAACTCCTTTATCATCTCTTCATGCCTGTACATTTTATTCTTGTATGTAAGTTGCAGGGGAGTCTTCAATCTAAGTGAAGCCCTAAGTAATGAAGTCCCAGGGATAAAATACAGTTGTATGTTGTATTTAAAAGGAGATGTGCACTTTGTGTTTAATTTTTCAAATTGACCCTAAAAAGACTAAATTAAATTTATTTGAATATTAAAGAAGATATTATGTGCATGAAAAACAAAATGATTTTAGGTAAATATGTATATTACTCTTATTGATACATATTAGAATCTTACTTTTTCCTCACTCTGATGACCACAGTTTTTTTTTTTTTTTTTTTTTGCTGCAGAGACGAAAAAAGTAATGACTTCCACTACACTTTTGTAATTTGCTATTAAAAAAAATTGTAATTAGATTCTATGATTAAAGCCTATTTCATAACAACAAATTGAGTTCAAATTTTTGGTCACATATATTTCCAAGCTTTTGCATTTAATTTTTATGTTTTATAACGTTTTTTCTGTTTTCCTTTGGCCTCTGTGGGAGTATACAAAGAATGAGTCAAGTTTTAGATATAATAATACTTATAGGATTTATAAGAAGAATAAAAAATGACGAGATTCATGATTCCTACTTAGTAGGGATGGTGGAACGGAACGTAACTATAAAAATAACTAGTTGCAGTGTTGGAACACTTCCAGTCGTTCCAAGATTTCATGCAACTACGTTATCTGCAAAGCCTCTTTGCCACTGTTTTTCATTTAGATCTATAATTAATTTCCTACGTCGCTTTCACCTTTCGCCACTTGTTACGTCTTTTATTTAGTTTTGTTTTTTGCTTTAATAATGTTTGTAAATAATGCTAAATAAACAGGTGAAATTTTATTTTACACTTAAAAATATAATTTTTTGTTTAGTTTCATGATCTCGTTATGAAAAGAATATATTCTAGTTTTTAAAAATATTACTTATGCTGGTATAAAATATACTTTTTATATTTTATACCAGTATAAAATATATACTGAGGGGGGCACGTGCCCCCCCCCCCCCCCCCCCCTCCAAAGCCAGACCAAAAATTTAAGTATGCAATTCCGCAGCACGTGTTAAAGTATTAGTGTTGTGATAAAAGTAATATATATACCTAGTTTATCCTGACTTTTTTTTTTTTTTTTGGCGTTTAAAAAGACGTGATCATGTCCCGTTCATAAAAAACTTAAATTTATTTGTATATAATAACATTTTAGATGCTCTTAGAAAAGGCTAAAAGCTGTTTTCAAGTAACGTAAACTATAAAAATTTTCTCGGGGGAGGACCCCGGACCCCCCTAAAAGAGAGCCAGCCCCCCTTCAAAATTGGCTGGATCCGGCCTTGATATGAAGTAATTTAATAACAAAGAAAACCAGACTGGTTAATTGTCTGTGATTATGCTAAGCCCACATTACATCCCCTCCCCCCCCCCCCCCCCTTATTTTTTTTTAATCTGTGCCCCTCCCAAAAAAAATCCGATTCTGGTTAATACACTCCAAAAGCAGTGTTATTTTTTAGAATACTTGTAGAATTTATAATTTCTTTTCAGGCTCTCCTAACCATTTGGACAAATACAGTTCGAAACTTTTGGTAACTTATTAGCTAACAACGGCCTTGCCAGGGTCCTCTTTTAACATCTTAAATGTTTGAATTCAGTTGACTAATGAGCTCTATATAATTAGTTGTTTTATTTATTGTTTCTTTCCAATCTTGATCAACACAGCATTAGTTTATAACAAGAGGAAAATGAAGTATCCCCCCCCCCCTTCAAAATTTAAAACATCATTAGGTCTTCATTAGGTCTAATCTGATTTTTTGTAGGTTTATCTTAAAGAACCATGTGAAGTAGATCACATGAAGGGGTTTCTAATAACTGAAGCTAAAGGGGTTTCTAATAACTGAAGCTACTTCACCTTTTAGGAATATATAACGGAGGTAGACCAGAATCCAGGAAACTCTAAATCAGTATTGTCTATGTTTCTTCTTTTGTACTAAAATCTCAATGTATTAATTAACCCTTTGACTGCCGCATAGGAGAGAGAAAAAAGTCCTTCCTGGGAACGGATTTTTTTTTTCATTTATTTATGTTAGTCCGGACTCAGGTATGCATGAAATTGCATCAGAATCGTTTTTCTAATGTTTATTGTTTATAAACATAACAAAAACATTATGACGCACCATGTGCGTCATGCAGCCACAGAAAGGACAATTTATCACTGAAACGGGCATGTCGCACCATATGCGTCACCATGACGCATCGTGTGCGTCATGGTATTATTATTCTATTTTACTTATTTTATTATTCAATACGTAAAAAAATAACAAGTTTGTAAAATGTATCGTGTAATTAAAACATGTAAACACTTGGACCTTACTAATTATTCATAACTATTGATATATGTATAAAATAGTTTTTTTTTTAAAGGTTTCTTTTCACCCCAGCCATCTAAAGTATTTATTTTAGAAATTTATATATATCGGAAAAAATAAAAAATAAAATAAAATAAAAAATGGGAAGAGCAAAATGTTAGGAAAACAGTGAGACGCAACAGGTGCGTCATTAATGACGCACCGTGGGCGTCATGTCGTTTTGAAGAAAGCAATGTTTAGTGCCCCAATTAAAAAAATCTAAACTTGTCAAATAATATCCCTAAAAATGAGTAAATACACAAGTAATGCTAGCTAATGACTTACATTTATCAATAAAAAAATGCTGTATAATTTACCTTAGGCGAGTAGCGTACTGAGGGGCCAGAAAAAAAGAGAAAGCAAAAACACGCGTTACTAAGCACAAAAACAAAGGAAACGAGAACGACTCACTCCATACAACCCTTGGACTAGTACGAACATGACCACCTCTCTTCCAAACCGATATCATATGGCAGAGGCTCCCCCACTCCTTTTTTGGAGAGAGGTTTTTTTTCTGTCCATGACGCACCGTAGGCGTCATGCAGTTTCTCTAAAGAGACAATATGTGACGCACATGGTGCGTCCTACCGCAGTCAAAGGGTTAACTGCTTTGTTATTATTCACCAATAGTGAGTAGAATAATTGTGTTTAGGTGAGTTGCAAGTGCGCTAACCACTCAGCTAGGCCAATCCCTGATGTAGATTTAGAGCATGTTTGGATAAATAAAAACCATTATAAATATTTATTTTTTTCCACATTTATTTAAATATTATTGAATTTATTATTTTTTCATTAATATTTTATTTTTTTATTTTAAGATAATTAAACTCAATAATTAAGTAACACTTATAAATTCATTTTGTACTCAATATAAATCACATAAAAATGATTCTCTAATTTTACATATACATTTATATACAAACTAGGTTTACAATAAATACAAAGAAATGATACAAATATTTACATAACATGTATTTTCTTCCGTTAAGCAAAAAAAAAAAAATAAAAAATAAAAAATAAAAAATAGACTGCATACAAGAAGAGTTTATCATAAAGATTATATGAGAGAGAAAAAAATATAGGCGATTAATTTAACTGAAATAATTTTCTCTTTGTTGAACCAGAGGTAGAGGTTCCTCGGGAGAAGTATCGCTATCTGACTCCGATGATTCATAATTTTGCAACAAGCTAGCAGTTGAAGCTGACACTGAAAATATGAATTAAAAATTACAGTTATACTTTTAAAATGGTATAAATGCTTATACTAAAAAAGTCAATCATACAATTGCCAATTAAATACAATTAAATAAGTTTACTATAATCCAGAGTAAAATTTAGTCTTCTTTCTCAATGCTTCTAAAGTAGGTTTCTCCAAAAAAAAAGGTACGAGGTTATCTTTTATAATCTCCCAATTAAAAAAAATATGGCACTTCTTTAGATTGTTACTCCCCTTAAAAAAAAAAAAAAAAAAACAGAGGGGAGTAACAATCTATAGAAGGTGTACGGCATGTTCTTCTTTAGGCTGTTACTCCCCTTATAATAAAAGAAGTTTGATATTTCTTTGTCCCAAAGTACATTGGACTAAACATCCGTTTGTCTTATAGTTATTTACAATGTCATTTATATTCTAAGAAAAAACATGGAGTAACAATCTAAAGAACTACCAAAAATATATACCATTATTTTTAAAAATTCAAGTATGACATAATAAAAATTGACCAACCATAAAAATGTTTAAATGAGCAAGGTCCCTTAAGATCTTACAAATTTTAGTTTTAAATTGTTTTTCTCATTATTTTGTTTTTGAATGTGATGTTACTGGATTTTATTTTTACAAGGCCCATCTTTTCTTATTATTTGATCTTTTGTGTTTAATGTTTTCTATCCTGAATGCTAAATTCAGTGTCTTATAAACATACTCTCCAATTTATATTTTAACATGGGCATGTTTTTTTTATAAGATTCATATATAATTTTCAGTAGTTTGTTTCAATAATAAAATTACTTTTAAATATGTATGTTACTACATTTATCTAAGGCAATGTCAATCAAGCAAGTATAAAAAAACACAAATGAAATTTTAAAACATACTAAAAACAATTAAATCTAAACTAGAAGTATACATGTTTTTAAAAACAATATAAGTTATTAAAATAAACAAACAAACAAAAACACAAACCTTCTACTTAAATCCAAAAAAACAAAGCTTAAGTAAAAATTAACTGGGTGGTATGGACGAATGAGCACCTACAAAACGAAAAGTTAAAAAAGCTATATTAAAAATAAATAAAGAAACATAGGCAACAAATAATAATAATAAAAATAAAAAATACAAATAAATAACAAGTATGAACAACATGCATTAGGTGTTTAATCAGTACATCGAGGGACAAAATTTAATGTAGTCTTACTACCGAAAATAATAAAAATATTAAGTGTTAACTTATTTAACATTGATATAAAGCTAATTTTACTGTAGCTATTAATGTTATTAAGTAGATACAAATGTATTAATATTATAATAATAGGTGTTTTTGTGAGGTGAGAAGACAATAAAAGTATCTGCACATAACACCAATAGTAATCCAAATTGTTTTAATTTAACACAATTAATTGGTTATGGCATTCAACTGTAATACATTTTTAGTCACAAAACAGCATGTTGTTTTTTGTATTAGTAAAATCCTTTTTTTTTTAAAAAAAAAAATCTTCTAACAAGAACTTGAAAAAAGCAGGGAGGATTTAAAATTCTTATGACAACCAAGATATTAGAACCGTATTTAAAATGTATGTTAATTATATGTCACAAAATTGATAATTTAGGTTTGACTATTGATATCACATCCAATTTGATTGAACAGACAGAAAGTGTATATCTAAATAATAAAATATTTTAAGCAACATACTGTATTACTTCGAATTTAGGTCGCACTTTTTATTCAACATTTTAATGGGCAAAATTAGGGCGCGGCTTAATTTTGAAAGTTATATTTTAAAATTTAAAAATGAATTAATAAAAAGTAAAATTCGAGAAATAACATATTATTATCTATTTTCTTTTGCTCTCGGGAGGCGGTTTGGAAGTAATACGATATGTTTCTCACAAAATAGGCAGACTAAACTAAAAAAAAAATAAAATAATAATAATAAAATGAACAATCTATAGAACGAAAACAGTTAAATACAAATTATTTTATTTTGGTAAGATCAAGCCTAACATGCATTTTAATTTTTTTTTTTTTTTAAATTAAAAATCATTTTGTGATATAAATTTCGACTAAATACCTGCAACTATTTTGCTCTTTTCAGTAACCTGCTGTGCTAAAATTTGGTTCAAATGCAATAAATGTTCTCTTTGTTGCTTTTCTTCAGCAATTTTGTACTTATATTGAGCTGAATTGGAATTGCTATCTCGATTACCATCTGTAAAAAATAATAATAATGGATTTAGTCTTTATTGAAAACATTTTTTTTTTTTTTTTTTTTTTTTTTTTTTTTTTTTTTTTTTTGTACAATAATTGGATTAATTTTGATATTTGACAATGTAAAAAAATGTATACCAGTTGTTTCAGTAGTAATAGTGCTAGATTGTGTCAACATTTTTCTGATAGCCTCAGCTTTCCTCGATCGTTGAAGCAATTCTTCTTTGGATATTTGCGGTTCAGTTTCTGGTTTGTATCTTTCTGGAATAACAATTTTACTCGGAGTTCCAAGTATGGTATCAATAGTTTCTGCAGTAAATTTAGCATCTCTGCTTAAGGTCGATCGGACAACATCGGGTGTGTGGACTCGGTTTCGAAGTGCTCGTTCCATGTCAAGATCATCTCTTGAACCAACCTGATAAAAGTACATTTCTCTGTTTATAATTTAATAATAACAAATTTTCTATATTTTTGTTAATTGAAATCTAAGTTTTGAAAAGCAACTAAGTTATCGCTTTGAGAAAAATAAGTACAGTGAAGGCCCAAAACAATTGCAAATTTCAAAAAAAAAAAAATATATATATATTTGTAGAAGCGGTGAAGGGAGGAATGAGAAGTGTATAAAGCAATTAAATACAATGTTACCTGTTTTCCCCTCATTTCAATGCATCTGCTCTTCACCTCCTATATATAGGTAATATCTATTTTTATTCATAACTTAAAAAAATAATGTTTTAGAATTATGAAAATGAATTTTTACTAATATTTCAGTTTGTTGTAAAAAATGTTCACTATAAAGTTTGTTATAAAAATTTTCACTAATTAGAGGGAACAATTCATCTACATAAATGCAATAAACCATTTCAATATAACATGACCCTATACCTTAAATGAAGAATGTTCATAAATAACCGTAATGTTAACAATTAAATATGTTTTCATGATGTTTCAATACGGGTTGAATACAGTTTTTGGATCCAAATTGTCCATGGAAACCTAGATTCGATACCGATTTAGATCCAGATACAATATAAAAAATTCTGGGATTGTATCTGGATTGAGTCTCATGGAAACGCCTAAACTCAATCCTAACATGCGCAGAGTGTGAGCGCCCCTAGCGGTTTTTCTGGTGAAACCAGACAAATCTGTCAAAACACCACTCTAATCAACCAAAAAACGTAACCTTTATTTGTAATTTTTAGTTTTGTTTTTACAAACAAACAACAAACCTGCTTATAAAAAGTGAAGGTTATAAAATTATTTATAACCTTTATCAATGTAACCTAGTGAAAGTTTATTGTATTGAAAACGTATTGAATACGATTCAATACAACTCATGGAAACACCTAGCTTGATAAATCCCAAATCAGGATTCAATCCGTATTTAAGCATCATGGAAACGTAGTATATGTGATACAACTAATATTAAGTATTTTTATCCGCTTTTTATACAAATACCCTCAAATTTTATTGTAACCTTGTTGTTTTCACTGTTATAGAATATCTTTACTCATGTAGGTATATAATAAAGAGCTTTAAGTATTTGTATAAGTTAATAAAAGGAAAATTAGTATTCTTACAGAAGAAAAGTTTGCAAATTCTTGGAATAAGGATTGTCCAGATACTGTATGATATCGTCTCTTTTCTTTTGGCACAAGCCTTTTTTCACCCTTTTTTCGCCAGGCAACTTCTTGTACTATCTCTTGTGCAGCTTTGCTTAGGTATACAGGTGCTAAATCTTCAGAGTTTTGGTAACTTTCAACCTGGCAGTTTTCAGTTGAGGGAGCTTTGCTTAACAATATGTCTTCCTAAAATGTCAAAAAAATAGCGTTTGAGAATCATTTGTTGGATTAAGATAATTTATAATAATTATTACAAAAATAAAATTTGTATGTTTGATATGAATCGTACAGCAAAAATATCATAAATCTTGGTATAATTCAAGCATCGACATATTTTATTACCTTTAGTTGTTTGTGCTTGTTAACAAAGTTTTTAACAGCGTTGACAGAGTCGGTTCTTGGATTTAGAGGTGGAGGATTTGAGCTAATGTGTGGTAAAGACCAGGTATCTTCAGGTGGCAACCCAAAATTATCTGGTATATTTTGACAAGTAGTCATCTAAAACACAGCAATTATACATTAATTAAAAATACTTATAGATACATTTTATAAAGGATTGTAGCTGATTCATGAATAACATTTTAATAGTGTCCACGTTTTTCTTTTTCTTTTTGACTTTATGTAGTGTAAATTAATGATAGTGTTACATAGTAACCATAAAAGGCGACTGACAGATTTAATTATTATAGATTTACACCAACCCTATTTTATTAACATCACATTGCCTTGGTTCAATAATGTATGTACACAATAGAGTAATAATATGTGCATAAAACCGCAGATCACCAAAACTGAGCGAAACACCTTAACTTTGTTCAGTTTAGTTGAATGAGTCCCTTTTTTACACATAGTTCTGTAATTCTTCAAAACTATGAAAACTTTCCTAAATTAGTTTTTGCTTTAGGTCGACCAGATTTATTCTTATTTACTCCTTTCAAAAATTCCAATCACCCATTTGACTTCAGATTGTGAGAAGTGTCACAATTAAACATATTCTTTACAAATATAATGGTCAATTTGAAAAAGTGTACCTACTAGGCTTATAAAGTTTCACTTGTTGAGTTGACCAATGGTAATTTGTCTTTAAATAGTTTTTGCAATAGAGAAATATTAAATCTAATAGATAGTGGCACAGACTCATTCATTTTATCACTCATACAAAATTTAGACGTTTCATCAGACCAAATAGCTTCAAAGTTACACCTGTTCAAATGTTCAAGCTAAATTGACATATTTGCTTTTACCTCATTTGAACTTGATGGCCCAGGCGATTCTTCAACAATTGTCTCCCTTCTTGAAATAATATTTATTAGAGGAATACCCAAAGTTCCGTTTCGTTCTCTATCTCTCTGCCTGCGTTCTGATTCTCTCTTAACTATCCTCACGGTTTTGATTTCTTGAGGTTTCTCCTTGTGAATAATGCCTTTGAACAAAGCATTTAATTAACAATTCTAAATATATTTTATATAGGAGTTACAATGGGATGTTTTTAACTTCAATTTATTGTTTATTTTTTTACTTTAAAACTAATAATATATTTACATGTAGTTAACTATGCTACGTAATTTTTTAAACCCTTGAACAATTCCAAGAGAGAAACATATCACTTTAACAGAAGGCTACAAACTTAAAGGCACTGATGAAAGTGTCACATGGGTTTGTGAACCTATGTTATAATAGGAAACCTTCCTCCTTAAAAAATCATTTATACTTCTAGTAGTACTTAATATAAAACTCCAGAAGAGAATGAACTATCAAACTTTTTTAAAACACGAATATGATTTTTCTTCTTTTTTTTTTTTTTTTTTTTTTTCTTTTTTTTTCATTTTTGCAACTACCTTTGCTGTAAATGCAAACAAGTAAATGTTGTAAATACAATAATTAATTTCTAATATTATGGAGCTTAAACAAATCATATTGAATAATTACAAGCCTAAATATCCCTATTAATATTTCATTCCTTAAAAATATGCTATTTTCCACTAGCTCAACTATCATGGTGATTGATCCAACTATGGACTACTATCTTGTTAGTAAAAAAAAAAATAAGACTACTAATAGCATTAAAATATTAATTATGAAAAAATAATCTTAAATTGCTATAGAGTAGGGGTGTATTATCTTAAGTCACTCAAATGATGTGTGGATTTATAAAACTACACATAGAATTAATTCCTTAAAATGGAGATGTGCTTTTTTTTCATTAACCATTCTGCACTTTCAATTGTTTATAATAAATTGTATGATAAATTCAATGACATATTTTGAATTATATTCATTCATGATCAATAAAAAAAAAAAAGAAGATGATTATACTTTTTTAGACGGATAAATCAGGCTTGTTTGTACACATTTTGACGGTTAAACATTTATTTATTATTTTATATTAGCAAAAAAATATTGTCCCTGAAAAATTGAACTTTTTCTCTCAAGTATTTGTTCATTTTTTTTTTTTATAAGAAAAAAAATATATACTTACATGTTTTTTTATTTGAGTCGCAAATTACATATGTAGAGGCTGTGGAAATTTGCTGATTATACTGATTTTCAATCCCAACATCTTGGGTAATTTGAGAATCTAAATCAGTTTCCACCCAACTGCTTGGTGTTCTTCTCTTAGGACTTACGTTGGAAGTACCTTAACAAAATAAATAAAATGTATTACATACATTTTTACATGACATACTGACATTTTTGTGACCAAATATATTTTTTAAACGAGATAGATAAACACTTATTCCCTTTATTCATCCAGTCATCATTTATAGAGTTACCTTATAAAATGTTAACTCTAAAACGATGCTTGTGCTACAAGTATCACTCTCCATGTAATTAAATAAAAAAGATGTAAACTCTAATTACCTCCTAAGAATTAGGTATTAATAGGTATATGTATGCATTGATGTGTATATTATTGTATTATACTTGTATTAACTTCAATGACAATTTTTTGCTCAACAAAGTTAAGCTTAACTAAGCTAATTGGAAACCACAACAGCAAATAACAGCCCTGAATGAATAGAACCATATTTATGAAACTCTTCAACACTTTTTTTACCCCTGCCCCAACCCAACACTTCAAAGAATTAAAGATTATTTCCTTAACTGAAAACCACCATTAAGTTAAAAAGGCAGTCATGTGGCCTTAACTACGGAGGAAAATCTAAAAAATCCCTTCATTCTTAAGTCCACTTAATTTACTTACATTTCTCATTTGGACTTAAACACAGTAGTCATAATTATAACATAATAAATTATTCATTTTAACTAAGGGAATAAAAAGAAATAACATCCCTCTGTATTAGAATTTGATATACATATTAGGTAAAAAAAAAAAAAAAAAAAAAAATTACCAGGAGCTTCAAATGTTAGGGGTTCAATTTGTTGTGACAGAGAATTTGATTTTTCAGTCAGTTGTCGAACTTGTACACACAAATATTGTCTTTGCCTTTGTAAATCTCCCACTAAATCTTGAACTCTTTTCAATTCAGACTCCAATGCTACAGTTGTACTTCCAGGTTCCACAGCCTTGCGGGAAAATTGTAGCTTTTGCCTGAGAATCACTAGTTCCTGTTCAAGTCTAGCATTTTCAGCAACGGTTTCTTCTAGTTTCTGAAAAATATTAATAATATTTTTACAGATATTTATTAGCAAATTTGGATGTTAAAAGATACGAATTTATAATTATTGACTGAATTGTATAAAAATCATCGTAGTAAATGTAAAAATTTCAAGGAAGTAATAGACTCAGTGTTTTGTCCTGCACTATAAATATATACGTCAGATTTTGACTATCAAGTCCGTATCAGAGTACAAAAATAAGAGGAAAACATAATTGTATAATTTAATACCTATCTATAATCTTTTATGTACTTTCATACAGATTTAAATTACTTGAAAAAGGAAGCTAATTAACTTTCTTTGTCTGTTATCATTTAATATGTACACATTTTACTAATCAAGCAAGGTCCTAATAATTATTTATCAATTAATTAGATAATGTAATAGCTAAAAATCTTATTTACAGAAATATTGATGCTTTGATTTAGTACCTTAGAATTTTGAGCTAGAACTGAACGGACTCGGGTTAATCCTTTTTCCAACATCCGCTGCTGATGGCGACATTGTTCAGTTTCAACTGGATTGCCGTGCATTGTGTCCAACTTCTGTCTCAAACCAATTAAAGCTTGTTCTAACACTGCCTGTAATACATTTCAATCATTAACTCCAACCAAATTCATACATTTGTCTTCACTACCCCCACTTTTATTATCATTTATTTTATTAATGTTGCATGGGAAAATATTACCACAATTAACAGAGGGTAAGAAATTACGAATTTTTAGGTTTCTACTGAATTAAACTCATTTCAAAGTTCCTGATATTTACTGAAATCAATGATGATTAAATATAAAAATTATCAGGTTACTCAAAAAACCACAAAGGTAATCTTCTAATACAAACCAACTTCAATAATTTTATTTGGCCAACATACTTAATTTGATAATTTACAAAATAACTAGGTATATTTTACAAACAATAAACAGGTCAAGTGTGTGCTAGTCAGCACACAGCTAGGGTCCGTAGGCCACACTATATAGTGTTTAACTTTAAAGTGTATAAACAGTGTTTTTTAAAAATGCTAAAAAGCTTACTTTGAACCATTCTAAGGGTCTGATATTCTCAAAACACACTCTGATAAAGTATTTTTTTGCCACTGAACCGGACTACAACCATATAAATACATCGAAAAGACCATAATTATAAAAAAAAAAAAAAATGTACTTTGTCAATAAAAAATAAAATAATATTTTTTTCTAATTTCAAATTTTTTGCACTTCACATAAGCGAGATAAAAGGGGGGGACACGTTTCACACCCAGTTCAAACTTGCCTACGCTCGCCCTATCAAAGTTATATCCAAAGAATTATATATTTTTGTAATCAGCTTGACGTACCCTTTCATATGATACCCCTTACGGTGTCGAAAAAAAATATAAACAAATTAACCTTAAGTTTTTTTACCCTTAATTTGTTGAAAAATATTTTTTTCAAGTCGCTATATTTTTAAAATATGTGGGTAGGTACAAGACACATACATGCCAAATTTCAAAGTGATCGGACGAAAGGTGTAGCCGTGAGAGCACGTGAGAGGACGGACGGACAGACACACGCAGGAAAATATAAGGGTCCTTAGTTACGCCTACGGACCCTAAAAATTGAAATGAAGAGAGAAGAAAGTGGAGAGTTGGGGGATAAATAGTATGGGGCAGAATTGGGTTGTTTATAGGAATAAGCACAAAATGAAAGTAGTTAGTTTAGTTATCTAAAGGTTGGTGAATGAAAGCTTATAATCAAATTTTAAGTGATTATTTTATAAATTTACTCATAGCAGTAGTTATTTTTAAGTACTATAAATCTAACAAAATAAAATCTCAACTAAAGAACAGCTCATAACCAAAAAAAGGTGTAGCTTAAAGCAGGTTTTAACTATAGTAGAATACTTTAATAGAAACTTTGAAGATTAAAAAATGAAAAAGGTAGAAATAGTTTCAAGTGCTCATTAACAATTAATTACTTCTTAACCTTTAATTTCTTTATTTTTTAGAAACAATTTTATAAAATTAAAGAAAAAAACAAAAAAAACTCTTACTTTATCTTGTTGCAAATTTTGTAATGTGCTAGACTCTTTCTTCAGAATTTGATCCAATTTATAAAGCTGCTTGACTTTCTCCTAAAAGTGATATAGTTGATTAATAAAAATAGTTACAATACAATATAAAGACAATATAGTTAGTGTACAATACAGGAAAGTTTCTCTTTGAGGGATCGCTGTTTATTATTTTGCATTTTTTATTATTATTTTTTTCTTATTTCTCGGTTGTCAAACCTTATCCGTATTTCAAGTGACTTTTGTCAAGAGATTTTATGTTTACGAGATTATTCATTAACATTTTTTGTTAAATGTGCTTTTTATACTTTTTTTATCCCGTATAAAGGTAAAAATTCCTGGAAAAAAAAGTATTTTTGAATTGCAATGAAACACCACTTCTTGACCACCGACAGAATTAAAAAACGCTCAACTACCTAAAGGTTAATAGAGTTATAAGGTTATAAATTTAATAGTTTTCATTTAGTCTAAAGTGGTACCCTTTAGACGATCCTCACAAACACCGATTTTTAGGTATGAGTTTACACTTGTAAGTTAGTTCTTGATGTATTGTTGGTAATGAAACGACTTTTTACAGCAAATAAACTATATTTCAGGCTTGAGAATGGCAGCATTGCCGAAACGTTGCCGTAGATAATCGACGTTTTTTTTATTATTACCCTAAAAGGATCTTCACTACAACTCATTTTAATAGATTTTAGCATAATATTTCACCTGTAATTGTTTTTGATCAGGAGGAAGCCTTTCCCATTCTTTTTTCTCTTCAGCTAGAAGTCGTTGCTCTTGAACTTTATGGTTAAATTCTCTTCTCTGTGGCATCGATGAAGACGGTGAGGTATTCATATTAGTATGGTATAATGATCCTAGCTTTACCATATTATCTACCAAATTGACTAGTGGCTTACCCTTTTCATACTGCAATCAAAATGTATATTATTTAAAATATAATTCTTAGTTGCTTAAATAAATCAAATCGTGTTTAAAAGGTACATTTTCCTCACCTGTTTCTCTAAATCCACGAGTTGTTTTTTCAGTTCCTCACTCTTTGTACTCTGATTGCTCTTAGAAGGATCCTCTTCCATTGATTTTACCTAATACACACAGAAAATATTATATTTGTGCTTATCGAATAACATGGAAGAAAAGAAGATCTTTGTTAGGGTTTCGTTGGTAAAACCAAAAAAAGAAACCCTTATAGTTTCGTTCATGTGTCTGTCTGTCTGTCACTCTGTACGATTCCAATAACTTTTGAATAAAAAGAGATAGAAACGTGAAACTTTCCAATATTAAAGATCGTTTTGACGCGCACACAGGAAAAATATAGCGAACTCAAAATTATCAGCTGTTTAAATCCAAAATGGCGGATAACTCACGTCATGCGAGAAAAATATTTTTTTAAAATTTTAAGTGGGGTATCAAATGAAAGGTATTAAAGAGTAGATTACAAATATATATATCACTTAGGGAAAGTGTTCAATTTTCGGCGCCATTTTGTCAAAAAACATCGAAATTTTGCGTGTCGCCCCCCCTTAAAATCGCATTTCCGCTCTTACTAAAAATATAGAAAAATATGCAAAATGTGTGGTCTGGTGGGCCATAGAAAAAATAAGATTAGCTATTTGATCTGATTTACTGGGAATCCAAGATGGCGGATAATTCATGTCACACGAAAATAAATATTTTTTTAAAATTTTGGGTGTTCAATTTTCGGCGCCATTTTGTCAAAAAACATCGACATTTTGCGTGTCCCCCCCCCCCCTAAAATCGCATTTCCGCTCTTACTAAAAATATAGAAAAATATGCAAAATGTGCGGTCTGATGGGCCAAAGAAAAAATAAGAATAGCAACTTGGTCGGATTAACTGGGAATCCAAGATGGCGGCTAATTGCTGTCACGGGGAAAAAAATATTTTTTCAAAATTTTGAGTGGGGTATCAAGTGAAAGGTATTGAAGAGTAGATTAAAAAAATATAAAGCACTTGTGGAAAGCGTTTAATTTTCTACGCCATTTTGTCAAAAACATCCAAATTCCCCCCCCCCCCCCCCCCCCCCCAACTACTAATTTCATGTTTACAACATCAACGAAACCCTTTTTACGTGAGACTTCACCCACTACCAATTTATTTTAAGTTCTTTAAAAGAAGTAGGTTCATATAATATATATAATATAGAGACCGTGGCTCCATATAGGTTCAGGCTCCATTCCCAACTCCAGCAAGGGGGCCCTATTCTTGGTCAACCGGCATCGCCATATAAATGGGTAGCTCTTAAACTGGTGTCTATAAGGTTGTGAATATCAATTGTAAGGTTTATACAGCTGATGGAGCAACACATTAACCCTGTGCCATCCATTACATATATAGCCCTTGGCCCTCCAAGCACTTTTGTGCAACTGATTATTATTATTATAAAAGAAGGCCAACATATTTTAGTTTGTTTATGGTGATTACATACCCTTTACTTTATAATACATAGCCGAGCGGAGGAAAGGGTAAGACAAATTTACCATCCCACTTTAAGATCACCCATTTCCTGGCTTATTTGCAAAGCTCTTCATTTTTGTTATTTTTTAACTATTGACATACTCTTATTACTATAGAAGAGTAAATATTTGATATTGAACATTTTTAGCCAAACATTGAACATTGAACATTTTTACCTTTGAGCTAATTTCTTTTTGAAAATCATCAATTGCTTTGCAAAGTCCAGAGCTGCGTCTTCTTAACTGAATTAATAAAAGAACCAATTCTTCATGAGTTCTTCCAAGTAATTCACCTGCAGATAGTTCTAGGTTCCAATTGTCTCCCTGAAATATGAATTATCATTTAGTTAAACTTTTACATAGTTGGGGTACTTAGCTTTAAATTCAATTTGCTTCTTCTACAAACAGGTACAATTATAATTATCATTCTGAAAAAGTAAAAACAAACTTTACCCTGATTGCTTCATTGTTTTGTGAATACTTTTTCTACAAGGATATACATTAATTACCTAGTCTAACATATATAATAAAATCCACATCTCTTATAAGAATTGAGCTCTTTCCAGATAATAAAAGTACCATAGTTCAAATTACATTTACTATGAACTTAATGCGTCAACAATTATGACAGACTTACCGAAGAAGTGGTTATTGTAGAATTTCCATTTTGAGATAAAATAATACCACAAGACGATCCAGAGGTAGAGGTTCCTGAAGAAAAAAAAAGTTATCAGTAGACCAATTTTTTTTTTTTTTTTATAAAATAAAATATTATAAATAATGATTGTTGCAGAGGGCTTTTAAAACTAAATGGAAAGTCAAGAAATCTTTTTCATTATTAAAAATATTTTAATTTATTAGCCATGAATATCTGGGTAGTTAAGCATAATTGCAATGACGATAACAGTTCAGTGGCGTAACTATGGGCTCACGCGGGCGCGCATTGTGGGGCCGCCAAATCTAGAAATAACTAGAATTACTATCCTTGTACCAACGTCGAGGGGGGCCCCCAATCCTGAGCGCAAGAGGTTTTTTTTTTGTTTTTTTTCTCATCGATTTTCTTCGGCGAGGGGCCCCCAAAATGTCTTGCGGGGGGGCCCCCAATGGTCTAGCTACGCCACTGTAACAGCTCCTTTAGTCATTTATAACTACGATTAAGCTTACCTTATTTTTCTGATGGGTACATTTGAGTAATAGTAAAAATAAATATATTATAATAATTTATTACTAAAAATAATTACCTGCAATAGTGGAGGCTAACTGAGAACCTTGCATATGTTTATCTTCATTACTTCTCACAATCATATCGCAGGGTGAGCTAGACACTGAACCCCATTGAATGAGCCCATGTTTATTTTCAAAAGAAATTATGTGAGATCCTTGAATAGATGATTCTAAATGAATATCAGAATTACCTCTTCCTAAAGCTCCTCGTCCAGTGTCGTTATGATTATCAACACCACTTAATGATTTGCAAATGCTAGCTGTTTGTCCATCATCTGTTCTATAACTTGTATCTGAACTGTTTGAAGGATCACACATATCATCCTTGTTTAAATCATTGATATTTCTCAACAACGGTGTGCTGTTAAAATGATCACCGGTGTCAATAAACGGCTTTCTCATTTTTGGGCTCTCAGATTGCCATTTTAAATTATCTAATGATCTAGCAAGCCTAAGAGTTTCACTACCCTTATTAAGAACTTGATTAGAATCTAGCCCCTGAATAGCACCCGAATGATCTTGTACTGATCTTTTGAATGATTCACTTGGAAACAGTACTTTTTCAGAGTAGTCCTGGCTTTTTCCTTGATGTTGAGTGGTTTGGAGAAGTTTGAAAATAGCATCGCTTGGAGAAGCTCTGAGGACCCTTGGTTTTTCTTCAGAGGGTTCAGAGTCATCCAATAGACCATCAAAGGATCTTGCTCGTCTTAAAGAGTTATCAGTGCCATCTTGGGAAGTAATGTTTTTCATAATTTTACTTTGTTTATTTTCGTGTAAACTAGAGGAATGTTTTTTACTGTGAAAATCCGGTGTGAGAGATCTACTCAATATTTTTGCCGAAGGTCCTTTTCCATCCTTTGACATTAAATTTGACGGATTAATATTTTTGTTAGACCTATTTATGCTATCCATTATTTTTTTTCTATCAGAAGCACTTTTAGCACTATTTTGTCTCGAGTGATTATCTTTATCAGAACTATCAGAAGAATTGGCCATGTTGTTTTTCATTTTTCGAAGTTTATTGTTATTATTGAGCGGTGGACTTGAAGTAGATTGACTTGAGTTAGTCGTGTCAAAAGTTACAGCTGACTGATTGGAAGCTCCAGATTTTAAAATATCTGAATAGTAATAAGGTGCTCCAGACTGACTATGCATTGCAATAGTTTGACCTTGAACTATACTAGAACTAGATGTCTGAGGAGTTGAACATATCACTTTATGTTTGCAGTATTTTTTGTAAATACTTTCTGTCATTTCAGAGTCCACATCATTTTTTTTCTTTTCGTATTCCCATATAACATTGTTTATTTTAAATCTCGAGTCAATAGAGCTTTGCTTTTCTATACTGGGGTTAATATTCAATATGTTACTTACGTTATCAGGGTTGCTTTTCATTAGAGATTCTAAAAACTGGTCATTAACTTGTAAATCCTCAGATAAATTATCATAATTAACACTTCTATCTTCAGGATTGGAGAAACCAACTGACTCAATGTCACTTCCTACTGATTTTCGCCTACTTGAAGGGGACGATGATAAAAAATTTGATTCACTTAAATTGTCCAGTATGTCAGCAGATACTGGACGTCTCTTTAATAGTTGCTCCTTCCTAAATGAATCGACGGAATCTGTTTCAGAACTCAAATCTTCCATAGGCCTACTAGGCAAATATCTGTTGCTTAATTTTTTAGTTTTGTGGTCGCGATCGCATCCAGGTAAAGCCTTCCAATAGTTGCAAGATGGGTCTCCTAAAAAACCTTCTTTTTCTTCTTTTGGAGTTAGAGTACATGTCTTGACTAAGTCTAGAGATAAACCTAATTCGTCAACTGGGGGTGTGCTGACAGGAATTGGAGGAGGTGATACCAGGTCACTATCTGATGAGTCTTGCTGTTCTAAATTTAATCCGATAAATGCACCGGCTGAATGATTAGCACCAAGGTAATAAGAAGCAGGCCTGAATGTATCAGATAAACTAAATCTAGGATGTGTAGGTGTTGTTATGCAGTCTAGGTCTTTTGATGCTTCATCGTCAGCATCAGAACTGTCAGATTTGGTAGAATTAAGTGTACACTGAGGACTTGATGTATTTAATATATCAGGAAGAGAATGTTTTAGAGATGAATAATACAAATGATCTTTACCATTTTTACTTATTTGTAATTCCTTTTTGAAACTGCTTTTAAGAGGGTCATTTTTCCTTTCTCTAAAAGATGAACTTAATTCCACATACACAGGCTCTGAAAGGTCTTTTGAAATGTACTCATAGTCAGGATTGTCTTCAAATAATTGTAACTCAGAGCTACCAGGCGTTACTGAACCTTCTCCAGATGGCTTAAAAGCTCTTATTCCATTATTAGAGCTACTAGTGGAATTATGGGACATTTCTACATAAGAGCTTTCTTCTAATATGTGTTCACTATTTTCAGTAGCATAAAAACTTGAAACTGATGGGTTCCTTGATACATAGGCACTTTCATTGTCTGGAGAAGGAATTATTTTCTTTTTAGGTGTCATTGGCATATAGTGTTCTTCCTTGGTTTTCTCGTCAAGGCATTCTGTTGATGATACTGGAAATAGAGTGTTATTTGAGTTTAACACTTCAGCCTCAGAATTTTCGGCTTCAGCATTTAAACCACCATTTAGACTATCATTTTTATTGCACTGGGAATCATAAACAATTTTTTGATGTTTTCCCAGAACAGCAGCAACTTCATCATCCCTGTCTTCGTCACTAGATAGAGTGTTGCAGCTATTATGATCTGAAAACAATTTATCTTTTGGAAAGTCAGAGGAACTTGAACCTGCTATTTTTTTGCTTAAAATAGTATTAGGTTTATTTGAATTAGAGTAGTAGGCATCAAAAGTTTGTTCAGGAGTCATTTCTTCAGTTTCTTCCTCTGCATACTTATCTTTAATTTTAGCACTTTTGTGGAGATCACTTATAATACTGTTTTCTGGTGCTGACTGACTGAAAGTATTTGTATCATCAACATCCAATCCATCAGTTTTGCCTTTTACCGAGAATACATTAATTGGTGCTTCCCTTAAAACTGTATTCTTGGCAGAATCATCCTCTTTTCCTTCAGACTGTTCTTTGTCAACCAATGGGTAAGGAAAATTAGTAGCATTGTTTTCTTCCTCAGCTAGCCACAAAGATCTTTTGGAATCTTCATTTTTGGCATTAATATAGTGGTAGGAAAATTCCTTTATGACTCTGGATTCATCTAATTTCAAACCCCATTCTTTTTTTGTATCCTGTACTTCAGTCTCATTAGTGGAGTCATATGAATAGTTAGTGCTACACTGTGTTAAATTTAATTCAGTGCAACAACTATTTTTTAATAAAATGCCACCTTGTAATGTGCTATAACCACTATCTGACGGTTTGTTGCTGATTGGAGACTGCGATTCAGCAATACATGAACTGTCTATTGAACTTTTATTGTCATGACAAGTTATTGATGGTATTGTAGTAGTTGAACTTGTTTCATTAGAATCAATTGCAAACTGTGGTGAATCCATTATATCACATAATGGTTCATCAAATAGGCCTGGCTGGCTCAAAACAAGAGGTTCAGCTCTTGAAGGCCCAGCAACTACTCCAAGACCGATCAAATACTTGCCATTAGTATTTCTATTAGCTCTAGCAGTGGAGTTGTCAGATGATTCTATATTATTAGATGGTATCAGGTTGCTGTATGACTTTAAGGCACTCTTTTTGTTATATGAAGGTTTATGATTGTGTTTACGTCCTTCTCGATCACATAATCTGGACATATCTGAAAAGCACACATAAAAAATTAGTCTAAATACAAAAATGTCAGTCTAGTTTAAATTTAGTGAATAGACGGATAAGAGAACATACATATTTTACAATAAAGAAATTGTGCATTTCTTAACCCATTCAATGCGTAATCCAATTCATGAACCTACCTTAGTTACCGTATATATCTAAACGATTTTAAAAGTTAATTTAAAAATAAATAAAAAAAAAAAAAAAAAGTTTGGATCCACTGTGGATACAAACGTGAGCGGGCCTGACGGAGCCTTGCAAGATGGTTCTACTCGAGGCACGGAGAATAGAGCTACAGAGGGCTGAAAAAGAGGGCTTGGATCCACTGTGGATCCACCCGCCAGGCGCGTTAGCACGGCATGGATCCACAGTGGATCCACCCGCATTGAATGGGTTAACACTAAAAATAATTATAATTTGAACATCAAATATCTAAATTCCAACATACCATCTTCATCAGATGATAAACTGTGATATTGAAACTTCGGGTTTTCCTTAGAATGACTTTTCTTCCTATATGGTATTTTTTCAGAGTAAGTTTCAATGGTTTGATTTCCACTGCTTCCAGCTGTGACATTAGTACCCTCAACACTGCTATCATCCTTGTTCATAAACTTTTTCTGATGAGAATTATTTTCAAGTTTATTGGGAATGAGTGATTGCCTTGCAGATCCTGATGATGTTTTTCTTGTCAACGGGGATTGAAGCATTCGTTGCTTCCATACTAGAAGCCTCTGCATTGATTCTTCTCGCTGAAACTATTTAAATATTTACTGAGGTATTTTTCAGAATCACATGATCTAACTAAGCAACTCTAATCAGTAGGGTTAAGAGTTTATTTCATGTATGAAATTGGTGGGGGAAAGAGTTCATATTAGTTTATGGGACTGAAAAACTGCTTGTTTAACAGAATGAATGTGGGCTCAGTCAGTGAATTGAGCCCAGAGAAGTGGTCACCCATCCAAATGGTGACCACATCCAATGCTGCTTTAAAAAAAGTACTAGATATTATATGAAAACCTGCTTGAGCAAGTATAATGGGCCAGACTTAATTAATTTTACTTAGTTAATTTAATTTCCCATAAATTTATTACTTCATTATTTATATTTTATTTCATAATCTAATAACAATTGCTTCTAGAATTACCTCTTCTGATGAATTTCCTTTGTTATCTCTTTCACTTGTACTTTTCTTAATTTTTGATGTACCTTCATCATAGCTACTATTCTGATGGTCTCCTCGACTTTGTAAGGGGAATCGAGCACTGGCTGATCGGTTGAATTTACTAGCGTCATAAGAATAATCATACCTTAAACAAGTCAATAACATAATTAAATAACCACAGTAAGTAGGAGTAAAATTAAGTTAAATTAGAATTTGTAAAATACTGAATGATATTATTGTTTTTCTTTTATATTACAAGAATCAATTAACCATCTTTTAATATTACCTTATCTCACTATGGTCTAGAGGATAATATCTTTTGTCCATGTTTGCCTGATGAGTAATCTGATCTTTTGGAAAACTTGCAACAGGAGCATTATTCTTGTCATGGCTTCTATAATGGGGAGTAACATAAAGAGAAGTCTGCCTCATCTTTTCAGCATATGCCTCTTCAGACCAATGCAAGGAATCATAACTATAATCATTGTACCTGATTACATCAAGACTAGATTTAGGCCTCTGAAGTTTGCTCAAGTCATTACTTCTTGCTGTTTCATTCTGGTAATAGACTTGTCTGCATTCCTTATAATCATGCTCAAGAAAATCAGCACTGTGAGGACGAGGAGGAAATTTCTTAGGTTGAACAATTTCTCTTTCCTGCTGAACAATAGGTGCTCTGTTGTTTAGTACGTTCGGTGGATAAGGTGCTGGATTTCTCTGTATTTCAGTCGGTTTGTTCCGCATAGGTGGTGTAGCATAAATGAAAGGACTTTGCTCATATTTTACAGGTAAATGATTATTCCTGTATGGCAATTGATTATAAGGGCGTTGAGGATATGCTGTCATACCTGCAGGTGCATGTTGAGGAACATTTCCCCTAGTTGCATACTGCAAATAAGTTGGATTATCACCATTCAAATTTTCAGGGCAGATTCTATTAGGAGGTAATTCAGGAGCTTCTAAAACCTGCTTAGGTTTAGGAGGAGTGTTTACATACAATGGCTGGTGTTCTGATACCACCCATGATTCAATCTTTCCACTCTCCAAATTGTCGCTAAAACAAAACAAATAAAGACACAATATAATTAATTTCTTAATTAGTATAGGTCTTCCTCCAAGGCATTACAAAATTTTGTAGTAGGAAAATAAAATGTTGGTAAATTTTTCACATTCACAAAAAGAATATTTAAGTTTTGTGATACTTAAATACAATTTTCCCATTTTCAGATAAATTTGATATATTTTTCTCCTTGGTATCTTTATCTCTTTTGTTATTTGGACTATTATTTGCCACTATTATTATTTCTATAAGGAGTTTCCCCTTAGTATTAGAGCCTTTATAATAACTACTATTTTCAATAGTATCCCAAGTAGCACAGCTGATCCAAAAGACATCCCTGGGATATCCTTTTGTCCAGATTTGATCCTGTCCATAATTGTTTATCCATGGGTTCCCCTATGGTTATCACGTTTTGGATACCTCATTGGGTCATCCTAAGGATGTCCTGCGGATGTCCTTAACAGGATTGTCCGGTTAAGGGTATCCTATGGATATCCAGTTGGGGATATCCTATGGACATCGAGTTAAGGGTATCCTATGGATGTCCTTAACGGGATTGTCCAGTTAAGGGTATCCTATGGATGTCCTTAATGGGATTGTCCAGTTAAGGGTATCCTATGGATGTCCTTTAAAAAAATTGGAAAAAAATTATAATTAGAATTAGATTTATTTATGTTATTCAAAGGATGATGTTTCAGTGAAAGCTATATTGAACAATTCTCAAATTATTTATAAAAGTTATATATTTATGGTATAAGGTTAAACTATTCATTTTGAGTTGCTCTAAATTGGAAATATCTCATGGCTGAGTGGATAAAGCGAGGGACTGACATTCAGGATGTCCCAGGTTCGAATCTCCCAGAGGTTACATTAAAATTCTAGTAGGAAAATTATATCTAAGGGATATCTTTATAAGGGAAATTTAATTAATAATCCATATGGCAATTGTCACAATTCTTTATTATTTTTTACAAATTTACATTTTAAGCATCCAGAATATGTCCCTAAACTGTCCATAGGATATCCCACGGGATATGCTCTGGACGTCCCGTGGAGGTTAGAAGGCCGGACATCGGGTCAGCCATAAGACGTCCAAAATCAAAAATTTTACCATCCAGGGGATGTGCAATAGGACAAAGTGACTGGTCCTGTGGATGTCCCAGGGACAAAGTCGTGCTACTTGGGATTAGTGATACAACTACTAATGCACTGTACTGTTTCACTGTTATTGACTAAATCAAATATCTCTGTGATATCGTCATTATCATAGAACCTGTTTATTGCATCATACATCGATGCATTGTCGAATGTATTGATTAACATTAATTCCCTATTATTACAAGGAATATTAAACTCACCAGTCTGAAAAGTGTCGAGTTCTGCTTGCAATGAATTCTCATTATAATTAGGAAAAATAATAAGTTCATTCCAACAGGGCCTCGAACAGTTCTAGAACTGTCCGGATCATGAACACTATGAAAATTTGAACGTTGAGTGGAAAGGTTCTGAGACAGTCCTATAACTGTGATGACAGTTCCCATATTAAAGGAGGGACTCGTTGAGTATAACTATTACAACATGCACAGAAACCATTTACAGATGAAGGCTTTATTTACATTTCTGTTTTGGCTACTTACTCTACTTTACTTTACTTTCAGTATTATTTTTATTAGCATGGATAGTATTTTGGGATAAAAAAAAAATGTACCTTAAAAGAATCATCAATGTCAGATGATGATTTTTTTATAAGCTAAAATAAAATAATTATTAAATACATAATACAATTAATCTGCCCAATTGGAGAGGCTGGAAAGCTGCAAGGGAGAGACTGGGAAGAGTATCTCAAAAGCAATCAATTGCATGTATCAATTAATACTATTTAAGTATTTAATAAATACTTTTCATATTTTACGATTTTGGTAGTATTCATACTACGGAACGATTAGTAGTAGTAGTAATATTGATTTATTTTTATAAAATTAATACAACTTTACAATATCAACAATATAATTTCTCCTGGCCCAAGGCCGTTGGAGTAGCCATGACACAACTTTTACCAAAAAAAAAGAAGAAAAAAATAACTAAATAAATAAATAAAAAAAGGCTAGAGGCGATCTAAATATAAACAAAAATAGAACATCTAGATAAGCTAATAGATATATAGTAAAAAAACACACAAAAAAAAAAAAAAAAAAAATAATAATAATAATAATAATAATAATATAAATAAGATACATTCACATTGAATAGCTTCGACGTTTAACGGTCGATAACAGGTTGTTTTTAGAGCTAGTTTCTTCCTTTTTGTATATTACTTTATTTATTTATTTACCTATTTCATTCACGCACACAACCCGGCCTAGCGCACTGCATTAATTTGGCTTATAATATTGACCCTTTTTACGCTCGCCTCTCGAGCATAGCCAATTAGTGCTTCTAATTCCTCTAAATCTTTACTATTGAGATAATTTAAGAACTGCTGGTTATTTGTTAAATCAACTCGACCAAACCATTTAGTTGATTGAGTTGATATGCTGGACAAGTAGCGATGAAGTGAACCATATCCTCTTTCTCACCAGTAGTGCATGCTCTACACACTCTCTCCTCATCATTCCTCCATGGTTTGTCAGAAATGTCCAACAATCCACATCTTATCCTAAACAGCCATCTAACCCATGTCAGGTCATCAATCAGGTCATTAATCGGAACGATTAAATTTTAATTTAAATCAAATTATAATTATTATTAACTACGGGAAACAGACAGAGAAAAATAGACTCCAGCGCGGGGATTTGAACTACCAGCATCTATATCCCCGCGCTGGAGTCTATTTTTCTCTGTCTGTTTCCCGTAGTTAATAATAATTATAATTTGATTTAAAATAAATACTTTTTTAAATAATTTTAAAGTCAATGTTTCAAAAAAGGACTCCTCAAGAAAAAAATCCTCATGGATGCATGTGTATTGATCTAATTCTGAACTGGATCCAGAACCGTTCTCGAATTGGCTGTTGGAACAAACCATTGTTATGTAATGTAGAGAATCTGTAAAGTGTTGCCAGCGCTATTTCTGGCCGAGTAAAAAGTAAGCCAACATTTTTTTGTTAGTGATAACTGATAACCAAGGATGATAAATAAAGGGAATGGAGCGTTGTGGATAATAAATGACCCCATGAAGATATAAAGAAAATGGAGACCAGTGGGACACATTACCTTCCCTTTGGGTAAAGGTTACCAAGAAATGTGGGGCAGGTTATCAACAATCAAGAGAACATTTTTTCCATTTGCATGTTAACTTTTGTCCCGTAGTCCCGTGTGTTGTATTCTCCCGATATTTTTGGTTTGTTGTGCTGTTTATGAGTGTTTTTTTTAATATTTGGATTATGTTTAGCCGTTTATAGTGATTTGTTTTGCATTATTTAGAATAAATTGAAATAATTTAAATTTAAAATTATCTTCATCACTTAACTTTTTACATTTTTGTAATACTTTTTCGTAAATTGGAATAATTATTAAAATAACACTTTACTTAATACGTTAATTATTGATTAAATTGGTTCATAGTTAACTTTATTTATAGTTAAATCAATTTATAACCTGATTAAAAATAAACAAAGAAGGTAATGTGTCCCAATCTAAAGTTGTGAGCATGCGCAGGACGATTTTTTTCTCCAATTTCTCTTATCTCCATGGGGTCACTTTTTTCCCTTAAAACCCTACCTAACGTTCCATTCCCTTTATTTAACATCCTTGGTGATAACTGATAACGATAACAGAGCTAAAACTCCTTTTAACCATCAGATTTACCGTATTTATAAAAACCTACTTTTTTTTAAGAAGTGCCTTGTATTAACAAAAACACAATATTACAGTCACAGTCGAAATTGAAGTATAATAAAATATATTAAACGGTAAAACACCATTTGCAAATGATAACTCCAATAAAATAAAAGTTTTTTCAGTGCGAAAACAAGAATGGCGTTACTCTGTTTTTGTTTCGATTTAAAATATAAACACATAACCTGACATGGATATCAACAACAACTTTGAATTGTAATATATCACCCACTAAATATTAACTTTCTTGTTATTTCACAATAAACAAAGTTATAGATTCACATTTACATTGACAGACTGCGCGCGCATATACATAACAAATTGTGATAACACGGAGGTTTAAAAATTACAGAATCGGCCTATAATGTACTCTATACCAACTAGGTTTTATCATATTATGCCCTTTTACCTCTTAACATTTTTTTTTTTTTTTTTTTTTTTTTTTTTTTTTTTTTTTTTTTTTAAAGAAATAATAGATTTATCATAGAACTTCACAATATTAAAAAGCTTGAAAAAACTAACCAAGTTATACCTACTACTAATATCGAAAAAATAAAACGAACATACGCTTTTACCTCTACCAGGACGATTTGATGAAAAATTATTCAACGGTTAATTTACATACTTATTTATTTATACATACACATAAAAATAAAGGCTTCTGCATATAACGTGGTCTTGGTGTCCCTAATTACCTTTAATGTAGGTATATTAGTAGGTATACGTATACAATGAAAATGAAGGAAAACATAAGTAAACAAATATGGTTAAATGTAAACATTTTCGTAACCTAGTTTTATTACCTTAATTGCACCTATGCAAGTATTATAATAAGAATAACTTACTTTCGATTTTCTTGACAGATTGATGCCAGACTCAATGCATTGATCCACTGAATCATAGATGCTTGGCTTTCAGCAGAAAAATAATATGTCCTCATATTAGCATGTTCGGCTTTAAAGCTAAACTTCCTGTAAATCTTGTCTTCCGACGTACATGGCGAAATCTTGTAGGATGCCAGCAAGCAGGATCCAAGCAATTTCTCCTCGGCAGGACCTGTAAAGCAAACAATAATAATATAAATTTATATTTAATGATCGAAAGAATGCATTCGTTATTCTACTTATTTTTATATATTTTTTAAAAGGAATTAAATGTTTTTCTATAGAAAAAGAGATGTTTTTTTAGCGAATTTTCAAAGAAAATTACGCTATTGCAATGGTTTCAAAATTTTTGTAATGCGAATTTTAGAAAAGTTTTTCCATGGAAATCCGTTTTAGACCATTCTGAATCGATTACTAAAATTTAACACTTTTTTTTATGTATGTATGTATATATGTATGTATATATGTATGTATATATGTGTCACTCCAGACGATATCTCCCCTTAGGATGCACTTAAAAATTTCAAACAAATTTTAAAATGTCAATAATATCAAAAGAATGGATGAGTTCGTTGGCCAGAATTTTTGGAGTTCATTTGGGGGTCAAATTTTTACAATTTAGGGTCAAAAATAGCATAAAAACGTGGTTTTTTCCATTTTACCCCCCTTTTATATGAAAATATGATAAAAGTGTACATAACAACAATTACTGTACTCTTAAAGAGCTTTCCAACGACATGCATCTTGAAGGGTAAATACGATTTTGACTTTTGTACCTCGTACCCCTGTGTACCAAATTTTTTTCACCCATGCAAATCCTAAACCAAAATTTTCCTATATTATCATAAGCCAATAATACCCAGATTTCTTTGAAAATTCGCTCATTAAGTCATGGTGCATGACTGGACTTTTTTTTATTCCTTTCAAAAAATAAATTAACTTTTAAATTTTGTTAGCTCGAGAATTATTAGGATTGCAATAAAATTTGGCGTAATTGTTTAACAGGTTTGATTACCAGTCGCTTAAGTAATACAAATATTTGATTACACATCTATTTATATAAAAGTTAAGTTTTTTCTGTTCATTGCGCATTGGTTAGAATTGCATTTTTTTTTGATACTTTTTCATTTCACACATTCCGAAAATCGAATCCGGCCTTCACTTTTATCGTGTATGTATGTATGTCTGTCGCCACCAGTCCGACTTTATAGGCGCAAAACTGGCTAACAAAATCGATAAATTATTTTTTCAGAGGTGAGCTCAAACATGTTGCGCATGTTGTAAGCTTGGTTTCATCGAAAAATATTGAGTAGAACCAAAGTTATTAACAATTTTATATAAAAAAAAAAAAATGTATAAAATTATAACCTAAACAAAATTAGGTTGACCCATCATAACCAAAACCCACGGACTCGCTAATCAAAATGCTTGGGTAATTCTAGACCACCTAGAGCAGGGGTTCCCAAAGTTTTTTTTACCAAGCCCCCCACAGTCAAGTATAAATCTTCCCACGCCCCCCCCCCCCCCCCTTATAATGAAAAAAATAAAATAAACCATTATTACAATGAATAACCATTCATTTATTTGTATTACTATTTTTTTATAACATTACAAGTTAATCTTATTACAGATGCACTCATGGGATCTTATGAGATGGATGAGCTTATTTATTTTTTACAAGATTCCCTATTCTTGGATGAGTATTAGAAAGTGCACAACGAAAATTAAGCACAGCAACATCAAGTTTGCCACGATACTTTGTTTTTATTGCAACAAATGCTGAAAAATCTTTTTTCCACAAATAAGTGCTTGAAAAAGGTAAATACAATCGAAGTGCTCGCTGTGATATACTGGGGTGCACTTTGTAATACTTAATCCAAAACGATGATTTGCCCATTTTATTAAGATCGGCAGCAGGATTTTTTTTATTTCTTAAAGCTTGTTCTTGAAGTGTTTCGGGCTGGTAATTTATGTTGACACTGAAAGGATCCATTGTTAATCTGTAAATGTGGTCATCACAAGTGATAAGAAAGTATCTGTTGAATTCGTCAGTGAGGTTCTCCAACTGGTTTGATATTTGGTTTTTTATATATAATAATCGCATTAGACGTTTGGACGGCAAAGCTATCTCCATCTCGAGGTGCCACGCCCCCCTTGACTTGTCTTTGTCCCCCCACTTTGGGAACCAATGACCTAGAGACTCACGGTTTTTTGCGTTTGGCTTAAAATTGGCCCAAACCGACTGGAAAAATCCGAAAAGTTAAAAAAAAAATTACCCCCCTTAAAAAAATAAAGATGGCGGTCGCAACTTTAAAGTTTTTCGGAAGCTTATTTGAGGCTAAACGGTAAGTCGTATCGAAAAGCAGATTGCACCAGCGGTAACTGATTTTAAAAGATTTACAATTTTGATCGTAACTCTTTGGTTCTATACCTTAAATAGAGCAACATTTAATTTTTTTTTTTTTTTAATTTTTGACTTTGAGCTCTTATGGCGTCCGTAATCGTTGACAGATTTAATTTCTGATTGGGGTGCTTATACCTCACACTAATGATCTTTAAATCGAGTATTTATTATTTTATTAACACCTCTATTAATAATTCTCTTAATACGGCAGTTGCACCAGTAAATATTTAATAACTCTTGTTCTAGAACAAGTTAAGGGTTCTAACTTGTTCTAGAACAAGAGTTATTAAATATTTACTAGTGCAACTGCCGTATTAAGAGAAGAGATTGGGATGTATGTAATTAAATTAATGCACCAATCGTTGATGACTGTTCAATGACTTCCCAGGGTAATTGATTTTGGCTAAGTTTATTTTATCATATATTATATCTTTTTTTAGCATTGTTATTTATTACTATATATATAATTAAACTCCAAACTACGATTTGGAGAGTATTATATTCTTAGTAATGGAATGAATAATGTATACCTAATATAGTCCTGATGCTATTCCTAGAAGGCTTTGGAAACAAAACTATTTAGGCAATTTCATTTCATTGCTAGGCCTACATGATTACAGGAAACAGGAAACATAGGCACTAATACCTAGCATGAGTCCCGCGAGGAGAGCGGGGTGAAAGCTAGTATTATAAAATACAAGGCGTTTCTATAATAATCGATCAACATTTAGAGCATATAAAACAAGAAAAATCATCAATAACATTTTTTGAAAAAGTGTAAAAGGTACTAAGGGAAATACAAGGGGCTGTAACTGCCAGCTTCTAAAGATGATTTTTAATTAAATATCTCGGAAACCATAAGTGATAAAATAATAAAATTTGGTATAGATAATATATTATTTGTTCTATTTACATCAGACGAAGTTAAAATAATTCAAAAAACTTATCGCAGTGCGCAGGGTTAATTTACTTCTAACTTTTTGTCAGTAATTTTTTAAATGTTTTCATTAAAAATTAATTTATTATTATATAGTTAGGGGGCTGTATCTCCCTTAGTATACACTTTTTTAAGTCTTCATTTTTCTTGTTTTATGTGTTCTGAAACGTTGATTAACTATTATAGAATATATATATATATATATATATTATATATATATATATATATATATATATATATATATATATATATATATATATATATATATATATATATATATATATATATATAAATTGAGAAAGCTATGCTCGACAATTTTATCTAGAAATTCCTGTGACTGAATTGATGGGATTATTCTCAAGGGAGTTACTAATAAAATAACATAGGATAAGTCTTGATAAATTTTATTTTGGCCGCGAAAGCCTATAAATTAAGTAGTTTACAATTATTATTTAAATAATATTGTATATTAACAGTATAGATTTTATAACTTAACATAATGGTAGGTAGACGCAGCCTTTAAAAGGGATATAATGCTCAAAAGATTATTTACTGATGGATCGGTAGGACACGGCCCTCATTCTTTCACCTGATTACTGTCGTGCTTTTGATGGAATTAAAATAATTATATTGTGTTTGTTTCTTTAGTAAATGTTTTTTTCGAGGCTTTTACCTGACAGATAATATCTGTGAGGTTAAAGCCTCAAAAAAAAATGATTGTAAAAGCATCCACGTAAGAAAGAATGTACTAGTTAATGCGTATATAAGTTAAAGCATATATTGTTTATTTATATGCATTTAAATGGTCACCAAATGATGTTTGTTTTATCTTATTTTCTAAATTTATTACAAAACAAATAGTTTTTTCAAAAGTTAAAAATAGTATATTATGTTACTAGGCTGTGAAGTGAGTTTTTTCTTTACCGCGGCAATTACATTTACTGTCGAGCGAAGCGAGCCAGTAAATATTGCCAAGGTAAAGAAAAAACACTCACAGTCGCGTAGCATATGCTATTTTTTCCGAGGTAGTAGACAATGAAAAAACATTAAATATTAATCACTAATCAATATATAATAATAACAAATATTAGTACATACTTAAGACTTAAAAAAAGAAACCTTAAAAAGAGGTTACACTATAAGAAAAGATAAATAAAACGTATTGACATCTAGCGGATTTTAATCGTACTAGAAGCATTTCTACAAAGACTGCAGTGCTACTGACGGAAGTTTTGACAACTACCCGCCGGAAAATAAAAATCTTTTAGTTCCTAGGACGTAAAAGATTTTTTCTTTACAGCTAGGAGTAATGAAAAGATTTTTTAAGTCCACGTAATGAAAAAATAGATTTTAGCTATGTTTTTTAGGCTCTAAATTTACTATTTCACAGCCTACCACGGAAAAAAGGATTTTTCTCGAAAATCATTCTAATGTTGTAAGAAGTCGTAGACTTATGCTTACAAACCTTTGTAATAGAAGAGACAGTAGTCGGCAAGGACGAACCATCGTTTCTTCCATAGCATCAAGCCATCGCTTCCTTGCTTGAACAGCCAACCTTGAAGGATGACCGAAGAAGAAGGTGATCTCTTGATAGTGGGAGATTTGATTTGATTCTTATGATTTCCATGTAGAGCCTTCTGAAAACAAAAATAAAACATCAATAGTCTCAAGATTATTAACACATTTTAATAGCACCAATAAGTAAAGGTTAAATGGTAAATAATAGGTTATTAGAGAATATTTAACGACGTCGGAAATCACTTAAGTTGCTGTGCAATTCGTTCACATTGGACTTAAAATTTGTATGGTAGTATGGTGTATGGACAGGCTCAAAGGAAAAAAGAAAAGGCACAAAAAGGTAATCAGAACAATGCCATGAAAGTAGAAATACATATAAATGAAAATTATAACAAGCTAGAAATTACTCGTAATAAAGATGGAGGCGCCACAGTGCAGGGACGCAACTAGACCGGCTGGGCACGAACTGGACAACTTTTCTAACCATAAAGAAGGGTCAAAAAAGGGTCCACTAATCCCTGAGCACGAACTGGACAACTTTTAGCACCAGGTAGAGAGTGGCATGCGATAGCGTGTAAAGCCCCATTTATAAGGTGATAGTTGACGCGATAGTTGCTGTCATGATAGCAACTAGCACGGCAACTATCACCGTGTAGACGACGTGATAGATTCTCAATTTTCAACACGGTCCTTGTCCACCATACTATTAGTTTCTTTTGTTAAAGGCAGGCCCGGTCCTAGCTTCATAGCCGCCTGCGTGCGGGTGACGCTCGCCCCCCCCCCCCCTTACCATATGCAACATTTGTTTGTTTATTTATTTATATTATATACATTAGATTATTATTATTGATCTATTATCTATTATTATTCATATTATCTGACGTCATTTATCAAAACGTTAAATTATCTGAACTGGCTTCATGGGAAAAAAATGAAACGCCACCGCATAATTAATTATTAGAGCGTTTTTTTGCTGTATAATTATATTTTTCACTATGTACTATAGATAAATAAACAAATATGCTTTTTGTTTAAATGTGGTTGATTATTTTACATATTTTCTTTTTTACTTTCTCATGTACCTAGTATATAAAGAGAAAGTATTTTGATGACTTGAAAATTCGATTTTGATGAATTTACACGTTTTGAGGTCCCCTGAGTTCAAAAAAGTTATTTTTAAAAAATGTCTGTCTGTCGTCTGTAGTCTGTGCAGACGCGTGGAGCCTAAACTACTGGCATGTTGTTTGATTATTACATTTTTTATTTCAAAAATAACATTTTATTCAAACGTTTTTATTGTCTATTTTTTTGGCCCTCTTACTATACCTATATTTTGCCAAAATGTAGGCCTCCATGGGCTGTTGCGCCACAGAGTTAGTTTTTTTAGGATTAAAAATGTAAAACTTTTGTATTTTCAGTTATAACAAAATCGGAGTAACAGTCGTTTTAGTGATAAAACCGTAGACAGTTTCGCTGACTATATTTTTTACTATCGAGTCATAAGAAAAGTGCGATAGTTGTGAGATAGTTATAAAATGCGAAAGTTGTCCAGTTCGTGCTCGTCCCAAGGGGGCTGCTTCTAAAAAGTTGTCCAATTCGAGCTCGAGGATTAACCAGAGCAGGTCAAAGTTGTCCAATTCGTGCCCGCCCACTAGACCTGCTGAGTGCTGAGGCCCGTGTGGTAGATTTTTTCTTGAGCCCCTCATTTTGACCTCTAGAAAGCACTAAAGTTAAAGAGTTAAGTTTTCAACTTAGTTGTTCAACTAAAACAATGGGTCTAGGAAAAAAATAAATATTTATAATTTTGATACATTAAATCTATATCTATTAAAAGTATACCTTATTAGAAAAACAACTTATTTCGTTAAACATTACTCAGTACAGCACGAAAATGAGAACAAAAGTTGCGTGTAAATAATACTTTAAAGAATGGATTTCCATTTTATGGCTAAGTACTTTTTATTTTTTTCTTAGATCCATTATTTTAGCCGTTAAACTTGAGTTGAAAACTCATAATTTGAAACTTCAATGCTTGGAGGAAAAATGCTTATAGTAAAAAATTCTTATTTTAAGCCATAGAATCTAACTCAACCCCCTTAAAAATATGTCATTCGGTTAACTTTTTCATATTCTAAGTACTGCTACAGAACATTTTAGCGCTCAAAGTGCTTAGCATTTTTTTCTGTGAGCGAATTTTAAATTAACATAGAACTCAGCAAACCGCGTCTTTCTTCCTGCAGTAGATTCCGGAGATATTGAGTGGATCGTGTTAGGAGGGACAACCTATATAGTCATATTTTGCTAGTCAAAAAATTATAGTAATTTTAAAAACTCACACTAAAGATAGTTACATTTCGACTAAACATAACAGGAAACAAAACATAACACAACACAATACAAAAAAAATCATTAAAAAAGTTAATGTCTTAATACAAGACAAACTGTCTATAAAACACCCAATGTAAAAATCAAATCATGTTAAAAGTATTTTTTTTATATTAATAATACTATCTAAATAAGCATTGAACATAAATTGTCTCAAATAATAATAATAATTATTATTATGGGGAAAAGAATATACCTACCAAATAATAATAATAAATAAAATATAAACTAATTTCACCTTTTCAGTAAAATTATTATTTATTGATTTTTTTAACCCTTACCCCGAGGCCCGTGTGCGGCTGACCCCATGCACACGGTTAGTTCCGGCTCTGCCACAATGTATGATAGTTGGTTAAATTCGTCTTTAAGTGGACTACAGAATAAATAAACAGGTCAAGTGTGTGCTAGTCAGCACACAGCGAGGGTATGTAGGCCACACTATATATAGTGTTTAACTGTAAAGTGTATAAACAGTGTTTTTTTAAAATGCTAAAAAACTTACTTTGAACCATTCTAAGGGTCTGATATTCTCAAAACACACTCTGATAAAGTATTTTTTTGCCACTGAACCGGACTACGACCATAGAACAGAAGCGCTCACAAACCTAAAGTTCTTGAGTATAGTCGAATGGTCTCTCATGTGTTAAACAAAAAATTGATGTAATTGATTTGTATTAAACGAGCATAAGCAAGTTCTTTATTTCAGAGACTTGAGCTTTTAAAAGTTTGTTGGTTTGTTTGTCTAACGATAAGTAGCGTAAAAATTGACCGATTTGAACGACATTTGGTACACACGTGCAAGGTGCATCTCAGCATTTGTGACAACTCTGTTTTTGGAAATTTGACACTTAATATTTTTAAAATGGTGGCCAATATGGTAGATTAACACAAGTTTTTAGTCAGCATGGCATGTTAAACATAGTTTTAAAGGTCTTGAAGAGTAGAAAATTAATGTTTAACTATTATTACAAAATTTTCATTTTTAGCCGGCATTTTAGAAATAAATAAGGACAAAATGAGGATGTTGAGAGAAAGTTTATGCTTGTATGGAATGTTATATATATCAGTTTCAAGGTCGTTTCAGGTAGATTAAAAATATTCACGTTTTACCCCAATAAATGTTTCCTTGTTCTCTTTTTTTTTTCTTTTTCTTTTTTTTTTTTTTTGGTTTGTAGTTTTAGTCCCGTTCAACAGCTTTATTAGGTCATTACAGGACGGGGGTTATCCGGCCACTTTACTTATCTTCTCTTATTGAAAACAAAAAACACCTATATCTATATAAATGCTCAATTGAACTTGAGTTATGTATGCACCACATCAATCACTTGAGATAGATTTACTAAATATACCTTGGAAATAGCAGGTATAACCATGACCCTAGGGGGTAAAAAATCTTGATCTAGCACGACAATCTTTCAAGGAATATGCGCAATAGTAGACTATAATCATTCAAATTTATGACGTTGCAATTCCACCGTGCGTAAAGATGCTTCACTTCCATTCTTTCCTGAATAATAAATTTAAGATAACTCTAACGCTTAAGAAGTCGCAGAAGGAGGTTGTTAAGAATAATTATGGATTAATAGTGGAAAAATATGGAACTAAAGGTATAAGAATATAAGAAAGCCATTATCTAATAATATTTTTGTTAATTATGACTAGAGAGGTTAATTAAAATAATAAACAGGTCAAGTGTGTGCTAGCCAGCACACAGCGAGGGACCGTAGGCCACACTGTATAGTTTAAGTATTTCCCTATTGATGGTGTTTTTTAAAATGCTAAAAAGCTTCTTTGAACTATCCTATGGGTCTGATATTCTCAAAACACATAAACAAACTTCCGATAAAGTATTTGTTTGCCACTGAACCGGACTACAACCATATAAATACATCGAAAAGACCATAATTATAAAGTAACGTATTTTGTCAATAAAAAATAAAATAATATTTTTTTTCGAAATTTCCAAAAAGTGGTATCTTTACTTTTGGTCGAAGAATGTTCAGGAATTATTTCAGATTTTTTGCACTACACTTTTGCGCACATAAGCGAGATAGAGGGGAGGGGGGGGGGGGGGGGGGGCACGTTTCACAGCCGCTTCAAACTCGCCTACGCTCGCCCTATCAAAGTTATAACCAAAGAATTATATATTTTTGTAATCAGCTCGACGTGCCCTTTCATATGATACCCCTCACGGTGTCGAAAAAAAAAAAAAATTAACCCTTAAGTTTTTTTACCCTAATTTTTTTGAAAAATATTTTTTTTAAGTCGCTATATTTTTAAAATATGTGGGTAGGTACAAGACACATGCGTGCCAAATTTCAAAGTGATCGGACGAAAGGTGTAGCCGTGAGAGCAGGCGACAGGACGGACGGACAGACACAAGCAGGAAAATATAAGGGTCCTTGGTTTTGCCTACGGACCCTTCACAACAATATTGTCACCACAATTTTATATTAATTATGAACAAATTCGTTTCGACATTTTATATCATCTTCAGTGGAAGTGTCAGCATACTAAGTGAAAGACTGCTAGCTAGCTGCATTTACTTTTCAAGCTCTTATGACTTAAAATAACAGTATAAAGTGGGGGTAGAATAGGGCTATAGAAGAATTAAGGAACTACAGCACTTCTTTAGATTGTTACTCCCCTTATAAAAAAAAACAGAGGGTAATAACAATCTAAAGACGGTAGATGCAGGGAATGTTCTCCTTTAGACTGTTACTCTTTATAAAGACAGAAGTGTGATATTCCTTTGTCCCAAAGTACAAGGGACTAAATATCCCTTTGTCTTAATAGTTATTTAGTCAAAGTCATTTTTCTTCCAAAAAAATCATAGGAGAGTAACAATCCAAAGGAGTACCATTAAATGCACATGTTATCCTCAAATTTTTCTCTTTAGCTTTGTTCAACGCATAGTTGAAATCACGTTAGTCACTTTATCTTTATTTAATGAATATTGGTATGGTGTTCATTTATACAAAAACGTTTTTAATTACTTAAAAATTTAGATATAACTCTCACACATGATATATAAGTGTAAATAAAGCATTATCAGAGTTATAATTCAAACAAACCTTAGAATTTTATGGAATTGTTCTCTTTTTGAAATATATAAATTTGTTGTGTAAAATATGCAAATTTGACCCTCAGGACCGATTAAATTATTAAAAATAATAGCTTTTAAGTCTATTTAATGTTCAGCATATAAAATGGAGATATTGGTTTCAGCATTTATTTGAATGATTAAAATCCATCATTGCCCATATTCCTTGAAATATTGTCGTGTTAAATTTGGATCCCCCCTCCCCCCTCCCCCAAGGGTCATGTTAATTCCTGTCATTTCCAAGGCATATTTAGTAAACCTAAATGATTTAAAACCAATAAAATTAGTACCATTAAGTTTTGCAAGAACACTTCAGAAACCATTTAATATAGAACTCAAGAACTTTACGCGTATTGAGAGCACCTCGGTGGTTGATGAGCCCGACACCGACAAGTCCTTTTTAGAACCAGACGCATCTTTAGAGGTTTAATTATATTTTATGTAAACCCTGAAGAATACCAACCGCATAAACACTACTGAAGTTGTCCCAAGGCAAATAGGAGCGACTTTGGAGAACCAAACCTGGAAAATCTAAAAACGTCATTATGTGGCTGATGCATTAATTTGTGAAGTCGTGGACATAGTTGCATTTCATAATTATTATTTACAAATTATCTCTTATGACCATTTCTATAATTATCACACTTACTACTTTAAGCTAAAAACAATTCAATGTACTTAGGGATAACCTTATAAATTTGATCAACTTTATTAGTTAAAAGTTTTTTTTAACAGACTTATAGCGCTATTGATTAGGGGATCGGGATCGGTGTGCCCAAGTGATCAGCATACCTCCTCCCTAAATCTCGCTTGACACCAAATACATTTACCGATATATCTGATGACGATGATGGTTCGAAACCGAGGAGGGTAGAACATGTTTTACATTTAATTATCAAGTGGATATGAGAAGATCTCGATTCCCTAACGTACTCTATGGGACCGGATATCCATGTTTGCTCAATGGATCACCCTATGTTGTCTACATCTACATCTTTGTGGTTAGAACACGAGCTTCGTGTTCAACCCTCAGTTGAACTCGATGGTGGAAAGAAAGCTAATGGTTTTTTGAAGGGGATAAATCATGACTGATAATTAAACTATGAATCACCAAACATCAATCTTGAATAGTAAGGCATAATGATTCACTAAAGTTAAGCACCATATAAGAATACTATTACCTTTCTGATAGATGCCATGGAGATCAAGGCCGATTTAGACAAGTTGGCCTTCCCAGATGGGTCAAACCTGAAATCATTAGATAAATTCATAAGTTATTAATATGATATAGTTCTTAAGGTATGCAAAAAGTAAAAAAAAATTGTTGGATGGAAAGAAATCTCATGCAAAAATAGGGGTCTTGTCGTAGATTTTAGTATTTCTAAGATTCATAATGTGTGGATATCAATGTTTTCGAGTTTACTAGTCGTTAATTCTTTAATCTTAATCGTTATAAATGATATACACTACAATTTAATAACATAATTCACCACTATCAATAATTTGGTTATTTGTTTCGACCAACTTTTTGATTTTTGTGAAATAGGACATCAGATGGCATGAAGTTCGGTTGGCATACGAGGAGACTTAATGTCAGTTCCAGAAATGGTTATGAATAACAATGGTAAAATATCATTCCACGTTCGTCGTTTTATGTTGTATTTGTAAGTTCCTAGTTTAAATTATTTAGCTTTAGTTTATTTCATGTAAATCCCTTAATGAACCCTGTACACAGGTAGTCGTACCTTCCAGGTCCTATATCGGACCCCTAACCCTGCGGGCTTCCTCACAATAATACCTCACCCTGTGTCTTTTACTCAGTCTATGTAAAATTATCATTGAAAATAGTCGACTGAAACGATCGTCTGTAATTTTTATGTACATCGTGGTTAGACAATCATTTACATATTATTTTAAAATAAACCAACAGTGTGTTTTTATTTAAATTTGTACCTCAATCTGTGCCTTTTACTCAGTCTATGTAAAATTATCATTGAAAATAGTCGACTGAAACGATCGTCTGTAATTTTTATGTACATCGTGGTTAGACAATCATTTACATATTATTTTAAAATAAACCAACAGTGTGTTTTTATTTAAATTTGTACCTCAATCTGTGCCTTTTACTCAGTCTATGTAAAATTATCATTGAAAATAGTCGACTGAAACGATCGTGTGTTATTTTTATGTACATCGTTGTTAGACAATCATTTATTATTTTAAATTAAACCACCACTGTGTTTTTATTTATTAAAATAGTGTACTGATTATCAAATTTTTGCATCGAGTAACTTATACTGTAAAATAATAATATATTTGCAATTCGTAATGGTTTAAGTTGAAAAGTAATTTTGCTTCATTGATAAATGAAATGAACTAATTATTAAACCGAAAAATAATTGTTTTTACTAGTTACTCATCGCACGATTCTAGTCTTTCATTTATAACCAGAGACCTTCAAAATGTAGCATTTATTTTTAAGAAATGTGGCACTAAAAAGTGTGGCAATATGGCACTTATTTTGGCCAAATGTGGCATTTATTCTAGCTAATGTGGCATTTATTTTTCAACATTCCAACCACCTCCCCCCTTTCCATTGTAAAAGGGATATTAAATCCTACAACTTGAGTCATATTAACTACTTTATTACCATTTACTGGTATCTTCAATACCCTACAATGACCCACATTGACCAGTGATGAGATAGAGCTAATGGCTCTTAATCCTTAGGGTAGTGACACACTTCGCCACCCGGGTGGCGCCACCTTGTTGATGCCACTTAATTACGACACCTGCCTTGTGCCACCCGAGTTTTTACTTTTTTCGGGCAGTCGAGAAATGGAGCTGTGCATGCATATCATTATGTTCGTGAAAGAAGAAGGAAAAAAGGCGTTTTTGGGTTCATTGAATAATTTCAGACAAAAAGAATGCTAGTTTGTTTCATATAGTCCGCATCAAAGAGGACAGTAACAATTTTTGCCGAATCTCGCGTGGAACTTTCAACGAATTGCTTAGAATATTGAAGAACAGTTTGACCTGTAAAGACACTTACATGAGGGATGCAGTTAGCCCCTGATTTGATTTCCTCTAGATTTGATTGAAGAAGTGGGGGCTGAGTGGCAGTGGCAACATCTGACGGGTTTAATTGAAAACATTGGGCTGACTGGGTGGCGCCACCTGCAGGTGGCAGCTAGACCGTGGGAAGGTCGACCAGGTAGTGCTACCCGGTAGGTGGCGCCACCTCGTGTGGCAGGTTGCATTCTATTCTCATTGGTAGCTTGGATGACGAAGTGAGTCACAACCCTAAGATAGGAATCCCTTACGTCACTTGGGGAATCCTGCCCTGCAAGGGCGTATCTTAATCTTACCTGGTTTTACGGGTTGTAGCAGAACCCCTTATAATATTAGAATATTTCTATTCTTTTCTCAGAACTTGGCCCAAATAAGGCAAAATGTAGCACAAAGTGTGGCATTTTACCGAAAATCGGCAAAATGTGGCTTTTTAGTTAAAATTAGGCAAAATGTGGCATTTTAGTATGGCGCCATGGCAAAAAGGCATTTGAAGGTCTCTGTTTATAACCCATAACCTATAATCAAGACCTTTCCCACAGTATAATACGAAATCATTTTGTATTAAATCTCTATCAAACTATCTCAGTTATATCTTTGACAATTTTGTAATTAAAAAAAAAAAAAAAAAAAAAAAAAAAAAAATATATATATATATATATATATATATATATATATATATATATATATATATATATATATATGTATATATATATATAAATATATATATATAATTAACTACGATGTACATAATTTTTATGTACATCGTGGTTAGACAATCATTTACATATTATTTTAAAATAAACCAACAGTGTGTTTTTATTTAAATTTGTACCTCAATCTGTGCCTTTTACTCAGTCTATGTAAAATTATCATTGAAAATAGTCGACTGAAACGATCGTCTGTAATTTTTATGTACATCGTGGTTAGACAATCATTTACATATTATTTTAAAATAAACCAACAGTGTGTTTTTATTTAAATTTGTACCTCAATCTGTGCCTTTTACTCAGTCTATGTAAAATTATCATTGAAAATAGTCGACTGAAACGATCGTGTGTTATTTTTATGTACATCGTTGTTAGACAATCATTTATTATTTTAAATTAAACCCCCACTGTGTTTCTATTTATTAAAATAGTGTACTGATTATCAAATTTTTGCATCGAGTAACTTATACTGTAAAATAATAATATATTTGCAATTCGTAATGGTTAAAGTTGAAAAGTAATTTTGCTTCATTGATAAATGAAATTAACTAATTATTAAACCCAAAAATAATTGTTTTTACTAGTTACTCATCGCACGATTCTAGTCTTTCATTTATAACCCATAACCTATAATCAAGACCTTTCCCACAGTATAATACGAAATCGTTTTGTATTAAATCTCTATCAAACTATCTCAGTTATATCTTTGACAATTTTGTAATAAAAAAATATATATATATATATATATATATATATATATATATATATATATATATATATATATATATATATATATATATATATATATATATATATATATATATATATATAAATATATATATATAGTGATGTGAACCACATCACTTTCTGCACTTTTCATTCAAGGTTACACCGGACGGAAAGGAAATTATGAACCAACCGACTTCATTAGTGTGTTTAATTCGACGTAGAATATGAACTATATGGTACCTGAAGAGGGTAATCTGGAGGATAATAACCTGCACGGTTACAAGCTATCATCTTACTTGCTAATTACCGCCTTTGAATATTGTGTATATTTACATTTTGACTTCAGACTTATAAAAAGCCTGAAACTAAAAAACCTTGGTAATTTAACGTTATACGTACAGAATAGTAAGTGGACAATATATTAACTCCTGCACTTATATGAATTAATCTTTAGTTTAGATGGCTAATGACCTAATTGCTTAGAGTATTCATAACGAACTATTATCAGTACCTGTTAATAGAACTTCATACTTCAGAGCATAAAGTTTTGTCGTACTCTGACAATCTTCTAACTATACTAAGAATAAACTAATTCTTTTGGCTTTCAAACAACTACTGAAATTATTTTATTTAATCATAAACAAGTCAAAAAGAACAAGTTAAGAAAAAACTATGTTTAAACTATTAAATTTTCAATGTCATATCTTGACATATGACACTAAAGTACTCTTGAACCACGCCAATGCGTATTACAACTCAAGCTCAAGTTGTATAGTTGCACACACACACACGCTATATATATATATATATATATATATATATATATATATATATATATATATATATATATATATATATATATATATATAAATGAATAAATTCTCGACCGTAAATATAAACAGAATCAAACAAAACTCAGGTTTCGGTCACAAAAATCGTCACTATGTTACAATCCTTAAACCTTCTTCAGGGGCCGTAAAACATCTAAACAACGACACAGACGAGAGACGACGACGACGACGACCACTCAACGACTTGAGTCGTTGTTTAGATGTTTTACGGCCCCTGAAGAAGGTTTTAAGTAAAAACCGAAACGTCGGGATTGTAACATAGTGACGATTTTTGTGACCGAAACCTGAGTTTTGTTTGATTCTGTATATAAATATATATATATATATATATATATATATATATATATATATATATATATATATATATATATATATATAAAGACTAAAGACATCTTAAGGTCACAGATGAAATGACAAAAGGAAAGAAAAATCTATAGATAAAGGGATTGACATTTCCAATCATCTTTGACTATATCAATTCCAACGATGTCTGACCACGCTATTCGATATTGATTTGAAATAACTTTTCGTCAAAATCTTTGTATAGCATTTCAAAAAAAAAAAAAAAAATAAATAAATAAAAATAAAAATTCCAAAAGGCAAACTAAGAGTGATAAAAAATGTCTACCCATTAGTAAAAACAGTTAAAACTCGAGTTTTCTTGTCAAATCTAGTTTTGGCAAAACGCTTTTGTCATAAACGATATTGACTATAGTCAGAACTAGAATTGCCTGTTAATGTCTAGTCAGAACTAGATTCTCCTGTTAATATCTAACCAAAACTAGTTTTACTGAAATAGAGCTGTTAAAAGTGTTATGAGCCTGTCTTAAATTGCATTATTATTATTTCTCGTTTTTGATGTTTGAGGTATAATTTTCAGGGTTTTCATATCTTCGTTTCATAATCCTCATTATTTATCATTAAGCTGAAAAAAATGAAGAAATTATGCAAGTTAGGACAAGCACAAAACACTTTTAACTGCTCCATTTCAATCAAAACTAGTTTTGGCTGGGTAAAAACTGATATTAACAGGAACTTCTAGATTCCAGTATGACTAATATCGGACTAATATCGGTTTAAAAACTAGCTCTGACTAGGAAATTCTAGTTTTATCTAACGTCGTTTAATTATTATTAAAAATTATAGTCTAGTCCAGTTCGTAGTTTTTTTTTTTTTTGTTTTTTTTTCTTTTGGGATTTAGTCCCGATCAACTGCCAGGGTTATTACAGGACCCGTATATATATATTTTACTTATATATATATTATATTATACTTATATATTATATATTATATAATAATATATAATTATATTAATATAATATATTAATAATAATATATTATAAATATAATACCTATTATACTTATATTATATTATACTTATATATATATATATTACTTATATATATATAATTTACCATTCTAACTATAATTCGTAGTTAGAATTACTTCAATATCCTTACAGTTTATATTAAAAAAAATTAAAGTGCAAATTTAACCACACAAATTAAAGTTTATCCCGTAATCAAGAAAACAAAAAAAAAAAAAACTAATATCAGTAATACAAGTGATAATAATCGATAATGGTTAGACGGTGAGGACGAACCACTTCTTCGTAGCTAAAGGACGAGCAAAAAGTGATGGCGCCAGGGCCAACCCAAGCTCAACTGTTCTCGTACGCTTCCTTTTAAAATCACATCATCACATCATCATCATCAATTCTCGTATCACTCAAAAGAAATGGTTATTTTTTGTTATAACCCCCCTCCCCCCCCCCCCCCCCCCCCCCTCCTACAGGGCGATTTTTCGCATAAACAGAGTTGCACCCTTCAACTTTTATGATTGTCTGCCCTAACATACAACTGTGTATTATTACTATTTTGAAGTGGTAGGACCGGACGATTTACCGCTATCACGTTCATTTTACCAAAATATAATATACTCACCAGATAAAAAGCATAAATGAGGACATAGGGAGAAGGAGAGAACTACAAATAAGAAGTTTAAAAGACAACTGAGCTGTAACGGAAACACATCCCGCAGTAAATTAAAATAGAATAATAAAAAAATTCACAGAAAATTAGGAAAGGGGGATTCACCCTAATATCGGGCTAGCTAAACTTCCCGCAATTATTAAGGATTATTTTATTTTATTGGAAAATCGATATCGTTTTACGGCCGATTACCGTCTTTTTGCGTTCGGTAATGAAATAATTACCGTGCTAGTATCCGACTAAGAATTAACCTTTGTTTACGGTAATTACCGTACAATTAGCAACCCTAGATGGCACTCAGAAAAATTGTAAACTTGGCTTCGTTTAAAAACGTAAGTCCCGAGTATTGCCTAAGTCATTACATTCTGGTGCTAATATTAGATATTTTATAAATGCAGTGGCGGATTAAGGGTGTCATCTAGGGGGTGGCGATCTGACCCTCCAAGAGGTTTCGGGAGTATGGAAAGCCCTAAGGAAAAGGGGGGGGGGAGTTCTCAGGATTCCTCCCCCCCCCCCACGACTGTAGTAAAATATCTTAACCGTAAGTCATAGGTGTCGTTAGCAGTTAATTATTGTAGGGTGCATATAGCGGGGGATCCGGAAAATTTGAAAATATTACCTCTCAAAACAGCGCTTAAATGCATTTCTGAGGTAAAATTTGATTTTAATACTTAGTCACAAAAGGGTAATTTTTGGCTCGATTATATGGTGTAGTTTGTTGGAAAACAAGTATGAACATGGACACAAGTACATTTTAAAAAAAAAAAAAAATATGAACTTAAAAGTATAGTTATTGTAACACAATAAAAGTTGTGCACCTAATCATTCCCTTTGTCTAAAATACCTAAAAAAAATTTCGTTCTTGAGAACGAAAATTTATCACAGTTTGTTACCTTCGGTAAGCTCGGAAGCTAAAGGGGGATTTTTAATATTTTCGTTTTATACATCTACGAGCCGTTAAGCCCATGACAACGGACCTAATTTTATATTTAGAAAAAAATAGTTAAATTAAGTAAATTAATTTAGATAAGTTATTATATCTATTTGAAGACCATCGAATCAAAGCAAATACTCGTACTTTTCGACTCGAAACGTGTTTTCGGGAGACAAATTCGGGATTTAAAGTCCAAGAACGGGACAACTCCGGGACACCTGGCGTCGTCAGAAGTTTATTATTGGGGGGGAGGGGGGAGGATATATTGCGGGGCCGGGGGTCCTCCCTCGGAAAATTTTGAAAATATTACCTCTCAAAACAGCGCTTTTATGCATTTCTGATATGAAATTTGGTAGTCGTTGGAAAAAAGTATAATCAAGGGGGGGGGGGGGGGGGGGGGCGGTCGCCCCCCCCTTGAATCCGCCACTGTATAAATGACATCTCTCCACGACAAAAATAAATTTATTTAAAAAAAAGAAAACCTCTGAGTTTTTTCTTATCAAAATAATAACGGTAGGTATTTCCTATGTAAAATCACAGTGACAGTGTTTTATAACAAGTATTATCAGTCTTTAAATTACAAAAAATTTATATAAATGATTAGATCGACATATAATTCCTTATATTCCTCATTATTCTCATTTATAATAAGCAAATGAAATTCACTGACCATAAGAGGGTAATCTTATGATTTTCGATTTGTAAGGATTTAAAAGGCTAAATATACAATATTTATTATATAAAAAGGTACCATCGTAGGGATGTCATTATATATAAGAAGGGACATTACCAAGATACCAGGTTAAACTATTGTGGCCAAGCCCAGATAAAGGAGGGGCTAGGAGAGTCACATGGCCCAGCGTCCCGAACACTAATATATATATATATATATATATATATATATTATATATATATATATATATATATATATATATATATATATATATATATATATATATATATATATATATATATATAATTTACATAAATATTTATCATTTAAATTCTTTTTTTTAATACTAAAACAACATTCAAAATTAATAAGATGGTTACAAGTCGAAATAAAATGTATTTATTTATTTATAAAATAAATCTTAGTTCACCTACACTCTACACTTAAATCTAGTTTTCCAGTTGAAGTTGTCTTCAATGTCATTTGCGATACAGCAAGTTATTGACTTCATATCTTTACCTTAAAGATACGTTTTTGTAAGTCCAAACCTTTTAAAATAGTTACTTGGTTACTCAGTTTTGTGGTATCGGTATCACGTCGGGGTCACCAAATGTAGCGGCGTACTACTCGATTGTATTAAATGAATTAACAGACAAATTATATCGAGGGTGTACTACATGAAATTTAATAATTAATAAATAATGTAAATAATTGTGGCAATCTATGTAAAAATGTTGTATATTTTGAACAAGGACAGAACAACTTATCGTTTTTCAACGAGAAGGAAATAGCTGTCCTGTAATTGCTAAAATATGGCTTATAATAATTTACCTGTAAGGTGCTTGGGCTATTTTATAGCCTCGAACCTTGCTTTAAAATCTATCCGTTGTAGTTGTTACATGATTTTTGTTACATTAAAAAAAGCTACTGGTAAAAGGCTAGAGGCTTGATAGGGCCATAAATCTCTATATTAAAATCTTTAGGGCGTTGTCCCCTTTTTATGTTATGGGTCGGTTGTTTTTTTTTCCAACCGGTGGGTCAAGCCTTCGACAGTACATACATTTATCACCGGAATTAAGTTCTTTTACGTGCGGCATGGACTAAATCAATACATTCATAAAACCGGTCATGGTAGTTTCTCCTCTGCTCCGCTGATTTCCACACACTCTTTTTCTTTTCTTTATGATTCTTATACGTAGGTATATACATTCTTAATGTAAAAAGTTAGAGATAATAGTAATATATAAGATGGATCTCTATCGAATGTTCTGTGTACCACGATTGTTTATGTAAAGTAAAGTATTATAAAAGAAGTTAGTAACTTTGATTTTGAAAGTAGAAATAGTAAAATATTTTCTAAAATAAAATAACAATACGCACCTACTTATTTAATTTTTTTTTTTTTTTTCACTCAATTTAAAAATATAAACTCTTTATATAACTCACGTTGTTTAGCGATTATTGTTTAAAAGAAGTTAAGGACTGTGGAAATTAAAATACTTTGAACTTTTATAACATCTATAAAAAACAAACAAAGAATTTATCCTCCTTTTTAAAATGATTATTTGTATTTTCTTTATAATATACTTACTAAACATCCATATTTGAGCCACCTAGTGAAAAAATAGCCTATACAATATTAAAAACCGAGTTCAATAGATTTTTTAAAAATTTCTAAAAAATGTTTTTAATTTACAACAAGGAAAAAATATCTCTAGCCCTTGTTATTAAATATAATAAAATCCATATTATCATGTTTCAAATGGTCTCAAAACCAAAATTATATATATATATATATATATATATATATATATATATATATATATATATATATATATATATATATATATATATATATATATATATAATAAATAAACAGTAATAAAGTATACTGCAAGTCGAGGAATGTACTTAGATAAATTCTTAACTGGGAACTTAGTACAAAGGAAACAAATGGGGTAATATATAAATAATAACTTTTATTAAAAAACCTTTATAAAAAAAATCGAATATGTATGTACATACTATGTCATTTTTAAAGATACAAAATAATACTAAGGGGGAAAAACCTTTACAAACAATATGTATAATAAACAACGTCTTAAAATAAAAAAAAAACAATAACGGCGTTACTCTGTATTAGAATGATACAAATAAACAGGTCAAGTGTGTGCTAGTTAGCACACAGCGAGGGTCCGTAGGCTACACTATACAGTGTTTAACTGTAAAGTGTATAAACAGTGTTTTTTAAAAATGCTAAAAAGCTTACTTTGAACCATTCTAAGGGTCTAATATTCTCAAAACACACTCTATAAAGTATTTTTTTGCCACTGAACCGGACTACAACCATATAAATTCATCGAAAAGACCATAATTATAAAAAAACGTATTTTGTCAATAAAAAATAAAATAATATTTTTTTCGAAATTTCCAAAAAGTGGTATCTTTACTTTTGGTCGAAGAATGTTCAGGAATTTTTTCAGATTTTTTGCACTTCACATAAGCGAGATAGAGGGGGGGGGGGGACACGTTTCAAACTCGCCTACGCTCGCCCTATCAAAGTTATAACCAAAGTATTATATATTTTTGTAATCAGCTCAACGTACCCTTTCATATGATACCCCTCAAGGTGTCGAAAAAAATTTAAAAAAATTTAACCCATAAGTTTTTTTACCCTAATTTTTTTGAATTTTTTTTTTTTTAAGTCGCTATATTTTTAAAATATGTGGGCACGTACAAGACACATACATGCCAAATTTCAAAGTGATCGGAAGAAAGGTGTAGCCGTGAGAGCACGCGAGAGGACGGACGGACAGACACACGCAGGAAAATATAAGGGTCCTTGGTTTTGAATACGGACCCTAAAAACAATAAAATAGTCCAAATTGAAAAATAATACACGATAAAACTCCTTTCACAAACGAAGTCCGATAATCAAGTCCAATAAAAGTTACTTCAGTACGAAACGAAAATGAAAACAATAATGGTGTCAATCTATTTTTATTGCGACTTCAATTTAATGTAAACATAACGATGTATAAACACATTAACTGACAGATATATCAAAATTAATTTTAAGTTTTAATAGATCACTCACTAAGTATTAACTTTTTCGTAATTTTACAACAAATAAGTTATTGACTCACGTTGACAGGCTGCGCACGCATTTTAAAATCAAATTTTGATGTATAATCACATGAAAAGGGAGGTTTCAAAGCAACAGAATCGACCCCCTGATCATTTCCAGCATCGTCGGGGTATTACTGCGTATATAAAAATATAAATAAATATATATATATATATATATACATATATATATATATATATATATATATATATATATATATATATATATATATATATATATATATATATATATATATATATACAGAAAACAAACAAAACTCAGGTTTCGGTTACAAAAATCGTCTTTAGTTACAATCCCGACGTTTCGGTTTTTACTTAAAACCTTCTTCAGGGGCCGTAAAACATCTAAACAACGACTCCGTGTCGTTGTTTAGATGTTTTACGGCCCCTGAAGAAGGTTTTAAGTAAAAACCGAAACGTCGGGATTGTAACATAAAGACGATTTTTGTGACCGAAACCTGAGTTTTGTTTGTTTTCTGTTTATATTTACGGTCGAGAGTTTATTCATATATATATATATATATATATATATATATATATATATATATATATATATATATATATATATATATATATATACATATATATTTATATATATATATATATATATATATATATTTACGGATACTATATTAAAATACCTTTTATTTTCTATCTACGATTGATACGAAATATAAACATTTTTATCTACGATTGATAAGAAATATAAACATTATATCTTTGTTTAGATGCGTAGAAAGTGATTATTTACGTACTTGCATTCATTGCGCATGCGCGTCTCATAGAACTGAACAATTCCTCTTCTTTACCACACAGTGTGCGGCAAAGAAGAGGAATTCTTCAGCTTTACGCACGATTAGCAAGTTTGTTTACATTTTACAAAACTAATTTGCAGTTCTTTTATTAAAATAACTGTTTATATCGAGTTTTTAGTGAAAAACAATGAGTGAATCAAGTGACTTTGACGAAAATGTGGAGAATAATACTCCTCCAGAAATAATTAATTCGGCAAAAAATACAACTCAAGAATTAATGCCATCTTTATCAAGAGAAGAGATACGAAATTACATACAGCAAGTTTATTTTTTTCTGTATTTATAATTAAATCTAACAATCGCAGATAAAGTACGGTACGCAACTCGAGCGAAAACGGCATTTTGCATTGCTCGTGTGGTTTTACCACCCTCGCTATCGCTCGGGTGCAAACTCCACACTCGCATGCAAAATGCTACTTTCCGCACTCGACGCGTAATGTACTATTTCTCTGTTTATATGCGTAGACAGTGATTCTTTTCGTAGTTGTATTCATTGCACATGCGCGTTTCATAATCGTGCAATAAGAAGAATTCTTCTTTTTTCTGCGCTAGGGCGGAAAAAGAAGAAGAATTCTTCACCTTATCGCACGATTTGCGAGTTTGTTTACATTTAACAAAACTAATTTGCTGTTTGTTTAATAAGTTACTGTTTTTAACAAATTGTTTGTGATAAACAATGTATATTTAATTATTTTCTGTATTTATTATTAAAATTCAACAATCGTAGATAAAGTACGGTACGCAACTCGTGGGAAAACTGAATTTTCCTTTGCTCGTGTGGTTTTACTACCCTCGCTATCGCTCGGGTGCAAACTCGACACTCGCATGCAAAATGCTACTTTCCGCACTAGACGCGTAATGTACCTACTATAGCTTACTATCACTATTTTAAACTATATCACATATTATCATTTTATTTACATACATACCATGAACAGAGATGACAGCAGAAGCAGGTGAACATTTTAAATAGGCTTTAACAAAGGAATTTTATTTTATTTTTTAAATCGATTTTTTTTTCATAAAATTATCGACGCATTTATTTATATTTCAATATTTGATAGAAATATTTTATAATTGAAATCATTTTTTTTTTTTTTTTTTTTTTTTTTTTTTTTTTTTTTTTTTTTTTTTTTTTAGAAAATATAAATATAAAATTAAAACAAAATTAATATAACACAAGAGGCGTCATTCGATAAGAATTTTCTAATTGCACACTGCGCACACATTGTTCTAAAACAATTATTATTAAAAATAAAATAGCGTCTACATTTAATTATTTTTGCAGTTTCGATTACATTTAATAAGTTAGTTCTATTTTATTTTAATATCGTTTGAGAAACGTATCTTTAAGGAATAATCTTGCATAGTTGGTTTAAGCTCAGTTATATTTTTATTTTTTTTTACAAATTAGTGCATTCAGAATTGTACTTAAGTTATATAATATAGCATGGATAAGTCAAAATAATTTTCAAAGTTAAAAATTAGTTTTATTGCATTTGAATTAATTTTGTTCCATTAATTGATTATTACACTTATTTGGTTTCTTTCACATTAATGAGGTTAACAGAAATAAAACAGTTAGAATTCATGATGCATATAGATCTTTGCATCGAAGTGATCAAAGATATTAAAATGTTAACAGGAAGGTTAAACATAATAAGTAGTTATAACTTGATGCAACATATGTTAAATTACTACATAAACAAAAAAAACACGTTTTAATCAATGTTGCATTGCCTTAACATCATAATGTTTAATATTCTTTATGATGCTTTATGTTTATTAAATTTAAACTTCAGTTTTACTTTTAAAAATACGAAATTGGCTACATCTAAAAATTTGAAGAAGATGACTATACTTTTAAGAGGCGTATGGTAAAAGAATTCTAAATTTAAAAGAAGCTACTTACAGAATAATAAATACAATTAAGAGTAGATTTCAAATGAATAAATAAACATTAGAAGGAATAAATAATAATAATTATACTTTTTTAAAACAAAAACTTAGTAGAGTATAAAGATGGCTAAAATGTGTCATAAACAAGTTTATGAGAACATGAAAGCTACTATCTAAAATTATTATGTCAAGAGTGTGGACTACACCAAAAAAATTTAAGAGTTGGTCCGTTTTGGTGGATGATGAAAATTGAACAAAAAATGTAGGTAAACTTTATGGGATAAAACATAAATTATAGAAATACTCGTATAACAGTGGAATCCGTCAATTTTCTTGGTGCAAACAACCAATGTAAACTTTGAAACAAATAATGTAAACTTTATGGGATAAAACATAAATTATAGAAATACTCGTATAACAGTGGAATCCGTCAATTTTCTTGGTGCAAACAACCAATGTAAACTTTAAAACAAAAAATGTAAACTTTATGGGATAAAACATTAATTATAGAAATACTCGTATAACAGTGGAATCCGTCAATTTTCTTGGTGCAAACAACCAATGTAAACTTTAAAACAAATAATGTAAACTTTTTGGGATAAAACATAAATTATAGAAATACTCGTATAACAGTGGAATCCGTCAATTTTCTTGGTGCAAACAACCAATGTAAACTTTGAAACAAAAAATGTAAACCTTATGGGATAAAACATAAATTATAGAAATACTCGTATAACAGTGGAATCCGTCAATTTTCTTGGTGCAAACAACCAATGTAAACTTTGAAACAAATAATGTAAACTTTATAGGATAAAACATAAATTATAGAAATACTCGTATAAGAGTGGAATCCGTCAATTTTCTTGGTGCAAACAACCAATGTAAACTTTGAAACAAAAAATGTAAACTTTATGGGATAAAACATAAATTATAGAAATACTCGTATAACAGTGGAATCCGTCAATTTTCTTGGTGCAAACAACCAATGTAAACTTTGAAACAAATAATGTAAACTTTATGGGATAAAACATAAATTATAGAAATACTCGTATAACAGTGGAATCCGTCAATTTTCTTGGTGCAAACAACCAATGTAAACTTTGAAACAAATAATGTAAACTTTATGGGATAAAACATAAATTATAGAAATACTCGTATAACAGTGGAATCCGTCAATTTTCTTGGTGCAAACAACCAATGTAAACTTTGAAACAAAAAATGTAAACTTTATGGAATAAAACATAAATTATAGAAATACTCGTATAACAGTAGAATCCGTCAATTTTCTTGGTGCAAATAACCAATGTAAACTTTGAAACAAAAAATGTAAACTTTATGGGATAAAACATAAATTATAGAAATACTCGTATAACAGTGGAATCCGTCAATTTTCTTGGTGCAAACAACCAATGTAAACTTTGAAACAAAAAATGTAAACTTTATGGGATAAAACATAAATTATAGAAATACTCATATAACAGTGGAATCCGTCAATTTTCTTGGTGCAAACAACCAATGTAAACTTTGAAACAAAAAATGTAAACTTTATGGGATAAAACATAAATTATAGAAATACTCGTATAACAGTGAAATCCGTCAATTTTCTTGGTGCAAACAACCTATTACTCATTAATTGTAAATTAAATTTAACATAGCTAGACAATGTCTAAAGTAGGTATGGATCGAAATATCGATAAAAGTTAAACGTTAGCAGTTAGGGGTCTAAATGGAATTAGACCCAGCTACTTAATAATAAACTAATTCATTTTGTTACATATTTATTAGTAAACCGATTGATTAGGAATCGATTTCAGTTTATACTTGTTCGACAATTCAACAAAACACATATTATATTAATTCC